>CM042480.1:69391824-69991824 GCA_023621385.1 Quercus gilva | reverse complement strand
CAAGGGGCATACTATCGAGCAGTGTCGCGTACTAAAAGACCATCTGGTGCAGTTAGCAAGGGCAGGACATCTAAAAGAGTTCGTAGTAGACACCGATGTTCGGGGTACCGACGGAAGTGCTCGGCAACGGGGGAATCCTCTTCCCCCGCCCTTAGAAGTAATTGAGATGATCCTCGTCGCCCCAAGGGGATCGTTTGCAGCAGAAAGGGGGGTGTTGACTGTTGCGCCGATGATGGGTCTGCCGAACGGAGACCACACGAGAAAGAAGGCGAAGCATGCTTGGGAGACGCTTACCTTCGATGAACAGGACTTAGAAGGAACGATACAACCACATGACGATGCACTGGTGGTCACGACTCGGGTGAGCGATTTTCTGGTGAAACGGGTAGTGATAGATCAAGGCAGCGGAGCCGACGTGATGTACTCGAACTTGTTCAGAGGGCTCGGGTTAAAAAGTAAGGATCTAACAGAGTACAATACGCTGCTGGTATCATTTGATGGGAGAATCGTGATCCCCGAAGGATGTATTTCCCTTCCAGTGAGTATGGAGGGAAAAGAGGTCACAGTGACGTTCATAGTAGTCGACTCCTTCTCCCCTTACACGGAAATCTTGGGAAGGCCTTGGATACACGCCATGGGGGCTGTCCCCTCCACCTTGCACGTTAAGATCAAATTTCCTACAGATCTGGGCGTCACCGTGGTACGGGGATGCCAGAGAATGGCAAGGTAGTGCCTCATTGCTGCAACAAGCCTCGGAAATGAGAGAGTCGGGCAAAAGGAATCTACCGAGCAGCCCCCATTATAGCAATTACAGGGACCCCAAAGGGAAGTGGGGGCTGAGGGCACTGAGGAGCTTATAAGAGCAAAAATACTGCCGGACGCCGACAAGTATTTCCAAATAGGGGCCAGCATGACAACCAAAGAAAGGGTAGAGGTGTTATTGTGTCTAATGCAGAATGTAGACGTGTTCGCATGGAGTCCCTATAATGTGCCCGGAGTGGATCCTGAATTCATCATCCACAAACTCAACGTGGACCCGTCCTTTCCCCCCAAGAAACAAAGGCCGAGGAGAGTGGCCATAGAGCATGCGGAAGCGGTAAATGTAGAGGTCCAAAGGCTCAAAGAAGCAAGGGCAATAAAAGAGATCTTCTTCCCAGAGTGGCTGGCGAATACCGTGGTGGTAAGGAAGAAGAATGGCAAATGGAGAGTATGTGTGGACTTCACGGATTTAAACCGAGCATGTCCAAAAGACCCATTCCCTATGCCGAAGATTGATCAGTTAGTAGACGCCACATGCGGACACCCAAGGATGAGCTTCCTGGACGCCTTTCATGGGTACCATCAGATAGCCTTATCAACCGAGGATCAGGAGAAGACGGCGTTCATAACTCCTGATGCCAATTACCACTACATCGTGATGCCGTTTGGGCTAAAAAACGCCGAGGCAACATATCAGCGGATGATGACGAGAATGTTCTGTGACAAGATTGGCCGAACAGTCGAGATATATATTGATGACATAGTGGTAAAGAGCAAGGAGGAAGTGCAACACGTGGAAGATCTTAGGGAGGTGTTTGAGCACTTACGGCAGCATAAGTTACGTTTGAACGCTGAAAAATGTGCCTTCGGCGTAAGGGCCGAAAAATTTCTGGGGTACATGATCTCCTGCCGAGGAATAGAGGTTAACCCAGACTAGATTGAAGCCATGAAGCGTCTCAAATCCCCAAGCAATCCAAAGGAGGTACAAGTCTTAACGGGGATGCTGGCCGCCCTCAATTGGTTCATCTCCAAGTTCTCGGACCGATGTCGGCCGTTTTATCAACTTCTGAAGAAATGGAAAGGGTTTCAATGGAATGACGAATGTGAGGAAGCTTTCTAGGGACTAAAAGAATACTTGACACATGCGCCCGGACTGACCGCCCCAAAGCCTGGGGAGGACCTATATATGTATGTCTCGGTGTCCGATCACGCCGTGAGTGCCGTGTTGCTAGTAGACCGGGGCATGCAGCAGCCGGTGTATTATGTCAGCAAAACCCTAGTGGACTCGGAAACTAGATACTTGCCCTTGGAGAAGTTGGTCTTGGCATTAGTACATGCCACGAGGAAGTTGCCCCAGTATTTCCAAGCTCACACCGTTTACGTACTGACTGAATACCCATTGCAGTCGTTGCTGAAAAGATCCGACTTCACAAGGCGAATCACGAAGTAGGGAACTCGGCTGGGAGCTTTTGACGTGCGGTACAGACCGAGAAAGGCAATCAAGGGACAAGTTCTAGCAGATTTCGTGACTGAGTTTTCACCCAGAGCCACACGAGAGCTGGTCTGTCAGCTGGATTGTCGCCCGTGGAAAGTGTACATGGACGACGCATCCAATTCCACAGGGTTCCGCGTTGGCGTCGTCCTCATTAGCCCCGAGGGAATAAAGATGGAACATTCCTTCAGGTTGAAATTCAAAACTTCTAACAATGAAGCCGAATACGAGGCTTTTCTGGCCGGGCTGAAGGCTGTCTCGAGCGTCGGTGCCCGGGAAGTGGAGGTGAATTTGGACTCGCGGTTGGTGGCTAATCAAATCATGGGCAGCTTCGAAGCTAGGGACCCCCGTATGAAGGCGTATTTGGAACAGGTAAAGCGAGCCATCTCCAAAATCGACACCGTAAGGGTAATACAAGTGGCCAGGACACAGAATAGGCACGCCGATTCCCTCGCCACACTGGCTTCATCAGTAACCGAGGACGAACCCCGGCTTATAAAAGTGGAAATAGTTCCAGAGCCGAGCATCTTGACGTCCGTAAACACGAATCAAGCGGGGGTCGATATCTCGACGATTACAGCACTCGAGCGCAGTTGGATGGACCCCATCATCGACTACCTGGCCGAGGATAGGGTTCCACCGAATGAAAAAGAGGCAGGAAAAATCCGCAGAGTAGCTCCTTAGTATTGGTTGTCATCTGACAGAAAGTTATATCGGAGATCCTACGGGGGACCGTATCTAGCATGCCTGCACCCCACGAAGGTGGTCGACCTCTTGGCTGAGCTCCACGAAGGTGTGTGCGGCAACTATGCGGGGGGACGGTTATTGGCTCACCGGGCCATGACACAGGGATTTTGGTGGCCTAAGATGCAGAAGGACGCCGCCGAGTACGTCCGCAAGTGTGAGCAGTGTCAAAAGCATGCCCCCGCGATCCACCGGCCGGCCGGCTGCTTGAACCCAGTAAACAGTCCGTGGCCTTTTGCGCAGTGGAGGCGGGATATACTCGGGCCTTTCCCCCGAGCGACGGGCAACTGACGGTTTGTCGTGGTGGCCGTTGATTATTTCACCAAGTGGGTAGAGGCAGAAGCCTTGGCTAACATACGAGACGTGGACGTAAAGAAATTTGTGTGGAAAAACATAGTCACCAGATTTGGAGTGCCGGACACCCTTATCTCTGACAATGGTCTGCAATTTTGCAGCAGGGCTTTCTAGGATTTCTGCAGGGATCTCGACATCAAAAACCGATATTCTACTCCCGCGTACCTTCAGAGCAACGGCCAAGCCGAGGCAGTAAACAAGGTAATCGTGAACGGCCTGAAGAAAATACTAGAAGGGGCAAAGGGGAATTGGGCCGAAGAGCTGCCTAGCGTCTTATGGGCATACCGAACGACACCCAGAAGGTCCACGGGGGAGACACCGTTTTCTCTCACCTACGGATCTGAGGCCGTAATACCGACTGAAGTGCATCTGTGCAGCAGACAAGTATTCGGGTTCGACCCCGGCTTGAACGATGGGCTACTGATTGACCGTTTGAACGAGTTAGAAGAATCCCATGTGGCTTCAACTATACGACTCGCGGAGTACCAGCAGAAGCTTGCCAAGAGGTATAACCAAGGTATAAGGGTGAGGGAGTTCAGCGCTGGGGACTTGGTATTGAGAAGGGCTGTAGGAAACATGCGAGACACAAATTCCGGGAAGTTAGCACAAACTTGGGAAGGACCGTACCGGGTCACTGCTGTCGCCGACACGGGCGCCTATTACTTAGAAGAACTCGACGAAAAGCCACTACCCCGACCGTGGAACGTTCGCAATTTGAAGAAGTTTTACCACTAACCGGCTATCCCGCCGAGTATCAAAGCAATGAAAAACGCTGTACATGTTCTGCTAATGAGAATAATAATGTTTAAGCCTGCAAATATATATTGTCCTTGATCGCAAATTCAATCTAAATGATCGAGCAGGTGGAAACCTTTTTTTTTTTTTTAAAAAAATTTCATCTAAGGACAGAAACCTGCTGCTCGGCTCGACCTAAATTACCGGGCAGGTGGAGATCTAATATTTTACTAAGGACAGAAGCCCGTCTCTCGGTTCGATCACTATCACCAAGCTGGTGGAAACCTACAATTTCACTAAGGACAGAAGCCCGTCTCTCGGTTCGATCAATATCACCGAGCGGGTGGAAACCTACAATTTCACTAAGGACAGAAGCCTGTCTCTCGGTTCGATCACCATCACCGAGCAGGTGAAAACCTACAAGTCTTCTAAGCCCGTCTCTCGGTTTAACCACTATCACCGAGCGGGAGGAAACCTACAATTTCACTAAAGACAGAAGCTTGTCTCTCGGTTCGATCACTATCACCGAGCAAGTGAAAATCTACAATTTTCCTAAGCCCAGTTCTCGGTTCGATCGGTATCGCCGAGCGTACGATAACTTAAGCCTCTAAGGGTAGTCCCGCGCCCCTATTTAATCAATGTCGCCGAACGGGGGAAGCCTCCGCTTTTACTAAGTACAATAACCTATCTCTGGAAACACAATGGTGCGGGCCGCAGATTTGGCAGACAACACACAAACATATGAAAGTGAAATAAAAACAAAGCAACATAATCTCAACCAAACCAGTTTGAAATATCACAATGTTTAAAATACTACAGCCAACGGAAGATTAAAAACCAAAAAAGTTAAATTGTCTCGTCACCACAGCCCAATGACATGGGCAAAACTAAAAAAAAAAAAAAAAGAAAAAAAAAAGAAAAAAAAAAAGAAAAAGAAAAAGAAGGAACTTCTAAAAATCGGCTCGGCATGTTAACTTGATGGATCTTCGGCTCGAGGGTCGCTGGTAACCTCCAGACCAGTTGGCTCGGCATGGGCGTCAATGGCCCCCACTAATTCCCGCATGCTGGAGGTCTCCTCTTCGTCGATGACGTGAGGGGCGTTCTGTGCCGGCACGACAGGGGGTGGGAAGGGGATCTCGCTGGGGTTGAACAAGGGAGAATCCTCGGGAACTCCCGCAGCCCGGAGTGCGGCTAGCCATCCCTCTTCAAACCCGAGCTTATGAGCCTGGCGCACGACCAGCTCCGCAGAGTTCTCAGCGTCAGCAAACCCCTCGTTGTACCACTTACCCTCGAAAGCGTCCAACGCGGCCTTCAGATCACCCAACTCCTCCCTAGAGCTGTATTCAAGCTCTCTGCCTCGGCCAACTTCAACTATGCGTCCCCTTGCTACTCCTCCAGCTCGGTGCTCTTTCCCTCGGCACGAGCCCTAGCCTCCTCAGCTGAAGCAGCCCTCTCCTCCGCATCTTCCGCAGCCTTCATCTTTTCCGCGGCATTGGCATCGACAACATCCTTAAGAGCCTTCTCCCGCCCAGCATCCTCGGCGAGCTCTTTCATCCGCCCGTCAACTATCTGGGACAACTACGCGGCCTGAACAAGCGATAACACAAAGAGTACGGGGGAGGACCCCTTGCATGAGTAAAGGCAAAGACCAATTTAATGAAAAAACTAAAGGTTAGAGTTGCAAAAAACCTTACCGCCACAGTGAGCCATACTAGCCGCCTCCCTAAAGACTCGTCCGTCCCCTCCGTGTAGGCGTGCACGTCCTCGGGCAGGAGCAAGCCGCTCGCCAAGCTCTGGGCAACACGGCCCCCCTGGCCCTTGTCCCAAACTCTAACGCTGGCAGTCTCTAGGAGGGGTTCGCCGTCCAACTGGTAGGAGGGTTGCTAGTTCGTGGCGGATCGAGAGGTGGACGCCCCATCCGGCCGGGTTTGAGTCACCGACTCGCGGATGACGATGCCAGATGACGGGCGGGAAGGCGAGCGAACTGGGACGCTACCCGGGCCGGGCGGTGCCTGCTCCGCGACACGCTACCTTTTGCGTGTGCGGATTGGTGGAGCTAGAGGGGCTTGAGAGGGCTGGCTTGAATCCCCCTGCTGCTAAGCTGCTGGCCGGGCGCCCGGCATGAAGTGGCCGATTAACATTATCTTCCTCACCACCATCTCGTGACCGTGATCGGATTCTGTCTTCGAGGAACCAACGGGCTTGACTACGGCATCTTCGGCCGCCTGAACAGGGACCTCTTGTCCCGCGGGAGCCTCAGGTTAAGCAGGGGCTTAAGGTTGAATTTGTTCGTGGGCCCTTTCCCGCAGCGCTCGCGAAACCCTTTCGGCTGACTCGTCGCGGAGGGGTTAGCGCTCGTCCGAATAGATGTGCCTGGGGCCGCCATCACGCGCCTTACCTGACGTGAACTTTGGAGGAAGGAAGTTCGCGTGGCGCACGTCTATGTAGGATAGAAGCAGGCTGTCAACTAGCAGGGCCTGGCTGAATGCTTGCCAGGTGGAGTAAATAGGGTCAACACCGAGAATCAAGTGCGATGCACGAAGTTGTCCGTCAGAATGAACGAAAATCTCCAACCTAAGGACGAAATTTAGATCTTGGACGTGCACCACCCTACGATCCGGCTTGAACCTTTTGCCGTCTGCACGGAAACCACACAATCAATTAGAAGCTATTTAGATCAAAATTAAATGAAGTATAGTGTAAAAGGAGCTCGGTACCGACCGACGTCGCGCGGCGAAAACGTGCAGCGGAGCTCCTCGGCAAACCAATTACCGCTCACCCGTACGAACTCCCCAGCCGAGTTTCTATTGGAATTAGGCAGGCATGAAATTAGCAGTACCCTCATATCCCTAGTCCTCAGATAGTAATCTGAATTGATATTACCACACAGACTGTACATAAAGTTGATGTCGTGATGGTTTAATTCCAAACCGTACAACCGGTTTAGTCTACTGACACAGCTCACCACCCGGTAAAAGTTGGGGGGGAGTTGGTCGGGGCAAAGACCGTAAAACCTAAGGGTACTCAAAATTAGAGGGTCGACCGGGAATCTAACCCCGCCTTCCAGTATGGCCATTAAAGGAAAGAAAACCGTATTGACGCCCCGGCACCGTTGAATGTCTATATCACCCTCAGGGCAATACGCGATATCAACGTCCCCAGGGACATCAAAAGCAGCCCTAAAGGTAGCCTGAGCGGCTTCGGACGAAAGCAGATAAGAATAATCCATTACCTAAACTAGGATTTTCAAAAGGAAAGCTGCGATTTATAAAACTGAATAGAATGAAACAAAACAATCAGATGGGAGAAAAGAGAACTTACTGTGGGCTCTAAGAGTGAATGAAGTCCTGAACTAGAAGGAGGAACGCTCAGCAAAGCAAAGGAAGGAAGAGTGAAAGATGCGAAAGTGAAGAAAGAAGACTGAGAGGGATATATATAGGGGGATGAAGGGAGAATAAATGGTAATAAATGGGCCGTTGGTGGGAAACCCAACAGGCCGTCATATCAACTGCCACACACGCGACGCATCAGTTCACGAAACGTCAGATAATAATGAAAGCCTATCGAACCTGATGCGCCTTTTGGGAAAGCGCATCAATGACCCACGAAAGGTGGTACCCGAGCCGACGACCGTTTGAGTTCCTTGATTCATCCCCAAGAACGGGGGACGAATCAAGGGGGGCCTACTGTACGGCAACGAAGCTATTTGGGTCAGCCGAGGTGTCCAGGCCCATTGGACGAAGCTATTTGGGCCAGCCGAGGTGACTAGGCCTATTGGGACTCAACTTCCCTTGCATTCTCGGGGAACGACGCTCCGACGTTGTTCACATGCCCGGGCCGTTCAAGACCAGCATCATTTCCCGCAAATCCTTCCCGGGGAACTGACGCCCGTCTAACTCTTGATCGGGAATCGTAGTCGCTGAACATCCCAGAGTGAGAACCAATTCCAAGGCCACTCCCACCTAAACGCCCACTTACGACTAACAGCATTGGACCTCCAAATGCACTAGCGCTGGAGGCAATCATCACTGTTCCACTAACATTTAGCTATAAATACAGTGGGCTGGGAAAGAGGAGGGGGTTGTTGAAAAAAAAGGAGGGCAAAGAGAGAGAGAGAAAGAGAGAGAGAGAGAGGAAGTGAAGCACAGAAGTCTAGTTGCTAGAATTACCCCTAGTAGGAAACCCTCAAACCCACATCACAAAATAAATTGTAAGCCCAAATAGGGAAGGCCTATTGGTCTCCCATTTGGCGCGCACAACTTTCAAATGAACTCATTATCTTTTTTTCCACCACTCAAAGTCTACTATATTAATATGGACCGTTGTGATACAAATTATGGCATTTTATGTGTTCTTAAATTTTTCGTGATGGTGACTTGACAATAAACCCAAAAAAAAAAAAAAATGAATAATTATAACTGAACAGTTGTGTAAATAAAAATGACTAAATAGTTACTTAATGTGTTATGTCTTCTACAAAGTCCGAGAAAGTACGGGCAGTAAAAAAAGGGCAGACAAGCAAACTCGCAATTGAGAAGTGACTCAACCGAACCTTTTGATGACATCAACATCTTAAAAGACAAGTGATGAGTGTAATAGCATTGTTATACAGTGCATTTTACTGTCCTTACTTTATTAAAGCATTCCCATCAAGGGTGGTATAAATGCTAAAATGCTATTTTTAGCAACTGAAACCATAAAACTCTACTCCATCAAAGATGCCATATGCTAAAAAATTTGACATCTTGCTACAATGAGCTCTCTTTTTTAGAGCACACTGTAACAAGATGTTATCATTTTTTAATGTTTTAATTTCTCTATCCTCAGACTCTCACTCCCTTACTCTTGTTCTTTCTCATCTCTCTTTCTCAGACTCTCCGTCTTGTGGGTTCGATGGGGTCGTTGATGACTGTAAGTGGAGGTTTGTCTAATGACTGTGAGTGGGTCGTGGGTCCAATGGTCGATGGGGTTGTGGGTCATTTTTTTGCTGTGGTTTGCTTGATAGGTTTCGGTGGTGTTTTTCAACGGTGGTATTTCTCAGCAGCGATGGGTTGCTGGGTTGCTTGTTGGGTCTCGATGTTGTCGTGGGTTATGCCTATGGGTTAAGGCCATTGGTTGTGAGTTTGTGGTGGCTTGGGTGGTGAGGGTGAGTGGGTTGACTTGTTTGTGCTGTGGGTTGAGGTTGGTTGTGCCGATGGGTTGAGGCCATTGGTTGTGGGTTTGTGATGGTTGGGTTGCTAGGTAACGGTGGTGGGTTTGGTGGTTAGTGTGCCGTGGGTTGAGGCAGAGAGAGGATGAAAGGGAAAAGCAAGGGTTGTGTCGTGGGTGGTGCTGTGGATGGAGGCTAGTGGTTAGTTGTGCCGTGATTAGTGCTATGGGTTGTGCCGGTGGTGAAGGCTATTGGTTGTGTGATTAGTTGCAGGGACTGGGTTTGAGCACTTCTGGTTTTGGATGAGTGGACTCAAACCCAACTAGCCCAATACAATGAATTTGTAAAAAGTGGGCCAAAGAACTAGACTTTAGCGCATGGACAACAGCCAATATGGCGTTCATAGCAATCAAACAGAGATGAACTGAGATTGAGATTAAGAAAGTTTATCCTCAGCACAATCCGAGGAGCTTTGCTCTAATAATTAATGAATAAGAGTGGTTATAAGAATTCTCCAGCCCCCCCTCCCTCTATGGGGGTTTCTCCTATTATATAGTCCTCTTTCATTGATCTCTGTCTTCCACTTGTTGATCATCCAAGCCTATACGTGAGTGCCTGTCCCATCAGCCGCCTTTCCAAGCCTCCTGTGAGTTGCAGCAACCAAGGCAGCACTGTTCAGATGTCATTTCCTCATTAATGTGGCTAGAATGTCAGTTGCGGGCATTTAATGTGGAGGTGACAGTTTCTCCTTGAATTGCTCTTCCATCGTGCTCCCATGGTTGATCCATGATGCCTGTCCTTTTCCTTAGGATGCTCTGGGAAGCTGCCCCTGATGGCGTACCGCCCTTCCCTCCTATGATCTCGGCTGGCCGAGGACAGGAACCTCCTCGGCAATGTCTCTTGGCAACTTGGGCCCTCTACTTTCATCATCGGACGTTTCTACCTCCTCGGCATGGGCCTTGGGCCCAATATAAAGTGGGCTGGGGCTGCCGAATTCTTAGGCCCCACAGTAGTCCCTCAAAATCCTGCTGTTCGGCTCCTCGGTCGGGGAGGAGGGTTTTGATATCCTCGGGCCTATGTTATGTCTTGTCTAGTCTCGTCCTCCTTAAGTGCCAGAGCTCTTTCACCTACCCAAGGCCCGTTCCTAGTGCTTCAGTATAGGGAGCGCGCCCGCATTAAATTCTGGTGGCTCTATGCTTCCCACGTTTAACGGTGTGATGATAATCAAACGGTGGGGATCTTTTTGACTTTATGGGCGGGAAAACCCACACGATTACTCCTAACTGGGGGTATAAATACCCATTTAAACCGATTTGCATCTTTACTTTTGCATTCAAGAGCTCTTGTGCACATACTCTGAACTTGGTCAAGTCTCCAATCGATCTTACGTCTCTTTTCAGCATAAAAAGCTTGTCCGAGGAGCTTTTCCTCATTTCTGTAAGTTTTCTTCTTTTTCTGACTCATATTTTCTCCCGTCTGAGTTTCTTTTCCTCTTATTCCTCTCTCTCTTTCGCTTTTCCTCGAGTCTTTTGGTCGTTCTTTAGGATGGGTAGGTTTAAGAAGTTGGTTGAATCTGAGGAGGCGATGGAAAAATTCATCACCGATTATAGGATACCCAGTAATATGAGTTTAAGGTACTATGAAGAAGGGGAATGGTATATTAAGAGAAAAGAGGGTGAAGTAGTGATTCCCATAATTGCCTTCCTACAAGGTGGTATGAAAATCCCTATAGGGCCAGTGATGAGGAACTATCTTAGGCACTTTAGACTAGCTCCTACCCAGTGCGCCACCAACGTGTTCAGGATCTTGGGTTATGTGGACGCCTTGAATGAGAAGACAAGGCCGAGGTTAACCCACCACGATGTAAACTGGTGCTACAACCTTCAGCATTTAAAGGGTAAGTCCTATTACATGAAAACGAGGGAGGATAAGGTTCGGCTTATCCAATGTCTCCTTGAGTCCAATAAGAGGTTAAATAAGGACTTTCTCATTCTGTCCGGGGAGTGACACGATGGCCTCCATTGTCCGACAGTGGAGGGAACACCAGGTGGGGTATTTAGAGTAGGAGAGGGTTTAACCTTTTGCGTTATCATAGTCTACATTGCTTGGTTGCTAATACAAACATGCCTTCTTTTTTGCAGATCCGCACGCTTTTGAATAGCACTTCCATTAGGTCAACAAGGCAGACTTGGAAACCGTACTCAGGGCGGAGATCTTCGTGAACAAAGTAGATAATCAAGTTAGGGCTGCCCACAAGATCCTTGGCTACGATCCAATTCAAAAATCGTTCTTGGTGCCAAAGTGCGTGGTCAAAGCCAAAGATCCTCGGCTTAACAAGATTACTGTAGTAGAACACGGATTCTTGCTTCCTGAAGGATCTCCTATCCCAGAGGGTGTTCCTTCGTCAGGGCCTTCTTCATCCCATCAGACTGCAGAGGATGAGGGAGAAGGTGCACAGAAAAAAGAAGAAGTTGCTAATTTGGGTTCGTTCGAGGACGAATTTGGCGCATTCGACTAAGTTCTTTTATCCGAGGATCCCTCCAGTGATTTGGGTGACCCCCACTTAACTAAAGCAGGACTTCTGTCTACAGGAATTTCTCTTCGGGTCGAGATAGGTTTCAAAAGGCAACCCCAGACCAGCATGTTCGACTTGCTTAAGGGCCAACCCAGGAAGGATGTGCTAGGGAAGTCTCAATCCCAGCTTCCTCCTCCTCCACCCAAGTCCCAGCCTACTCAGACCAGGTCGTCCTCTGCTCAGTCTAAGCTTCCACCTCCCCCACCTCAGCCAAGTCTACCACAGAGGTCCAAGCCTACTGATCCCAAAAATAAGAAGGACTCCAAGGGCAAGAGACCCATGGGAGGAGACAGGACTCATCCTTCTCAGGAGGAGGATGAGGCTCCGCGGCCCCCCAAGCAACAAAAAACTGGGCACCAGGGCCAAGGGAAGGAAGTGGCCCTACAGGGCGAGCCCCAGGCCTAGCTCCCAGCCCCAATGCTCCACGGGGAGCCCCTGATGGATACTGCTTCCCTCAGAGACTTCAGAGGGGGTGAAGGCATATTCATGGCCGATGCGTTGGAAAGGTCCCTGCTACTCCCCACCGATATGGCCGAGTTGGGGGACTTGAGGAGGCAGGAGGTTGTCCTTAGTCTTAAGAGGTACCTGGGTATGGTAAGACCTCTGACACATGTGCCTTCATTGAATTTTGCTCTTCGGTTTCCAACTTACTGTAAGCTTGTTTCAATTCGCAGGCTGTCCAGGCCACTTTTACGTTGGAGGAGAAGGCTAATAACCAGAGTAGGGCCCTGGATTATGAGCCAAAAACGTCGCTGAGTGGGCCAGGGACGAGGCCTTGAGGGCTAAAGCAGAAGCTAAGTTCGCAAGGACAGAGGCTAAAAGCTCTAAGGAGCAAGCCGAGGAGGAGGCTTTTTCTTCGGGAGTGGCCAAGACCGAGGCCAATCTCAAGGCCCAAGTACCTGGGGTGTGCAGACGCTACTGCTCCCAAACTTAGAATGAAGCCCTCAACCAAGCTGGGGTTGAGGCTTTTTCTGAGCTTAGGAGGGCTGCGAGAGTGTACTACCCCTCCCCCCCCGGCTGTTCGTGAGGCTACCTCCGCCAACTCTGCAACTAACGCCGCCTCTGAAACAGCAGACGAAGGCCAGACCGGTGCTGCCAAGGATCCAATTTCAACTAATGAGCCTGCCGAGGATATTGGGCATCAAGGGGTGTTAGAATAAGAAAAAACCAATAACCAAGAAGCACCCCAAGATGCGATGAAGCCTCCTGTTGATTCTCAGGCCACCCCGCTGACTCTCAGGCTCTTCCTGCCGAGAAAGAGCTCTCCGAAGTTGCCCCTTCGAGCCAAGATCCTAAAGCATCTGATACAACTTCTTAGCAGACCCCCAAGGACAAGCTGTTTATCAAGTTGAAGAAATAGGCCACTTTGACGGGCTATCTTGTTTTGCCGACTTGTGCCTTTATAGTCTTCTTTTCTTTTTCATTTCATTCTATTTTTCATCTTTATGATATTGTAACGAAACCATTTTTTGTTGTTAAGAAAGTTTGTCCTCGGTATAATCCGAGGAGCTTTACTCTAATAATTAATGAATAAGAGTGGTTACAAGAATTCTTAAGCCCCCCTCCCTCTATGGGGGGTTTCTCCTATTATGTAGTCCTCTTTCATTGATTTCTGCCTTCCATTTGTTGATCATCCAAGCCTATACCTGAGTATCTGTCCCATCAACCACCTTTCCAAACCTCCTGTGAGTTGCAACAACCAAGGCAGCACTGTTTAGAGGTCATTTCCTCATTAATGTGGCCAGAATGTTAGTTGCGGGCATTTAATATGAAGGTGACAGTTTCTCCTTGAATTGCTCCTTCACCATGCTCCCATGACTGATCCATGGTACCTGTCTTTTTCCTTAGGATGCTCTAGGAGGCTGCCCCTAATGGCGTACCGCCCTTCCCTCCTATAATCTCGGCTGGTCGAGGACAGGAACCTCCTTGGCAATGTCTCTTGGCAACTTGGGCCCTCTACTTTCATCATCGGACGTTTGTACCTCCTCGACATAGGCCTTGGGCCCAATATAAAGTGGGCTAGGGCTGCCGAATTCTTAGGCCCCACATTAGTTTTACATTTAACATATAACAAATAAATTATCAACAACTATATTTTTTTTTCTTATATATAATAAACAAACTATCAAAAAACTATAGGATACCAAATAAACACTTAGTGGCTATATAGGACAAGTTAAAAATTTTAGCTTATTTGCAATTTCAGCTTATTTTTGCTACTATTCATAAGTCTCATTATACTTTTTGGTACTATTCATGGGTCTCACTATACTATTCAGTTATCTTTTTCCTTTATCTATGGTATTTTTAACAAAAAGTTTTCAGTTTTAGCTAAATAAACTGTTCCCAAATAAACACTTAATCATCTACTAAATTAATTACTATGTACATAATTGCTGAAGAAAAGGAATCTGGACTAGTCTCATGTGAGAGGTAAAAGTTGATTGGGTAAAAAAACATAAAAACCTTTTTTATTTTATCAACTTTTAGATCTCATATTTTTCTCTAAAAAAAAATCCCATATAAGGGTGGTAATTACATGTTGCAATATCTCAATCCAAAGTAGAGGCTATAAATAACTAATTGGTTTTAGGTAAGATAATTAATTTTAGGTGAGATGTAGCTTTCATATATAGAAGACTTGTAGCTAATTAATTACTCAAAACTTGGTTTGATGTAGTCTTCTCCTTAATAATACAGTTGTCAACCATTGTCCTTTTCTATGCTTCTATCAGAAATGCTGGTGTAATTAAAGAGGAGTATGATATTTGCAACACGCTTAAAAAATTAATTTTAAAAGAGATTAAATTATATACTCCATCAGTTCATCTTGTTGCACCCTTCTCATCTAGGATTAAGGGCACGTTTAGTAGCCAATAACGGTAATTATATAAGAATAGGTATTACATTATAAGGAATAAAAGATGAATAATTATTCTCCATTTTAAAGAATGACTATTCATTACTATGGCTTTTAAGTGGAATTTGTGGTATGGCTTTGTGTTAGAACCACTTTCCCTCTCTCTCATGTGTGTATTTGTTTTTTTAAAAAAGAAATGACTATTCACAAGGAATGATTATTCCCAGTAATATAAACATAAAATAACTATTGAATAGCTACACTATAAGAATAACTATGTTAGGAACCTTACACTTATACTTGTGTTGTATTGAATTGTAGAGCTGTAGTATATTATAATGGCATAGCAGTAGTGTACACGTGTATGCAGTGGGTATATTGAAGTGATTAATTGGTCAGTATTGATTAGGAGCTAGTTAAAGGAATAGTAAGGAGTTAGTTACTGATTATGTTAGCACATTCTGTTAGTATTGGATATAAAGAGGGTGGACTATATCAGAAGGGCAATAAGAACACTCTTAAGCATTTTTCTCTAATCTTCTCTCTCTTTCTCTCTCTCTCTCTCTCTCTCTCTCTCTCTCTATGGAGGCCCAGTCCCCTTGAAGTGACCAAATCTTTTCTTCTCTTCTCACATTCTTACAAACAAAACCCTAACATTTTGTATCAGAGCAGTGATCCAGAATTGGGCATTATGAATGAGACAAGATCAAATTCTCAAAATTCTGAAAAAATTGTTGCTTTGTCCAAGATTACCGACAGCCATGAACAAACCTTACAAGAAGTCAAGAAGCAATTACAAATCCTCACCACATTTATGCAAAAGTGGGCGGATTCTGCGGAGCAACGTCAGAAACCATCACCATCCAGAGGGTATTTGGTTAATGCTACGGTTAACAATGAAGGTCACGAACAATTACCACTCGGACCCATCAAGAATCTGAGGCTTGAGTTTCCACGGTTTCAAGGAGAGGATCCTACTTGCTGGGTATACAGAGCCAATCAATTTTTTTCATACCACAACACTCCTGAGCATCACAAGGTGTTAATGGCTTCATATCATCTTGATGGTGAAGCTTTAATTTGGTTTCAAAAGGCAGAACAAGCAAAGGGGTTTGCAAGCTGGGAAGTGTTTGTCCAAGCTTTGCAGACTCGATTTTGGACTACTGCCTATGATGATCCTATGGAAGCATTGACAAGGCTCAAGTAGGTGACTTTTGTGGTGGCTTACAAATTAGTCCCTAAAACCCTTAATGAAGCCTTTGGGTTAGCAAAGATTCAAGAAGAATATGTAAACAGTAGTAGGAAAGGATTTAAGGGTGTAGCTAATAATTGGAAGGCTTCAATTTTGGGTACTCCTAAATTGGAAGCTAAGGTAGAGCCAAGAACTAAGGTTCCATTGCAAAGATTGACTGGTGCACAAATGGAGGAAATGAGGAAACAAGGGCTGTGTTACAATTGTGATGAGAAGTGGCAGATGGGCCACAAGTGTAAGGGAGCTAAACTGTTTTTGCTGGAGGAAATATTTGTGGAAGTGGAACCTAGAGCTTCAGGTGTGCAGTTAGTTGAGATTTCTGATGATGAGGTGTTGTTAGAGCCCCAAGGTGCAGTTCAGAGGAGTAGGGTTGACAAGTGTGGATTGGATCCTGCTGAAATTACTTTATATGCATTAGTAGGGTGCCCTACTTCTAATACCATGAGGGTGAGGGGAAGAATCAAGAAGCAAGAAGTGGTGTCTCTTATTGATTCTGGGAGCACCCATAATTTCTTGGATGCTTCTGTGATACCAAGATTGCAGCTGCAACTTGATACTTCTAGGATATTAGAGGTTAAAGTAGCTGATGGCACAATCATCAAAACTTTAGGTAGCTGTCAAGGAGTCAGTATCATTATCCAGGGGTATCAGTTTGTCATAAACTTTAATGTCTTACATTTAGGAGGTTGTGAGGTGGTTCTTGGTACTCAATGGTTAAGTACTTTGGGGGAGATTAGCTGGGACTTTCAACTATTGACCATGAAGTTTATGCATTTGGGTAAAAGGGTATTTTTACAAGGATTACAGCCTGCCCCTGTAACTATTTCAGAAGCTGCAGAAGCTGAGAGGTTTATTAGTGGTTCAGAAAGGAAAGGCCTAGTGTTGCATATCTCAGCATCTCCTGCAGCTGCTGCCACTCTTGCTCAGCCTCAGTTGCCTGATGTGCTTGCTGATTTGTTGGTGGAATTTTCAAAGGTTTTTGCTGTACCCAATGGGTTACCACCTGTCAGGGGTCAAGAGCATGGCATTACCCTTAAGGAAGGTTCCCAACCTGTCTATGAAAGACCTTACAGGTATCCTTATTTTCAAAAATCAGAAATTAAGAAAATTGTGAATGAGTTGCTGGAAGTGGGTTATATTCAACCTAGTCAAAGTCCATTTTCTTCACCTGTTTTGCTTGTAAGAAAGGCTGATGGTAGTTGGAGGATGTGCATTGACTATAGAGCTCTGAATGAAGCAACCATTAAGGAAAAGTTTCCAATTCCAGTAGTAGATGAATTGCTGGATGAACTAGCAGGTGCCTCCATTTTCTCTAAACTTGATTTGAGGTCAGGTTATCATTAAATTAGAATGAAGAGTGAGGACGTGCCCAAGACTGCCTTTAGAACTCATGAAAGACATTATGAGTTCCTAGTCATGCCCTTTGGGATGACTAATGCTCCATCTACCTTT
This sequence comes from Quercus gilva, assembly GCA_023621385.1. Taxonomy (NCBI): domain Eukaryota; kingdom Viridiplantae; phylum Streptophyta; class Magnoliopsida; order Fagales; family Fagaceae; genus Quercus; species Quercus gilva. Next base: position 69,974,452 of record CM042480.1, on the reverse strand, counting down.
CAAGCTTTAATGAATTCTATTTTCAGACCTTACTTGAGAAAATTTGTTCTAGTATTCTTTGATGACATCCTTGTTTTCAATCATTGTTTGGATGATCATGTTTCTCATTTAAGGACTGTTTTAAGGGTCTTGCTGTCTCATCAGCTTTATGCTAAGCAATCTAAATGTGTTTTTGGGTGTTCTGAAGTGGAATATTTAGGCCATATAATCTCGAGAGAGGGTGTCAAGGCTGATCCTAAGAAAATTTCTGCAATGCTTCAATGGCCAATACCAGAAAATGTGAAAGCCTTAAGGGGTTTTCTAGGTTTGACAGGGTACTATAGAAAGTTCATTAAGGGTTATGGCTCAATTGCCCAACCTTTAACTGATCTTCTTCGAAAAGATGCATTTCAATGGACTGACAAGGCTTTGGAGGCATTTCTCACATTGAAAGAGGCTGTGACTAAACCTCTTGTGCTAGCTCTTCCAGATTTTTCTAAGCCATTGGTTATAGAATGTGATGCATCAGGTGGTGGTTTAGGGGCTGTACTAATGCAAGATCACAGACCAATTGCATTTCACAGTCAAGCTTTGAAAGGGAAGAACCTTCATTTGTCTACCTATGAGATTGAGTTACTAGCTTTGGCTACTGCAGTCAAGAAATGGAGATCCTATTTGCTTGGTAGACCCTTTGTGGTTAGGACTGATCACCAGAGTTTAAAATTTTTGTTGGAGCAAAGAATCGCCACTCCATCTCAGCAAAAATGGCTAGCTAAACTTTTGGGTTATGCTTTTGTTATGGAATACAAAAAAGGCAGTGACAACAGGGTGGCTGGTGCTCTTTCAAGGCACCCTGCCTTCAGTTCTAAGTTGTCACAGTCTGATTCTAATTCCAAGACTAGCTGCTTGTTTTTGCTCTCAGTACCTGACCCAACTTGGCTGTCCTTATTAAAGGATAGTTACTTACAAGATGACACTATTCAGCACATTATTGCTTCTGTGCAAGCTAGGAATCCACCTAAGGGTTTTACATTTCAGAATGGGTTGTTGTTTTACAAGGGCAGATTCTACATTAGTGCACATTCCCCACTCAAATCTCAGTTCTTACACTATGTCCACAGCAGTCCCTTCGCTGGTCTCTCCGGGTTCTTGAAGTCTTATCATAGAGCTAAGAAAGAGTTTTTTTTGGCCTGGAATGAAGTCTGATCTCAAGCAAGTTGTAAGGAATTGTGATGTGTGTCAAAGGATTAAATCTAATACTACATCCCCAGCTGGCTTACTTCAGCCACTGCCCATTCCTACTATCCCTTGGACAGATGTGAGTTTGGACTTTGTGGAAGGCCTTCCTAAGTCTATGGGGTATGAGGTGATTTTGGTAGTTGTTGACAGATTAACCAAATATGCTCACTTTAATCTAGTTTCCCATCCTTACAATGCTGCCAAGATTGCCTCTCTATATATGCAACATTTTTTCAAGCTCCATGGTATGCCCACATCCTTGGTTAGTGACAGGGATGCTACCTTTACTTCCCTCTTCTTGTCTGAATTGTTTAGACTCCAAGGAACTGATTTGGCTATGTCATCAGCATATCATCCTCAGTCAGATAGGCAAACAGAGATTGTCAACAAGAGCATAGAACAGTATTTGAGAGCCTTCATTAGTGACAGACCTCACCAATGGGTAACCTGGCTTCCCTTGGCTGAATTTTGGTACAACACTTCTTTTCACACTAGTTTGAAGTTGTCTCCTTTTGAGGCCTTATATGGTTACCCAGCTCTAAAGCTTCTCACTTATATTCCAGGCACTACTAGGGTGGATGCATTGGATTCATTGTTATGTCAGAGACAAGCTGTTTTGGACACTTTGAAGGTTCATTTGACTGCTGCCCAAGCTAGGATGAAATTTCAAGCAGATAAACATAGGTAGGACAAGTCTTTTGAAGTTGGGGATTGGGTTTTCCTGAGATTACAGCCCTACAGACAGCAAACCTTGGCTTGTAAAGGGAGGTGGAAGCTTTCTCCAAGATATTTTGGTCCATTCCAAATTATACAGATGATTGGTTCTGTCTCCTATAAATTGGATCTTCCTCCTGAGGCAAAAATTCATCCTGTGTTTCATGTGTCTTGCCTAAAGGTGAAGTTGGGTCAACATGTCACACCTATTCCTACCCTTCCACCTGTTGATGACCCAGGACAGGTACTTTCAGAACCAGTTGCAATGTTACAGACTAGAACCAAGTCCTTAAGGTCTCGGGTCATCACTTAGGTTTTGGTTCAATGGTTAGGATCCTCACCTACAGATGCTACTTGGGAATCCTTGCATCAGTTGCAGCTCACCTTTCCTCACCTTGTGGGCAAGGTGCTTTGAATGGAAGGGGTAATGTTAGGAACCTCACACTTATACTTGTGTTGTATTGGATTGTAGAGCTGTAGTATATTGTAATGGCATAGCAGTAGTGTACACGTGTATGCAGTGGGTATATTAAAGTGATTAATTGGTTAGTATTGATTAAGAGCTAGTTAAAGGAATAGTAAGGAGTTAGTTACTGATTCTGTTAGCACATTCTGTTAGTATTGGATATTCTGTTAGTATTGGATATAAAGAGGGTGGACTGTATCAGAAGGGCAATAAGAACACTCTTAAGCATTCTTCTATAATCTTCTCTCTCTCTCTCTCTCTCTCTCTCTCTCTCTCTCTCTCTCTCTCTCTCTCTCTCTCTCTCTCTCTCTCTCTCTCTCTCTGGAGGCCCGGTCCCCTTGAAGTGACCAAATCTTTTCTTCTCTTCTCACATTCTTACAAACAAAACCCTAACAAACTATTACATTATCGTGCTTATTACAGTCTACCAAACATACCTAAGTAAAAGCGGATGCAATTTCATAACAAAAGTGAGTCGAGCTGTAGTAATTTGTTTGGTAACAAGTTCAAGCAAGAGACTAGAATCGTAGTTGGATGGTTGTAGTAGTATGTATCAAAATAGACTCAACCATTTAAAATATTTTTAAGTATTTAGTTGTATTCCTAAAAATATTTCCTAGAATTCAATTTCCTTAGAACCACCAAAGCCGGCAAAATGGAAGCCAGGAGGCAAACGTTGAAGGGATGCCTCCATTCACTACAAGTTAAAATAAAGGTATGCAATTGAATTAATAATGATATGGTATACAGGAGCACGGAAAGGTACTTAATTATTTAAATTATGTAAAAGGAATGGTCCCCAGCTAGCTCCTGGCTCCAGCTGCAAAACCCCAAAATGGAGGAGCACGACCGTCGTCCCTCGTGTATAAGCCAAGTCCAAAACAAGAGGGAGACGAGAAAGGAAAGTTGTTTCTGCATTGTCATAAGTTGCAAAAGAGGCTGAACTCAAATATTTCGATTGCAATGTCCTTGCGTGTCCTTCCTAGTGACAATTTTTGCTAAAACGAAGAGTGGAAAGTAGTGTCAATTTCTCAATTTTGCTCACAGCTACAGCTACAGCTCACTTCACGATTGATTGTCTTTGTCTTTGTACCATTGTATTTGTATGGTCTCCATCAGTAGCAGTGCGTGACCCAAGCCAACACTTTATTTCCATCTCTCTCTCTTTTTTCTCGCTTTGGGTTGGATGAATGCGTGACAGTCCGCTTTCGCTTTCTCTCGTCCCCCATACATATATACGGACAATGCAACCATACTTAAATTCCCCAAGTGCAAGTGCCACACCCGCCAAAATAAAGTAAAAATCCAGTTCCACTACTCGCACTCGCACTCACACGTGAAAATGTATGACAAATTTCACCTGCGCCGGGGGTCCAACTTTCAACAACAACCGATCATTTTTCAATGAGAAGTCACTATGAGAACTTAGGAGCAGGTTGGTTGTTGATCAACCACTTTTACCAACACAGTAAGATGTAGTCAAGTTTAGGGGCAACGCAATTTTTTATTTATAATTTTACCTCCCAAACAAAATTATTTATAATTCCTTTCACAATTTGTAATCTCTAACCTTTTACTCAAAAAATAAATAATAAAAATTAGTGATGCATTAAAGACCAAAATTTTTCAAAAATATTCATTCTGCTCCATAAATCCAAATATCGCTTAATATTATTTGAGAATTCTTGTGCTTCTCTTGTTTTCTGTTCCATATTTTCCCTGCATTCTATCTACCTAAACACTTTATCGTGTATATAATTCCTAAATTGCAGTAGCTATAAGACTTGTACAGTCAAGATAAATTGTTGAAAGAAAGTAAAGAATTTAGAAGAACATGGAACTTTCAAATGATGTTAAGTGTTGTTGGTGCTTATCGAGAATATTGAATATTTTTTAAAAGGTTTATTATCATCTAGTATTAGTTCAAACCCCACTAGTGATTTTTGTATTTTACCCAAAAGAAAATAATTCAAAGTCATTGAGGTGTCTTCCACCCACACTAGCATGTTGTCCAAGGTCTTTGCTTGTCACGCTAACATGTGAGCATTTTTGTTGCCTACTCTGCAAAGAAATAAGTTTTGAGAATTGGTTTATTGCAAACTTTGAACCAAATTTAATGTAGAATCCACATGTCTCTTGAGACCAGCCTACGTTGGGTCATGATCTCTTTCCTGAAGAGAATAACATTCATGTGGTTACTTGTTTAAAACCATTAACAAGCAAATAAGAAATTGATTTCGAAAGTACCCACTTGAACACAAGTCGAAGGTAGTGAAAAAAATAACCTTACATTGAAAATTTAGAAAAGTTTTAGTGAGTTTAGAGCATCTCCAATGGTGTAACTAAACTCAAAATTCTCTCTATAATAAAGAATGAAACCATAAATCGTTGCTCCAACAGTCTCTTTATATCTCAAAAAGTTTTTTGTTCATGAATAGTAACTCATCAAGTCTGATGAGTTACTGTAGATTAGGAAAAGAATTTATCACGTTAAAAAATTCCAGAGCTAACTATTATATTAATTTTTTCTCTTTCTTCTTCATTTCTTTTTCCCACACCCTCTCTTGGTTTCTTCTCACAAACCAAAGAAAAGGAGACAAAACACAAAACACAGCTCAACCAACAAAATCAAAAATCTTGAATAAAGGAAAGAATTTAGCATCCGGGTTGCATGCTGTTGGCGATGGGGACGAGGACAAGCAATGGTGGAGGCGGAGCAGGCAATGGAGGATGAAGACAACTTCTCTCTCACTTGAGCATTTCCTTCTCTTGGCTCTCTTCCTCTCCCTTTGGCAGGAAATGATGGCAATCAAGGAATGGGCTGAAAGAAATGTAAAGCCTAGTATCAAGAAAAACTCAGCCCTAAGGGGAGCGAGAAATCAGAAAGCACCTCACATAAAGGTCAAGAACGAATGGCAGACTGTGCAGGCCAGCCTCCAGACCACGGTAGACGCATGAGTAGCAGACAAATTTTGGACACATATGGAAGGAAGACACGTGCAAAGCCCAGACATCACCAGCCTGTACCCAGCCAATATGGGACATGGTGAGGTCATGGGTCAGAGGTAAAAGGGCATGGTTTGGCGGTGGGGAGAGGGGAAAACCTATTCTAGGGTTCCTGCTCAAGCTCTTTTGGGGGTACGTCCTGTTATGATGACATACCACCCAAAAGAAGTAAGGCTGAGTTGGAACCACTAGGTGCATATTATGAGGGATAGGGAGAGAGAACACCCACACCGTGGCAGGAAAGGGTGTCATGGCAGACTAACAAACAAAATAGTCCTCTTTGTCTGGTAATGAGGAGTGGCACACAGACGACCCAGTGGTGGTTGGTAAGTACACCCAGACCATACAAATGTGGTTAAGGGCTAAAATAATAAAATCCGACCATGGCAGGTGCTATAAATGGAGGCCCTTACCATGCACAAAAGAGGACACTGGAATCATAATAACAATCAGGGAGAAATTGCAAAATAGAAAACAATGGTGAAGAAAAGAAATGAAAAATAAGAGAGAAACTAAAACAAAGAAAGAAAAAATGAAAAAATAGAGAGTTAGATCGACAGGCATGCACCAATAGGTCTTTTCCCTCTCTCCCCCTCAAAATCCTGCTCTCTACCAAAAGCAAAAGGATTCCTTCAAGGCACCAGCCATTCAGGCCCGCTTCCCTCAAGGTGATTAATTTCCATGGCAAGATTTTCTCTGGGAGATTAGTTGTGGTAAATTTACCAAAAAGAAGAAAAAAAAAAAAAAATAGAATGTTGCATTGTTATTAGAGAATAGAAATGGATAGTGATAGTGATAGTCATAGGTGGTTCAATCCAAAACCAAAAGAAGCCACAACCTTTACAAGCAAGCCGAAGAGCAGAAATGGAGTGGAGAAGAAGGGACTGTGATCACTATCCAAGACATACACGTCAGATGGTGGCCACCTCTTTATCATCGCAGCTTGTTGCTCTGGTTTCACCACTCTGTCGTACATTGTCTTAATGTAGATGCGTGGAACCTTATCTATGTTATGATCCTCGTCTGCCACTGCCACAAAACGAGCATTTTGTATTGCTTTGATCGGTCCTGGCCTCAAAAGCATGGCAGCTAGTGTGGAATCCTACAATTTTTATTTTTCATTGCATCTCATTTTTGTGATTATATATTTTCAAAAACAATTCAACTGTGATCAATTTAAAATTACCTCGTGAGGGCTCAAATGATAGATAATTTTGCGCTGATATTCTTTCTTCACAAGGGCACTTGTGGGAGGTTGATCAGGACCCAATCCGAATCCTAACTCATATACATCGCCATATTCAGATAAATCAGGTACTCCCTGTTTGACATTAATAATAAATGACGATTACTTAACTCTTCTTCTTCTTAAATTCCCCGCATATTTAATTAGCCAACTCTAATTAATTTCATATTATAAAAGAAAACTTGCACACGACACAAGGGATGTTGTTTGGTCTATCTATTAGATGCTGGCTATTTCCATGATAAAATTTCATTGTATTTTGGGTCTTAAACTTTCATTCTATTAATGTAATTTTGTGGGTTTTCATGTGTATTTGTGAAGTGAAGTTGTCCAAGTGCAGGAATTTAAGTTGGCTCCCATCAAAGAAAAGAAAAAGAAATTGAAGTTGGCTGCTCATGGTTTTCACTCCTACAAACTTGACTAGAAGAGGCGAAACTTGAAATTGAAAATTATGTTATAAACTCTACAATTCTGGGCCTCTCTCAATATATATACTCTCATTTCCTATGAATTTGTAACCCTAATTCCCATTTGAAGTATGGGTGAAACCCAACAAATTTGAGAGTCAAACACATTCATTCTCTCTACCTTCTCCCTCTTAAAATAGCCATATACCATGACAGAAGATTAAGACCATTACACCCATCACTACCTTCGAGTTTTGAATGTTGATTGGAGCTTGAAAATCATTGAAGCAATCTAGAATTATCTAAGTGACTTGGAGATTGCAATTGGAGCTCAATTGTGGATCCAAAGCTAAAGTAGAGAAAGGATTTGTGGAGTCGATTGCAATTAGTTTGAAGGGCTAAAGTACATTGTTTGTGTTTTAGTTTGGAGGGCTTTGTATATAAAGTATACTACAATTATCTATTCTAGTGGATTACTTGTGGCGATGAGGCTAATACTTAGGCTCCACTTGGGAGGGGGGAATGGAATGAAATAGAAAGGAATGAAATGAATAATTTTAGAATATTCTTCCATTCTCTTGTTTGGGAGTTTTAATGGAAAGTCAATTCCCTTGTTTGGGAGTTTAAGTAGGAGGGAATGGAATAGGTAGGAGAAAACACTCATTCCTTTCTATTCCCTTAAAACCTCAAATTTTCATTTTCCCAAAAATTGGGAGGAATGGAGTGGAATAAAATTAGATTTAATGATTTTTTTTTACTAAAACTCCCAAAATACCCCTATATATTCAACTATTTATTTTAAAATAGGAGTATAATAGTAATATTGTCATTAAATGATTCTATTCCATTCCCTCCATGTTGCTCCCAAACAGGATTACTTACATTCTATTCATTTTCATTCCTTTATTTTAAAACATTCAATCAAGATTACTTAATTCCATTCCATTCCATTCAATTCTTTTTCATTCATTTCCTTTACTTAAATACATTCCATTCCATTCCATTCCTTTCCATTTCCTTATGATTATCTCATCTCATTCCATTCCCTTATAAACTTCCAAGTAGAGCCTAAGGATTTCCTTTTTGATAACACATTTGTGTGTTATAACTATGTATTGATTTTGTGTGGGTTGTTTTTACGTAATGCATTCATGCTTATGCTTGTGTTAATTGGTTAATCATTTTGATAATTGAACCTAATTGTTAAGTTAGCCTAAAATCAATTAAGTTGTAGAGAATTTGGGGTCTAAATATATAGAGTTTGTGAAATCAACTCTTTTAGATGTCATCCATGAGATTTATATTTATGTGACACAAAGGTATAATACAATGATTGTGCTGAATAATTTTACTCACCTAAAAAAAATTATTAAAAAGAAAAAAAATTCTTCAAATTGAGATTGGTGATATTTCAACACGTAAAATGAGGAGTTGACAAAAGGACAAGCCTTGCCAGCTAGTGATTGGACATATAATTTTATTTACTAGTATATGTTTAGATAATAACATATATATATATATATATATATACACACGTATATCTAAAAAAAGTAAAGAACAGAAGGCTGAAAATTTGTGTTTATAGAGTTGTTATAAATATAATAATTGAACAAGTGTTGGATTCCCATGATCTGCAATCTGCATGGGAGTCACGTGCCTAAGTGGGACAGTACTACTGACACCCGTTCTCAGTCTGAGTCAGTCAGTTACTTTTGTGAATAATTCTTTGGATAACTTTTTTAACTTTGGGCGTTTTTTCAGTTTTTGGCAATTTTATTTTGTTTTTTTGGGCAATTTGTTTGACAACTTTTTTTTCGTGAAACTCTATAACTCTAGTAAGCTAAAGCTAATAAACACACACTAGTACACTATATATATCACGTACTATGACACAATGAAGGTGACGAAACGCCTGATCCTTAACCTTATCACTCTCTGCCGACAGCAAACCAAACCCTTTCCTTTCGTCCTTCATTCACATTCAATTCAATGCTGCCCTGCCATCATCGATCGTCTGTTTCCAGCTAGCTAGTTTCTACTCTAATAAAAGCTTTCTAAACTAAATAAAATACTGTATATATGTAGAGCATGAGTCAGGCAAGCCAACTAGTTCAAGTAAAAATTCAGATTTCATTTCCGACCGAAATAGCAGTGGAAGAGCAAAAAATGGTTTAGAAAACTTTACATCCTTGACATCTTCATCAGTCATATAGCCAAACTTCAGCATGGTTGCTGCCACATAAACCACTAGTCGGATTTTCTTTGCAAACTTATGAGTAGCCTCAGTTACACTCAGCCCGCCAGCACTATGCCCCACCAAGATTATCTGTCAAAAACAAATCATGATCATTGTCTTTTCTATAGCTAAATCTAAATTAATGATGAGCAACAGTTAAAATATAAAAATCCTATATAAATAAATAAAGCGAATTGAATTAACCTGTTCATTGTCGGGCAAAGCAGACATGAAGTCCATGAGTGGCTTATTGTAATCATCAAAAGAAAGCAGGGAATCGGCATGTGTTTGATCTATTCCAGCGCTTCTGAGGTCAACACATGACACCCGATAGCCTGAATTCTCCATAAGGCACCGGATTTTGTACCAGCACCAACCTCCTCCACCTATACCATGCACCAGCACAAAGTGTGGCTTCAACCCTCTCTCTGACTCTCCATGATGCAAGAAAAATGAACTTCTCGGATCCTCCATTGGAGAAAGCTGACGATGAGCAGTGGATGGAGAAGATGAAGTTTGCGAAGTCTGATCTTGGTTCGCCATTGACAGAAATACAACACTCTGATACCATATAAGAAAAACAGAGAGCTAGGGAGAGAGAAGACAAGCTAGAGAGAAAAGATTGAAGATGTAAAAAAAAGAGAGCTTTTCTAAATAGAAATGGGAATTTTATTGATTTGAGAAAAAATCTAGAAGCCCGCAGCAAATACAAGCTTTTTCAACGGTGGTATTTCTCAGCAGCGGTGGGTTGCTGGGTTGCTTGTTGGGTCTCGGTGGTGTCATGGTTGGTTGTGCCGATGGGTTGAGGCCATTGGTTATGGGTTTGTGATGGCTTGGGTGGTGAGGGTGAGTGAGTTGACTTGTTTGTGCCGTGGGTTGAGGTTGGTTGTGCCGGTGGGTTGAGGCGTTGGTTGTGGGTTTGTGGTGGTTGGGTTGCTAGGTAATGGTGGTGGGTTTGGTGTTTGGTGTGCCGTAGGTTGAGGCAGAGAGAGGATGAGAGGCAGAGAGAGGATGAGAGGGAAAAGCAAGGGTTGTGCCGTGGATGGTGCTGTGGGTGGAGGGGTTGGTGGTGCTGTGGGTGGAGGGGTTGGTTGTGCCGTGATTGGTGCTATGGGTTGTGCCGGTGGTGAAGGCTGTTGGTTGTGTGGGTTTGTGGGGGCTTGGGTGGTGATGTTACGTGTATTGTAAAGTAATGAGTTGAATGTTATAAAGTTGATTTTTAAGATACTAAATGCTAAAATTTTTAAAATCCTTGATATGAATGCTCTTGGAGTCTAAAAAAAATAAATTTTTTTCTTTTTTTTTTGTTTCTTTTTAAAAAATTCAAAATAAATTATTTAACAAATAAATTATCAACAACTATATTTTTTTTCTCATATATAATAAACAAACTATCAAAAAACTATGGGATACCATTGTTCATGAGTCCCATAGTACTATTTATGAGTCTCACTGTATTATTCAACTAACTTTTACTTTTATCTATGATATTTTCAGTAAAAAGTTTTCAGTTTCAGCTAAATAAATTGTTCCAAATAGACACTTAATCATCTACTAAATTAATTACTGCCTACATAATTGCTGAAGAAAAGGAATATGGACTCGTCTCTTGTGAGATGTAAAAGTTGATTAGGTAAAAAAACATAAAAATATTTTTTATTTTATCAACTTTTAGATCTCATATTTTTCTCCAAAAGAAAATCTCATATTTATAAATTATGAGTATTATAAGGAAATCAAGGGGTGATGCAATTTGGTGCCATGTCCCATGTACTCGAGAAAAATACCATATTATCATATTATATATATAATAAAAGTTTGGTTTAAATACCGTGGTTGTACCACGTGGCTTTACCAAATTGCAGAAATTGTATTAAATTTTTAGATTTTAAGAAAAATATATATATAATTTTACTTCTCCTATAATTTCTAAATGGATATTAGATTAATCAAGACTCTAAAATCAAAGTTAGGCTTAGACATCGTGATTGTGCCACGTAACTTCACTAAATTGCATAAATTTTATTAAATTTTTAAATTTTAAGAATATATATATATATATATATATAATTTTACTTACCCTATAATTTCTAAACGGATATTAGATTAATTAGGACTCTAATTTATTCTTATCTCTAATTCATTGTTATCATAAAGTAAGTGTATCTCTTAAAAAAAAAAAAAAAAAAAAATCATATAGTAAGCTTAAAAAAATTTGAGAGGAATCCTATAATTTCTAATTTATTCTTATCTCTAATTCATTGTTATCATAAAGTAAGTGCATCTCTAAAAAAAAAATCATAATTTCTAAATGGATATTAGATTAATCAGGACTCTAATTCATTCTTATCTCTAATTTATTATTATCATAAGGTAAGTGTATCTCTTAAAAAAAAATCATTTAGTAAGCGTAAAAAAATTTGAGAAGAATCCTATAATTTCTAAATGGATAAAAGTCTTGAATCATATACTTCTATAATAAAAGTTGGGCTTGGAATTTGTGGTTGTGTCAAGTGGCCACACCAAATTATATAAATTTTTCTAGATTTTTAGATTTCAAATATATATATATATATATAAATATAATTTTTCTTCTCTTATAATTTCTAAAGTGAGAAAAATCTTAATTTAAAAAAAATATAAAAAAATATAAAAAAAACTAGCAAGATAGTAACGTTTATATGATTTTAACTTGTCCTATAATTTCTAAGTTGATAAAATCATAATTTGATTACAATCCAAATTCCATCTTAATTTGATTACAATCCAATGGTCGGTGATAAGAATTAGCGTTAGGAAGAAACACATTAAAATTCAATTCCATATACAACCTTATCTTGCAAACATGTGCCTTCCTGGAAAATTAATATTACAATAAAATTAAATTTGTTAGCTGAAGTCCCATGGCTTAATAGAAATTTATTATCAATAACTCTCCTTGTATATATCCTCCCAGTGAAAGTTGTGATGAAGTTGATATAAGCAAAAAAAGAAGGAATTTATTTAAAATTAAATACCATAGAAATGAAGTTGTTAACGTTAATTACAGTTTTTTTGTTTCTGTTATACCGTAAAAATCATGTTGTTTGATATTTATCCAACTTGATTTTTATGGTATTGGATTTTAATTTTAATTTCTTCTTTTTTTTTTTTCTTATATCAGCTTCTTTACAACTTAAAATTATTGTTTTAAATAGAAACAACTTCTTATCAACTTTTGTTTTTTGGTTGAAGTTTAATTTTGTTTGTTGGATAAATATAGGAATGATTATAGATAATTGTTTTATTATACCATGACTCTCATCTTTAGAGTTCGAGGACACTATAAATAATAAGGCCAGATTCATGATTTTTTCATTAATGTGGGGCACAAGGATTCAATTAAGGTACCTGTGCCACGTGTCGTATTCATGGCCAAGGAGTCCATTATCGTGCCAAGGAGGCCACACGCTCGGACAGTAAGGTCGTGTTACTAGCATGTTATCAAAGGAGGTCATATAGTAGGGAAAGAGTTTCGGAGAGGAGGTTAGCCTTGACATGACTAAAGGGATGGTGGCTGCTCCCATATTTAATGCATCCCACCAAACCTCCTAGCTGCATTTACGTGGAGGAGAGCTCTGAACAATGCTGTCTTGGTCGCTGCAACTCACAAAGGGTTTGGAAAAGTGTCTGATAGGACAAGCACTCAAGTGATGGATTGAACGGTCAATAAATGAAAGACCAAGATCACCTGAAGGGAGCTATATAATGTGAGAGACCCTCCAAGAAAGAGAGGAGAAAAATTTGTAGAAAAAACACTGTAGCATTAAAAATAGCAACTGTAATCAAATCTAAGATAAATATATTCAAAAACTACTCTCCTCGGACATTGCTGAGGAAGAATTTATGTGCACCACATTTGTCTATTAATTATTTTTCCTTGCTCTCTTACCATCTTTAGCCCATTTAGGGCATTGTCCACTTCATTGAAGCCTAACTTTTGAGCCAACTCTTTATAAATTTATTGTATTGGGCTCGTTGGACCTTAATCTATTTATCCTTTGGACCTAAGCACCAAAGGCCGTCTTCACAATTGGCACCATCTGTGGGAAAGGCTTGGGCCTTAGTAAGTTTGACGTCTAACCATGGTAGGATCAAGGCAAGACCAGGAAGAGTCTATTGGTTCCCAACGTCAGGATCAATTACTCAACCTTGAGCGAAGGAGGGACCGTAAGATTGGTGTGCACACCACGCATACTAGCAGGAGTCAGTCTCGAGGAGGGAGTCACATCTCCCACGAGGAGAATACTAAGAGCTTGCAGTTGGAGATTGACCGTCTTCGTAGGAGGCTACACCGCGAGCGATGAAGAAGGACTCTCTCAGATTTTGACCCTTCTTCTGAGGACGAGGGCAATGGTAGCTACAAGCCCAAGTCCAAGACTCCTCCCAGTGAGTCTTTTTTGTACAATGAAGACCATTACTACAAACAGAGGAATAGAAGTCCCTTAAAATACCAACAGCTCAAATCCCTTAATTTACCAGCCAAACAAGATGGTGTTGTACTCCTCAGTGAGTTGAAAAGCATGGACGGCCTTGGCCACGGCGCTATTCATTTTCTGGTTAGCCGTCGCCAATTGTTCGTCCATCTACTTCACCAACTGCTTCTCAGCATCCAACTCCTCAGTTAAAGCTTTTATTTTTTCCTTGGACGAGTTGTTGATGTCCATCGCCACTATTAAATCTTTTCTCAAACCTGAGGCTTCAGCTTCTAGTGCCTCCACCTTGAAAGTGGCCATCACGACCTTCTCTTCACTCACCGAGTACTGGGAGGTGATGTGCATCACCTCCCCCAACACCTGGCATCCAAAGTCACGCAATGAACAACTGATATAATTCGTAATTACCAAAAAAAAAAAAAAAAAAGAGAAAGGGGAAACGAAGGAAAATTACCTGGACGAGCTTATGGACATGGCGATTCACCATCTCATAAGAAGGTACGCCGGAGATTTCTTTTAGCTCCTCAAGCATCACAACTTCATTAGCCCGAGCCAAGGTTGTCTTAGCGTCCACCCAAACACTGGCCCCCACCTTTTCTTTGCCTTTGTCGCCACTTTTGCGCTTCTTAGTACGAGGAGTTATCTCCTCGATAGAAAGGGCCAGGGAAGCAACACATCCCTTTTCCAAGGCAAGGGTGGACAAACCCTTTTCCATCAGTTCTTTTTCTTTTTCCTTCTCAACGACCCTCAACCTCCGCTGACCAATGCTAGAGAAGGGCTCATTTTTCTTTGCCTTAATCCGAGCATAAAATTCCTAATTAAACTTAGTCGTCATCTCTACAAAATAGAAGAGAAACAACAGGAAAGTCAAAAGAGAAAGAAGAGAGGAAAAGGAGAAAAGGATAGACAATCTACTTTCGTCCAAAAGTGACTCACTTTTTTCTTCCCGATGGATGGCACGAAGGACATAGTGGGAAGGCTCTAGTCCCAAATAGTGACGAGCTAAGGTTCGGGGGTCAACTAGATCGTCAAAATCGTCAATGGTGCTCGCATACTTGACAGCTGCCCGAACACGCTCTTCAAACCTGCTCTCCAATTCTGGACGATCTCTGACTATAAAACAGAAAAACACACAAAGTCAGAAGGGACGATCAAAGTAAAAAATAAACCAAAAGAAAAAAAATGCGAGGCAAATGCACCAAGTTAAAGGGTCTCCCACTGACGCAGCAGCCTAGGGACATCCCCCCAGAAGTCATCAGAAAGGGTCTCCCAACCGTCACCCGACATAAGGAAGTACCTAGACTTCCAATAATGGAAGGACGAAGGCAGATCGATGATGAGCCGAGACCTTCTATCCCAAGACACGAGCTCGTAATAATCAAACTCTTTGGACTCTTTCAAACGGTAAAGATGGATGAACTCGTTTAATGTGATCATATCACCGTTAGCTATGATCGTCCAAATTATCATACAACTTATGACGATTCTCCATGAATTCGGCATAAGTTGTCCTGGGGCTATATTCAAGTAATGAAGAAGCTCCATTATAAACGAATAGATAGGAAACCTAAGGCCGCACAGGAATGAAACCTCGTAGAAACAAACCTCCCCATGGGCAAAAGCACAAGCCCTCTATCCTTTTTTAGGAAGACGGACCCTGGTCTCCTCGGGAAACTGGAACCTATCCTTGAATCTAATGAAGGTATCCTCCTTCATAGAGCACTCTTCCTTAAGGGCATGGAATGATCAGGGTGAAGCAAAGACGGAAGGAAGGGAAGACGAAGGTACGAAAACAGCTATATCCGTCTTAACCCCACCCATACCAGTGTTAGAAGACAAACTGGCCTCTAAATCACTAGATCTAACTTCAGAACCCATATTTTCCCTCCTTAGAACTCCTCACATTGACTCAAACCAACCCAAGGATTGACACAACAATAGGTATAAATCACCCAACACTAGACTTAGGCTATTGTCACCTAGGGTGAAATCCCCAACTTGTAGGCAATGTCCACTAGAAAAGCCTATAAACGCACCCAAATGAGCGAAAAAGAAGG
Source organism: Quercus gilva (assembly GCA_023621385.1). Lineage (NCBI taxonomy): Eukaryota > Viridiplantae > Streptophyta > Magnoliopsida > Fagales > Fagaceae > Quercus > Quercus gilva. Next base: position 69,958,627 of record CM042480.1, on the reverse strand, counting down.
CAACTGAAGGGGAAGTGCACCTAAAATCAGAATAATCCACCATTAAGGAAAAGGAAAAGCAAAGCTCTAAAAGGGAAAAGAGCACAGAGAAAGGGAGTAAATAAAACTTTAAAAGGAAAGAAAGAACAGAAAAACAAAGGGGCATACCTGAAAAAGAAGGAGAAACTGAGAAATCAAAGGGATGAGCGCAGAAGGAGCTGAGAAATCAGAGCAATGAGCACAGAAAGTGCTGAGAAATTGAAGTAATAAACACAGAAGGAGCTGAGATATCGAAAAAGTAAGTGTAAAAGGAAAGCACAAGGGGTTTAAAATGGGAGCGCCTCAAAAAACGTGGGAAAACTGAAAGGTTTCACCAGAACCAAGAACCCCTAAGCTGATCTTGGCGTGACACGTGGCCATGACACACGCCACGCCGCCACTAAGTAATAACTACGGAGGGGCGGAACCCCAAGCGCCATAACCACCAAAAAAGAAAAAAGAAAAAAGAGGTTGGCTCATCATATTCCTATGGCCGTCTCCAAATTGAACGATCTCAGAATAGGAGGGCAGCTGATAGACCCGGCACAACTTCCTGGGGCAACCTCCTCATCCAGAAGAGGAGCCAGTGGACGAAGGAACCATCCCATCAATCTCCGTCTTTACCCATATCCATTGGACGAAGGAAAAGCCATCAGTTCATAAATTATGGCAATCCGTTACACTACTGCAATAAGTCTCCTTATCGTTAAAGAGACGAAGATCCTCTCATTAACACCTCAAGGAGGCGTTACAGATGCCACATTCAAACCACCATTATAACACCTCCAATGGCTAGGAAAAGGAAGCAGGTATATATACAAGTATCTCAAGACCTAAGGAGGTACATAATTCTAATATAGAAACTCTAATATTTTGGTATTGAAGCTCTCCTTTCTCTCTCAGTTATCTGACTTGATCATCAGAGACTCTGTGATAGGCACCACACCGATGTTCTTTCTTTTTGTTCGTTCTTGCAAGGCTTTTAGGCGATCTTGGTCAGCTCTCCTACTAGACGATCATCTTGACTGACGATCTTGGCATCATCAGCAATAATTGTCAGTAGTTTTATCTCATATAAATATTACAATTTTTGTCACAATTATATTATATGCGTAACTAGCTTCCTATCACTTTCAAATGAACTCATTATTTTTTTCTCCACCGTTCAAAGTCTACTATGTGATATAAATTGTGGCATTTTATGTGCTCTTATATTTTTTGTGATTGTGACTTAATAATACACCAAAAAAATAAAAACAAAAAAATAAGAACTGAACAGTTGTGTAAATAAAAAGGATTGAAACTGACAGTTACTTAAAGTCCGAGAAAGTACAGACAGGAAAAAAAAGGGCAGACAAGCAAACTCACAATTGAGAAGTGACTCAACCGAACCTTTTGATGACATCAACATCTTAAAAGACGAGTGATGAGTGTAATTGCATTGTTAGAGCAACTGCATCAGATCGTGTATAGTTTTTTGAAATAGAAAAACAATACTAATTTTACACATTTTGACCCAAAAAATACCCACATCAGTGGGTGCAAAATTGTGTATTTATACACAATTCCTACAGTGCATGGTTACTGTAGCTCTTGTATTTATTATTTTACATTTTTTTTTCTCTCTCCTCACCTCACTCTCTCCTTTTCAGCTTCTACTCTCACCTCTCTCTCCTGTCCCTCAATCCTTCAGTCCAGCCTCATTGATACGATCAGTACAGAAAGGAGAATCGGAACCACGGAGAGCGATGACATCTCTGCCCGATAAGGCTAGTCATGGAGGTTTTTCCTATACCAGACTGGACCTGCGCCACGGCAAAGCTCATTACGACCTGGACCTCCATGGTGAACCAAATACTTGAAAATATTTTAAATGGTAGAGTCTATTTTGATACATACTACTACAACCATCCAACTACGATTCTAGTCTCTTGCTTGAACTTGTTACCAAACAAATTACTACAGCTTGACTCACTCTTGTTATGAAATTGCATTCGCTTTTACTTAGGTATGTTTGGTAGACTGTAATAAACACGGTAATGTAATAGTTATTCTTATAGTGTAGCTATTCAATAGTTATTTTATGTTTATATTACTAGGAATAATCATTTCTTATGAATAGTCATTTAAAAAAAAAAAAAAAACAAATACACACATGAGAGAGAAGGAAAGTAGTTCTAACACAAAAGTACACCACAAATTCCACTTGAAAGCCATGGTAATGAATAGTCATTCTTTAAAATGGGGAATAATTATTCATCTTTTATTCCTTATGAATAGTCATTTCTTTTTTTCCTGTACCAGATGGGCCTGTGCCACGGCGAAGCTCGTTATGACCTGGACCTCCATGGCGAACCATGGCAAAGCTCGTTACTACCAGCAAACCATGCTTGCACTGCCGAGGTTTCAATTTTCTGTGGGGTTTGGATTTTTTGTTTGAACAGTGGGTTTTGGGGTGATGGTGGTTAATGATGGTGGCTGGGTTGATGGGTGGGTTGAAGGTGGTGGCTGGGTGGGTGTGGGTTGCTCTGAAGATGAATATTTTATTTAAATAAATGTATATAATAGACAAACTGATGTGGGTGCTTTGTAAAAATGAGATTGTAAAATAGAAAAAGTAAGTTTTAGATATGTAAATTTACAAAAAATTTACAGCCACTAATGTGGATGCTCTTATACTTTACATTTTACAGAACTGACTTTATTAGAGTTTGAAAAATATTTTTTCTTTCTTGTTTCTTTTTAAAAAATAAAAAATAAAATATTTAACAAAAAAGTATTTTTTAAAATAATTTAAGTTTTAGTTTTACATTTAACATTAACAAATAAATTATCAAAAACTATATTTTATGTCTTATATATTATAAACAAACTATCAAAAAAACTATGGAATACTAAAAATAAACACTTAATCATCTACTAAATTAATTATTGGATACATAATTTTTGAAGAAAAGGAATTTGGACCCGTTGCAATTACCACCATCATGTGAGATGTAAAAGTTAATTGAGTAAAAAAAATAAAAACCTTTTTTATTTTATCAACTTTTAGATCTCATGTTTTTCTGAAAAAAAAAAAAAACAAAATCTCATGTGAGGGTGGTAATTACATGTTGCCATATCTTATCCAAAGCAGAGGCTATACATAACTAATTGGTTTTAGGTAAGATAATTGATTTTAGGTGAGAAGTAGCTTTCATATATGGGAGACTTTGCAGCTAATTAATTACTCAAAACTTGGTTTGATATGGTCTTCTTCTTAATAATACAGTTGTCAACCATTGTCATTTTCTATGCTGCTTCTATCAGAAATGCAAGTGTAATTTAAGAGGAGTACGCTCAAAAATAGACTCTACCGTTTAAAATATTTTCAAGAATTTAGTTGTATTCCTAAAAATATTTCCTAGAATTCAATTTCCTTAGAACCAAAGACGGCAAAATGGAAGTCAGGAGGCAAACGTTGAAGGAAGGAATGCCTCCATTTACTACAAGTTAAAATAAAGGTATGCAATTGAATTAATAATGATATGGTATACAGGAGCACGGAAAGGTACTTAATTATTTAAATTATATAAAAGGAATGGTCTCCAGCTAGCTCCTGGCTCCAGCTGCAAAACCCCAAAACGGAGGAGCACGACCCTCGTCCCTCATGTCTTTGAACTTTGAACTTTGAACTTTGAACAGTGCGTGATTAGTTACGGGTGTAATCATTTTCTTTTTTTAATATAATTTAAATGTATAGGTGTATGAAGTTTCAGAAAATTATTGTGTATTTTCGGAGTATCATAAATTTATACTCCTTCCCCTCATATAAATGGTGAGTTTTACTAATTAAATTCATGGTAAGACCTACCATTTATGTAAAATAGAGAATTACGCATTTATGGTGTTTTAGGAGTACCTAATAATTTTTCTAAATTTTCTTTGTGGAGACTTTTTTTTTTTTTTTTTGAGAATGTTCTTTGTGGAGACTTGAATTTGAATAATTGACTCCACATACTCATATATGGAATTCACCCAATGTACTTGGTTTTAATTAAGTTTTTGATTTGTAACGGATATAAAGAGGAGAAAAGAACAAATTCTCTAAACAATGCAAGAGATCCGAAATAATGTTTTTGTTAATAAGTAAATTGGCGTGTATAAGCCAATTAAGTCTAAAACAAGAGGACAAGAGGGAGACGAGAAAGAAAAGTTGTTTCTGCATTATTATTATTATAAGTTGCAAAAAAGGCTGAACGCAAATATTTTCCATTGCAATATTGTGGTGGGTGGAGTGTGGAGGTCCTCCTTGCGTGTCCTTCATAGTGACAATTTTTGCTAAAACGAAGAGTGGGAAGTAGTGTCAATTTCTCAATTTTGCTCACTGCTACAGCTACAGCTACAGCTACAGCTCACTTCACGATTGATTGTCTTTGTCTTTGTATGGTCTCCATTAGTAGCAGTGCGTGACCCAAGCCAACACTTTATTTCCATCTCTCTTCGTTTTTTTCTCGCTTTGGATGAATGCATGACAGTCCGCTTTTGCTATCTTTCATCCCCATACAATACATACGGACAAGGCAACCATACTTAAATTCCCCAAGTGCAAGTGCCACACCCACCAAAATAAAATAAAAATCCCCGAGTTCCAGTACTCGCACGTGAAAATGTATGAAAAATTTCACCTGCGCCGGGAGACCAAATTGCAACAACAACCGATCATTTTTCAATGAGAAGTCACTATTAGAACTTAGAAGCAGGTTGGTTGTTGATCAACCACTTTTACCGACACAGTAAGATTTAGTCAAGTTTAGGGGCAACGCAATTTTTTATTTATACTTTTACCCCCCCAAACAAAATTATTTATAATTCCTTTCACAATTTGTGATCTCTAACCTTTTACTCAAAAAATAAATAATAACAAAATTTGTGATCCATTATTCACACCCAATTTGATAAATCTAGTTAAAGACCAAAAATTTTCAAAAAATATTCATTCTGCTCCATAAATCCAAATATCGCTTAATATTATTTGAAAATTCTTGTGCTTCTCTTGTTTTCTTTTCCATATTTGCCCTGCATTTTATCTACCATTAGTTACTTAAACACTTTATCGTGTATATAATTGCTATAATGCAGTAGCACAAGACTTGTACAATCAAGATAAATTCTTGAAAGAAAATAAATAATTTAGAAGAACATGGAACTTTCAAATGACGGTAAATGTTGTTTGTGCTTAGCGAGAATATTGAATATTTTTTATAAGGTTTATTATCATCTAGTATTAGTTCAATTGTCACTACTGATTTTTGTATTTTACCCAAAAGAAAATAATTCCAAATCATTGAGGTATCTTCCACCCACACTCAAAAAGCATGTTGTCCTTGTCCAAGGTCTTTGCTTGTCACGCTAACATGTGAGCATTTTTGTTGCCTACTCTGCAAAGAAATAAGTTTTGAGACTTGGTTTTTTGCAAAATTCGAACCAAATTTAATGTAGAATCCACGTGTCTCTTAAGACCAGCCTACGTTGGTTCATGATCTCTTTCGTGAGGAGAATAACATTCATGTGGTTACTTGTTTAAAACCATTAAGAAGTAAATAAGAAATTGATTCCAAAAGTACCTACTTGAACTCAAGTTGAAAGTAGTGAAAAAAATAACCTCACACTGGAAATTTAGAAAAGTTTTAGTGAGTTTATATATGAACAAAGTTTCTCTTCAAACTAGTTTGGAGAGAAATTTTTCAAACTTCTCATATATCTCTCTTTTGGTGTGAATTTTGAAAATTTAACCGTTGAATTTCATGCTTCTTATATTCTTAACATGCATATTAAATTTCATTCAAATTGGATATTATTTACTATTAGATCAATAAACTTATTTTTTATACATAATTTTAGATCATAAAAATTTAAAATTTTAACATTTGTTTGATGAGATAGCAATTGATCTTTGATCTTCTTGAAATTTTACATGCATGAAGAATATAATAACAATATGAAATCTAACGATCAGATTTTCAAAATTCACACTCAATATATAGATATGTGAGGAGTTTGGGCCTTAAGGGGCACTGCAGTTTTGTGGACAAGGGAGGACCTATCCAATTGAACCAAAATGTTTTCATTTCTACCCAATTACTGCTACTTCCCCCATTGTTTCCATGTTCTTTTCCAAAGCAATTCTACATTTGCCTTTCTTAGTGAATCACCCAATAGTTATTTCCTTCTAGCATATAACGGAGCCCAAAAAGGGCTTAATTTCGTTCTAGCTTAACAAAACCTGTAAATCCATAAGGGATTTATTGAATCCACAAAAAAAAAAAAAAACCTAGAAAAACAGTAATAGGACCATAATATGACTAGAAAAATAATAAATACACCTAAAATCATATTGCAGTCCTATTTAAATGTTTCAAGAACTTTTTTTCCAAGTAAAAATATTCTTAAAAATATTCCATTTGATACCCTAGCATAATAGGACCTTGATTTTACTCAAAAAGCATTAAATATACCTAAAATCAAGTAAAATAATAATCCTAAACCTAAAATTACAAAAATTATATAAAAATTAACAAACGGTGAAAATTACCCTCACACTGTGTCATATATTAGACCACTCCACTTGAAAGGAACTCAACCTCAAGTTTTTGTTTAAAAAATTGAAATCTCTTGCTCCAAATAAAAAGATACAACCTCAAGTTTTTGTTTAAAAAATTGAAATCTCTTGCTCCAAATAAAAAGATACTTTGAATGCTTCATTAAATTGATTCGATTTTGAAACTTGTACCATTGATACACTGTAGGATAATTTTATTTCCATTGGCCTTCAATTGATTTACAATATCAATCAAAAATTTATTGAAAAAAAAAATCAAATTTGATATTCCAAGAAAATCAGTAGATTGTGTAATCATCTTTAGCAAATCAATTGGGTCCTAGGAACTGTGGGTTACATGCTCATCACCATTTTTGATTTCAGTTGGATCTTCCACGATATTTCCAATTATAATTTCCATCTCATGATTTTTGCTATTTTCCTCAATCAACTCAATTTATGCTCTTTGACCTCTTGATCAATTCCTTGAAAAATATTAACTTAAAGCTTCAATTCATCAACTTATTGCAAATCTTGATTTTTTTAAACCACTTCAAGAGTTTTTTTAAAACTCAAGTATATACTGTTCATCCCCAAATTTATATCTTCTCTTGATAGATGAATGGTTAGTCGATCAATATCATTCCTTGAGTATGAACTTTGTGGTCTATAATTTTGCTTTGTATATCACAAAATTACATCATAATCCAATGGGAAAAAATAAATTGTAAGCTTCTTTTTAATTACTGGGCATGAACGAATTTGGTCTTTCCCGCTGGATTCTAAGAAATTGTGTTTGCTCCCACCAATTTAATGCATACCAACTAGGCTTACACAAAACAAACTTAACATTTCTCTCCTTATGAAAATCCACGTAATCAAAGAAATCCTCTAAATCAAGTATACAATCAAGAAAATGTTTTTTTTTTTTTTTTTTTTTTTTTTTTTTTTTTATAATTATTTCATAAAATCTGCTATTCTTATAAATATCATGAAATGAATCTTGCTTATTATTAGGTTGCTTATGAATTATATTTTCATAACAATTATCTCTATTGTTAACACGATCTTGTATGGTGTTAAAAGCCAAATCTTGTATGGTATTAAAACCCAAATCAATGAGCATGTTGCAAAATTGAAACTTGAAAGGGCTAGATCTTGTTCTAGCTTAAAGAAACCCTTAAATCCATAAGGGGTACCTTGAATTCACAATAAAAACCTAGAATCCACTAGAAAAAAGAGAAAGCATATTTGAAAAATATTAATGATATTATAAAGTATGAGTTGTTGTTTTTACGTATTGCATGCCTCTTTAAAAGGTTCCATTAAAATTATTTTCCTAGTGAAAATATTATAAAAGAAATCCTAATGGATACCCTTCAATGATAGGATCCTAATTTGATTAGAAAAATATTAAATACACCTAAAATCAAGGAATTGCTAACTCTAAAAAAAATTAAAAAAATTACTCAAACATATGATTAAAAAATGAACAGACCATGAAAATTATCCAACATATTATGTTCTACATATTAGTTTTTGTGGGACCCTCAGTGTCTTGGTGTAAGTAAAAATGTTGGTGGCAAGAATAAGATCATGTTGTGCGTGGCGTGGGTTGGAGTTGGTAATCACCTATGTTTCAGTTTCAGTTTCAGTTTCACCATCCAATTCCGCAGTCGCACCTTCTCTCAATCTCAAATGCCGATATTTATATGCGATCGACTTCCCTCATCTTCTATTATATGATTATTATGTTCCTTGGTCTGAATAGAAATAGGACCATGTTGAGCTTATTTTTAATTCTAGATAAATTAATAACTTTAAAATGTAAAATTTGTTGATGATAACACAAATCACAATATAAGTACATAACCTTTAACCCCTATGCTATGCCTATGAGTATGATATCACAAAAATTGTTCATGTTGATTGTTGAAGAAAAAGAAGAAAAGAAAGGAAAGTTGAGCAGTGGATGAGTGGAGTAATTCTGATCTGATGGTAATTGTAAATTGTAAAATTGTTGCCTTGCCTACTACAACTGCTCTACAAGAAGACAAGGCAACGATAGGTACAGCAGGCTGCAACTTGCAACAATATATACATAAACAATGAAATCACATTGTTTGTTTTGAAAGTTCAAAAATTTCCCTCCAAAAATTTAAAGTCGTTTCGCGGGAGGTGGCCCCCGGCCCATCAATTGATGCGAAATTATGGGGGGTCATCTCAAAGTTACCAAAATACCATTTGTTTGGCTTTATATCTATGTCCATTGTTGACTTGATTCTCCATTATCTATCTACTAACTATTAAATATTAATACATCTATCTAGCTAGAATAGACAAATAATTCAGGCTATAATTGTACTTTGATTAAATTTAAAAGCATATTGACAATAGAAAAAAAGGTCGAAAATGAAAATTAGAAAGGAGGGTAGTTTGGGGTTTTGAGAGAAAAGGCGGGCAAATTAGGGGGAACAGAAAGAGTCCCTTTCTTTTATGTCTGTCTATTACTTAAACTTTAGCCATTTTCTGATTGTCAACACTCTTTCTCCCAAACTCAATTCCGAGAGAAAACCAGCCCCTTTGATCAATTATCAATTATTATTAGGCCTTCTCCTCAAAATTATTAAGACTACACATCTCCTTTAATTTTTGGGGTCTGGATTTCAGGTCTTTCCGATTTTCCTCTGCCTCGCACTCGCTCAGATCCATATCCATATCCAAAAAGGTCAGTCACTACACTCACTTTTCGTCATCTCGTCCGATCCATATACGTGTTTGTGTCTATGCTCTGCTACTGTGCTTTTGCTGCCTATGAAAATTTTAATAATACCCAACCCAGCTATGCTCTATCTATTATCATAACAAGTAGCTGAAATTATAATTGTTTAGATGCTATTGATGTAAAATCTGAGGAAGATTTGCATGACATATCTTCTAGATCAAAGTAATTGATGCACTAGTGATAGAAACTGAGTTGATTCAAGTTGAGGGAACATAAATAGATAGAGAAATACATATTTGATGACACGTGGCTTTGAATATAATAGAAAGGAAAAATAATAATACCCTCTCTACTTTGTTGAGCCGACCCTAAAATTTTGTCACTTAAGGCTTGATTGTTGTTTTTTCTTTAACCAATTTGGTGTTGTGGCATGGGATTCTAATTTTATTCCTATCAACAAATGAATGTGATGAATTAATTTATTCTTATCAACATTACTTTCTTGGAGGAACCATTCATAAGGAAGTCAAGTTTGAGTACAACATGACAATTTATGTAAGATTAAGGTTAAGTCAGGATGAATGAAGTGAAGAAATGGAATAGGATAGATAGAGGTTTAGGGCCTGTTTGGTATGTGTATTTAAACACATGTTTTCAGTTTTTAAACAACATTGCATTTATTTCCACACAAGTATTTTCAAAAAATATAAATAACGTTACTAGAATAACATTACCAAACAGCCCATTAGTTTTGTACAACACACAGACAAGATTTTCTGAATGCGCTACTTGTTATTTCCAGTTGTGAGCACAGATTTTTGTAGTTTTCTATTGATTTCAGAATAAAGTTATTTTTCCTTAAAACAATTTCATTTCCAGTTAGATTGCTTTTGTAATGGTATGACCATGTCTGTCGCAGTTGATCACTGGTTTGGCTCCTGGCCTTTTTTCTGAATCCAAATTCATACTTTCTTCCTTCTGCTTAAATGTTATATGCTGTCACCATCCTTCATTAGCTAAAAATTCTTGTTGATGCTGTATGAAAAGCCACCACTTCTCAGTGTTTTTTCCCCAAAATTTCTCATGTTTGTTTTTTGTTATTAGCATGATTGTATTCATCATCATCGTCATTATTGTCATTATTACTACCACTGAAGGTCTTAGCACTGAGTAGTTTGTAATTGTTTAAGTCAGTTGGAGTTTTATATGGAGCCAACAGAATCAAAGAAGTCAAATTTATGTTGGTGGGACAGTCATATTAGTCCTGAGAATTCTAAGTGGCTGGCAGAAAATCTTGAGGGTAAGCAACTTTTTTCACAACTCGTCTTGTTTATAGTTCTCTATTCTGTTAACCACTTTTCTAAACTACATATAACTTTTGAAATGAATAAATAACATTTTTCCTCATCATTTTATAATTAGAGAATGCTGGTATAATTTACTAAACCATTAACAAGGTCCTGTCCTCCAATCAAAGGTTTCTGTATGTTCAGCATAACACTTTTCCGTTGGCATAGTGCAATGTGGTTTTGTTTTGTTTAACTTCAATTTCAGATTTCATACTTCAATAGTTGAGTAACAAAATGCCCCATGACCAGTGCAATTTATTGATTACAGTGATGGGCCAGAATGTTAAGGAAATGCTGAACCTGATCCAAGCGGATGGTGATCATTTGGTGGAGAATGCTGAATTGAATGGTCAGAAGAGGCAATTGGTTGCTGATGTTGGGGAATTCCACCGCATGTATCAATCACTGGCTGAGCGCTATGATCATGTGACAGAAGCATTACGAAAGAGTTTACCGTCAGAACTCCAAATGCAGGGCTTTGGCAGTTCCGAATTTGGATCTGGACATGGTTCTCCACTACTCACTCCTGATCAGAAGTTGGGTTTTCACAGTTCTGGTCATCAAGCTATCAATTCAGACGTATCCCTTAGCTCTGGTGCTGGAAGCTCTGTTCTTTCTTTGAAGGAGGGCATTGAATCATCTCCATCATCTTTTTCATCGGATTCTGAGACAGAACCTTTTAACTTAACTCTCAACAACTACTCGAGCCCACCAATGGATTTTGATGGCAAGGTGCTGCATCATAAGATTTCTGAGATGGAAACTGAAGTGTCTAGCATGAAAGAGAAGTTCTGGACAGCTAGAAAAGACAATATGGATAATATGTTGAAGGTAGGAGAGAAATATAGTTATGAGGAAATGCTTGGCAGAATTTCCCGAAGTGAGGAAGAACTAAGGGTTTCCAACCTACGACTTCAGCTTTCAGAAAAAGAGATTGCCAGGTTGAAGAGTCAGCTTGAGAAGGGTGAATCTGCTATTGTACTTGTAGAGAGCATGCAGGCGCAGCTTGAGTGTGTGCAGGAAGATATCAAGATGAGAGAGGCCGACCTTAAATTGGAGAGAGGACGAGTGTTGGAGCTGCAAAATCAAATAGCTGAATTGGAAACTTGTATTTCAGACTCTAGTAACCAGATTACGAGGTTGGTAGAAGAGTCAGAAGTAACTAGAGAAAGGCTTAAGGGATCAGATGAAGAGATTGTGAAGTTGAGGCTTGAACTTGAGAATAGAACATCTGAAGGTACTTATGAATTGCAGGGTGAGCTTGAGGTAGCTCGGGAAGAGATAGCCATGTTGCAGGCCCAGCTTGATTCAGGTAAAAGGAAGGCTTTGGAGCTTCAGGAGAGTATTGTAAGGTACAAAACTAGTGTATCTAGCCGTGACATTGAGGTAAGGGAATTGAAGCTTGCATTGAGTGATGCCCAGGAACAATTCTCTAGGGAGAAGGCACAATTGCAGTCTGATATTTCAAGTTTGTCAGAGAAGCAGACCTTGTTTGATTCTACGCTCAAAGAATGGGAATTGAGAAGTGGATCATTAGAAGATGAAATAAGGCAATGCGAGGCTGAGAAAGTAGAACTGAAAGGTTTGCATGTTGCCCATGAGATGGCTTTGCAAAGTGAGATCAATCGGTTGAAGGATGAACTCATTGAAAGGAGGGAAAATGTGGAAATTTTGAATAAAGATTTTGACGGACTCAAACTGAAATTTGATATGCTAATGGCAGAGAAAGATGGGCTCAATGCAAAGCTTCACACACTAGTAGCAGAAGTGAGCTCTCGTGACAGCCAGATCCAGCAAATGGAGGGGCATCTTGGCCAGTTACGTCGGGAGCATGTGGAGCTGATTGCTGAAGGTAAAAGTGCACAGAATCTAGTAGATGAACTGAGATTGAAAGTGGAGGAGCTGGAAAAAGAAGTAGATGGCCAGAGAGTTCTCATCTCAGATGGGGCTGAGGAGAAAAGAGAGGTGATAAGGCAGCTTTGTTTCTCACTGGAGCATTATAGAAGTTGGTATCAAGAACTTCGTAAAGCATTTATTGTGCACAAGCAACATGCAGTTCTGGCTTCTTAAGTGGACTTGGTTGCAGTAATGGTCTAGTAAGTTCCCAAGGCTTATATTTCTTTTTTCCTTTATTTTCTGTAGCCTGAATGTGCTGATGAATCTTTATATACTTTTGGGAGATGTTGAACATTATAGTTTGGTATTGTCTCATGATAATTGGACATTGATGTGCAACTAGGTTGATGCCTGTGTTATGTTCTATTTTGGTCATGCTAAAGATGGGCAGTGTTCTAAGTGAATGCACAGATTCATTTCTTTTAAAGCTAAAACTCGGGGGCATTCTCAGCTAAAATGCATTTTAGTATCTATCTCATTCTCAATCTCCAAGACACTGCTAACAAATAGGTTGTTTATTGGCTTTGAATCTAGCAATTTGATTATTGGTATTTAATAATCGAATATAAATCAAGGGATGTTGATATGCAACTTTAGTATGCAATCATTATGCCTACAATATGAGTTTTGACTCGTATATATATTTGAAAATATATACACGTAAATTCTATAAAATCACTGACATATAGATGGTGCTTTGTTCAATTGTTCTAATTGGAACATGACACACTTATATGCCCAAATGGAAAATGTTAATGTTACCACAAATTTTAGCACAAAAAAGCTTACAAACTAATGTGACAAGATATAATTGTACCACTTAAACAACATAATAATAAATGAATATTTGAATTACTTTTTTGTAATTGGTAGCACCTTAGTTTGTAAGGTTTATGTTTGTAACATCCCAGAATTACTCTAACCAAATGGTCATTATTTTAGGAGTGATGTTGGATACCTCATCCTCATGCCGAACCACCCAGCAATTCATAAGTTTTTAGATTGTAAATCCTACCAATCATGTTTATTTTACATTAGTTTGTTAATATTTTGTAGTAAAATTGTAATAGCTTTAACATTTTCCTTGTTTTAGTATCCAATCACCTCTCTCCCTCTCTCACTGGATTAATGACGTCAAAACTTGTATAATAATCTGGAGAGGCGAAAGAGGCTCGAAAGCCATCTGCTACCGTGCAAAACGGAGCTGGGGATCTTTCCAGTCAAAGAAGAAAAAGAAGCTCATTGGTTCTCATTGTGAAAAATGGCTAGTACGCCAAAAAGGAAAAGAAATTAGCACCATCTTAATGTCAACCAAAATCGCGTCAATATTAGGCGTGTGTGGTTGTGGTTGTGGTTGAGGTGTTGAAGAAGTTAAGAGGATCAATAGCGCCAAGGGCGTCACTACTTCTGTCTTTTCATCCATCCAAGTGAGTAGAGGTCAACCTCTCTATATATATTTGTCCGAACTTTGAAGGTCAACCTTTATTTGAAACTCTAGAAAACAAACTATTCCTGAATTCCACATATATATATATATATATATATTTGTCTGAACTTTGAAGGTCAACCTTTATTTGAAACTCTAGAAAACAAACCATTCCTGAATACCAAGACCTGAAATTCTGACCTCTTAAAAACTTCTTGTATTTTAAATGACCCTGTAGTCCTTGTAGTTGTAGCAAGCAGCATTCTGTACCCGGTTGTTTGCCCCTTCAAATGGATTCTTAAAACATTGCTAGTTTTATACTAGCACTCAACTGGAGAATTTTATAGATATGCAACAATTGGTGAAAAGGCATTCAAGAGGAGGAAAAAGAAAAAGAAATTTATTCATATAATCAACCATAATTTTACCATTAGCTGTTCACCAAAATTCATGGAACTTTTGAGTGTAAGTTATTCATTGCAGGCATAATAATTGCTTTGTGGTTTGACTTTCATAATTTCATTTTATAAGTTTTTGGTAAGAGGGAAGAAATTTAATTTCTTGTGGTCCATGACGAGTTGTCAAATATTGTGTTCCTACCTCTCGTTTGACTTTGTCATGGTCTCGACTATTCTATTGTCAACTCCAGACCGGTCAGGTTTTATAAATAAAATAAAAAACCAATGATCTCCCCAAACCTTGACCTATTCTAGCTTGCATATTATAGATCGTAATAGTATATACGAAGGAGAAAGTGTAATGACTTGGAAGATTAATTCGTGTCATGTGGTCATCTGCGGTTGTTTCAATTAGTTTATTGATGGTTTTGGTTTTAAACTTAAAGAAAAGTTTTATTTACCAAATTGTCGTGAATTGTAGAAATGCTAACGTTGCGCTTGTCAGATTTGGAAAGGCAATTGGCTTTATTATGAACTGATGAATGATATAATTTTGCTGTTGGACTTATTTGGTCAGCCGTAAAACAATGATACTCGTTTGAAATCTTACCTCATTTTTTCTTCTTATTTTTGGGTAATAAAATCCTACCTCATTTCATTTGTTAGTCGCCTGTCCAGCCCCAAGAGGGGTGGCCCAGTGGTGTGGGATCCCGCGTGCATGCTTATGGTCCCATGTTCGAGTCGTGGTGGGTACCATGTGAGGGGGGGGGGGGGGGGGGATTTATGGCATGCATTGCGTCCTACACTCTGGCTCTCTTGGGGTGTTAGGGTGAGGTCTGTGGCGTCTCGGTCATAGTTGTTATGGCTCAATTTAACATTCTCTAGCGGAGGGTGCCCCTATTAGGTCACGCTTTGGGAGGTAAGTCATATATGGTCGCCCCTGCTCCTTTTGTTCATCAAAAAAAAAAAGTCCGCTTGTCCCTTCCAGATTTGATGTGCTTTTTGTACTTCTCAATAACAAAATAATAATAAAATTTGGACACCGAGTATTTAGTAGTTATCTAGTTTCATTTTATTCTAAAAAAAATAAAAAAATTCATTTGATAGTCCATTTTAGATCTCAGAATATAGTGAAATAATATTTTCCTTTTTTTTATAATCATAGTAAATTCTACTATGAGTTTTAATAAGTGAATCTTATTATAAATGTAAGAGAATGAAACTTTATTTATCATTCTCAGAGTATTTAAGAATTACCTTTAAAAAAAAAAACTACTATTTTCACAATTGGGTAGGATCTTTTTTGTGAACTTTAGCTATAGTGGCTAATAAAATTAATTAAATACATTCAAATGTAAATGCTCGTATTAAGAGGCAGGGAAATTTTTAGGTACTCTTGGTCGGAGAATGGAGATTGAAGAATGTTCCTATTGGGATAGGTTACATAGAAATAGACAAAAATAGAAAATGACATTTAAGAATATATTAAGATGACATGTGCCAAAAGTATCAAGCAAGCAATAATATATCTTTATTCCAAAATAAATATATAAGATTTTAGAAATTCTACCGTAGAATTATTTTAATAATTATAGAGATCCTTGCATTTTATATTTTGATATTATAGAATTTAAACTATTAGTTTAATCCATGAATGACTAATTATAGAATTATTTTAAAATTTTAGATCTCTAACTTGCATCGGTTTTTCTATAGAGTATAGACACACACTTGTTCATATATTTTAATATAATTTGTATATTTATCACTTATGTATAATTCATTACTAGTACTTAGTGAAAAGTAATCTAATTATTGCTTGCCAACCACAATTGACTCTAGTTCCCTAGTCAACCCACGAATTTCCCCTTCTTTCTCATTCATTCGATTTTGATTCAATAATTGGATTTTGAAATGGAAAGGAACATCTTTTCATTGATAAGTTTGTAGGGTGTGTAAGAGCACTAGCATTGGGGGTGTAAACACCCCTCCTTAGCCACCCAAAACCCACTTCATCTGGGTTTGTAAACTTAAAAAAATTTGCAACCTATGAATATATATTATTTTAATATGTGGTTGTGTGTGAAGAGAAAAGGTGAGTGGGAAAAAAGAAAGAATAATATTTTTTTATTTTATTTTATTAGGTAGTTTATATTATTTTATTGAGTTGTATGAGAAAATAAAAACTAGGATGTGGGGTGAGTTGTAAAATAAGTTAGTAAAATAAATAAAGTAGTATTTAAATATGCAAAATAGGTTTTTTCTTTGCATCCCCGGATGCTAATCCTCTAATACTACTATAATGCATATACATGAAACATATATCAATGGAGGTTAATTTACATCACACTTTCCTCGTTATAAACTTATAAAGATTAAAGGGCTTAGTTTCGTTAGGTAAAATTGTGGGCCAGCAGAAGATACACATCTCATATTAAAATGAAAATGAAAATGAAAACAATCAAACCAAAGAAAAAGAAAAAAGGATAAAATATTTTAAGTTGACAAAGTGGGTAAATTGCAATCCAGAGGGACAGAAGGCTACATCATGGTAACGGTCGTGCCGGGAAAGGTTTGCTGTTGTGTTGTGAGCTATATAAATCGTGAGAGCGACTTGCCAAGATGCCAACGCATCACATAAACATTCATAGTGATAGTATCCTGGAGAGCATCATGATCTATAAATATATATATATATATATCTTAATAAATCTTGGGGTCAAAATCAAGCTAATTAATCTAAACCTGACTTTTCCTCCCTTAACCCTTTTTGCAATGATGATTTGGTAGTTAATATAACCTTAAGGCAATTAGGTATTTGTATGGATGTGATTGGGAATTTGGGATTAGAGGAACTCAAAGGAGTTAATCTAGTAGTTTCCAATGTCTTATGAGATCCATGATGTTTGTGACCACTATTGAATAATTTGCAACAGTAGCAACAATAATTTTGGGTTACAGTTGATATGTGTGTGTGATTTTTCTCTTCAAATAAATTTGAACAAATTTGTAGTTGCTTTTGATTTTAGATTTAGATTTGTGTTTGTGGGTGTGAATTTCCATTTCAAAGAGGTTTTTTTTTTTTTTTTTTTTTTTTTTTTTTTTTTTTTTTTTAATTAATGAAGGATGGATTGAATGATTTCAGTGGAAACTAGTGGTCAAGTAGTGATTTTTTTTTTTTTTTGAGAGAGAGAGAGCTTAAAAAAAAGGAAATTTAATAAAACCCCTTTGTGCTTTTATTGTGAAATACATAATTCAATTTAAGTTTTGATAGTAACAATTAATCCCCATGTTCTATTATTTTATGTGTAAAAAAAAGTCATCACATCAGTAACATGCTATTTATTTTAATAGATATTTAACAATTTAAATGTAAGACAATATCATGAAGGAGTTAAGTATCATATTAAAAAAAATTTAGGAGCTTAGAGTTTTAGGGGGAAATGATAGGGAATTTTTGAGTACTTTTACATATTAATTTAAAAATAAATTTTTTTTTTTTTTGTTAAAATGGTTTCCATGAACTTAATAACTGATACTAATGAAAATGTAATAGCAAGTTCAGCATTATTACAAATTCCAAATTAGAATATAGTTTAGTTTGACTTTTGCAGATGATTTGTTTATCTTTGCACAAGCAAATGATGAGAACATGGCGAAAATTAAATCTTGTTTGGATGTTTTCTCATGCTGGTCAAGTCAGAAGGTTAATTTCCACAAGACAGTCATTATTTTCAGCCAAAATACTCCCCATAGTCTAAAAACAAGGCTGGCCAACTTAGTTGGAATTGATGCTTCAAACAAGAAGGAAAAATAAAGTAAAGATAAGAAAGTAGCGTGTGAAGAAATCGTTGAGAAAGTTAAACAACGTCTTCAAGGTTGGAAGAAGAAAACCTTGTCACAAGCTGGTAAAGCCACTCTCATTTCTTCTGTGGCATCATCCCTCTCTTCTTATCAAGCTTCTTCTCTCATTCTCCTAAACCAAGTTTGTTCAAAACTTAATGCTTTGTATCGCAATTTCTGGTAGGGAAATAAGGAAGAAAACAAACGAAGGCGCTTTCTTAAAAGTTGGGATTCCATTTGTAGTCCTAACTCAGAGGGAGGATTGGGAATTAAAAAAATGACAGATATGAATAAAGCCTTGGTGGCCAAATTGACCTGGGAAGTGGTTAGTAATGAAGACAAAATATGGGTGACTATGTTCAAAAAGAAGTATGTTTGAAATAGAAATTTCATGAAAGTTTCTATACCTAAAAATGCTTCTTGGGCATCCCAGAGTATATTTGCCTATAGAGAAGTAATAAAAAAAGGCATGTGCCATAGAATTGGTAATGGCTTTAATACTTGGATTTGGGAAGATCCATGGATTCCCAATGAACCTGGTTTTATTCCCCAAGCCAAAAGTGGAGCAATTGACAATGTTCATCTAGTTGCTGATCTAATTGATCAAGACACCAGGCAATGGGATAGAGGGAAACTATCCATTTTGTTTGAGCTAGCTACGGTGAATAGAATTCTTAATATCCACTTGCCTCATCAGCTTTTGAGTGACCAAGTCTTTTGGTGTTTGACCTCTTCCGGGGAGTTTTCTATGAAATCAACCTACAAAACTATTAGAAGCTCAAATACTCAAACTCACCCTTTATTGCAGGCCAAGGATTGGAAGCATCTATGGAAAATAAAAGCAAATGCTAGACTAAAAAACCTTTTATGGAAGATAAGTTGGAATATTTTACCAACTTGTACTGTCCTTAATAACAAGTTTCCTCTTCCTTCACTAGACTGCTATATGTGTAATAATGCTCCAGAATCTTTAGAGCATTTGTTTCTTCAATGTGACTAGGCTGCACAAATTTGGTTGATGGCCCCATGGCCTATTAACTTGAGTCATTTGTCAAATATTTCTATTCTATATTGGGTTAAGATTATTCTCGACCCAAAATCAAATTTGGGACTGAATGATGAATATGCTCAAGAATTTCAATTATATTCCTTATTTATCTGTGATCAATTATGGTTTTTTAGGAACAAAGTTAGGGTGGAGGGATCTAAAAGCAATCCATTTGAGCTTGCTAGACTAATAAGGCGTGTTTTTTAGGAGCATAAATAAGCTTGGAGTAAATTACCAAGGAGACCACCAAAAATTAATACTTGGCAACCCCTTCCAAACAACTGGATAAAATTAAACTTTGATGTAGCAATAAGAGAAGAGAAAATTTCTGTTGCAGTAGTGAGCAAAGATGATTCAGGAAAGCTTCTGTTAGCATGGGCAGAACAACTGGATCCAAAGAACTCTTTGACAGGGGAAGCCAAAGTAGCTTGATGTGCTATTAAGTGTGTTGCTATGGAAGGTTATAGAAATATAATATTGGAAGGTGATGCTCTAAATGTTATTGATCCTTTGAAGAATGTAGATTTTGTCCCTCACTGGAGCATCAAATCCATATATGATGATATTTTGTATTTATCTAAATCTTTTATAAATGTTTCTTTCTCTTTTGTAAATAGAGAGGGCAATGTCCTTGCTCATCTTCTTGATCAATACGCTGCTTTTGTATCTTGGTCTAGGCTAGTTCCCATCTCCATTTTGCCTTTATCTGTGATGAAAGCTTTAAATAGAGATGGTTCCAAGTCCAAACATTTTTGTATTTCTCCTATTTTGTGTTGAGTAATAAAGTATTTATTCAGCAAAAAGAAAAAAAAAAGTTTAGTTTAACTTTGACCCAATGAATAATGGTATTTAAAATTTGTTTTTTGATAGGAATTAGGAATGGTATTTAAAAATTTATTATGACATTAAATAAAAATTGATTTTATTTTATTTTAAAAAATGTACTTTTAAAAAAATAAAAATTATTATTTGGGTTGGGGTTTGAAAAGAGTGACGGAATAAGAGTGACATGTGTACACGTCATGAAGGGATTGGGGGGAAGACTCTGAATGAATGAATGAATGAAACGAAGAGAGAGAGAGCTTTAAATGGGATCGGCGCGATTTCACCTACTTCTCTCGCTCTCTCTCTCCGCGTTTCTCTCTTTCTTTCTTTTTTTGTGTTTAAACGCTAAACAGAGAAAATTCAGCCAAAAAAAAAAAAAAGACCAAACAGAGAAAGAGAGAAACACTATCTCTAATCTCTATTCCCTTCCCTTAAATCTCCAAATAAAAAATAAATAAAAAAGTCTTCAGACAGCTCTTCTCCTTTTCTTTTCTTCATCCTTTTTTTCAAAAAAAAAAAAAAAAAAAAAGTCTTGAAGACTCAGGGGTTTGACTGTAAAAGCATTTTCCAAACCACGAAATAGAAAGAAGAAGACGACTACTCGTTAATGTGAAAGAAGAAGGAAAAATACAAATTTAGAAATTCAAAATTCAAAATTAAAGAAAAGAAAAGCGGGGGGGTCGTGAACTTTGCGGTAAAGAAAAAGAAATTCTCTCCATTCTCATCTCTGTCTCTGTTTCCGCACAGGTTCGTTTCTGTTTACTTTTTACACACAATCTCTCTCTCTCTCTCTCTTTCTCTATATACCTAAACATCGTTCATTGTTAAAACTTAATATCAATATATATATCCTTTTTTTTTTTTTGGTGGCAACTCCCGACTCCCAACTCTCTGCAGATCTTATATTTTGTCAAAAAAGAAGGAGGTGTGTATGTCTTTTTATGTTTAACAACCTTAATTGTCTCTTCTCTTTGTATTTACTCTTTCCAGACACAGTTCAAATAATATGACATCCTTATTAATTTACTACTATTACTACTACTACTAATATTCTTGATCCACCTTTTCCTAATATCACTCTCATTTCTTTAACTTTTTAAGAATCCAGATCCAAATTCAATACTATATTTGTTCATTTTCTCTCCTCTTATCCTTAATTATGTTACTAACATTTACATGCTCTCTTCTTTTACATACTCTTTTGGATCATTGTTGTGATGCTTAAATTGAGACAACCACTCCTTTATACATAGCTTATTATGCTGTTATTAAGTCATTTTATTATTATTTAATTTTCTTTGCTTTTCCACCATTTCTCAATTTGCAATTACAAAACTGTCTTTTATACTCCTAACTCATTTCCTATATATATATATATATATATTTGTTCTATCTTATTGCAGGCAGTGCGAGAAGCAACTATTTTTTTTGTTAAAAAACATCGCTCATGGTCATGGATGAATCTGGTCTTTGATATTTAATTTTTCTGTCAAAGTGGGGTGTGGGAAGTGCAATCTTAGGTTCATCAGGACTTCATAATTGGGGGAAGATGACGAGCGGAGTGACTACTACTAAAGTTCGATTAGTTCAATGCCCCAAATGTCGGCAGGTTCTGCCAGAGTTGGCAGACTTTCCTTTATATCAGTGTGGCGGATGTGGCACAATTCTCCAAGGTAATATAATCTAAGAAATATAAGAACAATTTTGATAAACTCTAAGAATGTGGATTGGTTTTATAATTGTCATGATTCATGAAACAGATGTATGGATTAGAAATCAGAAATTTTTAGTTTTATTACATTGGGAAATTTCTAGAACTGGTGACCGTAAGTTGTAACCCTCCACTATCTCAATGTCGTGCAAAATTTTTTGTTTATTTTCTCAAATGAAAATAAGTTAACAGACATTTTTAATATAAAAGATAAAAATAGTGGACCACTGTACCCTTTACCACTAGTGCTGACTTTTGATGACAATTATTACTTATCCGTAAGTTTGAAGTCACGGCTTACATTTTATATGGATTTTAAAAATTGTTGCTTGGATATCTTGATGCGTTTAGAGTTGTGTATTAATTTCTTCCAATCCTCTTCCCGTATGCAGCAAAAAATCGAAAACGTGATCCAAAAAGCATAGATTCTGGCTTACATGAAACAGATGCTACTCAGACAAATGCATTGGATCTTGTTGTTGAAGATAAAGAATCCAACAGCTCTAACAAAGAACTTCTTACTTCCTTGGGAGAATGTTCCTTGGACCAAAACAATGAGAGGGATCAAAAACAATCGGGGGATTGCATTAGCGAGCAGCGTGGAGGTATAAATTTATCAAATGAAGATCAAAATGATGAAAGGAATCAAAGCCAGTCTGAGGAATGTTATGGCGAGCAACTTGGGGGTGTAAACTTATCCCATAAATACCAAAGCAGTGACATTGATAAAATTGAATCATGTGACTGCAATGTTGAACAGCTTGGGGTTTCCAATGAAGTTTGTTTGTCAACTGAGCTTGCTTCTCAGGGGAATGAAGAGCCAACGCCAATAGCACAAGCAAATTCAGAAGTAGAGGCAAATGACGAGGGCTTGCTGTCGGCGGGAGCAAAGTCAGAAATAGATATCAAAGAGGGTGATTCTAATTTCAGAAGCTTGAACACTGATAATTTAGTGGCTACAAATGGAAGTATTTCAGTTGCTACTTATCATACGCCAGCAAGGGAAAGCATTTCATCAGATACATTTGAATCTGCAGAGTTTGTCAACCCCAGCTCTGAGCTCAGTGGTGGACTTAGAGATTTGTCTAAATCCCCAACAACCAGAAGTTATTATGCATATGAGGGCAGTGTCTCTTCTTATGATGGGACGGATGACCACCTTCCTGAACGATATATACATTCATCTGGAAGTGCTTATAAGGTTTCAGACTTTGTTCCTTCTGAAGAAAGGCACAAAAAGGACAAATTCCAGGTGAATAGCATGATGAATTGTAGTTCTTATATTGAACATGGAGGGGAAATTCATTCAACGGCTAAGAAGCATTTAGCTAATAAAAGCAAGTGGGATCAAGATGAATTACTGGAACCCACAATTCATGGCCGCCCAGTCAGAAATTGGAGGAGACGTGAGAGAGATAGCCATCCATCGAGGGTGCCTTTCTATCAAAGGGGTTCCCTATCTGGCTATGAGAGTGGTGGCCCTTCAAATGAAGTGCATAATCAGTTTGACCGCAATACAAGCTTTCATTCATCTGGCAAGTCTGAGTACCTTGAACAGGACAAGATGAAATTGTTGAGAATGGTTTCTGAATTGCAGGATGAACTTAGCAAAAGATGCTATCCAAGTGGAATGGCTAATGGAAGGGTCTCCGCTTGGAAGGAAAAGCATATTCCATCGTACTATGATCACGAGGCAGCTGAGGAAGTATGTCACGACTTAAGTTATCCTAGGTTTCCCAGAAGGTGCATGCAGGGAAGCAGCCAGCTCCAGCAGTCCAATTCCTCCCACATACCTTTCTCAGGAGAGACAACAAGGAGCAGGCACCAAGCTCATCACTCTTGTCAGCATTTCTATCCCCAAGACTGGCAATGCTCAGCACAGTTGCCGCTGCCCATCCTTCACCGTAATAAAGGGTCATGTTGGGTCCATCCTGGTCATAACTTGTACAATTCTTACGGCTCTTGTCCTTCTAGTCCCCAGTGGTATGCGGAATCTAAGTTTTCCATGTGCAGTCGTGAAACAAAATCTGCGGAACAGAGGCATAAAGACCATGAGGTGAAGAAGTATTTGAGAGAGAAACAGCATTTGGTTAAGCGACATTTCCGACCCATAGCAGGTGGAGCCCCTATCATAACTTGCTATAGTTGCTTGAGCCCACTGCAGTTACCTGCAGATTTTGTTCTCTTCAGAAGGAGATTTCATCGGCTAAGGTGCGGTGCTTGTTCGGAGGTGCTCAAGTTTTCACTGCAAAATAGCACTCATATAGTACCATATTCATTGAATGCTGTAGACCCTCCACCAAGTGAGGTTGATGACTGCGGTGATTCTATTAATAGGAGGTTGGTCTCAGCGTCTCATTCTCATGCCAATGCTTGTCTACAGGCCGATCCTGTGTCATGTTCTGATGATTATGGACTCTCTTACTGCAAAAGTGGCTCCACTGAACCAGATCCTGTTTCCATCACATCCTTCCATGCTCTCCAGGGCAACATAAATGAAAGAAATCCATCGTATGAATCTGATGCTTTCAAGCCTATGGGAGAGAGAAAGAAGTTTGTTTTGAATCAGTCCCAAAAGAAACAAAAGAATTTTGGGCATGAATCATCTAGGCCTTCCTCTAATCTGTCCAAAGCAGAAAATTTATCTTCAGAAATTGAGGAGCTTCCAGCAACATCAAGCTCCCCACTTCATCAGCTCATGGGTTATTCTTCTCCCAGCCAGGTCATAAATGGGTCTGAGCCATCTGGCACAAGAGGAAGCTCATACTCTACAAAGAGCAAGGCATGCGGTCAAGGAAATGAGAGATCTTGATCAGAACACAACATTATGGATATGGCAGTTGTTGATTGTCCTGGGGAATTTACTAAAACTGCAAACTAGATACTCGTTCCTCGGAGGTTGGTGCCTGGTGGAATAGGATTGATCTCATTGCTTTGGAGTATATAGCAGAAGTAGAAACCAAAGTTTTTATTGTGTGTAGATATTCACTTAGATTTCTATTTGATTTGTTTATTTGTGTATAATATAGTCGATCATGTATAATGGATTTTCAAACTTGTTAGATCTATTCAGTGTTTGCTTTTCAATTAACATAGAGAGATACTTGACATTGAAATGGGTCATAAATAATGTATTATGAATGAATTCCAAAATGTCATCTGCCTTTTCTTTTATTCTTTTCTTGCCTTTTAGTAGGATAGCATTTAGATTTAGTCTTATAAATGTCACTGCTTCAATTTGCTTTTTGATACCCGACATAATTTTGACTCCCTGAGTGCAGGTTTTAATGATGTTAGTGCACTAACCGTCCTTAATCAAGAGGCGGTACGCAAAGCTTGGAAAGGATGGTCCGCTTCTTAATACCCCGTCTATGCCTTTTAAATTTAGTATTTTTGTTAAGTGAAAGCTAAAAATAGTAGATAAGACTTGTAGATGTAAGTACCTACCCATTTAAAAAGAAATGATGTGATTATTTCTAATAAAAGTATTCTAAATTTTGTAATTTTTTTTTTCAAGAAAACATAATGCATTCGACATTTAATTATTATATATGGTGAGATATTATGTAAATAATGTAATATGTGATTGAAATTTGTTTTAAGTGTTCCTTAGTCCTTACAAACGGTTCATTATTTATACATCTTTAATAACCTAAAGAGGAAGTGGATATAAATAAATCAATCACTTATATTAGAAAAAATAAAATACAAGATTTTAATAACAAAAGAACAATGTAATTTTATTAAGAACCTACCAACATTAAGTTAAGCTGAAAAGTGACATAATTGTCAATGAATTAGCTCCTCTTTCTACATGAACCTCTCCTCCCAAAGCATCACCCAAGGGAACCAAATAAACCAATGTAAACTAAAATGGACAAAAACATTAGAGACGAGTGACAATGACATGTGGCCATTTTTAAATATTAGAGTATTAGAGGCAAGCCCAACGATTAGAAATGCTCCTATTTTCTTTCTTCATTTTTATATTCATATTTTTTGCTTAAGGCTGGTTCTATCTCCAAATAACAGAGGAAGCCATACTCCAAAATGGTTGGTTTTGTTCGATCCAGCACAGATCCATATCTGTGCACTTGACCAAGCGTTTGAATATGATTTTTAAGTACTACATCCCAAAATCTATTGACAGTCCATAGGACATGCCAACGGAGAATAAGAACAAGACTAACACGTATAAAGTATAAAACATTCATTCTAGGAGAATTATAAGACTAGCACCTATAAAGTATAAACCTTCATTCGATCTAAATATTCGACAACATCTGTCCCAGATAACACATTCCTGGAACTCTAAACGAGCTCCAAAACTTAAAAGGTCAGGCTTATTGGTCACTCATATAGAGCTACTGGCAGACCAGCATACCAGCCATCATATTGGGAGAGAGTGATATACTTATCATTCTAGCAATGTAACTAAAGCAGTATGTTTCTGTTGCTATGATTGTCAAAGGGGGTCATACTAAAAGACAATTGGTGATCTAATATGGAACGAAATTCCATAGGCCAGAGCAAGCTACAGCTATGGAGCCCCCATGGAGCACTAGCCAGAAAATCTGGAACAATGCAATAACATGAGACTAGTTGATCTACCTATCCAACAAAAAAAAAAAAAAAAAGAGACTAAGGGTAGCCAAATGCACCAGCAACACCAAGGGTAACCAAATGCTCATACAGCAGAAATATCAAAAGTTCCATTGCTACTAAATCACGTATATCACTTTGAATTAAATGAGTACATATCTTTCTTGCTTTGTCTATATTTTCCTCTTGGATGTTTAATTCTAACTATGGAGTGCTTATTGTCATATATATAAAAGAGAGACAAAAATAAAGCCTTTCACCTAGGAGGAAGTATATCTATATAAACAAGATTCATTTGAAACTGTCCCCGTATTTGCTTCTTCGGTTTGAAACAATGGAGATCCTCTGGTCCTGAAGCATATTCATGTTCGGAGCCAACAACCGGGTGTACCGGTCAAAATATAGAAGCTGCTTCATGAGAAGTGCAAATTCACGAGGAAATCTCAATCCATAAGATTCACTAACCCGAACCTGTGGGGCAGTAGAAAATATTTGAAACAGTTCAAAGGTAGTCATTACCCTTCAGCAGACTCAATAATATATTCACCTACCATTTCAAGAAATTCCATAGCGTTTTCAGTCTTATATTATACTCCTTTTTAAGGTAAAACATAATTTATCCCCAAAACACAAGGATATAATATCTCTTGTGGGGACATGAACCCTGGTCACTTCATTAGGATAGGGAGAGAGGAAGTGCCAGTCAACCATAAACTATTGGCAGTCATACATTATAGTTTGCATCTATAACCAAACACATCTAGGGTTTTTATTTTTACTTTTTATCTACGACTCGAGACTTTGGATCATTATTGAAATTCCCACATGTAAGTTTAAATTAATTCCACAAAATTTTCCCTTTTTTCCCAAAAAAGAAACCCTTTCAAACTTTCTCCAACTTATCGTGATATTTCACATTGATACTAGAACTCCAAGCAAATTGTATTCAAAGTTGAATTTTAATCAACAACTCATAGTCTAGGACAGAACTAGAGCATGATGCAGAGATGCACAACTACAGATAGCTGATGAACTGGTGGACATTGTAATATGTGTGTGTGTGTGTGTGTCCCTTTGTGCTATATTCTCATTTTTTAAGGCCAAGGCTGCCTATATATCTATGTAGGTACATAATAGTATGCTGCCACTACTTCATTGAAATGGTCTGGCAGAATGCTATATTTAAATTTGTTGTGTTTCTCCTGCCCGTTAAGTGAGCCAAAATTTGTCATATCAATAGAGCTCAGAAAATACTCACGCAGGGGCTGGTGTTGGACCAACTAAAACCAATACAGTTGTTGCATAACAAGTCTAAATAGCAGCCATTCGTATTGAACAATTTATCATAGAACTGCTTACCACATCAAGAAAGAGTGCATTCATTTGCCTCTCATCAACAACTAGATTAGCAGAGATAGCGGTTGCATCTGTAGTTGTCCCCCTGGCTGTTGCTACAACTATTTCTGTATCCAAATCCTGCATTAATAATCCAAAGGAAAAAAATATTCAGGACACAGCCAAGCAGGATATATACCCGGCCAAGGAACCTCCTCCAGTTCATACCTTCATTCATAAGCAAAGTAAAGGAACCTTTAGGGTGCTAACTTCCTCTAAACAATTTACCAAAATTCAGTCCCTCAACAAGCAAGAAAAAAGACAACTACAAAAAGGATAATTTACGGTTCTCTATTTCTGGAAGAGAGAGAGAATCATGTCCAAGCGCCTTTGGTCTAGCATTGGTTCTTTCCACAAGAGTATAATACAAACATTGTGTAAGCAGGTGTTGAGAGAAAAAATCCAAGAGATGATTCATGTTCAGATTTAACATGTACTAACCGCCAACTATTATGTGAACATAATAGTTTTGGAGCAAACTCTCAATAGACATCAACTGCACACGTGGATAATTTACTATTCTTGCCTGTATTGATGAAAATATCTTTTCCAAGTCTCTTGCAAAAGCCTTAGTATCGATATCCTTGTTTGTAGCACCCATTTCAATCAAGGAAGATGCCATCGAATCATATTCTTCATCTGCAATTGATGCCAAAAATATTTCCATGGCAGCCCATGTCCTGGGAGATATACGCCCAACAATTCCTGTAATTTTTAATATATTGTGTGTTACATGCGAGTGTACTTTCATGTACAATTACTGAATGGAAATGACAACAGAATTAGTTCATAAGCATACGAATAATCAGTTCAGTAAAGTACATGAAAATGACAGCCCACTGCTGTTAATGAGAAGTATAAGAAAACTCAGGAAGAGAAAGTGAGGGCAAGGCTAGATCTTTCTCAAACTAAAGCCTAGTAACAAATATAAAATGTTTAAAGATCATAGTTTAGGGCATCGCTAATGTGACGATACTCCCAAGTATCTGGAATCTGCTGGCTCCAAGGTAGGGATACCACTAATTTTCCCCTTTCTGTGGGCTGGGCAGGCAGGGGTTCATTTAAATCTCACAGTATATGATAAAATGCATGGCCATTTTTATCCATATTATAAACATTGCAGTTCCTTTATGCTCCATCAGTAATATCTGATAGATTTTTTTTTTTCCTTCCTACCAAAATAGTAAAGTTTAATATGTAACTTCCATATTACTTTTACTAATAAAAAAAAACATCCATATTACTTTTGCTGTTGATACATGGAAAGCCTACACCAGTTTACAAGAAAAATTATGAACCAATCAACGGCAGTATTTCATAGTGATATCAAATTCACTTCATAAAATGTGCGAACATATCATCAGAGGAGATATTGCAGGCCTGGCAGTGGGAATTTTAGATAAGATGACCCCAATTAGTTGAAGAGGATCCATAGAGTCAACTAGAATAAATTGGGGTTAAGGTTTACTTGATTTGAGTAATGTAAATACCAAACTAAAACATTTTTAGTAGTTAGTGATGATAATTATTTTGGAAAAGATAAAAGCTAAAAGTAAACCATGAATATAACTCATCACAAAGGATGGCTGCATACCAAAATCAAGAAACCCAATACGACCATCGCGTAACAACCACAAATTGCCTGCATGAACATCTGCATGGAAGGATTCACAGGCAAGCAAGCTACCAAACCTGCATTAATGTTTCATTGAGAGACTTATGTTTCAAAACTTGAACTAAAATAAACATCAACCGTGCAAGCACATGCATTGAAAATTAGGCTTTGGTCCTACCACACGTTAAGAGCAGTTATAAGACTAGCCTCTGGACTAGAAACAAGTGAACTTATGGAGTCTAGGTCAGTAAGAGGAACTCCATAAAGCCTCTGCATTGTCAGAAGTCGTCGGGTGCTGCAGTGCTGATACACTTTTGGAGCTGTAGCTTGCCTTGTGAGTCCCATGGCTTCCAGATATCTCCTAAAGGACTCAATATTTGCAGCCTCCTTGTAAAAGTCAACTTCTTCAAGCATTGACTCTCGTATGTCTTTGACAACACCAACCTACTGAAAGGAAGTTTATATTACAAGGAAGCTTCAAGCTATCATTATTATAGAAAAAAATTGAAAAAAATAATACAGTATGCAACTATATTTATCAATAATTAGAAATATGTCATAGATTCTTCACAATAAGGACAGGGAAGTAAAAACACCACAACAATGCAAAATTTCATCATTTCATTAGATTATTTCACATACCACCAAATTGCAAGTACCTAAAATTGAATTTACATCCTCAAATTTGACTGCAACAACGTGAAATGAACAAATATGCTACTCGAAGATGATTGTTAAAATATCATGGAAGGGTGTTCATAAGTTTCATCCAAAATAAGCACTGAAGTTAGCTGGACATAAGTACCAATGATGCACGGCTGAGTTCAGGGTTCAAAAACTCCAAAATGCGAGCAACGATGTATACAAAATTCAGATCTGCCACCAATACGTCCTCTATTCCAGGTTTCAAGACCTTTATAACTACATCATCTTGGGAGCCTCTAAGCCTTGCACCATGAACCTGGACATAATATAACATAAATCTTACCCATAAAAGTCTACAGTATACGATATTGAAGAAGGAAGAGAGAGAGAGATTAACCTGGGCTATTGAGGCCGAAGCAAGCGGAGTTGGGTCAACATATTCATAGACACTATCTATGGGTCTCCCCAATTCCTCACGCAAAATTTTTTGAATGTCTTCAAAAGGAACTGCAGGAGTTCTATCAAAACAGCTTTGAAATTCTTGGACATATTCTGGAGGGAACAATGTTGGTGCAGATGCTATGAACTACCCAAGTGGAAGCCAAGTTATTCATTAGTTACAATGTATTCATGGAGCAGATCAATCTAAAAGAAAGAAAGAGAATAAAAAAATAAATTTATATAAGAATGTGCTTATTAAGTGGCCATTCAAGTTAAGCAGCATTTTTGTGGTCATAACTAAAATATGCACTTCAGTAAAAAAAAGAAAAAAAAAAAAAAGAGTACACTTTACTTTCATATAACTCAATGACCCTCTCTCTTGGGAGGGGGGGAGGTCCTTACAAGCAACAAGCAGGACTTACCTGACCTAATTTGATGTAGGTCGCCCCCATGCGCTCAAATAATCTCCTTAAATAAACTGGTGAAAGAAGTCCAAGCTGCATTTGAGTTGGTAATCCAACAGATGAATTTGTTGACTAGAAAAGAAGAAAAGGTGTTAATATTTCTTTCAACATTGTCAGATTTGTTACAGGAAAAGATGATTATATAAAATCAAATTAAATTAATATAGAGTGTATCCACTACCTGAGCATAATTTATTAATAGGATTAAAAATAATTATAGATCAACAAGAAAACCTACAGATAGGGATAGGGGGGCCTTACTCAATCGAAATCCTTCAAAATCTTTTATTTGGAAAGATCCAAGAGGAAGTTATAGGATAAAATCTAGTCAATAGTAATGACTCTAATTCCTATCATGTTAATGACCAAAATGAAATCCATTAAGAATGAAAATCATATATAATATCCTCATATAATTATTATTTTGGAGGAAAGGGTAAGTACAAGTACAAAATCTTCTTCTAAACTGGTTGAAATTGAAGAATTTATTAAATGGAGTAAGTCATTGATTATCCCTCTAGGGACTATCCAACATATTTAGGAAAATAGTAATGGAGATGGGATTGGGATTGGGAGGAAGAAGGAAAAGAAAATCCCAAAGACTTATTACAATTTTATAGAATGAAGAAGCAGGATGAGCATGAGAGTTAAAAATGCAGGAGTGAGCTTACTTTGGAAACATCAGCTAGCCACTCGCTTCCAACACCGAGAAAAGCTTGGATACCTTGGGCAAGCCTAAGGGCACCACGTGGACCAGTAGTGATGGATGTTTGGACAATATCCTCCACCAGTTTAGGAAGCCCCTCAATACTATCTGAAACCCCAACACCAACACCAACACCAACTTCTTCTTCATTTAATTGGAACATTAATGAACTCAAAAACTTAATTCATGAAGATGGGATTTTTATTATTATTATTATTAATAAAAAAGAACATAAATTTTAGCAAAAAATAATAAAAAGAAGAAGACTTTTGAAGAGAAAGTGAGCAAATTGAATCGAACGATTGTCTTAAGAATTAAAAAAAGAGAAGGAAGGAAAAGAGGAGACCTTGGAGGCGAGAAGGAGAAGAGAAACGATCCTGGCCCTGGGCTTGAGAATAACGAGCAAAGAAAGTGAAATTTGGGGGCTTAGAGACACCTCCACAATTCAGCTGCTGCTTCCTTCTTCTTAAGGAATTATCTGAGGATGATAACAACTGAGGACGATGATGATGATGATAAAACAACCGACCGCCTCTTATAGCTGAAACCGCCATCTCTCTCTCTCTCTCTCTCTCTCTAAGACTCTAACCACTCACTCACTCACTCACTCACTCGCAATTAGCTGAAACTCCAGCTGTGTCTGTCTAAACCAGGATGAAGGAAGGAGAGAGAAGGACACCAACAATTCAATTACATTTATTCATTCAAACTCGCAATTACCATAAAACGACAACGTCTGTGGCCTCTTCATGCAACGCAGCTCACGAATAACAATAATAATATTAAAAATATCTTTTTTATACTATTATATCTTAAAGAAAACTCCGTGTAAATAAAGGCTGCCACGTGGACGACAATTTGTTGGCAAGTACGTTTGAAAAATCGCATTTTTTGTTCCTTAAAAAGAGCATTTTGATTTTGATAACGGAAACGGCCATAAAAGTATATTGAGCTCACAAAAGGAACTAGTTCCATTCACACTTTTCCTTTTGTTAACTCTTTATTTTTTAGAAACAAACACACACAAACACAAAGAAGAAGGAAATAAATTCTAATATAAAAACACCTCATAACTCCGCTCAAAAGTCTTAGTAATTTCTTAAAAGTTATGATAATTTTTCAAAAGTCATCAGAAAAGAGAGTTCGATGTATTGCCTTCGAAAAGAAAATATATCATCGTCTTCTAAAAAAAAAAAAAAATCCACGCTTTTAATTACAAAGTATGATTGATTTGTCAAAAATACATCTCTCTCCCCATTTCTCCAAAACCCAAACTACAGATTCTTTCTTCACTCAATAAATTTATCTGCTCATTCAAACGCACACGCACACTACAAATAAATCCAAAAATCCAAAATAAATAAATGCACATCTATGACATTACAGCCAACGAAAAAAATTCTCAAGGTAGGGGTGATGGAGAAACTCATGAGGTTTCATAATTATACGAGTGGCACTTCAAAGCATATATTAAAATAGATATTATGTCACATTGGACATGGGTACAATTGTAACAATTGAATCAATGAGCCTGATTATGAATCTGTATCTGAATTGGAATCTGATTCTACATCAGATTGTGCCTCAAAGGGTTTGATTCTGTTAGTATTGGCTTCAAGTGGGGGAAGTCCCTCATCATCACTAGATTCAAGCTCATTCTCTTCTTCTTGGGCGGTCTGCTTATGCAAACTCCCATTAGAATCATCCAAATTTGTAGATTTGAAGACTTCTGGCCTGCATTGTGTGGTAGAAGCACAATATAAGCAAGAATGAACAAAAGTGGACATTATAAACTGATACATCTAGTAGTAGTCGAATGATTCAGGTGTATCAAGTTTTCACTAGTGACCAGTTTGGCATTATTGGCATACCAATTATATATTTGCTTGATTTAAGAAATAAGCCCTCGCCCTCTCTTTTGCCACTTTATAACTTCAATAAAATAGTCTCCATTTCAGTAAAAAAATTGTGCCAAGTTCAGTTTCAACTAATGGCTGGACTCAATTTCAACTCACTAGTAAATCTGGTTATGATACTAAAGGAAGCGAGAACACAAAGGAAACCACAAATGGTCAGAATTATTTTATTAATGCAGTAATTAACATGTGAAGGAAACTCACCATTCAGGAGATTTCTGAAGTGAGCGAACTTGTTCATAAAACAGAACTTGGGAAACAATGCATGCCACCTTGCTACCTGATTCAAGAGCCTTTTCCTTTCCACTTATGTCAACCACTACAAAACTACCTGCAAATTGGAACAGCTACTGTATATTATAATTTTCCTTTAGAGGATGTCAACAGAATAAAACACACATAAAAATTATCTTACTAATGCTCCCCCAAGAACTTTTATACATTCAGTTGCTAAGGGCCATCTTAGTGGCAGAGCCAAATAAGATTTAACTCAGCCAAACATGTGTAATATATTTTTTCAAATTTGGGAACATTAAACTTTTTTTCTTATTTCCTCTACCAAATGACCCTAAATATTTTTTTAAAAAGTAACTTGGACTGACATGATTTATAAATGATTGGTCAATAAAAGGAAAAACTAATATTAAGGAAAAAAAAAAACTTAGAGATAACTATAGGGACTGATGCCATGATGGAATTTAAGGTCCATCCAAGAGTTTACTCACTTATAGAAAGACTCAAATCATGATATTTATAGAAGTGAAAAAAATATTTGAGACAAAAGTAATTGATCAGCCACATTACAAAAAAAAAGTCCCTGGTTATCATGATATCAAGATGTAGAAATTAGCTGGATTTCTAGTAGGGAACATGGCTTGACTCTTGAGATTCCATAAGA
Organism: Quercus gilva; assembly: GCA_023621385.1. Lineage (NCBI taxonomy): Eukaryota > Viridiplantae > Streptophyta > Magnoliopsida > Fagales > Fagaceae > Quercus > Quercus gilva. The sequence goes on along the minus strand of CM042480.1, from coordinate 69,924,126 downwards.
AGTGGAACAAACCTCGTTTTATCCACATGCTCTTTTGAAACTTAGCTGGAAACAATGCCAGTGATTTCTCGCCTTGTGCATCCATTACCTTAGAAGATAGATAGACTTAGCAGGATTAAAACTTGTAGGTAGAAAAGTATTATGTAAAAATAGAAGCAAACAAATATCTAAAAGAAAAGAAGGGGAACAGAAAATCATTACAAGCAAAAAAGAAAAAAAAAAAGGCATTAAAATTCTGATTTACAATTTCAGCTTGTTCTAGTGTTCTACCTCCTAGCTCAGCATTAGCATTTTTAAAAGCCAGCGTACTATCCAATTGGATGTTGCTTGAATGTACAATATCCCTGAGATATAGAAGGTGGTCAAATGGGTGCATATTTTTGTTTGGAATTGGAAGTAAACAAAGCTTGGTGTTGGTGTTGGTGTTGGTGGGCAGTTAATCAAATATTGAACAGAAACCCAATTCATCATTCATATTAGAGACAAAGAACAGGAAGCAAGCAAAGAGAAAAGAGAGTAGTACCTCGATGAGATTAGAGCCCCGAAGAGACACGACTTGCATAATGCTCTGCCCATCCTGGATACTCAACTTGTCTTCACTACATTCTACTGCTCTCTTCTTCAGATTCTTCCTTCCTCCTTTCATCATCCTCTTCTATTAGTCTACACCTCCTCCAAATTTGCAAAAAAAATTTCTTGTGAGATTTCTAGGGTTTCTTCTTTCTTCACGGTTCACTGTTATTCCCAACATTAAAAATAAAAAAAATAAAAAAAATTGAAACTTTATCAAACCACAACACAATGACAATGAATTACTTACTTGTGCAAAGGAAAAAAGCTAAAGAAAAAAAATGCAAACAAAAACAAACTCTCATTTAAGAATTCAAATGCCACAGACCGAACCTAAGAAGAGAAGAAAAAAATGAGAAGGAAGGGACTCACGAATTACCAAAGTTGAGAGCTTTGTCAGTCAGTGCTCAGCTGAGACAGAGTGTGTGTTTGTATACAGAGCAGAGAAAGCGGTCGCTGTATTTTCAGGGAAGAAGACAGAGAGAGGCGGTGTTTGTTATTGTTATTCAATCGCAATCGGATTCGGGTTTCGCAGAGTATAGGTTTTTTTATTTATTTTGGTTTTAATAAAAGAGACGTGGGCGTGGCGGTCCTTAGCAAGGGTATAACAGTAATTTAAAGACAGGACCCATCCGGTGCTAAGCTACTGTGACGTGTTTGGATGACAAAAATAACGGGCCAATCATAAAGTCCGGTTTTTGATGCTCAAGAACGTACACTAGCTGTCAGGTTAGCCGAGCCCTAAACGGAAGGAAAAATTAATCTTCTTCTTCTACTGCTAGTCGGACTCCCATCCCCCCCTCTCTCTCTCTCTGCAACCTATATAAATACACAAACCCCTTCTTTCTCTTTTCTTTCAAACTTTTTTTTTTTTTTTTTTTTTTTACATATTTCAACTTCTTCTTCTTCTTCTTCTTCTTCTTCAATTTCCAGTTGCAGTTGCCTATGCTCCGCTTTCAGGTTTGGTTCTAAATCCATAATTTCTTAACTCTATTCGCTTTCTTACCATTGTGCTTTCTATATTCTGTCCATGCTTTCTCTCTCTCTCACCATGTCTCTCAATTCCCTTTCTCATTGTTTCTTGCTTTCGCTTCAATTCTTTTTCTAATGTTAGTGTAATACCACACCTGGGTGCTCTTCCTTACCTTTCAATTCAACATGTGTTTCATGCTTTTCATTACTAATTAGTCTAATCATGCAAATTCCTATCTGGGCTTGCATCTATGCCATCTGAGAATTTAAGCTACTCATTCAAGTTTTTATTTTTACCCTTTATTGTTGCATTATTAATTCTTGTAATGTTCACAATTAAGTATTTTTTGCCATCACTGCAAAATTTTTTTTATCAATTCTGCCAATTCTGTTTATTGCTTTTTTTCCTAATGTTAGTTAAGTTATTTGAGTACCTGGGTGCTCTTCCTTACCATTCAATTCAATGTGTGCTCGTTACTTTTCTTTCTTCTTCTTGTCCTTACTACTCACTAATTAATTGAATCATGGAAATGCTTATCTGCTTTCTTTCTGCTTTGCATCAATAGCTTCAATATTGAGAACTGAAGCTAATCATTAAAGTTTATATTTTTGTACACTTTTAATGTTGACAAATAATTAATTTTTGCTTATAGTGATGGGTAGAAGGAAGCAAAGCCATCCCCATCGTTCGGGCGGGGTAATAGTAGGACCCCATGATACTGCTGAAGCAGGGATAGAGAATCAGCAAGCTCTCAATACCGAGCAAGTCCAGAATAATGATTTTGATAAAATTGATAAGCCATATTTTGTGGAAGTTGATCGGGCTTCTTGGAATTCACATGACCACCTTGATATTTCAGAAGTTGTTCTAACAGATTTGAATTTGAAGGAAGGGTTTTCTGGTTATGAATGGAGTCAGGATTTTATCCTGGATTCCAAGTATGCCTTAAGGTTTAGGGTGTGCAATGTAAATGAGTTTGTCAGTCGTATTAAGCTAGGTCATTGGCCTGTATTATCCTCTAGTGATATATCTTTAGAATTCGTAGAAAAATGCACAAGAGAGGATACAGAGACACACTCAGTGATTTTATCAGGGAGTTTTGATGGACCAGATGAGGGAATTTCAGGTCTTGTTCACTTGGCAAGTTTGAAGTTTATGACGCTTAGGCCAGTTCTTGGGGTTACATCTTTGGAGAACAAGTCATCCTTAAGGGTGAGGGTAGAGATTCTTAGAAATGCCTTTGAAGCCTGTGAGTCCCTTCTGGAGAATACGAGGCAAGTATGGAAAAGGAGTATGGTGAATGTTATGGCTTGGTTGCGTCCAGAAGTAATGACTTCAGAGGCTAGGTATGGAGTTAGTATATCAACAGAAATGGAAATTGATTTGCATATGGAGACAGGAGATGGTAATCTTAATGCCAAGAAACAAGCAAGGTTTGATGCTGCTAGGTTTTATGAAGCCATCAAGCCGTCAAAGTGAGTAACAACATCTTTCTGTTACCATTGTTCTATTCTATACTAATGATAATGATATCATTCTTTATTTATCATCAGTAAGTTACACAGGCACCTATTGAATTCTGAACCCACAACCTTACCTTCATATGTTCTTTGCAACTTCTAAAATTTTTGGTTTAATCCTGTGTTTAAGTTCATGGCATCTCTTTTGTACAGAGTGGATCCCATGCTTGAAGATGTCATACCTGACTTGCTTCCTGAATTGAGGCCATATCAACGTCGTGCAGCCCACTGGATGGTACAACGTGAGAAAGGAGATTTAAGGAGCTTGGTTGAAAGTGAGAAAAGTCCATTTTTTTCTCCTTTATGTTTGCCAGTGGATTTTCTTGACACATGTACAAAAATGTTTTACAATCCATTCAGGTACCTTTTCTCAATTGGGTCTGAGTATTGAGGAAAAATAGTTTCATTGTTCACTTTACTCTTACTTTACTTTGAGCTCTCTCTCCATATGCTTACGTCTTTATATTTTTGTTTTCAGTGGAAATATTTCTTTGCACCCAGAGCAATCTTCACCATATGTCTTTGGTGGAATTCTTGCTGGTAGGTACCACTTTCATACTTTTTCCTGCATGAATCAAACCTTTAATGGAGTTTTTTCTACAACTTTATGCAAAACTCTTAACAAATAATGTAGTTCAAAATTTGTGGAACCGAGTTAAAATTTATGCATAATATTGGCCTTGTTACTTCTTGAAAAAGTTAATGTTTTACACAAAACTATTTCTTATAAACTGAGGACCTATTGGTTAAATGGCCAAGGCAAGTCTAGCAGATGGCTATTATGAGATTGTCTAGGATGTGGCCTTGTTTATGTTCTATGCATAATTTGTAATCAAGCGTTTCACATTATGTCACTACTTGTACTTCTCTAATTAGTTTTCAATTTGATTTGGGCCTAAATGTGCTCCCAAATGTTTAGAGTGGCATGTTGGTGCCTTAATTTGTGATAGAAACCTTGAAAAATAGCTTGGACATGTAGGCCTGCCTGAGTGAGAACTAGTTATGATATTGACTTGTCCTAACTCAGTTGTGCTTATTCCAAAATTTGTAAAACTGTCTTGGCACTCATGGGAAATGAAAGTAAGGGGAGGAATACACTTAAGAATGAGTCTTTTTGCTTTTCTTTTTTCCTGTTCTTATTCTATTGGTAATTCAATTGATGGCAAAAAGCTATAATAAATCTTCTGAAAATTGTGGCTATGATTATGCAAACTTCAAATTGTAAGGGTAGTAAGTGTGTGCAAATATGATGTGGCTTTGATTGATTTGACCATGATGATTATGACTCTTATGACTTCCACAGATGAGATGGGTTTGGGAAAAACAGTTGAATTGCTTGCTTGCATCTTTGCTCATCGGAAGTCAGCATCTGAATGTGGCATATTTGCTAATACTGAAGTGCAGTTTCCTGGGCATCAGAAAATTAATCTTAAGAGATTGAAAAGGGAGCGTGTTGAGTGTATATGTGGAGCTGTTAGTGAGAGTCAAAAGTATAAAGGATTATGGGTGCAGTGCGACATATGTGATTCTTGGCAACACGCAGATTGTGTTGGATATTCACCTAAAAGAAAACGTCTAAAATTGAGTGAAATTTCCAACAGACAACAATATGAAATTGGGTCAATGGGTGAGTTCAAAAAGCACACAAGGAAACAAAATAATGCCAACATAGTTGTGAGAGATGGGGAACATATTTGCCCATTGTGCTTGGAACTGATACAAGCAACTGAATCTCCTGTTGCTACTGGTGCCACTCTTATAGTCTGCCCAGCTCCAATATTGCCCCAATGGCATGCTGAAATTATACGGTATAATTTTCTGCTTTAACTGTCCTCAAAACCTTAGCATCTCTTAAGAGTACATTTGAGTTAATTTTTAGATTAGATTGGTTGTTGATTTGTAATAATGAACTAGTTCTTGTTCTTTATATTGCAATCAATCATTAATGTCATAGAAGATCTACTGGGATTTTGGCTCTTCTTAGCCTTTGACATTATTATCACTATAACTTTAACCAGTGTTCCAGTCAATTAAGAATCGTGTTTTTGCTAAGATCCATGAAGGCATTATAGGAAAATTTTTAGCCACACATAACCATTGTGTTTATGGGAGAAAAATTACTCAGAAGTGTAATGACAAACATTTATATTTCTTGTGCACACTTGCGAACACATAGGATCCAAATTTCATCCTTGCTGTTACTATACGTGCTTTAAATTAACTAATTACTTCCACTTCTTTTGGGATGAAAAATTCAGATTTTTTTAGATAGTCCATATCAATGAAACTAAAAAAACAACTCAATTTGGACCCATGTCCAGGCTGGTTTGTTGAATTTGTTACTGTATTCTTTTTCTTCTTATGCATCAAACTGCTATACCAACTGACTTGTTATTTTTTAATTATTATCCTAGTCATACACATCCAGGTTCCTTAAAAACTTGTATCTATGAAGGCGTGAAAATCACTCCTCTTTCAAATACATCTGTAGCAGATATCAGTGAGCTTGTTGGTGCAGACATTGTGTTAACCACATATGATGTGCTTAAGGAAGATCTATCACATGACTCTGATAGGCATGAAGGTGATCGGCGCTTAATGAGATTCCAGAAGAGGTCTGTAATTTAGCTTTTTTTTGTAATGACCATTTTTCCTTGCCCAGATTTTGTTTCATGAATTGTATTGAAAAATTATTACGCTAGTCTGCCCCTCCATTTTTCTTAGATTGCACCCATCTGCCTGTAAAGCTTTTTATGACGTAGAATTAGCATGCACAGATTTTCATGCAACCACATTCAAGGAAATTTTTACAATTGGAGTTAATTCTAAATGATATGGAAGTTTCTTTGATTCCCCCCCCCCCCCCCCCCCCCCCCCCCCTCCCTCCCTCCCTCCCTCTGAATGTTTGAGAAACAAAGATAAAGGCAGTTTTGGTTTAAAAAGATTGAGTGTTTCAACAATAACAAAACCTTAGTCCTAAATTTTTTGGGGTTGGCTATGGATCCACAATAGATTAGCCAAGGTCAGCCGCATGTATTCTTTTACTCCATTCTATTCTATCCGAAATCATACTCTTTGTCACTTTCTTAATTGACATGTCCTTTTTTACTACTACTAATGTTACTTTGGGTCTTCCTCTACCCTCTTTCTTAAAGATTGAGTGTTTAAAAATAAAAATAAGCTGCAGTTCATTGTTTAATGTTTCATTTTCTATTATTTGGTAGTATTGTCATATTTCTTTGCAATTGATTGCTTAATTGGAAAATGCTTTTACATAATATCATTTATCATAAAAATAAAAATAAAAATTCAGTATTAAAAGAATTTAACGGCACCATAAAAATAAAAATAAAAATTCAGTATTAAAAGAATTTAACGGCACCATATCAAAAGGTTTTTGGGGTGGGGGGAGGGGGGTGGGGAGAGAAGGGACAATAGTGGTTATTGTGTCAAGGTTTCTTTCTTTTCTTTTCTTTTTTTTGTATTCATTAGCTTTTCTTTAGTTCTCTCATTATTCTAGAATATCAACATATTGGTAATCTTTTGTGGAAAAGTTAATTTCTATAGTCTTTATGCTTTTAAAAGTTAATATTATCACACCATCCTTAGCTGCTTCTCTTTAAGGAATATCCCGGAACCACCATTTTAGGATAAATTGTTTAATATCTATGTCTAGATCTGTGTATTTATATTTGTTTCAGAAATGATATTTAGTGCAACTACTTAGAAACAATATTAGATAGTGATATTTTATTTTTCAGTTTTCCAAACCATCTTATGCTCTGTTTCTGATTCTGGATTACCACGTGTCCTAAAAGCACATATTTTAAAACTGTAGTTATCTTTTTTGAACCCTGCTCATGTCACAATTAGTGCCTTATAATAGTTGCCCAATCAGTCCCAAGGAGGGCCAGATAGGCGTATGGCATTTTAATTTTTAGGGTTAATTATATAAAGCTACACTAAACTTTGGGAATACTCGCACTTTGCAACCTAAAATATGAAAACTTTCTATCACCACCTTAATTGTAACAAATTTTGCAAATTGGAATACTTGCACTTTGCAACCTAAATTATGAAAACTTTCTATCACCACCTTAATTTTAACAAAATTTGCAAATAACATCCCATAGCCTAACTGATTGTTAAAATTAACAATCACATGCAAGTGATTGTTAATTTTAATAGTCAATCAAGTTATGTGGTGCAATTTGCAAAATTTATTACGATTGGTGTGATGATTGCAAGTTTTCATAGTTTCGGGTGCAAAGTACAAAATTCGATAGTGATTTGATGGATGCTTGTAATTTGTGTTTTTGATTGTTTTGGTCCCTATCTATATACTTCCTATACACTTGGGTGACTCCTTTTTATGGTCTGAATAAAATTTACATTACTTATAAAAACAAAAATAAAAAAGGTAGAAAATTTGTTACTTTTATTTTTCCTTTTATACCATTCCATAGACACAGTAATGTTTTGATTTCAGACACACAGATCTCTGAGTAGAATGTTTCAAGATGAGTGGTCATTTTGTTGCAGGTATCCCGTTGTTCCAACTCCTCTGACCAGAATATTCTGGTGGAGGATTTGTTTGGATGAGGCTCAAATGGTGGAGTGCAATGCTGCTGCTGCCACGGAAATGGCTCTTCGGTTACATGCTAAGCATCGTTGGTGCATTACAGGGACTCCTATACAACGCAAACTGGACGACTTATTTGGCCTTCTACGATTTCTTAAAGCAAGTCCTTTTGATGTTTCTAGGTGGTGGATTGAAGTTATACGAGATCCTTATGAGGTATATCTATATTTTTTATTGTTCAGTGATTAAGTATATGCAAGGTGAATTTTAAACTTGGACAGGGACTGCTTTTCATATGATCGGAAATAAGTTAGTCCTTTATGCTGCAAATTCTTTATGAGATGATATAATGACTTATTTTTTTCTTCTCTATTACCCCCCTGAAGTACTTTCAGTGGCTAAATACTGGTACCACCCTAGCAGTTGAGGTTGAAATAGTGGACACTAGACACTGACGTTTGCCATTTCAATACTCATATTAAATAATGGCTACTGCCTGTCCTTGCCCAGGGTTTTGAAAGACATTTAACAGAAATCAATACAGTTATATGACTTGTCAATATTTCATCCATTTTGATACCGATGCCCATATGGCCATCAATTCATTAAGTTTGAATTATAATTTCATATACTTGTAGTTATTTGTTGGATTGTGCCTTGAAATAAAGATCATTGTATTCTTTATAAGGTACGCAGTTATATATATGCTAAATCCGTATAAGGATACATAATAAGAGAAGTTTTAATTGTCAACAATCACTAAATGTATCGATCAAATTTTAAAGACGTTCCTTTTTTCAGGGATGAAAAAGGAAAAAGAATGGTAGACTTTGATCTTTCTCCTGGAAGAAGACAGAGTTTAGAGAGGTGTTTATTTTGATAACCATGAAAAAATGTGGAATGAAAATGAAAGACCCTTCACATGTTGACATGATGAGAGCTACCATTAGGTTCCTTAACAGTTGAAATGATAGAATTTGTCATGACTTATGGGCAATTATATTGGTGTGTTTATATAATAATGCCATTAGATACATGTAGAGAGCATTGAGTAGCATACTGTGTAAGGGCACTTCAAGATATGGTGAAAGTTTCCCAGGAAAGTAGAGTATTAACAAATTCATTTGTCAATATTTAAGATAAGATACCATGGTGCATGTTTTCTCTCACAAAGTTGGTATTAATTGATGCCAAACCGGCATTTGTGGTCGGCTTATTATTGTATGAGGATATCCTCCTTGTCAAAAGGATAGTACCTAAATATCCACTTCCCACTCCCACACCCCCCCCCCCCCCCACTCCTTTTTTTTCTCACACAGACCTTAGTACTTGCATTCGTCATGTTTACTCTTTCTTCACTGGCTCTCTTTACATTTTTTTTTTTCTTGAGTGTTTTACTCAGTCTTTGGGGTTCCTGATATTTCTATATTTCTCCAGCTTCTTAATTTTTCTCTTTACCTTTCCAGAGGAGAGATATAGGAGCTATGGAATTTACTCATAAGTTCCTTAAACAAATCATGTGGCGCTCATCAAAAAGACACGTTGCAGATGAATTGCAGCTTCCACCTCAGGAAGAGTGCGTTTCTTGGCTCACTTTGTCACCAATTGAAGAACACTTTTACCAAAGACAACATGAAACTTGTGTGAGTTATGCCCGTGAAGTTATTGAGCATTTAAAAGATGATCTTCTCAAGAGGGAATTCCAAGGTTGCTACTTATTATACTGTGATTTTATATAAGAGTCAATTACAAGAAATTTACCAATTTTCAAGTAGAGTAATCAATTTTTAAATCTTACACTAACTTCATGCTCACCTTTTTCAGGTTGTGTGTCTTCTGATGCTTCTTCCGATCCTTTCATCACTCATGCAGAGGCTGGAAAGCTGCTGAACACGCTCTTGAAGCTTCGCCAGGCCTGCTGCCATCCTCAAGTTGGAAGCTCTGGGCTGCGTTCCTTGCAACAATCCCCAATGACTATGGAGGAAATATTGATGGTGGGTAAAAAATGAGAAAATTATTGGTTTAAAATTTATCAAGTGGTTCTTTCTATCTAAACAGATCATGTTCTATAGGTTCTGATTGGTAAGACTAAGATAGAAGGGGAGGAAGCTCTCAGGAGAATAGTTGTTGCTTTAAATGGGCTCGCCGGGATAGCAATAATTGAGAACAAATTTTGTCAAGCAGTGTCATTATACAAGGAAGCACTGTCTTTAGTTGAAGAGCACTTTGAAGATTTCCGCCTGGACCCTTTATTGAATATTCACATTCATCATAATCTTGATGAGATACTCCCTTTGGTCTCAAACTACTCAGAGGGACAACAGTTCTCTGGAAGCTGTGAAAAGAAGTCCTCCAAAATACATGGCATTGAAGAGTGCGATCAACATATTATTATTAAGAGACAAAAAGTGAGTGGGGAAGACAACTTGGACTTCCCAATTGAGGCTGGGAATCAAACAGATTTTACATCTGGCATGGCAGAAAATGGGTTAAATGGTGACCAAGTATGTGATAATGATTCCCATGTATCATCTGGTTGCATCAGCGAAATATCTCTAAGATCAACATGCGAGAATATAAAGCAGAAGTACTTATCTGTGTTTAGTTCAAAGCTATCCATAGCTCAACAAGAGTTCAGAAAATCTTACATGCAGGTATTTTTCCTCCATGATGTTCCTTGGCATTTGAGGATTCATTTCATGATATGTAAAATTTAATTTAATGTATTAAATGCATAATAGTCCACATTAATGATGTTAAATTACCAATTGTCCCATAAGTTTAAGTTGTTAGGAAATAGTGGATTTAAACATTTAATCTAACCTATCAAAAAAAAAACATTTAATCTAACATTCCCTTTTCACACATGGGCCTAAACTGCCCATTGCTAAATGGGGCCAAATATGTGGGATTTTTTTAAATTTAATGGGAGGTAAGGTGGAGACAAGGTTTGAAACTAGGAACTCATGTTCAAATACCATGATAAATTACTAATTGCCCTAAAAGCTTAAGTTGTTAGAAAATGGTGAATTTGATCATTTATCCTGACAGATTATATGAACTTATGATCAATTTATGCTACAATATGATGTATCTTCAATTAATGAAAGTTTACATGCTATCAATTCATAAGTTTTATGGGTGAAAAGTGAAATTTTGTTAACGATCCATCTATACTGTAGATTCATTTGCATATTGCTTACAATTAGTGACAGTCTACTATGCTCCATAAGGTTGAGCACTTGCCTCTAACCACCCAAAACTGCACATAAGCTAGCTATATAGAGTTGGCAGCTGCATTTGTTTCCTATACATGTCTATACCTTCAAGAATCAAACCTCTGCAATTTAGAGATATTCCAACCACTGCTCTCACCCTCCAAGGGACTATTTAGGATCACTAAGAATTTCCCTTTGCATTTGGCAAGTCAATAGCAATATTAATATCTCTCAAAGACCACCTGATTTTGCCCTACTTTACGTATCTCATCTAATGTGATTTTGTCCTTTTTCTTTGGTAGGTAACTTGATGTTATTTCTTTCTAGCCAATTATGTCATATGCATCTTCAAAAACAACCCACTTAATAACATGAATCCAAATTAGTCCCTTCAATTGCTTATTATTCATTGTACCTCCTGTGGCATCCCAAGTGCTCTCTATATCTTGCACTTAGCAATTTCATTCTTACAATATCCCCTAGCATCAACCATTATTTCGTCCCCCCCCCCCCCCCCCCCCTCCCTCCTTTCTATCATTCTCTAAGAAAAAAGTAGTGAAAGAAGAGTATGTTTCTTCAGAAAATCGAAATGCCACATCCTCTGTGTGGCAGTTTCCAAAACAATGCTTTTTATTTTTGCTTTGCAACAACAAAGGGAAAATAAAAGCATGTTTCTTCTCTTGCTTTTTAAGAAATAATTATAAGTTTTATTAGTTATTCTTATACTTAACAAATATAATGTTAAGCTAATTAGTGCCAGGTGATAGATGTTAGGATAATGGTTAAATTTACCATTTCTTTTAAGTTTAAGCTTTTGGGACAAGTGATAATATTTCATGGTATCAGAGCATGTGATCCTGTCATCCTGAGTTCATTTAAAAGTTAAAAATTCCAAGTATTAGGCTCTACTTATTGAGGGGAGTTTGGGCCCACTTGTGAGGGGGTGTGTTAGAATAATGGTTAATTGTTTAAAATTTCCCTTGTCAAAGAAATGTCATTGTAAACAAGATTTTACTATTTCTTTATTTATCATCATACCTCCTGGTAGTTTGAATTTTATAGATCATATTTTATGTGTTAATGGTTATTTCTTATAGTTTATTTAAAGTCAACCCCAAGGGGTAGTACAATCAGCTAAGGACCATACCTCATGAAGCAGAGGTCACTAGTTCGAATTTCTTTTCCCCCCCTGGGGCCATAACTTACTCATCAAAAAAAAAATTCTTAAATCATGTTTGATTTTTTTTTTTTTGAAGGTTTCCAACGCACTTAGAGACAGAAAAGATCAACATACAGTTTGGTGGTTGGAAGTCCTTCATCAGGCTGAGCAAAACAAGGACTTCTCAAGCGAGTTGCTCAGAAAGATTGAAGAAGCCATCTCGGGAAAACTAAATAATTCAAGGTCATCAAGAATTGCATCCCGGTTAGTTATGGTTTTAAACCTCTATATTACATCCCTTTTGCCATGAATAATGTGACTATTCCTCTCAATTTCCTGAACTGTTTTTCGTAATTGCCTCCAACTATACTTAGACATGATTTTCCACCTCATGAATTTTCCTGTGATACTCTCTAGTCATCAGCATAATTATTGTGAAGAAACTCCACTAGTTAATATTTGGTAGTTAATTTCTGAAATGTGTTTAGTGAAAAACAGGCCGCGCTTAAAATTGGGTCAAGTTCCTATATTTCAAATTGACTCTGTTGTGGTTCTTATTAATGTTGAAGTTATATTTCTGGAATAGTCTTTTGATAAACCCACAAAAACAGGTCGTCTTCTTACTAGAGATATTTAGATATAAAAGAGGGAGCCATAGAGATCAAAACACCACAAGGGACAGGTCCTCTGGGCTAGGGCAGAGTAAAAGAACTTTCTTTACGGAAAAATTCTCAAATCTCAATAAATCTAATCACAATTCTTAAGAACACTTTTATAACTTAGAAGCCCTAATTAAAATTAAATCCTAGCCCTTGAAAATAATAAAATATCAACCATACAAAATAACCTAAATATCAACCCACAGTACCAGCACTGCAATAATATGAACAGTAACCCACGACTCCCCTCCCCCCCCACCCCCTTTTCTCTATTTCTCTCTCTAATTTTCTGCTTCTGCATCACTCTCTCCATCTTACAAGGACAACAAAATGTCCTTATGCAAGTACTTTGTGCTAAGAATTTTAAGCCACAAGGTTATTGTAAGGTGACATAAGTTTGGAATTTATTAAAATTAAAGACATTATTGTGTGCTTTTGTGTGAAAGTTTCTTGATTTAAATCTAACAGCAGTTGCATCAGAACCAGTGATTATACATCCCATGCTGTAAACATTGGTGTCATTCCTTAAGTTCTGACTTTTCAAATAGGAGAAGAGTGCAGAAATTATGGAGTTCCATGCCAATTAGGGATATGTTACTTTAGAAACCAAAGATGCCTTTTGCCTATAGTTTTCAATGGAAAATAAGTAGATATGACACATATCAAATATTATATTGCAATTAGATAGTAATTTTTATTGCTTCTATCCCAGATTTCAAAGCATAAGTTCTCTAAAGTATCATATCCAGACTGGTTTGGATCTACTGGAAGCATCTAGGAAAGTGTTACTTGATCGACTTCTGGAAATTGATCACACTATGGAGAAACCAAAAGAGGAGGATATTGAACGAGTGAGATACTGCCGAAATTGCATTGTCAATGGGGATGGTCCTTTATGTGTTTCATGTGAACTAGATGGATTATTCCAGGTTGCTAATCAGTGCATTAACCTTGATGTTGTGCTATACAATTAATTCATATGATTGTTTTTCATATCTCTTGACTTCTTTCCCCAGGATTATGAAGCAAGGCTCTTTCGTCTTAACAAAGAACATGGAGGGATGATTACATCTGCTGAAGAGGCCATAGATTTGCAGAAGAGGAACTCTGCACTCAATCGTTTCTATTGGAATTTTTCACAGCCAGACAAAGACAAGACTTCACATGTCGCCAATTATGGAAAATTAATGAAAAGAGATGTTGGAGAAAGAGTTGTGGTTAGTTATTAAATCTTATCTCCTTTTGTGTACACTAAAGTAATTGATGTAGGACAAAATCAAAACAATGCAACAATAAAATTGAAGAACAAAAAATAAAGGATAGATAACTTAGGAGTAACTAGTAAGCACCTAGGTTGCTTGGAGTCAGCACCAAGCAAGAGAGAACCTCTAGGAGTCTGCATCTATGGTTGGCTGCAATCAGCACCAATTTATTGGGTAAATTCCCTGAGATATTTTAATTCATCAAAATGATTTGTCTCCATAGAAGTATATTATAGTGCTTATATAGATTAAATGGTTGTACTTAGTGCATAAAACTCTCATTTTTGCGGGGTCTATGAGAGGCCATGGTAGGTAGCCTTATCCCATTTTTTTTTTTTTGGAAAAGCTGATTCTTGGGCTTAAACCCATGACATGTTGCTTTTGCTAGAAAGTACTTGCCATCGCACTAAGACTGATTCCTATGACCTGTGCTTGTATAGATTACTAGGACTAATTCCTATGACATAGGAAAACCCTAATTCTATTTCTAATTTACTATGAAAACCTAATCACATATATTATATTAATTAAAAATCCAGATTAGATTCTAATTGCATTATAATTTTGCACCAAGTGTTATAAATTTTAAATAGGCTTCAATTTTATGCCAAGTGTCATTCCATCTCTATTTTTTTGTCAAGTGTCTTTACATGTAGATTCATGAATCTAAACTTTAAAAAACATAAAAAGACTCAATTTAAAACTTATTATACTTCTATGTAAAACTTTGAATGTGTAATATTTTAGACAAAATTAAAACTATTTTAGGTCCATTATAAAACTAATCTATAATTTCTTACAAAAATTTATTACTAGCTCAAATATAAATTTCAATGAAAAAGTATACTATGTTCTAAAAAAATTGGTTTTTCATATCTTAATTGAAAAATGTACAAATGAAATGAATTTATTACACCACAATAAAATTTGGTAGTTACAATGGAGGAGGGGGAATTTGAATCCTATATGTTATGGACACTAGATGTCATGAACACACTAGAAGATGCCAAGCAATTGAACTACAAAGCTCTTGGCACCACAATAACATAAATTAAGTTAAGAAGTAACTAAATATTTTATTTTTTTCCCCTAAAATAAAACTAATAAAGAATGAACAATTTGCGTACTCAACCAAATAATATCCTTTCAAGGATTTTATTAGAGTTTGACAAGAATATAAAAATGACCATTACGTAGGAATTTTAATATGCATCTATTCATGTTTATTTTTAAATGTATCTTTTCATATGCATGGGGGTACAAGTTAGTTCTATATGATTTGAGAAATCTCAATTATTGAATTGCAAAAATATCCTTTACTCTAGTAAATTAAATAAAAATACCAATAAACCTAATTAATACTAATGCCCAAAATAAAATACAATTGACTCCAAAATTAAATTGAATATTTCTTTGTGCTTCCTAAGCCATTACACCAATATTTTGCTTTTACTATAATGAAATTCAGAATCTCTTTTTGATTCAGACCTTTAGAGCGACTCTCTCTCTCTCTCTCTCTCTCAGTAGCCTGGTGCAGATTGCTTCTTTTTCTTGTTTGTATTCATGATGAAATTTATAATCTTTTTTGTTTCAAACATTTGAAACAATTTCTTGTCAAATAACTACTAAATGGTTTCATATCATGCTTGACCTTCACATCTGGATGAAGGAAACTGGTTAAGTTAAAACTTAGTTGCATACCAAACTGGACAGTTCATTACCCAAATAGCCTTGAGTATGTGGAGCAACTGTATCTTGGTTTGCTTTGATGCAGATACTCTGGGAATTTATTGTTGATTGGCTGTATTTGGGTTCTGAGGGTGCCTCTGGTGGTATTTTGCTCATGTGGGATAGAAGGGTGGTTGAAAAGATAGAGGAAGCAGTTGGGTTTTATTCGATTTCATGTAGGTTCAAAAACGTTAGTGACCAATTTGAGTGGGCTTTCTCAGGTATCTATGGACCAAATTTGAACAGGA
Source organism: Quercus gilva (assembly GCA_023621385.1). Taxonomy (NCBI): domain Eukaryota; kingdom Viridiplantae; phylum Streptophyta; class Magnoliopsida; order Fagales; family Fagaceae; genus Quercus; species Quercus gilva. Next base: position 69,908,207 of record CM042480.1, on the reverse strand, counting down.
ATCGTCCTTTCATGTGGGAAGAATTGGCAGGCTTGAATAGTTGGTGGAATTTGCCTTGGTGCTTGGGAGGAGACTTTAATGTCATCCGCTTTCCTTCAGAGAGGTTAGGGGCAGGAAGATTTTCTCGCTGCATGTTTGATTTTTCGGATTTTATATCTCAACATGGGCTTATGGACAATCCTCTAGAGGGAGGCCAATACACTTGGTCTAACTCCTCCTCAGCCTCTAAAATTGACCGGTTTCTACTCTCTCCAGACTTGGCAGACTACCTCTCTCATTTCTCCCAAAAAAGGCTTCTTAGAGTGTTATCCGATCACTTCCCTATTCTTTTGGAGAGTGGGAGTCATCGAAAAGGGCGTATTCCTTTTCATTTTGAGAACATGTGGTTGAAGACAGAGGGGTTTTTAGATAAGGTGAAAGCTTGGTGGGATAATTACCATTTTCAAGGGACTCCTAGTTTCATTCTAGCCAAGAAGTTGACTGCCCTAAAAGTGGATCTAAAGAGGTGGAACGAAACTGATTTTGGCAATATCACTGCCAAGAAACAGCATTTATTGAGCAAGTTGAATGCTCTAGATGTAAAAGAGGACTTTCAACCTCTATTTGAGGAGGAGAAATTGGAAAAAGCATCTTTTTGCGCCGATCTTGAAAAGGCAGCCTTATTAGAGGAGATTAGCTGGAGGCAAAAGTCCAAAATGCTGTTTTTAAAGGAGGGCGACTCCAATACTAGGTTTTTTCATAGGATGGCAAATTCTAATAGAAGGAATAATTGTATTGAAAATCTTATGATTGATGGGGCCTTATCCTCCAATCAGGATAGGATTTCTGACCATATTGTTCATTTCTATATAAACCTATACTCTGAGCAGCAAGAGAAGCTTCCTTTACAGGATGTTTTGGTTTTTCCAAGGATCTCTGGGGATAATGTGGTCTGGTTAGAGAGACCTTTCGAAGATACTGAGATTTTTGAAGTCATCAAGGAGTTTAATGGGGACAAATCTCCTGGGCCTGACGGTTTTTCGATGGCTTTCTTTCAAGCCTGCTGGGGGATACTCAAATCAGACATCATGGCTGTGTTCCACCATTTCCATGATACTGGTAAATTTGAAAAAAGTTTGAATGCAACCTTCATTGCTCTCATTCCAAAAAAAGCTGCTGCAGTGGAGGTAAAAGACTTTCGGCCCATCAGTCTTGTTGGGGGGGTTTATAAAATTCTTGCTAAAGTTTTGGCATCTCGTCTTCGCATGGTTTTAGGCGAGATCATCTCAGCTCCCCAGAACGCCTTTGTTCTAAATAGGCAGATTCTTGATTCCGTTCTTATTGCTAATGAATGCCTTGATAGTAGATTGAAGTCTGGTTAGCCAGGTTTGTTATGTAAATTGGATATTGAAAAAGCCTTTGATCATGTGAACTGGGGCCTTCTTTCTAACTTGCTTGAGCGTTGCGGATTTTCTAATAAGTGGAGGCAATGGATTTCTTTTTGTATTTCAACGGTTCGCTTTTCCATTCTCATTAATGGTACTCCCCATGGGTTCTTTGGAAGTTCTAGGGGGTTGCGGCAAGGTGACCCTTTGTCCCCCTTATTATTTGTGCTGATTATGGAGGCAGCCGGTAGAATGTTGGATAAGGCTGTCCATGAGGGTCGTTTGTCAGGCTTTAGTGTTGGCGCTTCTTCTGGAAGATCTTTGATGATCTCCCATCTTCTTTTCGCTGATGATACTTTGATCTTTTGTGATGCTAGTATTGATCAAATTCTGATTCTTCGTTTGGTGCTCATTTGGTTTGAGGCTGTGTCTGGTCTGAAGGTAAATTTGGGTAAGTCTGAGCTAGTGGCTGTGGGGGCTGTTCATAACATGGATCTTTTGGTGGTTGTTTTAGGCTGCAAGCAAGGTTCTCTCCCAATGAAATACTTGGGTCTTCCTTTGGGAGCAAAATTTAAGGACAAGTCTATATGGTATCCAATTCTTGAGAAGATGGAAAGAAAATTAGCAAGTTGGAAAAAATTATATCTTTCCAAGGGAGGTAGAGTCACTTTGATTAAAAGCACTCTCTCTAATCTTCCTACTTATGTTCTTTCCTTATTCCATATCCCTGCTTCTGTGGCCAACCGTATTGCCAGACTCCAGAGAGACTTTCTGTGGGGTGGCCTAGGAGATGAGCCCAAATTTCATTTGGTTAATTGGTCTAGAGTATGTACTCCGCTCACTTCAGGTGGGCTGGGGATTAGGAACCTAAGAACCTTCAATGTAGCTTTATTAGGGAAGTGGTTATGGAGATTTGGGCAAGAAAGGGATGCTCTTTGGCGTCAAGTGATACAGGTGAAGTATGGTTGTGATTGGGGCAGTTGGTGTTCTAGCTCTGTCTCTAGTCCTCACGGAGTTAGTTTGTGGAAAAATATTAGAAGAGGGTGGCACTCCTTATCTCGGTTTATTCTGTTTGAAATTGGAGATGGATCAAAAGTTCAGTTTTGGCTTGATCGTTGGTGTGGCTCTTCTCCCCTCGCAGATCGTTATCTTGATTTATTCAGAATTTGTTGCAACAAAGAGGCAAGTGTAGCGGATCTTATGAGGTTCTCCAATGGAGTTCTCCATTGGGATTTTCAGTTTTGTAGGGGGGTTCATAACCGTGAATTGGAAGCTTTCAGGAGTTTCATCAATTCCATTTATTGCACCCCTGTAAGGGGAATCGGGGAGGATTAGAGATGTTGGCTGCCTTGTAAGAGTAAGGGTTTCACAGTCAGTGCTTTCTACCATCTTCTTGTTGGCCATAGTGAGCAGTTTTTCCCTTGGAAAAGCATTTGGAAGCAGAAGATCCCCTCTAGAGTGGCTTTCTTTGTATGGACAGCAGCCTTGGGGAAATGTCTGACTATTGACAACTTAAGGAAAAGAAAGGTTTGCATTTTGGACTGGTGTTTCATGTGCAAGTGTAATAGTGAATCTATTGACCATCTTTTCCTTCATTGCCCAGTTGCTTTGGAGTTGTAGGATATGGTTTTTGGGTTATTTGGAGTTTGTTGGGTTATGCCTTCCTCTGTTGTTGGGCTTTTGGCTTGCTGGCAAGGTCGTTTTGGTCGCCATCGTAATGGAGATCTTTGGATGGTTACTCCTCATTGTTTGATGTGGTGTGTTTGGAAGGAGAGAAATAGTCGGTGTTTTGAAGACAAGGAGCGTTCCATGCCTGATCTCAAGCTTCTTTTTTTTAGAACCTTACTTGATTGGTTTTCTGTGTGGAGAAACCATCCTTTTTCTTCTATTTTGGACTTACTTGATTTTTGTAATGTTCGTTTTTGATTTGTTCACCGCTGTATACTCCCTGTGTACTTCGGTGTTCCTCTCTTTTTTATTTCAATGAATCTTATTACTTATCAAAAAAAAAAAAAAAATGCATGGTAGTTGTTCTTATAATCTCTTCTGATGATCATATTGGCTGCTAGGTTTCCAAATCTTCATCTGAGTTCGAGATCGTTCTTGGAGTTATAAAGAGCTATTGCAAGGCTCAATTAGGGAGAGAGGGTATGCCAGCAGCCATGAAGCAACTGCACATTCTTGAGGTAACAGAAGTTTCCAGGAGTTCTTAATTAATATCAAATTATGCAACTATGTAAGGTCAGAGATTTTTATAATTGGAGCCTTTTCTTTTCACTTGTTTAAGGGCATGCGGAAGGAGTATGCTCATGCAAGGTCCTTGGCAATAGCACAAGCTCAATTTCTATGTGCGCATGATGAAGTTAAGATGGCGACAACACGATTACACCTAAGAGAGAACGAGGATGATAGAGCTATTGATGCTTTAAGTCAAGATGAGTTACCTTCAGCTAGTGTACAGTTTTCTGATGACAAGTTCATCTCCTTGACCTTGTTGTCACGTACAAAAGGGAAACTTCGTTATTTGAAGGTACAAAACTCAGTCCAAGGGAAAGTTTTCATAATTAAGACTATTTTCATCAGTATATTTTCTTTTCTGCTGTTGTTACTTAGTCTGTATGTATCTTTTCCAGGGTTTGGTACTATCGAAACAAAAGTCGACAGTGGAAGGCCTAAATGATTCCTCATTAACTCAGGAGATAGGTAGCATGTCAACTTCTACAGAACAGAAAAGTGGATGTGCACTTAAGGCTGATGAGGAAACATGCCCAGTATGTCAAGAAAAGTTGAGCAATCAAAAGATGGTTTTTCAATGTGGACATGTTACATGCTGTAAATGTAAGTATGCATTTTGTGATGTAGTGATTGTGCATTGTATGTGAAATCCTTTAAATAAACAAAGAAATGAGGCTCATATCAGAAATATAATGCTAGAATAATATAATTGATATATTAAATTTATCCATTCCTAATAGCTTAAGCTTTGGGGACAAGTGGTAGTTTGGTAATAGAATGGATAGTCCTGAGTTTGAACATTTTCTCCACTTTATGGAATATAAAAAGTTTAAAAATTCCACTGGTTGACTTACTGAGGGGAGTACAACCACATATGTGAGAGTAGTGTGTTAGAATAATATGGTTAAATGATTAAAACTCACCCTTTCCTAGTAGCTTAAGCTTTTGGGACAAGTGTTTTTCATAAACCAAGGTACTCAGGAAGCTATGTTTCCATCCTTCTTAAGTGCAACCTCCTTTTTTGTGGGCTTTTCTCTTTGTTGATAAGTAGTCCCTGCCATATTGATGGATATTCTTTGTAATAAACACCATCTTTGTAACTTCACATTTCTTCCTTGCAGGTTTATTTTCAATGACTGAGCGGAGAGCACTTCATAATAAGTTTAAAGATAAATGGGTAATGTGCCCAACATGTCGGCAGCATACAGATTTTGGAAATATTGCTTATGTTGATGATAGACAGAACGAATCCTGTAATTCGTCTGTGCTGAACACAATTCAAGGACTTGAGAAGTGTGAAGCATCTACGGTTGTTCAAGGTTCATATGGAACAAAGGTATGCTTTGTACTTAATTAATGCCTTATCACATATTTGTTCTTAATGCCTTAGAGCTTGCATGGCATGACTTACAATGATCTGCTATTTATTTTTTTCCAGCACATTATGTGCAGTTATGTGTTCTCTTTTTGCCTCCAAATGATCCTCGCCCTTTCCCCCTGGGTTTTAGTTACTCCTTTTTCTACTTTTGCATCACTCTGTATGATAAAAGACACTACCAGAATTTATCAGTGTGTGGTAACTCATTGGTTCAACCATGCTACTCAATGTTTGGTTTGCACAGTGTACCCAAGCCAAGCCAATTGGGTAGACTTGAGTCTACCCAAGCCAATTGGGCTGCCACGATGTGTGTGTGTAATACAATACTTTCATGGCAAGCCATTGCATAGCACTTTCAGATTCATCATGCTTGGGAATTGGTTCTAGTGCTCTTCATTTACCTGGTAGATATTAAGTGACCCATACACCTAAGTGACGTATTCTACTAAATTTGAGTTCTTGCACACATGTTGTCTACTCTTTAACTAGTCCAGTTATTTACTTTTATTATTATTGTTTTTTATTTTTATTTTTTTAAATGGGAAGTCTCCCTGCCATTTTTATTATGCCATTGCCATCATATTAATTTTCTCTGGGATATTTTGAAGATTGAGGCAGTCACAAGAAGAATTCTGTGGATTAAGCATACAGATCCAATAGCAAAAATTCTTGTTTTCTCGAGTTGGAATGATGTCCTTGATGTATTGGAACATGCCTTCACTGCTAATGACATCAGCTTCATCAGGATGAAAGGTGGCAGGTAAGAGATCTGTCAGACAATTCAATATGGAATTTAACTTGCTGATCTGTTGAGTATAATAAGCTAAAGCACTTTCTCAAATGATAATTTCCTGAGTCTTATAATATAATACATAGTCACGAATGAGATTGGTAATAAGAATATAAAGCACCTAATGTTATCTACCCAACCTTCAAACATAATATGTCAAGGGTGAGAAAGATAAGTGTAGAACTTAGAGGATGGCATCTATTGTAAAAATATCAATACAATGCTTTGTTTAATATGAAAGCACTGATTTGGTATGCCATGAGGAAATTGAGCAGCTTCACATATGCAAGGTTTTTGCACACAGGCATTTTCTTTGTATTTACTTATGTTTAAAAATATAAAAATAAATAATAATAATAATAACAATAATAACAATAAAACAGCAGCATTTACTTTGTATGGGATTTTTCCCCTGAAAAAGCACTGATCGTTCTTCTCATCCCATCTCTGCTTCACAAAAGAAATTTATTTACTTGACATGGATAGTATGTCAGTATTATATTTTGTAGCAGTCCCAAAAGAAAGAAAGAGAGAGAGAGAGAGAGAGAGAGAGGGGGGGGGGGGGTGTTCAGCTGTTATATTGTTATAAGTACTTGTTCTGCACTTATCAGGCTTTGACTTGTGCGTTTGTATCATAAACACACAAGTCAAACTTTGTGTGTGTGTGTGTGTGTGTGTGTGTGTGTGTGTGTGTGTCTTTATTCATATTGGTAATAATTTTGGCTTTGTAAGTACAGAAAAGCACATGTTGCCATCAGCAAATTTAGAGGACAGAACAGTTCAATGGAAAATATAAAAGTGAATGCCCAGCAACCACCATCAAAAAATTTTCAGGTGTTATTGATCCTAATCCAGCATGGAGCCAATGGCCTCAATCTTTTAGAAGCACAGCACGTTGTCTTAGTAGAACCGCTACTGAATCCAGCAGCAGAAGCACAAGCTATCAGCCGGGTACATCGAATTGGGCAGCAAAATAAGACACTCGTTCACCGTTTTATAGTATGTGCATCGTTCTGTTTATGCAATTTTAGTTGTAGTTGTCATCAAATATACATAAACGTAGACCCGCGCACACAGTCATGCTCTCTTTGTAACAGTGAATCTACTATAGATAAATGCATGGAATAACAGTACCTAAATCTCTCTTTTCTTGTGTGTAGGTTAAAAACACTGTTGAAGAGAGCCTATACAAATTGAATAGAAGCAGGAATACTAATTCGTTTATCAGTGGAAACACTAAAAATCAAGATCAGCCTGTTTTGACTCTTAAAGATGTTGAATCCCTATTTGCAACTGTAGCATCAACGGTACCAGAAAATGAGGACAAAGCAACTGAAAGTCTTAGACATTTGCCACCTTCAGTTGCTGCTGGTGTAGCTGCTGAGAGGAGGCTCAAGGAGCTTACAGCATCTGCTTCATGAAGATGTAATCAATCAATCTGCAGCATTGGATAGGTTTCTTGATACAAGTGCAATAAAGCAATTTTCTGGCTAAATTTAATCCAGCCAGATATTGCTTTTATAGTCATAGGGGCAAGATCTTGCATTGTGTTATCAATTTTTTGTTTAGTCTAACAAAAATTAATTATTAATTGCAGTGTGTTAAAGATGCTTTCTTTCTTTTTATTCCTCGTTGGAGATATCTTTGGCTGCAATGACACAACTACCTAGGTTTAGGCTAATTTAAAGTAGAAAATTCATTGTAATAAACTGATTCATATTTATTTAGTAAATAACAAATTCGTTACTAATTCAATTTTTATGAGCTAATGAAGTTTATTTGATTAGTTTATATCCCTCTTTGTCTTTCTTTAGAAATGTAATAGCCTGTGTATTGCTTGCCAAACATTACAATACGAATCACATCAACAGTGAGCAAGTCCGGCATTGTAGCATTCATGGTGTTCTGCTAATAGGTTAATACTATACTAGTGTGGAAAGCCCAGTGTGAACAAGGGACTGAAAAGGTTGGATGGATTGGGATGGCATTATAGTCATAGACAAATTCGACACGCATTTTATAATAAGAAGACATCAAAGTGGAAAGCGCGTGCCTTCTCCTCTCTCTCGAACACTCTAGCTAGCTACAAGTGGCACTTAACTCACTGCATGTCACGTCTGCATTCTGCAACACGTGGAGAAGAGGTGCCTCCTCAACCCTTATATACAATAAACCCCACCCCCACCATCACCATTGCTGTGCTCAGCTCACAAACAAAACAAAGCCCAGTGTTTTTCTTTATCTTAGTTTTAGGTGACCATGGAAGTCTCACTTTTATCATAATACCAATACACGCAACATGGGTTCTCTTCTTCCCCTCGGAAAAATCAAGCACCATGCTAGATTTCAATGTGAAAGTCGTCGTGGTTGGTGCAATGTTCCAGAGACACAGACTGGTTTGAGGCCGAGGTCCGAGGTAGGCAAGCGGGGATTAGCAGTTAGATGCGCAGCGGCTGCTCAGGGTCCATTGGCTGAAATAGAAAGAGAACTGGAAGCAATTGAGATAAACCCAGAAAAGGAAGAGTGGATGAGCGCAATAACAAGAAGCAACAAGTGTGGAGAGAGGAGGGGACTGGTGGATTTGCTCGAGTGTTTGGAAAGCGAAGCTATTATGGGAGAAGATCAAGGTAGAGAGCCTACTGACTACAGCCGAAGGGCTCAAATCTTCAATGGTAGTTCCAGAGTTTTCCAGGCCCTCAAGGAAAAAGAAAAACACACACACCTCACGTCATCATAATCTGATTCTACACCATCCACATATCATCAATCATCTTCTAATAATAATGCCAATGCCTATTTATGATTTATATATATGATTCCATCCTCATAACCATTTACTATTTCGTTCCATCTTATCTATTGTTTTACCCAATCTCCAATCAGTGTGTAACACCAAACTTCCCAATGCATGCAAAAAGATTGATTGATTAATAAGTACATCTTGCGTAGCAATCTCTAATCACAGAAATAAAATAAGACGCGTGAGCATTTACCCCCCAAGTGCAACTATATCAATAAAAGCATTGTATTGACCTGAAAGAGACTAGCCACCGCAGACTTCTACCATAATCATAGCCAATCATCCAATTCCAAACAAGTAACAAAACATGAAATGATGTTTACCAAATAAAGCGCGTTACTCCAATAAAACTTTCAGCATCCAAACAAAGTAAAATCTAAATCGCCTACAATAACATCAATGAAAATAAAATAAAATTTTAATTCTACAAATAAAGGTTCTCCACTGAAATTTCAGGCTCTTGACTATCACTAGGTGCTGAAACATAAACACCATGACACGAGCAGTTACATAAATTCTCTCATGATGATGGCTATCCAATAAAGAATGGCTACCCAAAACTAACAGAATTTCCAATGGTTATTGCAGTTTACACATGTTACATATGTTGTCATGGGTTCATCAGCACTCCGTGTCTGCATTTGGTAGTAGGTGCATTTGCGTTGCCCACATCTACCACACTTAAATTGATCAGTTGTTGCTTTGGGTTGCCCTCCACGCTCACAGTCAAATAATGCTTTCTCTTCAATCTTTTTATTCTCATTTTGCCTCTTATCACTTGCCATTTCTGCTGTGTTCATGTTGATAAGCCTCTCTGGTTTGATATGTCCAAGGAGTACCCTTCTCCGAAAATCTGGGTTGTTACCATCCCTAAGATTGAACATTAAGGATCTATACTTGGCCTTTTGAGCCCCTAGTGAACCTCCCCACTTCTCAAACAGAAGAGACTCTACAGAAACAGCAACCCTAATAGGGTCGCTTGCATTCACTTCATCCTTAACATCCTCATCAGCCTCATCAGAAACTTTAGAGAAAGCTTGGTAAAGACTTTCTCGTACTTTGTCCCGGACGGAATCATTAGATTTAACCATTGATGTCAGCTTTGGGGGAGCATTAGGGACTAGTGATTGTTTCTTCACTCCAGAAGCTTGCTTTTCTTCTTTGGTTCTCTGTTCAAACTTAACTTTTTCAGCTGAATCAGTTTTCTCAATCTTGACAACATCTACACTTTGAACCTTTCTCTCTCTTTTGACACCAACTGACATTGAAACTTTCTCCGAGCTTGGTGTACCATTTCGATCAATTTTCTCGACCTTGATGCTTTCAGCCTTCGAAACTTTCTCAACCTTCACAGAAAAGGGCTTCTGGTCCTTCTCAGCCTTGGGAGTCCCTGCACTAACAGACTCAACTTTGACAGAATCCTTAACATCCAAGCTTTCATTTTTTCTATTTCTGTTTGTTTCCTTTATAACTATATCCTTCCATATCTCCATCAGTTCAGAAGCAAATGATTGGATTTTCTTCCTAGGATGTTTTGTGAGATGTCGAAGACGCTTCCCAACCTGATTTACATATGAAAGACAACCAATTTCAAACCCAATTTTGCATATAATTAAACCAAAGGCATTACTGCACTGCAGCATAAACAAGAATAGATTTATGCAAAAAACAAAAATGTTCTCCTGCAATCATCAAATGTTTTTCTCATTTAAAAATATTTTGATTTTCTTTTTATAAGTAATATTATTAAAAAAGAGCATAAGCCGCAACCCTAAAACACAGGATGTATACAAGAGAAACACCTTAAAATGTAAAACTAGCATCTAAAATTTAGAAGATCAATTAATTCCAACAAATAGGAAAAAGAAAAGCAAGCAATTAGTGGTAACTGCCCAATCATATAGGGAGCAAAGAAACAAGCTTCAGATCCAAAACAAAACTCTCACATGTTTCAAAGCTAAGAGCATTTCTTTCTTTCCAAATACAACACATAAGGCACACAAAGGAATTGCAAGCCAAATGTCAATGCTGCAATGCTGTCTAAAACATCTCTTTCAGCAATCCAATAAATCAACAAAACTCCTAGGCATAAAACAAACTCAAAAAGGGTGGTTTTTTTTTTTTTTTTTTTAAGTAAGAAAAATGTATATTCAAAAAAATACTTTACGCAAAGAAGCACAAAGCATATCGAAGATTACAAAAAAAGAGAGAGAAAAGAAAAAAAAAAAAAAAAAAAGAGGAAAAAAAAAACTAATTACAAAGAAAAAGAGAGCTAAGAAACAAAGGGAAAGATTCGCTAGATGTGAGTCCCCAAGCCTTAGACCAATCAAAAAGGGAACTAGAAAAAAAGAGCAAGCAACTGGTCATCTGATCTATCTAAGTCTTCAAAATTCTGCCAGTTGCATTCCCTCCAAATGCACCACATCAAACACAACGGCACTAAATTCCAACACTTCCCCCCCCCCCAAAAAAAAAATCTTCCCCATCTGGAAGGAACATTTCAAATGATATCACTGCATTGACAATTGGAATGCAATTGATTTTTTGCCATATGTGGCATATCTGGGGAGAGAAAATGTCAGAAATCAAAAGATGTTCCAAATAGAAAACAGGACTGCTTCAACCAAAATCCACAATGGGACTTAATTGCAAATATGGACATGAGCTTCACCAGGGCAGGAAAAGGACTGATTAAGAATAATTGCAGCAAATAATATAATTCATGAGAAGAGATAAAGGAAGAGGAAGCAAAACATCATTCTCTTAAGGAAATTGAATACTGTTTGGTTAAAAAGAGATACTAGAAAAGTACAGGAAGATGTGATTCTGTACCTGTGTTTTAAAATTTTGTTTGCATGAAACAAAAAGAAAAGAACCCAATGTGAATTAGTAGAATTAATGAAACAGATGTGGGATCTCTTTGAGAAAGGAAATTAAGTGATACTAATAAATTTAATTATCAATGCTTATAGTTTCTACTTTCTAGCAGTTTTTATTCTGGCCCATATAAGAAACCACAAAATTTTGAATGCAGAACTTACCCAGAAGTTTTTTAAATTTATTTTTTCTTTTAAGTGGAAATTATATTTAAACTGACCAAATAGCTCTTGCTTCAGGATCCACCTTGTGGACCAGATCCCAAATGCTTCTCAAACCAAACAAAGAAAAAAAAAAAGAGGCAAAAAGGCATACACACACACACACACACACACACGCACATTGATGTAGATTGAGTGTCACGTAGTGTTGGTAAAAGCATGAAGCACAAAGGCCTCTAGGAGTCTAGGCACAAAGCGCAAGCATGTGCCTGATTGAAGTAAAGAACACATTGACGTAAGAAATTGGAGAACAATTATAATGGACAATATGACAATCAAGTGATTAACTAATCATATAAAATGGAAATGTAACAATTTATATAATTCTCATGTTTTGCAAAATTTACATAACCATGATAATTGATTGCCATGACATAAATCGTACTTCCTCTGGGGCACTAGTGAACTATTTTTTTTAAAAAAGAAGGACGAATTTCAAGATAAATTAAAAAGATCAAGAGTGAGGGGGAGAGAAGAAGAGGAGTATGTTGGGACCAAACTAAAAAGATCATTGAAACAAGAAGAAGAAGAAAGGGGAATCAGGACTGAGTTTCTGTACAAAATACAATGACCAAGAAAAAAAGAAAAAGAAAAGAAAAGGAAGAGGGTTATACCAAGAACCAATAAAAGGAACTAGATGTTGGGTCAAGTATAGGAGAGACAGTTAAGCAGAAATTTGGTCAGAGAACATAAAACTAAAGAGAGGAGAGAGAGTTAAGCAGCAATTCAGAAAAAGGGGGCTTTGTCTTTGGCTCGATTGTCTTGCTGTGTAGTGGTGAGATTGAGAGTTCCCCCATAGATATGTTTATTGTCTTCTAGAATTTGTAATGTGGTGTTGAGGCGTGAGCTTATGTGGTATTATAGCATACCACAATATTGATCTTTGTATAAGAAATCAAGGTATATATCATACTGTTAAGATTTCAGGGTCACATTTAATAACTAATTTAGTTTTTGAAAAAATAAAAGCTCAAAAGGCATGTTTCATGCTTATTGAAACTCAAAAAAATCACATCTTAGGTGAAATTTTTGAAAATGTGCTTCGCTTTAGAGGCCATATGCGCTAAAGGCCTGGTGCCTTGTGCATTAAGTGCACTTTTTCCAACACCAGTGCCACCACTTGACCAAAATTTAAATATGACAATGGCCCTTGCCTAGATATTTTTAATATTTAGAGCCATTGGAGTACCATCCAAGTTTATAATCAACACTAGTTGGTTAAGGGCCATGTATCAAGCATATGGAGACCAAAGTAAAAATCCGTAGGCAGTTCATAAACATGTGATGTAGGAAGATAAGCATCTAAATTAAAAATTGTTCAGATGCCCATTGAATGATCACTAATTATGCAGATAACAAAATTGATAAAAGAATATACGAACATCAAAATTTTTATTATGGAGTTCTTTGATAACATAAAAGTGCCTTTCCAATCACTTGTGTTACAAAATTTTACACACTCAAATATGCTTATTGCATGTTGGCTCATACAGTGTAATTTAAATAAAAATAAAAAAAACACAGCATTAAGCATTTTAATGTGTACCTAACATAGAAGATAAACATCTAAATTAAAAATTGTTCAAATGCTCATTGAATGATCATTAATTATGTGGATAACAAAATTGATAAAAGAATAAGCAAACATCAAAATTTTCTTATGGAGTTCTTCGAAAACAGAAAAGTGCCTTTCCAATCACTTGTGTTACAACTTTTTACACACTCAAAAATGATTATTGCATGTTGACTCATTCAGTGTCATTGAAATTAAAATTAAAATACACAGCTTTAAGCATTTTAATGTGTACCTAACGTAGTCACATTGTCAATAAATCATGAATCAAAAGACACAGAGCAACATTTGATCTTTCACACTTTTTGTTTTGTTCAACAATCAATTGAATTTTATGTTCTATTTCACAACTACCAATCACCTCATGTAGACCCTGCAAAAGTGGAAGCTTTGTGCATTGGTTTTGACTATAATTTCACAACTACCACCAAGATTTTCTATATGAAACATTCCAAAGCTCCAACTTTTAACACTACACTCAACCAAAAAAAAAAAAAAAAAACGCTTTAGTAAATTAAAGCTTATAGATTTAAGATTCACTGGACCCATATCAACAAGAAGCATGCCTTGGTCCCAAGTTTTTTGGGGTTGGCTAGGATCCAAAATCCCATTGGTTTTACAAACTATTTGTAACAACACAATCCTCCAAAAGCATCTTAGAATATGAACATTATAGTTTTTTTTTTTTTTTTTTTGGGCGATATGTGTTGAACAATGGATTAAAAATCAAAGTTTAGCAATGATATGTCACAAAATCACAAAATCCAAAGCTCAAAATTTTTTTTTTTTGATAGATAAAATCCAAAGCTCAAAATTTCAACAATTACATTCAGCAAACAGAACGCTTTATTGCTCAACTAAAGCTTCTAGATTCACTGGAACCCATATAACCAAAAAAAAAAAAAAAAAACCCTAAATCCCAAATTCCATTGGTTTTACAAATAATTTGTAACAACCTATAAAAAAAAAAAAATAAATAAAGAAACAAAGTATATATAATATAGTAGGGGAAAAAAAAGTACCTGGGTGGAGACAAGAAGTTGATAAGTGACAGGAAAATTCTTGAGCTGCTGCAAGGCATCAAGGCACCGACTTTCCTCTGCTCCTCCGTCCGCCGATTCGGATGCAGCTGCGTCCGCTGCTTTTTTCGCCGCTTCGAAAAATTCCACCAGTTCTTTCTCCATTGCACTTATATTTCGCTATTCCTAATTTAAAATTTAATAATCAAAGAGAGATTCAAATAATCAGAAAAACAAAAATTAGAATATATATATATTTATATATTGAGAAGAATTGTGAAATAAACATACCTAGATCAGGTATCGGAAAGGTAAGGAATTTCGCCAGTTCTCTTCTCTGATGATTTCTCAGAAACCCAAAAAGAAGAGAGAGAGAGAGAGAGAAATCCCTAATCCCTAATCCCTAGCCTGTGTGTGTGTAATGCGAAATAGGACCTAAAAGAGAGAGAAAAAAGAAGAAAAGAGGTCGGTAGGGGGGGTTTTATCTGGTATTTAAGGGGGCGATGGTATGAGAGTAATCAGATCCAAGGGCTGAATTTGAGACACGTGTAATAGATGTTTGATTTAGCTCAGGGGATCAGATTGATTCTATTAATACTTTTGGGGTTTGTGTGTTGTGTTTTGGATGGATGACTTTGGAAATGGTCTTCCTTTCCTGCTCATAGTCCTAGTCCTAGTCCTAGTCCTAGTCCTACTACAACTCCTCTTTACTTGAAGGCCTGCCTTTTTTTGGTTGCTCTCTTTCTAAGTCTCTTTGCCACGTGCATACCTTTGTTGTACTACACACTCTGTTGTCTGAAATTACTTTTTAATTCCTACCAAATTCTTTTTCGTTTCTCTTTCTAGATAAGAGATTAAACTCCATACTCCATAGTTTTACTGCATGCTCTTTTACTAAATAATATATGTCAACTTTTAAAAACACACACGTGGTGTATATATATAATATTAAAAACGATTAAAAATACTACAAATTTTATTATATAAAACTTAAAAATTAATGTGACACTTAATGTGATTCGTGAACTTTAACTACCTCATAACTAAATATTTGAATTGTATTTTTATAATTAGTGATACATCATTTTATAAGCTTGATATAGTAAAATTTGTAATACTCATATTACTATTCATAATATTAATGTCATTTACGTGACATTAATGACATTCTCCTTATTTTGGAATTTTTAAAAAATTTAGAAGTCCAACTAATAGTAATTTTAACATTATTCATTTTCCATAATGATTTAATCATATTTACAATACATCATTAAATATAAAAATGAAACTTTGAATATAACATCTTGTTTTCAAAATACAATTTTCAAACTATCATAAATCCAATTTCTTTTTTTTTTTTCTTTTTTCTTTTTTTCTTTTTTTTTTTCACTAAAAAACTGCATAAATCCAAAACATTGCTTATTCCTAAGGATAAATGCACAAGGAATTAAAATTAAAATTATTTTATTTTAATTTGTGATATTTAAAGTAATCATTTGTAATTCGGAAATTCCTAACAAACTTAAAGTAATTATTTTTAGTCTCTAAAATACTTAAAAGTGATTACTTTTAGAGCCTAACAATTTAATGCGATTGATTTTGATTCCTAACTCAAAGTGATCAATTTTAGTTTCTAACAAACCATTTTAAAAAAATAAAAAATAAAACAGAATAAAAGAACAACTTAAAAATGGTCTCTTTTAGTCACTAGTGTATTTAATAAAGTGATGATATAACCCTTTTTTTTTTTTTTTTTTTTTTTGGTTTGGCCGGATCATCTTATAAATTAAAAGCAAAAATAGTTGGTTAAACTCTATGGACCAATAATAGTGTATTTACTAATTGGAGGTTTCTCTGGTCAGCTAGGGTTTAGGGTTTTTCCTTGAACACGCCACCTGTAGAATAACGTACCTAGCCTAGTCCAGGTTATTATCACCCTTCAACCTCCTTGGAGATTGGTAGGACGGATGGCTCTGTGAGTATAGTAATGTGGTGCGACTGTGGTTTGGGTTGGAAGAGGTTTCATGGCTGGTTTAGACAAGATGTGGGCGAGGTTTTCTCTATCAGAGGAGGAAGAACGTGGGGCTGAGGTTTCACGACAAAAGGAGTTAGGTGTTCATAGGTTGGCAGGTAAGTTCTTCATAAAGCGAGTGCTGAACGTGGATGCCTTGGTCGTATGACAGAAACTTGGTGGTTTTTCAAAGGACCATTGATGCTGAATCGGCACTACTGCTTGATTATTCATTCACCACCTTTTTTTATGCAAATCCATAATATATCACCGAACCTTGTTACTCAGGAGACCAGAGAATCGATTGGAAATAGGTTGGGCACAGTGTTGCAGGTGGCCAACCCCAAGGACGACAAAACAGGGGGTAAGTTCTTAAGGGTGAGGATTAAGCTCAATATTTCATAGCCATTGCCTAGGTGCTGCAAGCTTTGGAATGAAGGTAAACTTGTGGGTTGGGTGGGTTTAAGATTTGAGCGACTTCCAAACTTCTGTTATTGGTGTGGGAAAGTTGGCCATGGGGAGAGAGACTGTGAGGTTTGGTTGTGCAGTATAGGCCATTTAAAAAGGGAAGATCAGCAATATGGTGATTGGCTTAGGGCAGATGCAATCAGAGCTACAAGGAAGACAATGATAGTGATTTCAGGAGCTGCACGCAGCCAAGCTCCGTGAGCAAAGCAAAAGCAACGACAAGCCCACGGTCTCGGAACTAGGGGCGGGATGGCTTCTTAAACAAACTCCACTACTGGATCGGGTTTTATGCAACAAAGGGAGTACAGGGGAGAGAAGGAAGCAATAATGTCCAAACTTGTGGCACCCATAATTGAGGAGGCTCGGCGTGGGAGCACTTCAGACAGTGAGAGCATGGCAACTAGCAACTGTAGGGTGCTTTTGGAAGAACAATCAGTGAGATTAGAGAAGAATATTGTGAACTTGTCCATTGAGGAAGACACAGATCACCAAGATCCTGGGGAAAAGCACACGGCTACGGGCACTCATGTGTTGTGTGATGTTCAGTCAAGTTCCTTGGGTGATAATTTTGTCACTTCTAAGCCCACACCACAATCTACAATGGGGTGGAAAGATTAGCACGTGAGGTGGGGAATTCTGTGTAAGGGCCTAAAATGGGGTGTGGGATTGATTTGGAGGGATTAAAAAATGATTTTAGGAAACGTGGTATGGACATGGAGATAGACGTACTGATGGAAGGGAAGAAGCAATGCATGGAAGGTGGTAGTCAAGAGGAGGACAAAAATTCAAAGGTGGTTGTTGGGTCCCAGCACCACTGTGCATAATGAGTTGCCTTAGCTGGAACTGTCGTATGCTTAGGAACCCACAGACATAGGATGAAGTAGTTGCTCTAGTGACTACAAAAGATCCCAAGTTGGTTTTCTTAATGGAAACCAAAGCTAATAAACCTATTTTGGAAAGAGTTGGTAGACGGATTCAATTTACTAATCTTTTCTTTGTTCCTCGTGTTAATTCAGGTGGTGGTATTGCTTTGTATTGGAAATCTGATCTTAATGTGGATGTTCAATCTTTTTCTAATTGTCACATTGATGCTTTTATCAACCATAGAGTGGATGACGCCTGGCGTTTCATAGGTTTCTATGGAGACCCTGACATTGCCAGTCAGGAAAACTCTTGGTCTTTACTTCAAGATTTGAGCCGCCGTTCAGCTTTGCCTTGGGTTTGTAGGTTGTGCAACAACTATTTATGCCCCATGAAGCTGACATTATCTTGGGTATTCCGTTAAGCAATCGTCGCCCCCATGATCACATTATTTGGGCACACATACCATCTGGTATGGTTACAACTTGTAGTGCCTATAAAATGTTGGTTTCCTGTGATATCTCTACTAGTGTAGGTGGCTCAAATCCGGACAGTCAGAAAAATTCTGGAAAAGTATTTGGCAACTTCGGGTACCCAACAAAATAAGGCATTTTGTTTGGAGAATGTGTAACAATGCACTGCCTACATTGGTTAATCTTCATCGACGCAACATTGCGCCTAGTTTGAGCTGTGCACAGTGCCATAATTTTCTTGAAGATTCTCTCCATGCAGTGTGGTATTGTGAGGCCATTACAGGAGCTTGGTCGACGTTGAAGTGGCTTCGCCAAACCGCACCACCACATCCTACTTCATTCAGCGAGTTACTAGCTTGTTTCTTGTTCTTTAGAGAAGAGTTTAGAGCAGAGCTTTTTGTGATCATAGTATGGCTTCTTTGGAATAGACGGAATGCTATTCATTTTGGTCGCCCCCCTTTGCTCGTGGATAGTATATGTAGCAAAGCAGGTAGCTATTTGCAAGAATTTTTGCAAGCTTAGACCGAGGAGCCTGTCCCACCCACGGTGTTTCGTCGATCAAGTTTGGCAGGCATTGGTGTCGTTGTTCGTAACAATGCAAGTGAAGTTGAAGGTGCTCTGTCATCTTCCATTCCCATGGCCCAATCAGTGGCAGATCTAGAAGCTTTAGCATGTTTGAAGGCTGTCCAGTTTGCTTTGGAATTGGGAATCACTCGAGTGGTGTTTGAAGGTGATTCAGCAGTTCATTAATGCCCTTCTACACGGTGCGGGTGTGTTCGCTAGTTTTAGCAACATTTTGGATGATATACGCATGCTCTCTGTTGTTTTTCAGTTTGTAGACTTTGTTTTTGTTAGTCGTCGTTGTAATACAGTAGCTGATGCTCTAGCTAAAAAAGCTAAGCTAATTGTTGGGGCTCAGGTTTGGCTACATGAAGTGCCAGCAGACATTGCCCCTTTAGTTCTTCATGATGTTCACTGATTTTGAGTTTGGTTCCAATAAATGGCCCAAGTCCATGATTTGGATTCTCAAAAAAGAAAAAAAAAATAGTGTATTTAACTATTATTAAATATACGTTCATATTTTATCTATCCACAAGTAAATTAGCAGAGTCTCATGCCATCAAATAAAGAACTTGAATTAAATCATGTCTCCACTAAAAGAGAAACTTCTTATCCTAAAAATTACATTACAAATCCATTTGTTTTAGCATAAATATTATGTGAAAATAATTTTGTTGTGTTTTCCTATGTTTGGTAGTATAAGAAAAAAAATGGTCAAAGGACAACTATTTTTGAACTTCTCTTATTTAGCTTAACATGAGATAAAGTTGTTTTCCACTAAAATTATCTAAAAAACAATTCTATCTCATACAATGCTAATTAAGGAAGATTAAGAGAGAGTATTTTGAGTCATTATAAGATTGTTACTAAATATAAGAAAATGAGATAATTTTCTAAAAAAATCTTTTCGAAAATTGATTCATTTTCTAGAAAATTTTAATGTTGAAACAAATGGAGCATAAATAAAATAAAACATACAATGATTTTGGACATCCAAAATAGATAATTTGCTTTCTATATTCACATCCTAGAAAAATCAATAATGCTAATAACACACATACACACAATTTGCCACAATCGTCCTATGTAACAAACTATGACTAACTATCTATTATATGGACTAGTCATTTTTTCTCCCCCACTCAATCTGCCACATAGGACAGTTGTTGTGGCAAATGGGCGTGGTACTATCTATTGTAGAGAAAATTTCCTTTCATATAGAATAGTTCTAGTATCATACACTATTTCACAACTTTTTACCATAACTCTTATGTCATAGACTATAAGTGATTACCTATTACTTACACATGAATCTATCATTTCACTCTCTGTCACATCACAATTATAGCAAAAAAGTTGTGAGATTAGCTGTGGTACTAGATTTTCTCTACTATATATTGACATTGTTTTTTTTTTTTTTTTTTTTTTTTCCCCTTTTTTGGTACTTACCATGATATCATCCACACACCTAACAATGACAAGCAAACCGCCTAGCACCACTTACCATTTACCACAGTCCAAACCTTGCCGGCTCTACCTCCGCTCTACCAAACACCACAGGCCACCGAAAAGGCAAAACCTGTTAAGTTGCGTTTCATTTTTCTACCCAAAAAACAAAATCATTTGTTTTTGTTATTCATGATTTACCTGAGTCCCTTTTCCCCCCTTTTTTTCTTTGTTATTTCTGGTTGGTGAAATACTCCTACTTCCAGTGGACTAAAGACATGATATTCATGTGTAAAAGGCCTGGGATCGTCGTCGCACAAAAATTATTGAAGGGCATGGATAGACTGCCTTCAAATAAGCAAAAACTAGATGAGAATAGATCTGTGCATTATGGAGTCTTGCTATCGTATGCAAATGACAACATGGGGAAGAAATAAACAAAAACAGGCATGAAACGTTGAATGTTCGAAAAAAATCATAAATTCAGGAAGTAACTGGAACGTTCTGGTCAGCTAGGTACCTGTCAGACAGCACTCTAGGAGTCTCACCAGTATTGAACAGTTTGAGATTGATTTTGTATCATAAAACTAGAGAACTATCAAACAAGTAAGCATTGAACAGTTTGAGATTGAGTTTGGTATCATAAAACTAGAGAACCATCAAACAAGTATGCATTGAATGTCCACAAGTGCAGAGCAGAGCTAAAAATGAGAGAGAGAGCAATGCTAAATTTATGAGCCAGAATTTATCATATGATTCCAAGAATCAAGGGAAAGAAAAACCTCAACATGAAACCAACAATAGACTAGTAAGTCAAATTACATTATTCAGATCAAATATTTTCAACTTCCCCTATTCTCTCCTCATCAACCCATCATAAGACTATCAGAAAGTTCTACCAGAATTTTGACATCTTTGTTCACTTCTCTTCAGGCGCTGGTTTCTCCAAAAAGGTCTTCTTCAACCAATCAAACGGCTGCAAAATATTTCAGAAAGAAGTGGCATTAGTACTTAGAAAACACAGAATCAACTGTAGCAGACAATGCTTAGATAATTCAATGGAAGTTGTTTTTTGTTTTTTGTTTTTTTGTTTTTTTTTTTGAAATAATAAAGAGAGAAATTATTTAAATCCTCTATATGTTAATCCCCCTCCCCCAACTATCAAATTAAACAAAAAAACAAAAATAAATGATAAGCAGCTATGGAATTGTGTCTAACAAACTCTCTTTACGCAATCTTAGTCCCAACTACTTTAGCATCAGCATTCAGCACTATCAATCTTGTAACAAACAAGTTCTTTTCTACTTATCAAAGAAGCAAACATGTCCTCTTCTTATTCTTCTTTGATGATAATTCCACTTCTTCATCTAACATAGATAGAATCTAGAAATGCAAACAAGTTCAGAAGCAACAATAAGCTAGTACTTATCAACAATTCGCATCAAATAAATCCTTTTAAATACACAATACAGGCAGCATCCATTTAAATGTGAACAACCCAACCCTCAGAAAAATAAGCTCATGCTCGAAGGCCTAAGAAATTTGATGTGTGTCCGTGTGTATATTATGAACTCCAAAACTGAGCACACCAATAACTAAAGGCAAGGGGGACAAAAGAAACCAACAACAACATTAAAGGTGTGTTTTTTATGAGTGAAATAAGGTTAACTAGGTCTAAATCGAAGGAAATAACACCTTGGAAAAGAATTCTAGGAATATGCATATAAAACATAGAAATATATAATGAAACCCATCGATTATTTTCCACGAATAATCACAGAAATTGAAGGTGAAGCAATAATAGTGAGAAAAGGCAGAAAATACAAAATGATCAGATAGGCTAGCAAAGCAAGTAGAAGTAGCAGTAGCACCAAAATTCCTTCGCCTCGCCACAACAGTTTTCAGCTCTAAATCATCAAAATAATAAAAGGTAAAATATATTAATTTTAACCCAAAAAAAAAAAGGAACCTGGACGATCCAAAGAGCGGTGGTAACGGTAGCGACGCCCCACAAGGCGGCGGCTTGGATGTCAATCGGCTGGGGAGGAGCCCTAGGACTCAGGAACTTGAACACTCCTGCTGCCATCTCTTCTCTTTTCTTTAGATTTGCAAAAGCCTCATAAATTCCCTATTTGATTTCTATTTGATTTCTATTCAATCCAACAATCTTTGTCTCTCACTCTTCTCCACCTTCCACCTTTCACATAAGAAATAAGTCAAATCAATGTCTTATGGATCTCATCTCATAAATTCTACACCGTTCGATTCTTTCTGGAGAACGAGAAACTGTTGGATTCATTTCACTGGACCCACCACGTCACCCTTTCAACTCTCTTTTTGTTGCATAGGACCCGAGTTTACTTCAGTTCAATAACAAAACTAAAATATGCTTGAGCCTAACAACAATGTTCTAACACGAATTCAGTCAAGCTTAAGCTAATATAAAGCTCAAACTTTAGTTGAATATCAAGTTCTTAGGCTTCAGATTCAATGCAAATAAACTATCAAACTCATTTGAGTTAGCCGAGTGATCCTAATTCTCAATTAATTAAAAGTTTTGCATGATATATGCTTAAAACTATAACCTTACTCAATATTTTTTTATTAAATTTAAATTCTTCCAAATCCATCATTAAATTACATTTTCTACTTATATTTTCTATATTTGTAAAATTTTTAGAAAAATAAAGATCAATAACTATATCATTAATAACTTGTTTCAATTACAAGTTTTTGTAATTTATAATTATATATAAAATATAATTTTATTGATCATATAGTAACTAAATAATATCCGATTAATACAAAATTTGACACGTGCACTAAAAGCGTAAAGAACATACAATTCATCAGTTAGATTTTTGAAATATGTAGTAATGTTAATATTATTGAGTAAGGCTATAGTTTTAGATTACAACCAATGTTGTAACTAAATTTTGTCATTTTCCCAACTCATGTCAAGTTTATTGCCAAATTTATAAACCAACTTTTTAAACTTAACTTGTATTTTTCTAAAAGTCCTCTCATGAACTTTTTCTTTTTGTAGGGGGGGCTTAGCTAGTTTATTAAACAGGCTTAAAGCTAAAGCTCAAAGTTTCGTTTGTTTATAAACAAACAAACAAATAAGAACAAGTTTAAAATTGAGCCAAGCCTAAGTTGTATGAGAACCAAATATTAGAAATTATTATTTATTTTATTTTATTTTCAATCATGAGTCAAGCTAAAACTTATCAATAAATGAGATTATGTATTCAATCTGGATTCATTTTATTGGTGAACAAGCTTGTGTCCATTTGGCATTAACTTATTTGGCTTTTTATTGATTGTTTTATTTTTTCACTAAAAGTAAACTAAATTATACTTATCTGTTAAAAAAGTTTAAAGCTAGAAAAAGTGAGTTTTTAAAAAATATATAAACAACATAAGTTAAAAACTAAATTAAAAAGTTGATGAGCAACGGACATACCCACCATAACTAAAAAAAAAAACAATGGTTATTAAAAAAAAAAAAGAAAACAATGGTGATATGAAAATGTAGTGAATTTTTGTTGTCCTTGGATTTTCTCATATGATAAATGCCACAATTGTGAATAGTAGACAATCACTTTTCCATTGAGTCACCATTCACAATTGTGGTGTTTTTGCCACTTATATTAGACCACTTTATAAAATTGTGATTAAAGCTTTTTAGAAATTGTAATAAAAGTGATATCCTAAACTTTTCTCCAACTCAGTAAACATACCTACCACAACTCAAAAACAAGGATTTTGTGATAATGTTGTTAAATGTTGTTATGTCCTTAGACTTTCTCATATGGTAAACACAACTTTGAGCGGTAGACAATCACTTTATATTGACTTATCACTTGGTCAAGTTTTACCACCCACATTATACCACTTTATAATATTGTGAAAGTTGTTAAATTCTCCGTAGTTCTAGGGCCCGTTTGGTACATATGTTTAAACAACAGTTTTCAATTTTTTTGAAAATATGTGTGGGTTAAAAAGTGCGTAAAAATACATATAATGGCATAAATTCACTCAATGCACTAAAACAGATATGACATTTTCCTTCTTGCACTGCATGTTATATTTGTATCTACACTTAAAAATCACCTAACCAATTGCCAATCCACAGAGCTTTCTATAACCCACACAGATCTGGTGTTATAGTAATTACAGTATAATGGGATGAGTTCACTTACCATAAGAAATAAAGAGGGGAAAACCCTCTATGCATATAGTAAAGACAACTAATTAGAAAGAATGCAAGAGAGAGATCATAACATTAATTCATTGTTCTTAAAAACTTTTTCTAACACAACCAAAATTTTTCCAATTCTCTCAAACTGCATTTTCTGCACTAGCTAAGCTGAATCAGAAAGCTGGGTAGAAGTAGAACTCTCAATACTATTACCATCTTGACTTGATGTTGGTCGACGACCCTTGTCTGGGCCACCTATGATGCCCCATGCCTCAAATTGCCTTTGTCGAGCTCTTGCTCTCTCCTTCTCTTCATCAGATTTCAATGAGTAACAGTATGGACAAGAAACTCCATACTCCCACTCAGGGGATTCCATGTCAGCATCACTCACTGGTTGTTTGCACCCGTAGCAAAGCTTGAAAGTTCCCGGTACCAAACTATGCCCAACTGAGACCCGCTTATCAAACACAAAGCATTCACCCTCCCAGAGGCTCTCTGATTTTGGTACATCCTCAAGGTATTTCAAAATCCCACCTTCCAAATGATAAACCTGGGAAGAATTAAAGTTGAAGATATGTAAATTGTCAATAAAAACTGCATTAACAGATGGTTGTTTTATGTTACTCTAAGAAATAAAGTGATGTCAAGTTGCCAACAAATGATTTTCCCTCATAATATTTGGATTTGGCCTGCATCTAGAGCTCCAATGCACTAGAGACAGTACAGACACGACACATGTTGGTTTCATATTTCATCCATTGCATTTTGGTGATGCATTTCAAATGATAGAAACTTGTCAATTACTATATGCTTCCAAAGTTCAGAAGTAAATGTATAACCAGATAAAGCATCATCATGGTCACAGGATATCTACCCTTGTATAACAACTCATAAAACAAATAATTAGAAATCTGGCAGAAAATAGATCTTCCAAACAGAATCACCTCTTTGAATCCTTTGCTGAGGAGATAACTTGAAGCCTTTTCACATCTTATTCCTCCTGTGCAGTACATTGCAACCCTTTGAGGCATTTTTCTCTCTGGATTCTCTTCTTGTGTTTTGGTGCTTCCATTTGGCCCAATCTCCTTCCCCTTTGAATGCTCATCATCTGTATCAGAAACTTGGAACTGATCCTCCACCCAAGATGGAAATTCCCGGAATGCTGTCGTACATGGGTCAACTGCTTCTTTGAACTTCCCAATTCTGGTTTCATAGTCATTGCGCACATCGATCACCACCTAAATGTGCTTAACAAAATCAAGATCAAAATCAAAATATGTATGCAAATGGAAGTCCCAACACTTATATGCCTGCTTACTGTAAATTAAATAAAGTCAGATCCAGTCTTCACACATGCAAAGTTAATAAAAAATAAAAGCTTCAAATTCAATTGTGACCATTCTGCATGTCCATACAGTGTTTACATTTCTTATTTTAATTTTAACATTTATTTCAATCCTAGAAATAAATCAAAATGACTTTCAGTGCTTGAAATTTTTGTAGAAATTTTGGAATATAGATAGGAGAAAGCACGACTATGATAAACTTTGTTGGACCCCATTTGCAAAAAGGGGGTTTGAGGTCAAATCTTACTATGGTACCTTAGTTCACATCTCCCCTTGAAGAGCATCTGAAAGCCAAAGGTACTAGAGTCGCTTTCTTTTTTGTGGACTGCAGCATTGGGGAGAATCTTAACAATAAACAAATTAAGAAAAAGGAATATTATTGTGCTACATTGGTGTCTTATGTACAAAGGAAATGGGGAGATGATTATTTACTCCTCCATTGTCCTGTGGACTATGGTGTTCAGTCTATTTGGGGTCTAGTGGGTGATGCCTAAAGGTGTAATAGACTTGCAAGCTTGTTGGCAAGGAAACTTTGGCCAACATTGAAAAATAAAAATTTGGAAGGTGATTCCTCATCATTCGATTTTGCATATGGTGAGAACTGAATACTAGAAGCTTTGAGAGTTGTGAAAGGGACATTTTAGGTCTGAAACTTCTGTTTTTCAGATCCTTGTTTGATTGGATGACCGCATCAAGATTATTTTATTTTACAAATTTATTAAATTTGATTGATCATTGTAATTTTAGAGTTTAAGAGTGGGTATACCTATTGTATACTCCCTGTGTACCTGGTCTACACGCCTCTATATCTCAATAAAACTTGTTACTTCACAAAAAAAGTTTCTAGAGCTTCTACACTACACAAATAATACAGGAAATATGATAATTATTGCCTCTACCCAAGAAACCTTGCTTCAATGCTGTCAGATGGGTATAAGTGTATAACAGATAACAGAACCTAACCCAAAACCATGTCTATTTCTATTGTGCCTTTCTCAAAGGTAATGACAACTCCAAACCTTTTAATTGTTTGTTTCAGAACAGATAACCAACAAATCTTACATCTGTTTTCTGTCAGGGGAAAAAAAAAAGAACCAACTAGAGATTTGTAACACGTTTATCAGATTTTTATTTTTTTTTTCTTTTTTTCAATTCAACCAAGAAAACATAAAGCAATGAATTTTCTAAGGCTAGGGACCTAATTCAGCCAGGTGCCATCCAGCTTATCAATAAAAAAAATGAAGCTTTGGGATAAACCGTTCTCACAAAAACTATAATAATTAGAACATGTATTTGCCAAAGTTGTAGAGAAGTTGAAAATGACAGTAACATTCATTTGTAATCCTCATACCAATTACAGGGTAAACAACCGCAATAAAGTTTTGATCACTCACTGTATCGGGGTCACTGATCAAAGCATTCCAATCCCTTGGATTCACATATGTTCCAACCTTCTCGATAGGTGATACAGAAGGCATTCCAAGAGTAACAATCTGCTTCAAAAAAAGATAAAGACCAATGATAAGAAATCACCATATAAACAAAGTTCTAGAAGTACTTCATACCATTCATGATAATGAGAATGCCTTAAAATTTATATGATGAGTGAGAAAGAAAATGCATAGGCTTAGTTTTAAGAAAAAAAAATACCTCTTTCTTCAACTTGACCCTCACATGATCCCATCTGAAGGGTGCATCTTCCCCTGCAGCAAGAGGAGAACTGCTAGAGTGTCCATGACCATGATGGATAGCTTCATCCTCAGGACTTACAGGTGATTCCACTTGTCTTAGACCCTTTAGACGGTTATCACTTTGGATGAATCCAAGAACTCTCTCCACTGATTCCCGCGTCCCACAAATGCTGCCATTGATTCCTTCAGGTGCAAGTATAATACCACCTGAAACACGCTGAAAAGCATCAGCTTGGTGAGGTACAAGTACACAAGGTCAGAAGCACAACTTGGACTAAGTAAAGATAACAAGTCATATAGCATACGATACAATACAGGAAGAAAGGAAAACAAAATTGCAAATGATGTTGGCACTGGCAGGCCCAGCAATAGGCACTAGCATTGTGAATTTCCAATGCACTAAATAAATAGAGAACACATTCAAAGTCCGGACATTATGACAAACTGGTAAGCCAACAATACAAAAGTTTCAAACTTTATAAAGCTCACCTCAACTCAACAAATTGAGGCTTGATCCCATTCCAAAATAAGTAGTAGAGTTTGTGGGGGCATGGATTCCTTATTGAAAATAAAAAGCAAATGGTAGACATTCTAAGGAAATCAATAATAATTAATAAGTGCATGATAAAATCAGATTGCTATCTCCTAACAATCAAATGGGTTTAGTCAGAATTCATTCTCAGACTCAGCAGTCAGAAAAAAATAAAGGGGTCCGTTGCAAGCAATCGATTTTGCATTGAAAGCAAAGAAAGAAAGACAATCCTTTTAAAGAGAGAGAGAGAGAGAGAGAAGAAAGTACCAGTTGCTGACAAAGGTCCTTGAGGGGTTTTCGCATATGGGCATGGTCGGGAAAATCGGCAAACTTGTAGAAGGAGACAACGACAAGGGATTGAGAATCCTCCCCCTCCGGGTTCGGGTTCGGGTTAGGGTTAGGGTTAGGGTCAGGGTCAGGGTCATCATTGGGTTCGATGATGGGCGCAGAGAAGAAGCATCTGGAAATGCCAGTCATGCTGCTTTGAGTGTGAGAGCTTGGGCTTGGGCTTGAGCTTGAGAGAGGATCAATGCTATTGTTGCAGAATAAGAAGAGAGGATGGTGGGACTGTGAGGCTCTGGAAATTGGAGATGGAGAGCTGGTGGTGGCGGGGGAGAGCAGTAAATTAGGGTTAGACTTAGAGCAATATAATAATGGTGATAGCTGCAATAGCATCCTCAATGGAGATGTTGTTCCACTTCTACAACTCAGCATGGACAGTGGGCTGCGTCTCTCTCGACTCTCGGTTACTCTTTTTGCCCTACCCCTAACTTATCAACTTTTGCTCTTGGACTGGACTTGGTTGGGTTCATGAACTAGGCATCTAGTTTGGTACGGTCCCGATTACCAAGTCCAATTCCTCCTTTGGATCGCATGTATACTTTTAAAAGCCGTAGAGTTTTTCTATTATTTTTGGCAATTTACCGTGATACAATGCTCCCTCGTGCTCGGTCTAACGGGTAAAGCGTCATAATGATCACACTCAAGTAGAAGACGTCAACTCAAGTCACCTCCTTCTACTCATTATTCGTTCATACAAATATAAAAATAAAAAAGGATTTTAATACTTATTTTGGGGACATTTGAGTGGTGAGCTTAATAGATTTAAAGAACATGTCATAATTTGTAAAACCCAAGTTTTATCAACCACATTATTAATCCATAGGATTTTCGAAATGTCTCATGAACAATGATTAGAATTGTGCATACATCCTCTTTGCCCGACTTGAGAGATAGTCATTATGGTAAGATGTGTGCGGTATCGTCAATAATGCTAGATCAAAGAAGAATGGCACAATATAAAGCTCCCATTAACGTGGATGTGGTATTGTGGTTCACATGAAGGAGTGTGTGGAGTTGAGACATGGGTTTCGTGGATGGTTGATGAGAACCCATGAATAACGTAAGTGAAGACATAGGTAACAGGGAACTAGTTACCCTTGTTTGCTACCTATAGAAATATCTCAAAACCTATATAAAGACAATGAATCACTTGTGAGAGGAAATTGTTAAGTATACACATGTGAGTGAAATATCTACATGATGAAAACATAAGAAATTTGAAAATTTTAATATAATATAAATGAGTCCAAACCCTTATTAAGCTTAAGCCTTTGGGTTAAATTCTATCTCTATAAAACCTTAATTGGAGCATCCCTAAAGTATTATCTCCTTAGAGCATTCTTACCAAGGGTACTATAAGTGCTAAAATGCTATTTTTAGCATTTATAATCACAAAAATCCCCTCCATCAAAGATACCATATGCTAAAAAATTTGACATCTTGATATAGTACGCTCTCAAAAAATGAGAGCGCACTATAGCAAGATGTTATAATTTTTTAATATTTTATCTTTCCACTGATCTCTCATTCTTTCTACCCTTTCTCCCTTTCTCTTTCTTTATGATCTCTCTACCTTTTCTCTCTTTTTCTTTGCCTCTTCGTCTCCCACTTTCTCACATCAAGCTTCTTCTTTCTTTCTTTTTCTTTTTTTTCTCTGCTCCAAATCAGCACCAATGTGGAGACCGACACACAGATCCTACTCTCGGATTGACTCCAATCGAAGATTTTTCCTCCATGTGTTGCCGTGTGTTGATCGTCACTAGGTGTTTTGCCGTGTGTTGATCGTCGTCGCTAGGTGTTTTGCCGTGTGTTGATTGTCGCTGTGGGTTTGGGTTTGGGTTCAATGTTGGATTTGTCCTTCTATTTCCTCTCCCTCTCTAATACTGATTTAAATTCCAATGGTCTTGCATATATCTGATGTTTTTGTTTGGTGTTTTTGTTTTTGTTTTTCTGATTGGTGGTGGATGTTGTTGTGGTTTTGGGCTTTTCATTTTGATGGTTGTAGTTGTGGTTGTGGGTTATGGTGATGGTGGTAGTGATTGTTGTGGGTGTGGCCGCTGGTGGCTGGTGGCAATGGGTGTGGGTGTGGGTGTGATTTGCTGGGTTGAGATGGAAGAGTGTAAGTTTGTTAGATAGATAGATGGGTAAGGGTGGCTGGTGTTTTTTTTTCCGGGGGTGGTGGATATGGGTTTGTTGGGTTGAGATTGGTGAAAATAGGTAACTAATTTTTTTTTCTAACTATCTAGTTAGTAGTTAAGGTTTTGAAACTATATTTTTTACTAGCATCTCGAGTCTAAGAGACTCGATTTAGGGTCTATAAATCGAGTTTTTGGGACTTGATTTTCATGGGTTGTTCACGTCTGATATAGCATTTTTTTCACGTGGTGACTACGTGGAAATTGAGTCTCTAAGACTCGATTTATAACCCATTTTATAATCTCAGCAAATGCAAAAACAGCAAAACGTAGAAAGAAAGAAAGAAAGAAAAAAAGAAAGAAAGAAAGAGAGAGGGAGAGAGAAGAAGAAGAAGAAATAGAGATGCAACGTCGACCCACACCGGCCCAGGCCGCGCGACCCAGGCTAGGCCGCGCAGCCCAAGCCAGGCCGCGCGACCCAGGAGGCAACTATTTGATCTGATTGTGCTGGATTGATCTGATATGATTGTGCTAGATTCTTGGATTTCTTTTTTTTTTTTTTTTTTTGGTATTTCTGGGGATGGCTGAGAGGCTTAAGACTTCAATTTTTTTTTTTTTTGCTTTTACTTTGTAAATCGAGTCTTAGAGACTCGATTTCCATGTAGAAGCTACGTGAAAAAAGTGCCAACTTAGAGCCGATCAAAACATGAAAATCGACCCTCAAAAACTCGATTTATGGGCCCTAAATCGAGTCCCTTAGACTCAAGATGCTAGTAAAAAATATAGTTTCAATACCTTAACTACTAACTAGATAGTTAGAAAAAAAAAAAAATTAGTTACCTATTTTCGCCTTAAGATGGTCTGTGTGAGTTTGCTGGGTTGAGAGAGACAGAGAGGAAGAGAGAGAAAGAATATTAAAGAATAAAGAAATAATAAAAAAAGAATATTTAAATGAAGTGATAAAAAATATAAAACCTTGATGATAGGTGTATTGTAAAATGAGTTATTAAAATAAATAAAGTGATTTTTTAAGATGTTAAATGCTAAATTTTTTGAGACTTTTGATTTGAATGCTCTTAACACCCAAAAAAAAAAAAAAATTACAAATTACATTTATTGGGGCCTAAATTTTTATTCATTGTAGAAAATATTTGAACGTGATTCTATTTAAAGCCTCAAGGCACATGTATGGATGAAAATACAATAAACATATACTATTCTTGAGAGGTCTACCCCTCCATTCGTAAAATGAAGAAAGTCATTTATGAATCATCTATATATATATATATATATATATAATATAATATAAGGGTCACAAAGTGAAAATAATTACAAAAAAAAACCAAAAATAATATAAAAACTGTGTCATAACTCATAAGCATGAATGTTGTTGTACATGGCCGACAATAGGGCTAAGCCACTTAAGCTGTGATGTAGCATCTTTAGAAGAATTAGATGTAATTAGGGTGGGTTTGTTGTACTTATACATCACCACAGCGGGCAAGCTCACCAGATTCATAGTCCACTAATTAATGGCAATTCAATGGGCCAAGTTGGCCCAATTTAAAACATTTCCTACTTGTACACCTGTACTTGTTTACTTATTAAGTACAGTCTAACCATGCATCTTTTTTCTTTCTTTTTATTTTTGTATTTTTTTTTATTCTCAAATCTTTAATTCTCTTTGGGTTGAGGGAGGAAGTATCCTATGGGACACTCTCTCCATGTTAGCAACTTATTTGACAAGCCTTTCCAATCAAAATAGGACACGTGTAATACCTTAAAATCATAATACCCTCACAAATTTCAATAGCCCGACTAGCTCCTTTAAGTTTTATTTATCCCAAGTTTTTCAAAATTCAAATTTCATTCTCCTCTCTCTCTCTCTCTCTCTTCCAATTCCAGCTAATGGTCTTTGTCTCTTCCAATTCCAATCGATGGTAATCCACCAAATGGCTACGATCTGACGACCGCTCCATGTCGACTACAACATCGCGAAAAGAACCTATATCTTCTCCACTTATACTCTGCCATTTTACAAATACCATGGTCTTTGACGATTTTGACAAGTTTTTTCTCAGATTTGCTCACCTAAAGGTAATTTGATCCCATCTCTTTTCCAACTCGCTTCATTTCATGATTTTGATTAAAGCACTGTTGAAATTTTTAAGATTTTTGATAATGGGTATGAAACCCAAGGACAGGCGGGTTGCTAGAGGCAACTCTTTCTTCTTCTTTTTTCTGGATTTTGTGAGTTTGGGTTGGTGAATGCTGAAGGCGATGACTGGTGGGCGTTTGATGTTATTTGGGTTACAATATTATGTCTAGCTTTTGCTATGTCATAAAATTTAAGGCAAATACAAAGTTGTTTTACTTACAAATTCATTCAAATTTCACACTCATAATAAAGAGAAAATGGAATAAGGTATAAAATTTGATTTTGTATTCTCTTGCTTGAATTCTGCTTTTGGACCCCTCGTCACACTTGGTGAACATGATTGCTTTCTTGGTTTTGGACTGAGTTTTGGATTTTGTTGATCTGGATTATTATTATGAATTTCCCTTTGGTTGTTGCATTTGTTTGCTTGTTACTACTAATATTGGTGGCTAGTTTTTGGTTTACAATCAGTGTTACTTTGGTGGGTTTTGTTGATTGAGTTGATGAAATGGTTGGTCTTTGACTTAGGGTAGCAAATCTCAGAGGGGCTTTTGGATTTGGACATGGAGGATTTGGATTTGGTTTTCCATTGCTTGCCTTTGGTGCCTCTGAATTGCCACCTTCAAACTGATTGGTTATATACATATATATCACCCTTTAATCCTAAACTATAGACATAAATATCACCTTTAATTTCTTCCTTCAATTTTGGGTTGAATTGTTGTGTATTCTCTTAAGCTTAATAGAAAGAACTTAATCTTTGAATCATGGTTGAAGTTTAGCATGATTTATTTTTGCTCTAAACTGACCTCACTAAAGTCTTTTCTTTTCCTAACTTTTAAAGTTTTGAATTTTTGGATTCTGAAAATTTCTCTGTTTTGATTGCTTAACTTTTGATGTTATCTACTGTTATGTAGGATACTTGCAAGATTGGCATCTAGCTTCAAACATGGACCTGTATGTTGTGACAGCATTACTGGCAAAACTACAATTTTATGGACTAAGGCTAAAGCTCTAGTTGCTCAAAAGCTATCATTGTTTAAAATCTATTTGTTTAACATAGCTTGAAGACATTAAGAAGGAAATTGTTGGGAAAATTTTCCCCTTTTAGATTTGTTAGAGCAAATCTTTTGTAAATGATTTTTTTTTTCTTTTTTTGAGTTAGTAAATGATTTGTTATTATAGCATAGACTGCTTATTCATGTATAGACTTGTGAAATGACTTCTCATATGTAATACATCCTGCTGAATGGATTTTGTAATGAATAAATTTAACAACTTTTGGGCAATATCACTTGAGATGTCTATACTTTAAATGTTCTAACTTCTTATATTGGATTTCTATAATGTCCAATGAATTGTGGCCTTTGTCTTTAGCAATTTTCACCTCTTTATACTTTAAAAAGGCATATGAATACAATTGACACTAATATATTTGTGTAAGGATGTAAATTTGACCATATTAAAACGTTGAAAATGACAGTGAAGATAAAAACATGAATTGAAAAATGATCTTAAAGCTAGAATGTAGTTATCATTGTTATTAAATCCGTTCCGTTCCAGCCGGAATGGCCGGAAAATTTCGTACCGAGATGCAATCTGGAACGGTAATGCCACCCATTCCACCTCGGGTCCAATTCCGGACAATTTTGGGTCATTTTGGCCGTTCTGGTCAATTTCGGTAAATTTCAGCCGGTAGCAGTTTTTAGCCAAAAAAAAAAAAAAAAAAACTTAAACTAACAAACCCATCAACACAGCATGTTTCCACCTAGAATTGATCGCCTGAAGAAGTTCAAATTAGATCTGCTATGGAGCTACCAAATGATTTGAAAAAAAAAAAAAAAAAGGGAAAAGAAGAGAAAAGAAATTTAGAGCCATTGTGGAGGAAGCTCAAGTTTTAGTTGCGTTTAAAACTTTCTTCTTCAATGCTGCACTTAAACTTCTGTTCTGGCCTCAAGGGCCTCTGAAACTTTCCAAGAAGTTGTAATTGATGGAAATTTGAAGTGAAGAAGAATAATAAGAGTGGGGGAGAAAGTCATTGCACGTGGGTGATGGTGGGGTTAGGTGAAAAGGGGGCTTCCTAGAAGCTTCCTAGTATATAAATATCCATCAATGTTTGTTTATTTACAAAAATACCCAAATTTGAATTTTAAAATAATCAATCTAATTAATTTATTATTATGGCAGCATTTCTTTTAAAACACTATATTACATTCATTAAATGATATTACATATATAAAGTTTGGCTTAAGAATATATATATATATATATATATATATTAAGTATGGCAATAATAACTTTTTTTTTAAACGGTACGCTAAAATAGGCCGATACTGAAATATTCCGTTTCAATAGGCAAATCGGAACGGGCACCGGAACGGTGTTCATAACATTGGTAGTTATAACTAAAATTCTTTTGTTCACATATTGTGTTTTGGCAGCCAATAAGTATCAGCATTCAAGGGAATGCTAAACAAATTTTTGAGAATGATTTGTTATAACTAGAACTTGTGAACTTTGATTGCTAAACCTTTAAGCTGTTTGAATAGTTCACAAGTCCATTACAAATAGTCAAATACTATTTGAAAAACTGCTACAATCAAATTACACATGAAAGAAAATAAAGTGGCAAATAAAACCATAAAGACTGTAGTGAAAGAAATATTCATTCTCACATATATGATAAGTGTAGGGGTGATAGGCCTAGGGGCCCATATCTATGTATATATTGGGCTAGGGGCCCAATCCGAGGACGTTAGGCAGTCCGAGATGGATAAAAATGTGATAGAGGTCAACATTAATAAATAAAGGAAGGGATTTAGGCGTTATGTTCCAGGGAAGTGATCCGAGGATGAATGCTTTCTTTGCTAGGCAAAGCTGAGATCAGAAGATGCGGTTTGACATCAAGAGCAATGTTCCGAACGATTCTACTGATGAGGATAAGTATCAGGAAGGAACAGGACAAAAGGGGGCTGTGAAATATTGTGAAATATCCAAGAGAAAGCTGCTACTACCACATTAAATGCTTAGCAGCTAACTTTCTGGCTGTATTTATGAGGAGAAGACCCTGAACAGTGCTGCCTTGGTTACCCCAACTCACAGAAGGTCTGAGAAGGTGTCCGATAGGACAAGCACTCAAGTGGTGACCTGGACGATCAACAAATAGAAGGCCAAGATCATCTAAAAGGAGATATGTAATGTAAGAGAACTTCCTTGGAAAAGGGATCAAGAAATGAAGAGAAAAACACTGTTGCAGTCAAGAAATGAATTTGTAATAAAACTTGAGAGAAATATATAAGAACTGACCTCCTTGGATTGTGTCGAGGACAATTCTCTTTAGATTAAATCAATCCATCTTCATTTTCTTGTCGTCTGAATCCACTTTACTTGTTGTCCAACTCATTAAAGCCCAGTTTTCCAACCTACTTTCTACAAATTCATTGTATTGGGCTTTTTGGGCCTAAGTTCATCCATTATGTGGACTAGGACTCAAATCTGGTACTTACAATAAGTGAGTTAGCAACTATAAGTTGGAATAGTTTCATAAGTCAGCTACAAATATTGTCAAAAAAGCTATTACAAATTGTGTATAATGCTAAGACTCAAATCTGATCCTTACAATAAGTGTATAGTTAGCAACTATAAGTTGGAATAGTTTCATAAGTTAGCTACAAATATTGTCAAAAAAGCTATTACAAATTGTATATAATGTTATCTAAATAAAGCGGCTAGAAGCTGTGCATAAAGCTATCCAAAAAGCGGCTAGAAGCTGTGCATAAAGCTATCCAAAAAGTTGTTTGCCTTGAAAAAAAAAACTATCCAACATGCTTCACAAAAAAACTGTCCAAAAAGTTGTCATAAAAGCTATCGAAGATTCTTCAAAGTCTTGTGTCATCCTTTGATGTGCTAGAGCTATACATAAAAAATATCATAATTAAAAAAAATAAAAATAAAAGAATATGATGAACTTCAGTTATAGAAAGTACTTGATTCAATTGTGGCAAAAAGAAACTTTCTTGAAACATTTTTGTAGAGCTAACCATAGGGTAATCACAACACATTTCAGGTGGAAAAAACAAGGCTGCAAATTCTCCTAGACAAAGAGGAATAGAAACAAAATTAAAATTAATTGATAAAACTAAGGAAAACAATATTTGAATTAATAGAATTGAAATTACCATGCATCATAGAACTAGCTTGTGGAACTTGAGAAGTGGTTGCACATTTAATTTTTTTTTTTTTTCTTTCCCTTTACCAACAGACCTTTTATTTTTTTGTTGGTTACCCCCTTCGTTCTCACATGTGGTGGATAAAGAATTGGTTTATCACCAACTAAGCAAATTTGTAAATCATCATCATTTGTAAAGATCTTCTTGATGACTTTCTTTACCAACATTTTCTACCTTATTCATAGACATAATCATTTGTTTAGCCTCCCATGTCACTTCACTCAACTTCTTTTTGACAAATTTGGTCACCTCATTATAGGAAGCAACTTTATCAAAAGGATTATACCCCATATGACTTAACTTGCTTATTCGCAATGCATGAGTAGATTTCTCATTTAATTGACATGAATTAGCACAAGTCAACATCTTCTTTGCATCTCTTCTCCATCTACTTGATATATATTTGTCTGGTATCATGTTCACATTATTCACAAGAAACGCCCTTAAAGCATGGCAACATAACAAGCCTAAAGTCTCAAATAACTTTCAATCACAACAAATAGTCAAATTAGATCAGTTAAAATACACAGTATGCACCCTGTTACTATCACCACCAACTAGTGAAAAAGTAAATTCATCATCATGATGGTTAGTTTCAACACAACTCAATCCTGTACCTAAAGAGAACTCATCTTCAAACATTTTAAACAAAACAAGAGTATAAACATTAGCAGCATGCTTCAACATACCTCCATACCTGTTAACTTTTGCAGGTACGCTATTCTTGCAACGGAAATTTTCATTTGTTTCTTCTTGACGCATTTGTGCGACTTTTTCCTCATAAAATTCAATAACTTGAATAAGCAGCAAGAAAGTTTTCATGATTTTAAGAAAAACAATATTTGTGCTCTCACTTCGTTGGGTGGACTTTATCTTTGCTGAAAAGAAGTCTATATTAAAACTTGGACACCACTTTTCTTGAACATGGTATAACCTATTAAGTCAATCATTATTTTGTTGCCTATGCTTTTCAATCATCGCACTCCAAGTTGCCTCAAACTCCATTACATTCATATTTCCATATAAGCATTTATTGAAACTTTCATGGAAATCATGATTGCTATAAAGCCCATCGAGTTTTTTTTTTGGCATTTTGACTAATATGCCACAAACAAAGTCGATATCGGGACTTAGGGAAAACCTCCTTAATTGCATTTGCCATTGCTTGGTCTTGATCTGTAAAAATGGATATTGGTTGTTTACCTCTCATTGTAGTAAAAAAAGTTTCAAACAACCAAATAAATGACTCAATATTCTCATTTACTAGAAATGCACAACCAAATAAAATATTGTTCCAATGATGGTTAATCCCCACAAATGGTACTTATTGGTTCGATAAGTAGTTTAAAAAATAACAACATCTCCAAAAGAGTCATAATATAATTTTGACCTACCATCTCTCCAAAAGAAATTTGCCATTCTATTATCTTGATCTACTTGCATTGAATAGAAGAACATTGGATCTTCACTTTGCCTTTTTTTGAAATGATTAATGATACTTTGCCCATCTCCAACTTCAATTATTTCTTTTCTTATAGTCTGCAAGAAGTTGTGACAATCTCGCCTTAAGAACCCAAGATTATTTGCACCACCAACTTCCTTTGCTAAAAAAGAGTATGACTTTGTTGCTTTTATACCCGCACCAACCATATTGCTAAGTATATTCCTATGTCTACTATGCACCTTTCTACCTGATCGCAAATTACACCTTTCTTCAGGACTTGCAAATTCATGAGTATGTATATTGTTGAAATGTGACACAATCTAAATATCATTCTTCACATCAAACCGAATCCTAGCACAACAACCTGTCCTTGTCTCTAAATGATCGTATTTTTTCACATCAAGAGGGTCTTCAAATTCTTTAAAACCTTGTTTAGAACACACAAATTCTCTTTGCCAAACAACACCATTTACTGTTCATCTAGCTGCTTTTCGAATGCTAAACCCCTTCTTTAAAGCGTATTTATTATACATGTTATATGCTTCTTCTTCGAAACTCACTTGCATTCCTATTTTGATTTCACCACTTTCAACAAAAGTTACATTCTCAATATTTTCTCCTTCATCATTACCTTCATCCACATCAATGGCATTCTCATTTTTTTCTCCATCATTGTTCTCAGCCACATCAATAACATTTCTTTGAAACTCCATTGCATTAGTTTAATGCAAACAAGGAAAAAAAAAGCATTGCATAGAAACAATTAGAAAAGACAAAGGGGAGCTTTTAAAAAATTAAAAGAAAAAAAAAAACATATTCTAATGCTCCTGTATCTCAGCCATAAACACACATGTACTAATGCTCCTATACTCTGTTGAAATTATAGATAGTAAACACACAACACACAATAAATACTATGATGCCCAGACAAAGGGAAGGGGGCAATGCTCCTGTATCTCAACCATAAACACACAACACACTCAATTGGGCATCAAACCCATAATCAAAATATTATAATTTTCACCTAACTCAAATACTAATAGAGTATTTACTGTATTTCCTCAAATACTTTTTTTTTATATGTAATATTTCATCAAAACTTATATTACAAATGAGAATGAATTGTTAAAAATTAGTAATTCATACCTATTGATCAAGAATCAAATCCTTCAATTAAAAACAAAGGTCGCGCATAGCAACAATATAGAAATTAAAAAAAAAAAAAAAACCAATGGAATTTTTCAAAATGAATAAAAAATGGAATAGCCACTTAACAAACTTACAATTGGTTCAATAAGGCCCTAATTAGAAATGAAGGAACTGGGTTCCTTTTAGGAGGTCATTTGACGAACTGAAAAAAAAAAAAAAAAATAGTACTACAAATAAAAGAAATGGATGAACTTTGGCAAAGAAATGATACAACACAATAAAAAAAAAAACAAAAAATGTGACTTCAAAATATCCTCACCATATCTAATCACATTTTTTTGGGTGGATTTTGAAATAGAGGTGAGGTGGGTGGTAGAAATAGTCGGTCCACTGCTGTTCAATCGCCAAAACCTCTACTCCGGTGTTTTGCGGTGTTGCTGTCAGGTTGGAGCATTTGTCTGAACTTTTTTGGGTGGAGCGAGATTGTTAGCAACGGTAGATGTGATTTTCCGTCGGTAGCTAGAAGTGATAGGGAGTGTATTTTTTGTTTTTGAGAGAGCTATGTTTCTGAATATTGGAAAAAAGAAAAACGTTTGGCGTTTCAGTGGCAAAAAAGTGGGAAAAATGGGCGGGCTATTGAAACTTAAAGGGTATTATGGTATTTTTATTTTGTTACACATGTCCAATTTTTAGTAGATAGTCTCACCAAATAAGTTGCTGACATGGAGAGAGTATTCCATTGGATAGTTTCTCGCGTTGAAGATGTATTAATTAAATGGTTTTATTTATTTATTTATGTTTGAAGTATGGATTGAGGAATTTAGAAAGCTAGTGCGGGATAAAATACAATTCCTTGTCCAAACAGTGAAAGTCATTTTAGAACCACGGATTGAAAAGACAACTGTTATTCCTTGTCCATCTTTTCTATCCATATTTTTTATAACCATTTCCCCTATAATTAATTAATTATTTGATCATTCATCTAACCTAATTCAATTCTCATTTCCTTTCTCTCCTATTCTCAACCATTATTAAATTACTAAAGGTAATATTTAGGGTAAATTGTAAATTACACCCTTAAAGTTTAGGGGTATTTAGATTTTACACCCTGAAGTTTCAAAATATGAATTTTATCCTGTAAAGTTTGAAAATGTTTGAATTTTACACTCTGACATTTCAAAATTTGAATTTTACCTCTCAAATTTTAGGGATGTTTAGATTTTACCTTTTAAAGTTTGGAAGTATTTAGATTTTACACCCTTAAATTCTGAAATTTAGGGGTGTAAAATCTAAACACTTCCAAACTTTAGGGGATAAAATTAAAAATTCTGAAATATCATGGTGTAAAATCCAAACACCATGTGATGTCTCAATTTGATTGATTGTGTGATGTGTGTAGGTGTGTGATGAGTCTCACATTGGGTATTTACTAGGTAGATTTGGGCTTCATTAATAATTACAAGGAACCTCAATAGTGACTAGTTCTTTTGAAGTATAACGTAAATGTGGTTAGTGCAGATATGGTTAGTTCTTTTCCTTGAGTTGTTATATATGGTATCAGAGCCGGCCCAGTAACCTCGTGTGAGCTTAGAGACACTACCCACAAAGTGGGCCCTAACGAGGATGTTAGGAATTTAAGTGGAGGAGATTGTGATGCCCTAATTTAATTGATTGTGTGATGTGTGTGGGTATGTGATGAGTCCCACATCAAGTATTTACTAGATAGATCTGGGTTTTATTAACAATTACAAGGAGCCTCAATAGTGACTAGTCTTTTTGAGGCATAACGCAGATATAACTAGCGTTTTTCCTTAGGTCATTACACACCCTAAACTTTATAAGGTAAAATTCACATTCTGAAATTTTAGAGTATAAAATCTAAACACCAAAAATTTTAAGGGTGTAATTTGCAATTTACCCTAATATTTATCTTCCTTCATCTTTTCGTTTTTTCTCTCTTTTTTATTTTTCAAAGTCCAAGCATTTTAAATGATTATCACCACATTTTCTTATTTTCATCATCTCTGTGTAAATAGTATTATCTGTGCGCATGTTTTTATTCAAAACCTGTAAATTCGTTTCTAAAAAACAAAACAGTAATTAAATATACACTATTAATTCTATAATAAGTACAAGGGACAGTCCTTTCCCTCTTTTAAAATAAAGATAAAGAGATGATCCGTACGTGTCCAAACTTGCTGTTCATGTGTTTTGAACTCAATTGAGGAATATGAAATAATAGCTCATCATCACTTCCCATTTGATATGATGATTATATTGCGCTTTGCGCATTGAGACAAACACACTGTCCCTTTCTTTTTCTTTTTTTTTTTTTTCTTTTTTTTCTTTTTTCTTTTTGTCAAAACACTATCCCTTTCTTATTAGGTTCTACCTGGGGAGATAACATGTGTTTTATCTAAAAAAAAAAACTTTGATATTATATATATATATATATATTTCTCACAAGATAACATCTACTTTGGTAGATGCCTAGTACGTGGCTACAATCAAACAACGAGCCAAATGGTGGAATATAATAATGGTGATAGCTGCAATAGCATCCTCAATGGAGATGTTGTTCTACTTCTACAACTCAGCATGGACAGTGGGCTGCGTCTCGACTCTCGATCTTTTTGCCCTACCCCTAACTTATCAACTTTTGCTCTTGGACTGGACTTGGTTGGGTTCATGAACTAGGAATCTGATCTAGTTTGGTTCGGTCCCGATTAACCAGTCCAATTCCTCCTTTGGATCGCTTGTTTACTTGTAAAAGCTGTAGAGTTTTTCGATTATTTTTGACAATTTACAATGATACAATGCTCTCTCAGACGGGTAAAATGTTACTATGGTTATATTCAGGTGGAAGATGTTAACTTAAATCACCTCCCTCTACTCAATTTTCATTTATTAAAATAAAAATTTAATACTTATTTTGAGGACATTTGAGTGGTAAACTCAATAGATTTGAAAAACATGTCGTAATTTATAGAATTCAAGTTTTATCAACCACGTTATTAATCCATTGGATGACGTTTGAAATGTCTTGACGTTTGAAATGTCTCATGAACAATGATTAGAATTGTGCATACATCCTCTTTGCCTGACTTGAGAGATAGTCATTATGGTAGGATATATTTGTGGTATCGTCAATAATGCTAGATTATCAAAGAAGAATGGCACAATATAAAGTTCCCATATA
This sequence comes from Quercus gilva, assembly GCA_023621385.1. Classification (NCBI taxonomy): domain Eukaryota; kingdom Viridiplantae; phylum Streptophyta; class Magnoliopsida; order Fagales; family Fagaceae; genus Quercus; species Quercus gilva. Next base: position 69,865,701 of record CM042480.1, on the reverse strand, counting down.
CGTGGATGTGGTATTGTGGTTCACATGAAGGAGTGTGTGGAGTTGAGACCTGGTTTTCGTGGATGGTTGATGAGAACCCATGAATAACATAGGTGAAGACATAGGTAACAGGGAACTAGTTAGCCTTGTTTGCTACCCATAGAAATATCTCAAAACCTATATAAAGACAATGAATCACTTGTGAGAGGAAATTGTTAAATATACACGTGTGAGTGAAATATCCACACGATGGAAAAATAAGGAATTTGAAAATTTTAATATAACATAAATGAGTCCAAACCATTATTAAGCTTAAGCTTTTGGGTTAAATACTATCTCTATAAAAATTTAATTGGAGCATCCCTCAAGAATTATCTCCTTAACACCAAAAAAGATAAAAAGAAAAAAGAAATTTTACAAATTACATTTACTGGGGCCCAAATTTTTATTCATTGAAGAAAATATTTGTACGTGATTCTATTTAAAGCCTCGAGGCACATGTATGGATGAAAATACAATAAAGATATACTATTCTTGAGAGCAAGATTTTCAGACCCGGACCGTTCATTGAACCGTAAAAAGGAGAGGTTCAAGGTTTTTGAGGTCGAACCGAGGTCGAACCGGGGTCGAACCGTGATGACGTCATAATTAATTTAATAATTAATTAAAGCCTAAATATAGATATTAAATTTATAAAACTAGCAAAATTGACTAATATATCTATATATGTGAGGGAAATTTAATGATTTTCAAGCATATATTTAATAATTAAATAAGAAAGTTAATAAAATAAAATAATAACCATGAAAATATTAAAATTTATGATTAATTTTTGAAGTAAAGTTGAATATCTTTGAAGGATTTTAATTATAATATTTTTTTTATTCCTTGTAAGAAATGGATAATTTAATTAAGTAGAATAAAATTGTGTTAATTTGTTTTTATAAAAATAAAAAAAAATTGCTAAGGGGTTGGACCTCACGGTTCTTGCGGTCCAACCCGGTCCAACCCCGGTTTTAGGGGTTCACGGAATTGTTACATATGCCCGGTTCTTGAAGCTTAAAAAACCGGTTTCCATCACGGTTCACGGTTTTTACGGTCCGACCTCCCGGTTCGGTCCGGTTCTGAGAACTATGCTTGAGAGGTCTACCCCTCCATTTGTAAAATGAAGAAAGTCATTTATAAAATCATATATATATATATATATAATATAATATAATATAAGGGTCACAAAGTGAATATAATTACAAAAAATAATGTAAAAGCTGTGTCATAACTCATAAGCATGAATGTTGTTGTACATGGCCAACACTAGGGCTAAGCCACTTTTTTTTTTTTTTTTTGATGAACAAAAGGGGGGGGCGGGGGGCGACCATATGTGACTTACCCCCTAAGGCGTGACCTAATAGGGGCACCCCCCTGCTAGGAATGTTGGATTGAGCCATAGCTACTGTGATCGGGGCGCCACAGACCTCACCCTAGTACCCCAAGAGAGCCAGAGTGTGGGGCGCAATGCATGCCATAAATCCCCCCCCCCCCCAAATGGTACCCGCCACGACTCGAACATGGGACCATGAGCATGCACGCGGGATCCCACACTGCTAGGCCACCCCTAGGGCTAAGCCATTTAAGCTGTGATGTGGCATCTTTAGAAGAATTGGATGCAAGTAGGGTGAGTTTGTTGTACTTGTACATCACCACAATGGGCAAGCTCACCAGATTTATAGTCCACTAATTAATGGCAATTCAATGCGCCAAGTTGGACCAATTTAAAACATTTCCTACTATTCAGTAAAAAAAAAAAAAAATTCCACTCCATCACAACTTTCCACTTTCTCGTTAGGAGAATGGGTTGATGTTTCCCTTTCTGATGACCAAGAAAGGCCCTTCTTGGTCTCATGACATGTCTGGAAGACCTCGTCGTAGCCCGCTCTCTCACGGACTAACGACTGCTCACTCACCGCTTCTCTAGACATCTATTTACCTACAAGCGACGGAGGTATTCTAAGAACCTAAGTTGACGACCTCTATAAAAAAGTTAAACGATCAACTAGAAAAACAAAGATCAAAGACAAGATGAAATAAAAGAAAATGTGACTTACCAAGTTAAGTAGACGGTTCCTTGAAAGGTGACGATCTCAGCAAAAGAACGACAACAAAGGCAATGAAGTCAGCAAGATGACATGAGCAAAGTTCTCGAAGTGACGGGCTTTCTCTCTGAAGATCAACGATGGTGAAATAGGAGAAAATGAGGAAAAAGGTGGGATATATATAAGGTGAAAAATGCATGAAAGACGAAGTGACACCCTCGTCCAGAAATGGGGCCAACCCGCTTGAGCTACGTGTTCAAGCATTTAATAAAGGCTGCTCGAGAAATTATCCATAAATGCCCTCTCTTTTTTGGATAAAAAAAATAAAAAAAAGCTACGAATTGAACTCCATAACTTGTTGGCTGAAGCCAATGGGGCTATGGAGTAGGGGGCAACTAATAAGGGTGATTTTGTGATATTAGTAAACTCATCAATTTTAGGCAAAGGTGATGGTCCTAATGAACTCGTCAGCCTCACTTGCATGTTTATAGCTCAACAACGACAGGATAAAGTCTACAGCTCCACCTCATAGCTGATGGCCGCACTTTGAGGTCAACAAACCCCTGAACGAGACAACTAAAATATAAAGATGGGATAAGAGGTTGATGCAGGGAAGCTGAAGAGGATGAGCGAACCTGTGACGAGGCTGACATGGCCTTACTTGGCCTCCACGCATGAACACATAAGGAAATTTCTTGTGCCCCACGTTTAACCCTAATCAAAAGAGTTCTATAAGGAAAGGATCTCGTAAAATACACGAATTAAAGAAGATCTCTCCCACTAGGAAAGGTCTTCTAAACCAAGGAACAAATGGCAACCCCATGTTACTATAAAAACCCTAAGACCCTCACAAACCAAGGTATGCATAATTCCCCCAAGTCTGACACTCTAGAGTTGTGAAAGTTCTCTGACTTAACCTTCAGAGAGTCTTTGGCCGGTAGCACACCGATACTCTCCCAAGGTCTTCTTTGTTTTTGTTTCGCAGGTGTTGTCTCGAGCACGCGAGGACTATGTGACTTATTGACGATTTTCGGCATCATCATATACTATTCTTGAGAGGTCTACCCCTCCATTTGTAAAATGAAGAAAGTCATTTATAAAATCATATATATATGAGGGTCACAAAGTGAATATAATTACAAAAAATAATGTAAAAGCCGTGTTATAAGTCATAAGCATGAATGTTGTTGTACATGGCCAACACTAGGGCTAAGTCTCTTAAGCTGTGATGTGGCATCTTTAGAAGAATTGGATGCAAGTAGGGTGGGTTTGTTGTCCTTGTACATCACCACAACGGGCAAGCTCACCAGATTTATAGTCCACTTATTAATGGCAATTCAATGGGCCAAGTTGGCCCAATTTAAAACATTTCCTACTATTTAGCAAAAAAAAAAAAAAAAAAAATTTCCTACTTGTACACTTGTACTTGTTTACTTATTAAGTACAGTCTAATCATACATTTATTTATTTATTTTTTATTCTCAAATCTTTAATTCTCTTTGCGTTGAAGATGTATTAATTAAATGGTTTTATTTATTTATATTTGAACTATGGATAGAGGAATTTAGAAAGGAAAACGCTGGAACCACTAAAAATGGCACAACCTTCTACAAAGTTGTGCTATTTGTTGTGCCATTTTTAGTGGTCCTAGCACAACTCATTTAGAAAGCTAGTGCTGGATAAAATACAATTCCTTGTCCAAATAGTGAAGTCATTTTAGAACCAAGTATGAAAAAGACAACTGTCATCCCTTGCCTATCTTTTCAATCCATATTCTTTATAACCATTTTCCCTATAATTAATTAATTATTTGATCATTCATCTAACCTAATTCAATTCTCATTTCCTTTCTCTTCTATTCTCAACCATTATTAAATTACTAAAGGTAATATTTAGGGTAAATTGTAAATTATACCCCTAAAGTTTGGAGGTGTGTGAATTTTACACCCTGACGTTTCAGAATTTGGATTTTATCTTTCAAATTTTAGAGATGTTTAGATTTTACCTTTTAAAGTTTGGATTTAACACTCTCAAATTTAAAAATTTTGGGGGTGTAAAATCTAAACACTTCCAAACTTTAGGGGATAAAATCTAAATTCTGAAACGTCAGGGTGTAAAATCAAAACACTCCAAACTTTAGAGGTGTAATTTGTAATTTACCCTAATATTTATCTTCCTTCATCTTTTCATGTTTTCTCTCTTTTTTATTTTGAATTTGTTTTTTTTTTTTTCTCTTTTTTATTTTTCAAAGTCCAAGCATGCTAAATGATTATCACCACATTTTCTTATTTTCATAATCTCTGTATAAATAGTGTAGGGTCCAAACTTTGTAGCCCAAGCCCAAAATATTTGGATTGTGAGCCTAACGAACCCGGAACAATGAATTTGTAGAGAGTAGGTGAAAAAGTTGGGCTGGTTATGAATTTAGCAATGGTTCACTTTGGCGAATTAGGATGAATTGAAGTAAAAGCATTTGAAAACTGAATAATACTCAAATCCGAAGAGACTTGTTATTCGTGAAAAAGTGAATACAATTCTTCCCGTTCTTTTCTTCTCCAATTTTTGCTCTCCCCTTCATTTAGAGGCCCATTACATTTATATATTCTTCTTTCCCTTCATCTTCACCGTACACCTGTTCTTCATCTAAGCGTTCACTTGAGTACATGTCATATCAGACATCTGCTTTAGTTTTCCGTGAGTGGTGGTAACTGAGATTACACTGTTTAGGGGTCTTTTCCACATAAATGTGGCCAGGAAAGTTGCTGCAGTGCATTAAATACGGTGATAGCAGCTTTTCTTTTTAGATATTTCTTTGTTCTTATCATCTCTAGGCATGCCCAGTGCTTGTCCTTATCGTGGAAATAGTTGGGAAGGTCATTCAGGCTTTCAGTATATTTGCTTGATCAAGTTCCCTTGGAATCTGAGGAGAATGACCTCTTCGGACCAATATGGTTCTCTTCGGACTACTCCTCTCATTCATTTCCAGATACACTTCTACTACCTGGACTCCTTCCTAATCCCTTTCTTCTCTTCGGACACATAGTGATATTCGAATTGGGCCGTAGATCCAATACATGACGTTGAGCTTTTACACCCACAAATAGTATTATCTGTGCACATGTTTTTATTCAAAACTTGTAAATTCGTTTCTAAAAAACAAAACAGTAATTAAATATACACTATTAATTCTATAATAAGTACAAGGGACAGTACTTTCCCTCTTTTAAAATAAAAATAAAGAGATGATCCGTTATGTGTCCAAACTTGCTGTTCATGTGTTTTGAACTCAATTGAAGAATATGAATAGCTCATCATCACTTCCCATTTGATACGATGATTAACCTATATTGCGCTTTGCGCATAGAGACAAGCTCACTGTCCCTTTCTTTTTATCTTTTTTTCTTTTTTTTGTCAAAACACTGTCCCTTTCTATTAGGTTCTACCTGGGGAGATAACATGTGTTTTACCTATAAAAAAAACTTTGATATTTCTCACAAGATAACATCTCCTTTGGTAGATGCCTAGTACGTGGCTACAATCAAACAACGAGCCAAATGGTGGAATAAATTATTTAAACAGATGCTTACCCAAAAGGAAAAAAAATGAGATGATTGGTCCGAGACTGAGAAAGAGTCGGAGTTTGTGATAAAAACATATTTGGCAGGTTCGGGCGATGACCCGAAGACCACGGCGGTTTGCGCTGAATATTTTTATAGGAAATATGGCGAAAGACACATGTTATTGGCCATGGTGATGCAAGCCAACTATATATAGTATGGTTTAATTAGTTAGTTAGTTGGCCTTTGGTTTTTGTTTCAGATCAACAAGTCAACTTGTTGGGCAACTCAACAGAGTCTTCACAACTACTATAACTGGTCACTGCTCTGTGGTTTGCTTTATAATACATAATGGAGAATGTTAACCAGCACCAAGCGGTGCTGGTTAAGGTCAGAAAAGACAAAACAAATTTGTCAGAAAAAGTTAAAAAAATGTAAAATTATACTTACAGAACTGAAAAAATAACAAAACTTAAAAAAAGAAACAAAAATTGTGTCAGAAAAAAGTTGTGCTTAACGGGCACCGTGCGGTGCCCGTTAACACAACCCATACATAATAATACATTACCATTAGGGGTGGCAAAATCAACCCAAACCCATTTGTTCACTCAAATCCACCCACTTAAAAGATACCCAAACCCACCCAATTATTAGTTTGGTTAAATGGGTATTAACTCAATTAAACCCAATTAACACTAATGTTTATTGGGTTTTAATTGGGTACCCAATTAGACCTAATTATTATCCAAGTACCATTTCTACAAATCACCCAACTCCAAAACCACTAAAATTACCAAAATACCCTCTCAACCTAAAAAATGACCAAAATAACACCTAAACCTAAAAATGAACAAATAACCTTAAAACCTAAAAAATGACCAAAATACCCCTAAAACCCAAAAAATGACCAAAATACATCCCGAGACCTAAAAAAGACCAAAATACCCAAAAAACCTAAAAATTACCAAAATACCTATGAAACATAAAAAAATGACCAAAATACTCCTAAAACCCCAAAAAAGACCAAAATACCTCTCAAACCCCAAAAATGACCAAAATACCCTTGAAACCCAAAAAATGACGAAAATACCCCTAAAACCCAAAAAATGACCAAAATACCCCTGAAACCTAAAAATGATCAAAATACTCCTGAAATCTAGAAAATGACCAAAATACCCCCGAAACCTAAAAATTACCAAAATACCTCTGAAACCTAAAAAATGGCCAAAATAACCCCGAAGTCTAAAAAATGACCAAAATAACCCTGAAACCTAAAAAATGACCAAAATAACCCCGAAACCTAAAAAATGACTAAAATACCCTCGAAACATAAAAAATGGCCAAAATAACCCCGAAGCCTAAAAACTGATCAAAATAACCTAGAAACCTAAAAATGACCACAGTAACCCTAAAACCTAAAAATGACCAAAATAACCCCGAAGTCTAAAAATTGACAAAAATAACCCTGAAACCTAAAAATGACCAAAATACCCCCTAAAACTATAAAATTACCAAAATAGGGGTTTAGGGTATCTTAGTCATTTTTTAGGTTTAGGGGGTATTTTGGTCATTTTTTATGTTTAGGGAGTATTTTGGTCATTTTTTAGTTTTACAAGGGATTTTGGTAATTTTTTAGGTTTATGGTGTATTTTTATTGACTTACAGGTTTAAGGGGCTTTTTTGTCATTTTATAGGTTTCGGGGTATTTTGGTCATTTTTTAGGTTTCAAGGATATTTTGGTCATTTTAAGTTTTAGGGGTTATTTTGGTTGTATTTAGGTTTCAGGGGGTATTTTGGTCATTTTTTAGGTTTCAGGGGGTATTTCAGTGAACTTTTAGGTTTCAAAGGTATATCGATCATTTTTTAGGTTTAGGGGGTATTTTGGTTATTTTTAGGTTTATGGGCTATTTTGGTCATTTTTAGGTTTCTAGGTTATTTTGGTCAATTTTTAGGCTTCGTGGTTATTTGGTCATTTTAAAGGTTTCAGGGGTATTTTGGTAATTTTTAGGTTTTAGGGTTATTTTGGTCAATTTTTAGGCTTCGAGATTATTTTGGCCATTTTTTTAGGTTTCAGAGGTATTTTTGTAATTTTTTAGGTTTTGGAGGTATTTTGGACATTTTTTGGGTTTAAGGGGTATTTTGGTCATTTTTTGTGTTTCAGGGGTATTTTGGTCATTTTTTTTTTATGTTTTGGGGGTATTTTGGTCATTTTTAGGTTTCAATGGTATTTTGGTCATTTTTTGGATTCTAGGGGTATTTTGGTCATTTTGTAGGTTTCGAGATTATTTTGGTAATTTTTAGGTTTCAGGGGTATTTTGGTCATTTTTTAGGTTCTAGAGGGTATTGTAGTCATTTTGTGGGTTTTAGGGGTATTTTGGTCATTTTCTGGGTTTTAGAGGTATTTTGGTCATTTTTTGGGTTTTGGAGGGTATTTTGGTAATTTTAAGGTTTTGGAGGTATTTTGGTCATTTTTTGGGGGTTTTGGGGGTATTTTGGTCATTTTTGGATTTCGGGGGTATTTTGGTAATTTTTTTGTTTCGAGAGTATTTTGATCATTTTTTGGATTCGGGGGTATTTTGGTAATTTTTTGGGTTTCGGGGGTATTTTGGTCATTTTTTGGATTTCGGGGGTATTTTGGTCATTTTTGGGTTTCAGGGGGTATTTTGGTCATTTTTTGGGTTTCGGGGGTATTTTGGTCTTTTTTTTTGGGTTTTGGGGGTATTTTGTTAATTTTCAGGTTTTGGAGGTATTTTGGTCATTTTTGAAAATTTTAAAGTACTTTGGTCATTTTCACTTTAGTGGCATTTTGGTAATTTTGATAATTGGGTAATTGGGTGGATTGGGGTTTACCCATAATAATTGGGCTGGGTTGAATTTGGGTTAGAAATAATTAGTTAAATTGGTTCTAAATGGGTAAATGGGTTTTATATACCCAACCCAATTATGCCCACCCCAAACCCACCCAAACCTGCCCATTTGCCACCAATTTACCATGATTGGTTTAAGATCAAGTTTGCTAATTTTTTCTCAAAAAAAAAAAAAAAGTTTGCTAATTTTGTTCTCACTACTCAATTGCGTTCCTGAATGTCTCAAATTATACACAAATGTTTGGACTTTTTTTCCTTTTGCTTTTGTTTTGTTTTACAATGAGTTATTTATTTATTTATTTATTTTATTAAGTCAGAGAGATTTCTTTAAACCAAAGCAAAATGCTAAGGATCCAAACTATATATGTTGTCGGTTCTAAAGGTAGGATTACTTTGTGTGTGCTTGATCAATTAAATAGGAAAAATTTTGTGGTAAACTTAGCACTAAATTAAAGTTAGGATCAAGACCATGTTGTCGTTCTACATGTACAATTGAGATTTATTATTTTGATTTTACTTGGAGTTTACGTGCTCGTTAGGAGTTTTTTTGAAAAATAGATATTGTTTGAACCATAAACACAAGATGCTATGAAAGATATCATTATCGATGGGCTATTAATTATCACTTGAACCCCATGCTCTTCAAGACACAGATAGCTTGTTTATGTCCCATAATTATCCATTACTTGTTACGTATGAAGATAAGTTTTGTCAACGTTGTGGATTTAAAAATATATAGGTATGGGATTCAGATGTCTTGCCATATACAAAAATAGCATGTTCCATTTTCAACTAGGGCTCTCGAAATGCATATCCCCTTCCAAGTGTATGAAAAGTTGGATTTGACTTGGGTAAATATATAAAAGATTCTAGCAATTCAAGAATTAGTGTTTTACTTGATGCCTGTCATTTCCATTACCAAAAGCACATGCAAAGAACTTGATAAGTTGTTTAAAATTTTAAGAGGGTGATCCAAATCAAACCAGGGAATCCATTATACCATATCTAAAGTTGGAGCATTAAAATACCTCAGAAGTCAGAACTACTCATGGGATTGGAGGAAGGTCCTTAAACTAAGAGAAGTCATTAGACCAATATATCTAGGAGTCTTTTGGCTAAAAATTGTCAGAAACGGAGTTTATTGGTGTTATAGGTACTGTTCAAAGTTATTTGGCAAAATGAGGAAAGAGACTGAATTTCAGTAACGGTGTTGCTGAAATTGCAAAAAAAAGTACAATGTGTCAGGGGAGAGAGAAAATTGAATTTCAATAATGAGATTACCGAAATTCTTGTCTTGCCCACACTGCCCGAAATGGAAACCAATTGTGGCAATGACATTGCCGAAAATGAGAGAAAAAAAAGAAAAAAAGAATTGTGGCAACTAAGTTGCCGAAAATAGAGGAAAAAAGAAAAAGAAAAAGAGATGCTATGTCCACAACATTTTTCATAACAAATTACAGGTGATTAGTTGTTATTGGTTCAAATTGAACATAACACTAAGATTACTTTTTTGCCCTAATAATAACAATCAGTAACAACCTGCCACTTGTGAAAATGTTGTGGACGTATCATTTCTAAAAAAAATTGTGGTGCCAAAAGAGAAGGAAAAAAAAAAGTGGCAAATTGTTTTTTGGCAATGCCATTACCGAAAAACAATTTGCCACTTTTTTTTTTTTTTTTCTTTTTCGGCACTACAATTTTTTTTTTAGAAATGATACATCCACAATATTTTCACAACATTTTTACAACAAATTCTAAGTGGCAAGTTGTTACTAATTGTTATTATTGGGGTAAAAAAGTAATCTTAGTATTAGGTTTAAATTTGAACCAATAACAACTAACCACCTGTAATTTGTTGTGAAAAATGTTGTGGATGTAGCATCTTTTTTTTTTTTTTCCCCTCCATTTTCGGGAACTTAGTTGGCACAATTCTTTTTTTTTTTTTTCCTCCCATTTTCGACAATGTCATTGCCACAATTGGTTTCCATTTCAAGCAGTATGGGCAGGACAAGAATTTCAGTAATCTTATTACCGAAATTCAATTTTCTCTCTCTCCTAACACATTGTACTTTTTCTTACAACTTCGGCAAGACTGTTGCTGAAATTTAGTTTCTCTTCTCATTTTATCAAATAACTTTAAATAGTACCTATAACAACAATAAACTCTATTTTTTGCAATTTTTAACCAAAAGACTCGTATATCTAGTGTTCCAAATTGGAAATGGAGCAGACATCTCACTATGTAATGATAACTATAGCACCCTCTGTGTGCTTTGTTCCTTAAGATTTAATTCGATTTAAAGCAGCCATTTTCAATTAGTGTAAATTGATATGGTTCTCGAGAGCCATTCCTAGACATGCATTTATTTGTTGGTTAATTAGCATTGAGGAACACGTTAACCACTGAGGACAGATTAGGAAGTCGGGGAGACAAAGGTGAATAGGTGATGTCTAATGTCTTATGTCCTATGTGCAGACTGCAAATATTGGATGACAAATTTTGGGTAAAATTATTGAAAGCCAAATGTTTGTTGCGAAAAAGAGGGTACACTAAAGAGACACAATCTTCTTGATAAAATCTTTAAATGACTTGTTTTTAGTACGAGGCAGACATTATTGTATATATGTCAATTTTGGTCCATATGTGGTATACATCAGTATTCTTGCGCATTTTCATATGTTTTCGAGCCTCCCTTTTAAAATGAAATGTATATATTGTCTTATTTCCTCGATAAATGATATTCGTTCAAATGCACCTTTTTGCATAAGTATAAATTTTTTGTTGTTGATGAATTAGTTGACAGTGATAGTAGTGTTTTTTTTTTTTTTTTTTTTTTTTTTCTTTTTGAGATAGAAGATAGAAATTTCATTCTAGCATAATTTAAGTATATATGTGTGTGAAACTTCCTCATGGAGACTTGAACCCCGATCCTTACTCTCCACATTTCATAAGCACTTATACTTGTGGAATGACCATCGTACCAAAAGTGTGCGATGATATTGACGTAGTAGTTACTATATCATGTACGTGTTTATAATTTAACGCAGAGAAGTTTAAAGTTGATTTTTTTTTTAAGACAAAAAAAAGATAGAAGAGGACAATTAGTATGGCTTCCTTACTTGGGCGTAACTATAATAGTAGTGCTATATTCGCTTTTGAACAAGACCCATACTCTCAGGCCGTGAAAAATTTACTTACTATTACTATTCTTTGGACTGTTTGAAATAAAAATGAAATATAAAAAATATCAATACACAACTAATTATCGAGGCTACACTCAAATTCCGAGGCTTATTGTCCGGAATCTTACCAGCCAGGCCTTAATGTTGGTGAAAGTTGAAAAGTTGCAACCAGCATTTATCATCACAACGATACATACAAAAGGTTCTGCCACAAGACCTTTCAAAAAAAAAAAAAAAAAGTTCTGCCACTAGATTTAAATTGTATACCCCAGCTAGAGAAGAGGAGGTGAGTAAAGTTAAAAAAAAAAATGAATTCAGATTCATTCAGATACACTGAATGTAGTAAATAATAATAATAATAGTAAACAGTGGTGAGGTAGGGTAGGGAGTCCATGATCTGAAAAAGTTCGTACAAAGAAGTTACTATGCCAGATAAGCTGAAAGGGAAAGCAGCGTAAGCCTAACATCATGGTAGCAACGTCAGCATTGGCTTTGTAAGCATCTGCTTGGAATTTTCGTTCTTGCTTTCCTATGAAATGATCTATCCCCCCTCTTTCCTTACAGCTTCCGTTAAATTACTTCCCCATTTCCTCATCATCTCATTTTGTAGCTCATATAAAAAAACACACTCTTATCCCTTTCATATTCTCACCCTCCTCATCCCCACCAACACCAACACCAACACCAACACCATCTCCCAGAACTCCTATAGCTATAGCTAGTTAATTTTTTCATCTTTCAAACAGACAAACAAGATCATCAACTATCTAGATCCACAAACATATACTATGGAAACTACTCATCTTTGGCCTGAAGGTCCATCAACTACTCGGAAAAAGGTGATCAAAGAGCTAGTTGAAGGCCGAGACTCTGCAACCCAGCTTAAGTCCATTCTCCTCAAGCCCTTGGAAATAACTCATGACCATGCCTCACCCTCACCCTCACCCTCACCCTCGCCTCATGAACTTGTCTCGAAAATCTTGAGATCTTTCACTGAGACTCTTTCCGTACTCACTTCTTCTTGTGAGTCTGGTGAGGTAATTCATCAGAATCTGGCTGTTTCCCATGCTGATTCACATTGCGATGACCCCAGGTCTGATGACTCTGGCGAGAGTAGAAAGAGGCCAACTCCCAAGGATCGGAGAGGCTGTTATAAGAGAAGGTATATTTTTCTCCTATAATTTTATATATATTATTACCGGCCACTACTCTTTTTAATTAAGTTTGACTACTGAAAAAAATACATATGTCTTATATATGAAGATTATAAGGTCATATATAGTAGTACTCATCTTCTTCAATTATGTGATCTAATACTTATAATATATATAATTAAACTGATCTGTATGGGAATCAATCATAGCAATTGGGATGGTTTTAATCATCTTACTTTAGCTGAATAAACTTTTCTGTCCGAACTGTGAACTTACCCCTTTCAATTTCAACTTTTTTTGAAGGGTTTGGATTTAAGTGGCTATTTTTGATTAGCTTGAGAAATTGTACTTTTTTGAAACCATTAGTTTCAATGTGACATCAATTAGACATGGATTCCAATGGTTGTGTTTTGTTGTTTGCAGGAAGACCACACAGACATGGGCAAAAGTTTCTCACACAACGGATGACGATCATGCATGGAGAAAGTATGGCCAAAAGGAGATCCTCAATGCTAAACACCCAAGGTCTTTAATTAATATTCTTTTGTTCAAGGTTGCTCTTTTATTAGAAGCTAGTTAGTTAAGAAGAGGTAGCTAATTGGATTTGTGAATATATAACAGGAGTTACTTCAGATGTACACGGAAGTACGACCAAGGGTGCCGAGCAACCAAACAAGTGCAGAGAATGGAAGAAGACCCACAAATGTTTCAAATCACATACATAGGGGTTCACACTTGCAAAGACACTCTCAAGGCACCACAAATCATCATGGAACCTGATCCTTGGGAAACATATATTGTTAATAATCCCCCAGACTCAATGTGGGGCAATGGCAAACAAGCTGATCATGATCAAGCCCTAAGCTCATCCACTACCCCAACCATAAAACAAGAATCTAAGGAAGAAGCACTCAGTGATCTAACTGATAACCTCTCCTCCTTGGGTACTGATAATAATAATAGTTATTTGTGGACAGATTTTAAGGATTTTGAATTGGTTGGGCCTGCAATTTTGTCCCCCAAGTTGGGGTCCGATAACGGAGACGTGGTATCCACTATGTACTCCTGTACGGAGACGGCTTCTCATGGTTTGGACTTTGGTGGTCATTTTGATGGTGATTTCAATTTTGATGATATATAATATAGTAGCACTGTGTAGTTCCTCTAGCCTAGGCGTCCATGTAAAAGTTAATGTATGTAACGTTTTTTTTGTGTAATATGATTGCCTGTACCATGTGACATTACTTTCCCCGCTTGCAAGGAAATTATGATGTTTATAGTAAGTTTAAGTTTGCAGGAAAAATTTTCTCCAAAAAAAAAAAAAAAGGTTTGCAGGAAATTTGTGATTATATTTAATTTGGGGGGGAAAAGACAGAAGCTTAAAGTATATTATTGATATCTAGAACATGGGCCCAGGAGATAATGCCAAAGATTCAAAATCACCAAAATTTCCAAACACTTGTGGAAAAAGTGGTATGAAAGGCCGGGGTCAGACGATCGAGTGGGGTCTGATAAGATGGAATGCTTTTTTTTTCTCAATTAGCATGGAAAGACTTCATATTTGATCCTCTAGATGGTCCAAAATTTGTTTATCAAGCACATGATACTTGCGGACTTTACCACACAATTTGATCATAACTTATCCCCAAAATCGCAACCTGTTTTTCTACGAAGTTACATGTGTAGTGTAAACGCAGAATTTCTCTACAGCTACACATAAATATATGGGGTTTAGACTTCTTTAAGTCTGAAGGAATAAGACAAAAGGAGAGGCAGTGAGTGGACAGTATTGTCGCCAAAAAGTGTAGTCCTAGGACAGTGCGTATTTAAAGGGGAAAGTGGAAAGTGGAAAATTGAATTGGTGGAAGAATGAATGACAACAAATATGTAGGATAGGACCGTTAATTTGTAAAGTAAACAACAAAAATAAATTATGTCATGATTCGATAGATCGAATCAACTTAAATCTTATTCCGCCCATGCATGCATTTGGCCAAATGATCCTAACTTCAATCTCGCATGTTATTTTGTGCCTGTTGTGGTCAAGAAAATTCACACGAAAGGACCTATCAAACCTCTCTCTCTCTCTCACAAAAACACAGAGATATATATATATATATATATATGGCACTGTGATACCCCAACCCCTTTGGGTCTTAGATTCTAGTCCGACGGTGTGGCTTATGGGCCTGACCTCTTTCTACTCAAGACCCCATTCTCGGCCCATAAAAGTAACGGGCCCAAGCTTCGTATTGCTCAAAACCTAAGTAGGTAATCAGCATGGGCACACACTTTATCCTACCATCTATTCCTTGCTCGGCGGACCTTTCCCAAGCAAGGAGAAAGGCGTTCGGAAATAACACCCCTCGCATGCTTGGTAGTGCCTTGGGGAATATCGCTGCCAAGCATATCTGATAGAGTGGGAACTAGTTCCAAGGCCAAATTCATCACACCCCACTCCCACCTAAAACGCCCAATTACAATCAATGACATTGGACCTCCTGTTGCACTGACTTGGAAAGCAATCATAATCCCTCCACTAATTTTTGGCTATAAATAGGAAGAGTTGAGGAAGGGAAAGGGGTTGGTCATTATTGGGAGAGTTGAGAGCAAAAGCGATGAGAAGGAGAAGGAATCAATAGAGGAGTCTGAGAGGTACTGTTGAGTCTATAGATTGGAATCACCCAAAGTAGGAAACCCAAAACCCATAATAGAAATATATTGTGATCCTAAGAGCGAGTTAGCCCATCAAGCACGTTTTGGGTGCGCACAATATATATTCCCATCGTTAAGTCACACTTGTGTGAATAACAATGCACTACACATAAATGTATTATAGTTTTATTGCAATTGCTCAATTTAGAATTCACCCACATCAAGTATAACACAATAATGCATGTCACCTCTTATAACTTTGATTTATTGTCATTTTAGTTTACTAAGTTTAAAAATTTGTCATTTTAGTCTACTAATTTTGTTAATGTGGGTAGTGGTCATTGTTGTCCTTCCATCCATTGTAGCTAAATTTTTTTTGGTTAACACCCTTAAAATGATGTTGTTTCACATTTTTAATAATAAAAAATAAATTTAGATATTATTTTATTAACTTATTTAATGGACTAAAATGTCAAAATTTTTTAAATTAGAAGATTAAAATGACTTTTTTTTTTTTTTTAAGTTGGAAGATTAAAATGACAATTGATCAAAGTTAATAGACTAATATGATAATTTTTAAACTTAATGTACTAAAATAACAATTGATTGAAGTAAAAGCTGTAAAGTGTATAATTGATTGAAGTTAAAAGCTGTAAAGTGTACTTTTGCCTATAAAGTTTTATAGAAACAAAAATACTTTGTCTAATTGAAATATTAGGACTTGCATGCATATCATGCCTAGCTATTGGCTATAGTAAACTTGTAGCAACACAAAAGTATAAAAGCCACATGAAAAACATAGTATATTAAAATGGTACAAAAGTTAGCAAATAATTAATTACATCCCTGAAAAACTCAATTAAGATTGACCCATCAAGAAGAAGTTGCCGGATAATAAATCTTTAGGATTGGTTACCTAGCTACTTTCTTTCCCAAGTATGGAGAAGGAAATCCATTTGCAGCAGTCAGTCTGGCAGGTATGCATACAAAGCTCATTGTAGAGTGTAGACCTCTTCCTATAAATGATCAATAACTATATATGTAATGTAAGGTGGACATTTATGACCACCAAGTTTACACAAATTAAGTGCGGTTCCAAAATTTTGATCTGCCTATACTTGAAGTTGCCGATAAATGGATGGTTCAAATTTTATTACCTCTAAATATGCATGATCTACTTTACTACCAAAAGTAAAAGGTGCAATAGGAAGAAATAAATCATAATCAGCTCCACAAAATTATTAAATTTCCTGTTAGTCCATCGATCAACCTTGTTTGTCACCTGGCTTCCATTTAACATCTTCGGGGGCTTGGAAGAGAAAATCCATGCTATTGCTACTACTGCTGCCTGAGTTAAACATTACATCAGCCATATCTGCAACCGGGAATTCAGCTTCTTTGCCACCTCGTGTGGTGGAAGGACCCGCACCACTACCACTACCACTACCACCACCACCACCAATAGCCATACCACTTCCTCCCCTTCCTAGGCTGTCCATTGAGAGCCAACTGCTTTGAGGAACTGAACTAGATGGTAGAGGCTGGGAAGCTATAAATTGGGCAATGTCATGTGAAATTTGATCAGGTGGTGGTGGAATTGATGGTGCCGTGGATGACATGTGGCATGTGTGACTACCTCGATATGTCACTTCAAACATGTAGGGATCGTCATCCAGCCTCTGCACGAGTTTCTTGGCTGGGCATTGGTATAACTTCTGGTGGGTGCACCTAAAGTAACCCCTGATGAAGACGGTCATCGACCAAAATACAAGTAAACGAATAAGAAATCAAAATTATAACAACCCTCAAGTTAGAAAAAGTCCAAAATTGAATATTCTCTCAGCTCCTATATATTTATTTTTTTAGTAATGGTTGTTTGTCTCATATGAAGGTAGGTAGACTCCACAAATGTGAGTTCTATCATCGTGATGGGAATGTTTCATTCAATGATTCTACCTTCTTTATGCGAGTGCAAGTTACACATGAAAAAAAAAAAAAAAAAAAAAAAAAAAAAAAAAAAAAAAAAAAAAAAAAAGAGAGAGAGAGAAGAGAATTTAATATATCATAGTTGATCTTAAATTTATAGGATTAAACTTTTGAATTAAGTGGTGTTTATATATATTAAGACCTCAATTAAAGTCTTTTCAAGTAGTACAAGTCAATAGCAAGGTTGTAAACAAATCAACCCAAGCTGAGCATTTAAATTTTATATTTATTCATTTAATTCACTAGCTGAGCTCAAGTTTATTAACAAACTAAATCACATATTCAAGTTTGGTTTGTTTTCTAATTGGACAAGCTCAATTTTATTCATGAACTACTTGATCAACTTCCTTCTTTTTTTTTTTTTCTTTTTTTTGGTATGTATTATAAACACAATAAGTAAAAAATTTTACTCCTTCACTAGTCTATTAATATCACCATTGTATTATAAATAGCAATTTGATATATTATAAATTTATTTACAAATTTACACAATTCAATGCCATATCTATCTAAATATATTTTACACATGTATGCATCTAAACATATAATATTAAATATACTAATTCAAGTCTTAGATTAATGAGTTTGTTCATTGACACATTATTATATTTAATCTTGACTCGTTTAATTGTTAAGACTAAATTTGAGCTTGAGCTTGGCTCATTTCCTAAATAAACAAACAACAACAATATTTTTTCCCAAATCAAGATCAAGCCAATCATAAATAGTTCAGTTTACTTACAACCCTAGCTAAAGGTGGCGTGTGGCAGGCTGAGAAAAGTTATCAAGTTCCTTTTTGCAGTTGGAAGGAAAATACAGAGCATGTGCTTTGACCCCACACAAGAGTACATTACACAAAAGAAGCCTACAAAGTCCATGTAAATGATCTTTGGAAAAATGCCAAACTATATGGTATTCTTAATGATATGTACTAAACCAAAAAAAGAATGATATAGCGTAAGGTTGTTATGGACATGGACTTGTGGGGTTCCTATGGATGAGAGTAAGGGAGAGCTAGTATGACCTGTTTGTGAAATAAAAAGAGAGAGATCTCAAAATTAATGGAGAAACAATGACTCACACGTTTGTAGGGAATTCCGAATAAGAAAAAGAATAAAAAATTTTACGAAACAACAATCACATGATTAGGCACAAATTTTTAGACTTAAGTTTTTAGATGAAGCAATATGCTTATGTTAAATTAAGACACCAGTTAAAAGATCTAGTTTTTATTTTTTTTATTTTTTTATTTTTTTTATTTAAAAAAAAAACAGTTAAAAGTTTCTCCAACAAAATTAATCAAAGCATTAATTAGTCCACAATTAATACAGGTCGTTTTCCAATAAGTAGTAAACCTTAATTGGTTTGTAGAATGAGTCAATTTCTGGCAGACCCATTCACATGAATTTGATCAAAGTCTTAAAGAGAGGTTAGAGTTAGAATTTGTAATTGACAGTTTTACAAAATTTAATAAGAGACCTAATTAATTTCTAAGAAATTCACCTATCTGATATTAGCTTTGAATTGATAGTCACATGCATTGTAGAGTACGCATGGATCCGGTCAAAGTCCAAGGAGTAAGGAAAGGTAAAAGCAAGCATCAATAGATTTGATAGTACTGTAGCGTTTTTGATCAAAGGCCTTCCTTTTACATTTCTAATTAGGACAATGCATTAATATTGAAAGTGTCAAACAAATAACAAGAATCATTGAATGCATAATCATAAATCTAATTAATTTGCTTCTCACTGTAACCAATAACCATGATAATGATATATATATATATATATATATATGGCAGTCATTAATTACCTTGGGTGTTTTGAGCCAAGTATCTCTTTCTGGCCGTATTTCCTCCATGTAAAGCCGTCCTCCGGTGGAATCTCAGTATTTCCAATCCGAGGTACAGGCACCGTCAATGTCCGTCTCTCCCCATCATCCCTCCTGTTTATTTAAAATCATAAAACATAACTATATATTAATATTGGTACCCTAAATGACAAGGTAATTAATTAAACATCTTCATCACTTGGCTATGTTTCATTAGTTCCAACAAAATCAAGACTTTTCTTATAATATGTAACAAGAGAGAGCTATAATCAACTTGGTATATATGAAGAAGAAACTACATCTAGGATATTGTGCTTCTCTGACTAACTAGCTAGCTAGTGGCTTCTCCATTTCTAAGAAACAACTTCTTACTGTTTTACTTTCAAAACGTTTTCATTTTGGTTCTAATTATTATTTGCGTGTTTCCAAAGAAAGCGCAAAAGCAATAATCCATGAAATGGTTGTCTACTTTAGGTTTCTTCTTTTCCTTTTTGGCAAGTAAAGTTTACTTTTAGGTTTAGAGCCAGAGAGGAATGATTCCAAGTCGCCCATATTGAGAAGAAAATACTGTAACAGTACTGACCCAAACAAAAACTTGAATCACATACATTTGAATTAGATTTTCCAAAGTTAAAAATATATCTCACCTTCTTCGCTGTCTTTGTGAGGATGAATTACCAGTACCAGAATCTGATACGTCAATTGGTGGAACCGGAAACTCTCCTCCTCCTATGCTCCTAGATCGTGCAGAAGCTTCCGCATGATCTCTTCCGGCTGCTGCAACGTGGACATCGGACCCCAATTTCTGCGTCTCAAATGGGTTCCTGCTTTGATCAGCTTGAAGTTGTAATTGCAATATGTCCATTGCTTGAGTGTAACTAGACCTTAGCCATCCCTGCAGATCAGCAGCTGCTTCAATCTGAGTCTGTTGTGACTCCTGTGGTTGTCGGATTAGCATGTTCATGGGGGCGTGTGACATGGGGTCCGGAAGATATTGAGTAGTGTATAGTCGTTCCCTTGCTGTATTGAAAACCTTTATGATTTCAACACAGGATGTTAAGAGCATGTTGTGCTGGTCAGTGAGGTTTGGTAGGTTTGCTTCAAGTTCTCTTGCTAACTTACACCCTTGACGGATTATGGATATTGGATTTGTGTCCTCCATGGTTTATCTGAGATTTTTCTCTCTGCTTAATTTTTCTTTGGCTTAATTTGTCTTAGATTTGAACATATATAGTATGAGGAAATTTAAATGGGATTGATGTAAACCTTTCGGTGGGCTTTGATGATGCTGATATTCATACTAGGAGGGAAAGATTGAGGTAATTATTCCAAGTTTGAGTTTCTTTCACACGGTAGACCTTTACAATATAATAGAAAGAACTTGGAAAGATGACTTAGTCATGGTCCGCAAAGGATTTCAAACTTTTTCCTTAGTCTAGAGGAAGACCTCGCCCCATTGAATCCAAAATATTTGGACCCCTCGGAGAATTTTCTGAGGTTTGAAGTACGACCATGTTTGCTTTTTTCTATTTACAAAATTGAAGAAGTATGACCATGCATTGCATATAAAAAAAATGAAGTAAGTTCTTGGTCCTTTAATTTGAAGGTTTAGTGGGGGCTATAGATTCTTCCATCGATCATACATGTGTATTACAATTCCTTTGGTAAATTGATTCAAACCTTTACCCTACGTCGTGGATCATGACCATGTATGTGGTCTACCCTCGTATGACAAACAACGCCATATACCCACCATGGTCAAGATTCCATGGGGTCCCAATGTCCCATGCCACGTTAATTAACCTTCTTATTACTTGCATATATATGTTTACCAGAAATAATAATTCTCTATTTGTACCAAACTTTTCTTTCAAATTTTTCTAGAAGTTCTCTATAGATTTTAACAAGTAAGACAGACATATAATAGAAAGAACATATATAGGTCACCCTTCTCGAATGGCTTAATTTATAAAGGGAAAGTTTGTGGAAATAGCCTATCGATGTCCATACGTTGATCTCCCCAAAATGTAATATTATTGCAAGTAATTGATTAAAATACTCTAATTATGAAATTACATAAGAACTAAGCACTTTGTTTCGATGATTTTATATTCATCTCAAAAAAGAAAAATTTACAATTGTTTAAGGCATTACATTATTTTTTCAAGATACAATTGTACTTTCACCTATTAAAAAAAGATTTTTTTTTTTTTTAAATTTTATAAAAAAGTCCATTCAAATGAATACTTAAAGAAGTGTATATGCCCTTGTTCCGCCACTGAAAGGTATGTTTATTGGTTAGCCATTGAATGTGAACTCAAATAGCACTTCATTCCAATAATAGTAGGTATAGCAATTTTAATACGTTTGGATTGGGCGTTTTGCCCAATCGTTGCGTTTTGCGTTTTGTCTGTGGGCCTATGGGTACGGTTTATAGGTCCATAAAAGTCATCTAAATATAAATTTTAATATAAATTTAGGTTCTACATAATTATTTACATATTTAAAAATTATTTTATTGTAATATTTTTAACAATAAATTTTTAATTTTTAACAAATAAGTGATATCTAAATCCACCCTAAATGAACGATGCCACAATCACATTTGAAAGGACTGATGACCTGTTGCCTGTTAATGGGGAGGGCCCAACACAGTACTGCCCATGCCGCTTGGGACAAAAAACACCAAATAATTTATAACAATAATAAGCCTTGGACATTTTTCAAGCTTGACCCAATGGAACTTCCTGAATGCTCCCTTCTATACTCCAAAACATGGTAAGCTTTAATAAGCACCACATTTTCAGGGAACCAACTTTGTTTTTAGATATACTGTATATTGATGTGTATTTTGTATGTATAATCAATGTACAATAGAGAACTTTATACAAGCTAAGTATGTGTTAAATATAAGTAATATGAGTATACTACAAGTACAGTATACTGGACTAAGTCCGATGGGTTATGCTAAACTAGACTAAGTTTTATATTAACATCCTCCTTCAAACTCGAGGTGGCAAGGAGGAAGTCAATTGGAGTTTGGATATAAGATCTCGAAGATAACTAGGCAGGTGAGTTTTGGTGAAGATATTAACGGGTTGGTTGGTAGAGGAGATGGAAAACAACTAAAAATTGTTTTTTTTGAGATGCTGGTGAGTGACGTGACAGTCGTTCTCAATGTGCTTGGTGCGTTCATGGAAAATATTGTTATGAACAATGTAGATAGCACTACGATTATCACAATAAAGAGGAGTAGTAGTGGGCTGTGGAGCATCCATGTTAGCCAAGAGTCATCGAAGCCAGACAAGCTCGCGAGTGGTGTCAGCAAGGGCATGATACTCAGCCTTGGTATTGGAATGGGAAATCACATCCTACTCCTTGCTACACCATGAGACAAGAGAAATACCCAACAACAACAAAAAAAAAAAAAATTGTGATGAAGCATTAATCAGTCGAATCACTTGCCCAATCTGTATCTAAATAAGCATGGAGCTTAAGAGAAGACTGAGAGGAGTAGTGAAGACCACGATAAAGTATACCCTTGACGTATCGGAGAATCCAAAGAACAACAACATAGTAAACAGAACGAGGGGCGTCCATGAATTTACTAACCATACTCACGGCATGTGAATATCCGAGCGAGTGATAGTAGATAAATTAGACTACCAACCAATTGACGGTAACGAGTAGCATCTAATATAGGTTCAACGTCCAAGGATGTGAGCTTGGCATTGAATTCCAAGGGAGTGGAAACGGTCTTGTTCGGCTTTGGAGAGAATATCAGAAGCATATTTAGCTTGGGAAAGATAGAGGATGAGGTAACCTCAAGCCCAAGAAAAAAACTGAAAGTGCCTAGATCTTTCATCTCAAAATGCTGACCAAGGAAGTGCTATAGAGAACAGATACCTGCAGAGTCATCTCTAGTAATAATCATGTTATCAACATAAAGAAGAATACGAGTAATACTAGCAGAGGATCTTTGGACGAAAAGAGCAGTGTCATGAGAACTTGAAGTGAAACTCTGTTGAGCAATAACTGAGCTAAACTTTTCAAACCAAGCCCGAGGTGCCTGCTTGAGGCCATAAAGAGCACGACGAAGACAACAAACCTGACGGCTTGGGTGAGTATAACCAGGAGGTGGTTGCATGTACACTTCTTCTTAGAAGTCTCCATTGAGAAAAGCATTCTTCACATCCATCTGACAAAGAGGCCAACGGTGAACAGCGAATGGCAGCCACAACAATGAGACATCTGACAGATGTAAGGTAAGCAACCAGAGCAAATATTTCCTTATAGTCAAATGCCATATTCCTGAGTAAAGCCTTTAACAACTAGGTGAGCCTTGTATTGTTTAACAGATCTATCAGCCTAGGTTTTGATCTTGTAAGCCCACCTACAACCTATTACAGACTGACCAGGAGGCAAATTAATCATATCCTAAGTGTGATTTTTGTGAAGGGCATCTAGTTCTTCGGACATAACTTTCTGCCAAAAATGGTCAGTATGAGCCTTACAATAGGTATGAAGCTCGTAGATGGTGGCAAAAGCAAAAGAGCAGTTATAATCAATAAGATAAGGAGGAGGAATGCTAACCTGAGTAAAGCGATGAAGGTCAGGACCAACATGAGGCTTAGGAGATGGTGGTGCCACAGGATCCAAGATAGGCAGGTCATGTGCTGAAGACAAAACTGGAGATGAGTTGTCTGAAAAGATAGCTGATGTTGAAGAATCCTCCACAAGTTCAGGATAAAGAGGGATGAAAAGATCAGTAAAAATGGGAGATTTTGAGGAAGAGGACATAGGAAACTTGAAGACTCGTGAAAGGACAATGTTCCCAGAACTCAACATGATGGGAGAAACAAAGGCAATGAGTTATGGGATCATAGCAGTGAAATCCCTTTTGGGATACACCATAGCCAAGGAAACAATAGAGACGAGCACATGGATGGAGTTTTGTTCGTTCGTGAGTAGGAAGAGAGACAAAACAAGCACAACCAAAAACGTGAAGAAAGGAGTAGTCAAGGGTTTGACCATAAAGGAGCTTGACCATAAAGGAGCTTGAATGGTGATTTGTTGTGTGTGATTGGTGAAGGAATACGATTAATGGTGTAAACAGCAGTGAATGTTACCTCACCCCAAAAACACTCAGGAATAGAGGTTGAAATGAGAAGGGTGCAAATAGCATTAAGAATGCGACGATGTTTTCATTCTGTACGATCATTTTTTTAGAGGTGTAAGGACAAGACCGGTAAAAGTTTAGTTGGTTCTTGTTAATATTAGGTTCAACTTTGACATTAGCATATCGGTCATGGTTACAAATCTGGGTATTGAGTTTGGGTCGTGACATATTTGTTTCATCTAAATAATAATAATAATAATAACTCGTGGATTAAAATAAAATGGTATGTTTGGTAAACTGTAATAGACACTGTAATGTAATAGTTATTTCTATGCAGGGATGGATGATGTGCATTGATAATAGCTTAATTTTGCATATTTATATCATTATTAGAAAGCATTATCATAATTATTTTGAGTTAAGTCATGCATTTTATATTTGGTTTTAGAATAATGTTGAATAATCAATTTTGTGCTTAATTGAATCTTATTGCATGAATTTGTCTTTTGTAGGAGAATAGAATTAAATAAGTGGATTTGTGCAAAGAAGAAAGCTAATGGACTTTATTTTTACAAGGGCCATGATGAAGTTAAAAAAGGCCAACCCAATTAAATTTAAGTCCAATTGGAGCAAGGAATCAAATAAAATTTGCACTAAATTCAAGTCCAATTAGGATTAGGATTCCAGCCTGCACATCAGTTAGTATTTTTGGCATAATTTTCGGTTCAGATGTCCAATCGAGATGATTCAAGTTGGGCTGGAAAGATAACTTAAAGGGCTACAACTTTGTAGTTTGCCAAAAGTCCGAATTCTGACGTTAAATGGGCCAAAATAGTCGGTTAAGTGAAGCCTAAAAATCTGGAATTTTCTCCAAACGGAAATTCAACTTGTAATAGGATTCCTTGACCTATTTAAAGGCTCTTTAGGGCAAAATTCAGAGAGGCTAGTGCTAGGGCTGGGGGCTGAACAAAGAAAGTGCGGCTACTTCTTTGGTTTTCTTCCACGACAGTTAGTTTTATTTTATTTATCTAGTTTAATGTTTAGTATTTTATTTTTGTGTTTTCTTTCAATTACCATGAGTAGCTAAATTTATAATTAAGGTTGAAGATGAAACCTTGTTAAGGATTATTAGTAATATTTATGTGATTTGATTTTTCCCACAATAGTTGTTCTTTAATGATTTAAATTGTTCTTGCTTCATATCAATTGACTAAGATGAGATTTTAGATATGAGTTCAATTATATTTTTCTCATGATTTAGGATTTATCTTAATTAATTGAATGCTTGGTTTATTAATTCTTGATTATAAAATTGGATATCGCTTGTGATTTGTCTGTCAATGGATAGAATTTATGATTTGATTTTTAGAATTGAATATATCTTGTGATTTGTTTGGCTACGGATACAATTAATGATTTAATTTTATACTTAAGAAGCAAAGAAGAATATGCTTTTGATTTTTAAAATAAGGATTTTAATGATAATATTTTCCATGGTAGCAAGATTGATTTCTAGATTATCATGTAGTGAGTTGGGAAAAATTAATGATCATAAATATATGCTGATATGACTTACAAGACAGATTCCAAAACTTTAATTCCTTTCTCTAGATTGTTTACATCTCTTTACTGCTTTATATTATATCTTTGCTTAGTTTAATTATTTATTTAGTTTATTTAATTGCAAACAACCAATTTTTATTAAACTAGATTAGGATTAATTTGGTTAAGGTTTAATTAATTTTCCTATGTTCATACAAGTCCCTGTGGGTTCGACCTTGTTCTTGTCCAACTATACTTCGGTACGGTTCGTACACTTGCAAGTACTTTAAAATTTCACAACAATGGACTTAGGATTTTAAGCTAGTGGGGACTAGAGTAGAAAAAAAAATCCATATAATATTAAAAAATTATAAATACACAAAATCGTTGTTTTTAAATACATTAAGATGCAGTCATCCATCAACAAAGACAAAAACAAAACAAAATAATGTTTTTTTTAATACTAGGCTGGCTAAGATTTTTTTTTTTTTTTTTTTTTTTAAGTTAGAGCATTCACAGTGGTGATACTAAAAATTTTAGCTTTTAGTATTTCAAAAAGCTACTTTATCTGTTTTACCATATCACTTTACAATACACCGAATATCAAATGTTTTATTTTTTTTATCACTTCATTTAAAATAATATAAAAAACTCATTAAAATAATAAGGAAGAGAGAGAATTTGAGTTTTTTAATTAAATGAAGAGATATAATCTTAATAAAATATTTTATTTTATTTTTAACAACTTGCTACAGTCAATTAATATTTATACCAGTTTACTATAGTTGCAAAAAAATTAGTTTTAGCTTCTCCAATAACACATGATTTTTTTTTTTTTTTTTTTTGTTCTTTGGCGGTAAAATAGTTTTTTTTTGCTAAAATACAATCACCATTGTAAATGTTTTTATTGTTTTTATTAAGTTTTTGGATTGAATAGTTGCTATTTGGGTTAGACTAGTTAGACTGATTAGGAAAAAAGAGGGCCCAAATTCAAAAATGAAATATAGAATGACTAAAAAAAAAAAAATTAGACCTAGGGGGGGCCCGGGCCCATAGGCCCCCACCTGGGTCCATCCCTGTTCCTATGGTTTTTTTTTTTTTTTTTTAACACAAGATAGAAATTCTACTCTAACCTAATCTAAATGTATATGTGTGTGAAATTCCTTCCTAGAGACTTGAACCTCAACTCTTACCTCTTATACCTTACAAACACTTATACTTATGGAGTGACCATTGCACTAAGGGTGTGCGGTGGTTTATTCCTATGATTTAAATTTTTATTTTATTTTATTTGAGAAATACACACACACACACACACACATATATATATAGGAAGGGGGATGAGATAAGGGAATACACTCACACGCAAACACCAAAACTGCATGCGACAGTTAGTGTCGCGAAGCAAGTGATAAACCCCTTCTCAATATCACACCTTACCGATGTGAGACAACTCGACAACACTAAGTATCTTTTTTATTTGAGAAACACACACACACACACACATATAGGGGAAAGGGGATGAAATAAAGGAATACACTCATACGCCAACACCAAAATTACTCTAAAAAAGTTGTAATAGTTATTCTTTAGTAGGTATATTAATTTCTAAAATTAATATATTTTCAAATAAACAAAATTTTCATATACACATGACAATTATAAAAATAAAAAATCATAAAAAAAATTAACTAATCTCTCTTTTTTAAATTAAATTTAAAAAATATTATTTTTAAAAAATATAATTATATGAATAAAATTATCACGTGCAGAAGTGATTTAGTGGTAAGATGCACTTGTGGGCCCATTAAAATATGTGAGCTTGAAATTTGTGGATTCTAATAATAGTAGACCCAAGTATTTGGATTGGACTTAAATGAAATGAGATAATAACCATGCTTGTAAGCCAATTTTTTTTTTTTTTTAATTTATTAAATAAATAGATAGCCTAATGAATCTTTAGTCTGAACCAAAGCCCTAGAATCTTTGTCGTCTATTGTCTAATATGCTCTCTCTCTCTTCCAGTTCCTTGCAACATAAGGCAGAAATTATCTTTCTGTAACAGTTACAGAGAGAGTGAAAAGAAAGGCAAACATGGCGGACGTGATGGTGATGAAAGAGATAGAGACGACGGCGTCTTTTCTCGGAATTGATTTCGTCCAACTCGACCTCAATTCCATTCACCTCCCTCCTGGCCAAGACTTCGGCATCCCAAGGTATAACACCCGGCCAATTTATTATTATTATTATTAGCAATTACGTACATGCTGAATTATATATAAGTTTCAGTTTGGATTTGACACTCCTTCTGGATTGTAATGTAGCGATGATGAAGAAGGAGATAAGAATCTGAATAAGGATTTGGAGTTGTACAGTAATGGGTTTGGCAATATTATTATTGTTGACAATCTCCCTGAAGTAGATGCGAAAACGAAGAAAGAAAAGCTTGAAGATGTTATTCATAGAATCTACAGTCAGATTGGTGCCATCAAGGAGAATGGCCTTTGCATGCCTGTTGATCCTGTGACTCAATATACCTTAGGCTATTGCTTTATTGAGTTCAATACCCCTGAGGTACCTCTCTCTCTCTCTCTCCACTCATTGATATGAATTTAACCTTTGGATTCTTATTATATATTATATACCAATGCAATTGGATTGTTATGTTAGTTAAAGTTTCTGTTTTTATATTTATTATATATATATATATATATTATGCCTGTTGCTTTTTATATTTTATAAGCACTTGCTTGCTATGGGTATTAATGTTGTTGTTGTGTCATAATACAGTTGGGTTTAATGCTTATGCATTTCCTTTTTATTGTAGGAAGCTGAGCTTGCAAAGGAGAGAACCAATGGGTACAAGTTGGACAAGCGTCACATTTTTGCGGTCAACATGTTCGATGATTTTGATACCTTCATGAAAGTTCCAGATCAGTGGGCCCCTCCTGAATTTAAGCCATATACTCCAGGGGTATTTCTTCAATCAATCTGTTTCTTTCATGATTTTTGTTCTCTCATTGTCCTTAAAATTCCAATTGAACTTCAGTATGTTATTATCAGCTGCTTTTACTATGCCTACATGCATATATAATTCACTTCCCTAAAAACCCATGCTTTGAATTTCCAGCATTCACCGTTTCTTGATGCATTTACATAATGATTTGTTCTTTTTTCTATTTTCTACATCATTCTCACGCTTCCTTTCCTCTCTTTTTGTCTATCCTCCGTACATATCATATATTCACCACTATGTTCACACGTGCAACCGCAATCCACTGGGGTAATATGTTTAATATGGTTTTTCTGAAAAAGCAACTTTACATGCAAAAAAAAAAAAAAGAGAGAGGAAAAGATGAAATTCTATGATCTGATTCCCCCATCCTCTTTAGAATCCAAATAAGAAAAACATACAAGTATCTTTGTCCTTAGCTACTTAAAGCAATATTTTTTGGTAAGGTACACAACACCACACATCAAACTAAATTGTGTATTTAAACTGCCATTTTATCGCTGGTAATTTTGATGCAATGGAAGAGAACTTGTTAGAGAACACTTTTTATTTAAAACATATTACATTTTATTTGTAGCTCATATTTCTACGACTCATATAAATTAGATCTAAAATAAATCAAAATTCATTATAATTTGCGTAAATGTACCTTCTTTGCACGTTTTAATATGTAATAGGTATGCTTTTAGATTTGTTCACTGTTGACCAAATAGATAGTTTATGTTGTTCCTAATTTCCTGTGAACAATCGTCTCCCAGCTAGTTGTTTATGGAGAAGGTGTAGAGGGGTTTTCTTTGGGTCAGATTGGGGGACGAATTTAAGTATCACCTTGTGAATTGGAAGACAGTGTGCACCCATATTAGACAGGGAGGATTTAGAGTGAGGTAGATGGGGTGGTTTAACCAAGCTCTGTTGTGAAAGTGGTTATGGTAATTTGCTACAGTAAAGAATGCCCTCTGGAGGTAGGTGGTGGTATGCAAATAGGGTTGTGATTGGGCCGGGTGGTGTTTGAAGGAGGCCGGATAGAGGTGGCTATGGAGTGTGCTTTTGGAAGTATATTCGAGTGGGTTGGCACTGGTTTTCCAGGTCTGTGTCGTTTATTGAGGGAAAAGGGGCTAATATTTGTTTTTGGCTTGATTGGTGGTGCAGAGTTGGGGTTCTAAAGGATCCTTTCCCTTTTCTGTTTAGCTTTGCTCAGGATTAGGGGGCTACTGTGGCATATTATTTGTGTTGGCAGGATGGGTCCATGTTTTGGGATGTTGCCTTCATTGCTTACTTTCATTAACAGTTATTCTTTTTCTTGACTAATTTGTTCTCTTAGTATACATCTTGTATTACCGAGGTCTTTTTCAATAAAATATTAGTATTCATCAGAAAATTTCATGCGAACAAATTCCCTCTCTATCTGCACTATTTATCTATTTTTTCCCTTTAAAAGTCTATTATGATCTATATGCTCTTGCGTCATTGCAGGAAAATCTTCAACAATGGCTGACTGATGAAAAAGCTCGTGATCAGTTTGTGATTCGTGCTGGTTCAGATACAGAGGTTTTATGGAATGATGCAATGCAGCCGAACGCTGAGCCTGTTTATAAGCGTGCTGTGAGTAGAATATGCATATGTATATCTAAATCTACATATCCTGATACTATCACATAATACTGTTGATTATGTATTGTTGGGAGGATATCTCTCTCTTTCCTGTGATAGTTTGATGCTAAAGCTTAGTGTGGCATACTTCTACTTAAAACAATTTATGAACATCTGCTCACTGCTGGAGCATTATTAATTGAAATAAATTGGCCAATTTATACTTTGTGTCACTTTGATGAATGGTCCTATTTGTTTTCCATTACAGTTCTGGACTGAAAGTTTTGTGCAGTGGTCCCCACTGGGGACATACTTGGCGACACTTCATAGGCAAGGTGCCGCTGTTTGGGGAGGTGCCAGTACCTTTAATCGTCTTACGCGTTTTGCTCATCCTCAGGTTTAATTTTGTTTTTGGTTTCTCATTGTGTAACATTTTCCCCTTGATATATAATTTAATTGATATTAACTGCAGGTTAAACTGATTGATTTTTCCCCTGGTGAGAAATATTTAATAACCTATAGCAGCCACGAACCAAGTAATCCTTGTGGTGCAAATGTGAGTTTTTCTACTTTGCCAGTCATTACTGAACTGTAAATTCATTGGGCCCGGAAATATTGATAATGTGAATTTATATTTTAGATGGTTGTGATAAATATTTTTGACATGAGAACTGGAAAAGTGATGAGAGGTTTCGAGGGAAGTGCTGATGACTTTGGTATTGGAGCAACTGGCGGTGTTAAAGGGGTGTCATGGCCTGTTTTCAGGTGAGTTTCTCTTCCTGCATATGACTATTTTCAATATCATTCCTTAATCTAATGGATTAATACCTTTTTTCCCAGATGGGCAGGGGATAAAGAGGACAAATATTTTGCTAGAATTGGGAAAAACATTATCTCTGTCTATGAAACAGAAACCTTTTCACTTATTGACAAGAAATCCTTGAAGGTTGAAAATGTTGTGGATTTCAGTTGGTCACCTACTGATCCAATTTTTGCTCTCTTTGTTCCTGAACTGGGGGACCATCCTGCTAGGGTGAGCATTGTTGTTTAATATGGATATGATTTTTTATTTACAAGTAGTTGTGCTTTCTCTTCTCTCAAATGTGTGAATTAAGTTACATTAATGTTACTTCATCCAAATGATTTTCAGGTGAGTCTTATGCAAATCCCAAGTAAGAATGAGTTAAGGCAGAAGAATCTTTTCAGTGTTAGTGAATGCAAAATGTACTGGCAAAGCAATGGGGATTATCTTGCTGTTAAGGTTGATCGATATACAAAAACGAAAAAAAGCACATGCACAGGTTTTGAGCTTTTTCGTACAAGAGAACGGGATATTCCCATTGAGGTTTTTGAGCTTGAGAATAAGAACGATAAGATTATTGCCTTCGCATGGGAGCCAAAAAGTCACAGGTTTGCAATTATCCATGGTGATAACCCAAGACCCGATATAAGCTTCTACTCAATGCGCTCTGTAAACAATACAGACAAGGTCAAAAAGCTCACTACTCTGAAAGGGAAGCAGGCAAATACTCTTTTCTGGTCACCTGCTGGTCGCTTCATTATACTTGCAGGATTAAAGGGTTTCAATGGACAGTTGGAGTTTTATGATGTTGATGAGCTTGAAACCATGGCAACAGCTGAGCATTTTATGGCAACAGATATTGAATGGGATCCTACTGGAAGGTAACTTTGTGGTTTAATTGTTTGGCTATATTCAAATCAAAGTGCACTGCACAACTGCTATATTCATTTCATGGTTAAGATATATACCTGCATTGAATTAGTTGGAAGGCAATCCAGCAGATTTTTTTCTTTTTCTTGTAATCTGGGTTGTAACATTTGACCTTTTTGCATCTATTAGGTATGTTGGAACTGCAGTGACTTCAGTACATGGGATGGAAAATGGTTTCAACATCTGGTCCTTCAATGGCGAGATACTTTATAGGATCTTGAAGGATCATTTCTTTCAGGTAATCTTACCAATATTCCGTGGTTTTTAACCATGTCTTGTATATACACGAACTCAATTTGCCTTCTCTATTACAAGTGAAATTATTTGCTGTATACTTGTTCTCATACTGTTTTTGACAGTTATTGTGGCGCCCAAGACCACCGTCAGTATTGAGTCCTGAGAAAGAAGAAGAGATTGCTAAGAACTTAAAGAAGTACAGTATGAAGTACAAGGTAGAGGACCGGGATGTTTTAATGCTATTGAGTGAGCAAGATCGTGATAAGCGGAGGATGTTGAAGGATGAATGGGACAAATGGGTCAATGAGTGGAAGCATTTGCATGAAGTAGAAAAACTGGAGAGGCTGGAACTAAGGGATGGAGAAGCCAGCGATGAAGAGGAGTATGAAGCAAAAAAAGTTGAAGTTGAGGAGATATTGGATGTTTCTGAGGAGGTCCTTTCGTTTGAGGAGTAATATTAGTGATAATTTTTTTAGGGCTTTACTAGAACCCTCAATTTACAGCACAATTCATGCTCTTTCAGCTTAATGAAATTGCATTTGGTTTGAAAAAGTGCAGAATTTGGTACACAGTTAAATCATTTTTTATTTGGATGATTATAATAAACAGAAATATACATTTGCAATAAATACGGTAGGTGGATTTCCCTAATAAAAATTCGTTATCCCATGTGGTTAGGTTCTCATCATTAATTTGGTCCACGAACTTTCAAGTTCTATGTTGGACACACTACAATTTGGACTGAAATGACATTGTTAGGATTTTGTCTTAATTAACAGAACTCAATTACAACTTGAACCTTGTGGTTTGTTTCTCTTACTCTATAGATACATGGAAATACCCGACCCAAATCAGTCAGGATCGGGCACAAGTGAAAACCTGCCCCTGTTAGTACTCTTTAGTACAGAAACAAACAATAATCATAACCGATTTCTACATAAAGTTTTCCCTCTCCATCTCGACCAAAATGAGTACCAAGTTTTGTGGATCAAAGTTTAATTTCTTCTATATATGATTTTGTTGGAGAAAAAAGAAGCAGCAAAACAAATATAATAAAAATAAAAGCACCATCTTTTCCATCATTTGTGTTTATGATTCCTTTAAATCACCTGCTTACCTAACCCCTCTCCCACCTCAACCCTTCAACTTTTGGCCTCTAAATCTAACACACGTCAATTAATTAGTTGTGTCAACACCCTCTTCTACCTCCACCAACTACCTCACTCACAGAATGCCCGTGCACCTAACCCCCCACTCCCAGCAGCTTACTCATCACTCCCAGCAGCTATGCCTATACCCTCTCTCTATATTATAAAAAGTCTTTCTTCAATTCCCACCCAACTCTCATTCTCATATACCTAACTACCTAACTAGCTAGCTCCTAATTTACAACTACGTGTATACCTACTCCATCTCCCACAACCACCATGGACCTTCTCTTTTTAGAAAAACTCCTCCTATCCCTCTTCTTCACCATTCTTCTCGTTATCTTCATCTCTAAGGGTATGTTTGGTTGGGGTGAAAACACGGAGAATAGAAAATAGGGAGAGAAAAATATGGTGAAAAATGACATTTTTCATTATTTGGTTCAGGAGAGAAAACAAGAGAGATAGAAAATAGGGAGGAAAATTTTTCCTCCGAGCCCACCTTTTTTTTTCCTCCCAATTTGGAAGGAAAAAGTGCTGAATGATGTACTTTACACAAATACCCCAACTTTATTCATCTCTCCTACTCCTTGCTTTATTCATCTTACCTGTGACCTGATTACTTTTGTCTCTTCATTCTAATCACTTTTTTAGCACCTTCAAAGCACAGCAACGTGAACTACTCCAGGCTCTCTCTCTCTCTCTCTCTCTCTCTCTCTCTCTCTTGCTTTTTTTTTAATTACAAAAATTATTTTTTAAAAAAAGGTCAAACTTAACAGAGCAATAACTGAGACCTAACAGAATACTACATTGACAAAAATTGAAACTTAAAGGACTGAAATGACAAAACTGAAAGTTAAAGAACTGAAATGACAAAAGCTAAAAGTTAGAGGGTCAGTTTTGCATTTTTGCCTAAAATTTAAAAAGCAAAACAATATTTTACCTTTAAAAAAAAAAGTTTGATATAGCAACATCCTAAAAAATTGTAACTCTAGTATTTTCCTCTTTCTAAAGGCCATAAAAAATTTTATAGGTAGAAGCCCAACAACAAAAATTACCAATAATAAAGCTAAAAATAGTTAAGTTCAATCAACCAATTTTACTCAAAACAAACAACCCAACCCTTTAAAAAATTTTAAATAAAATAATTTTTCCTTACCCAACAACAACACACACATCAAAAGCACAAAAAAATAATTAAATAGAAAATCCCTTAGCAATTAGTTAAGCAGCAGAGCCGGAGGCCAAAATTGCCGCACATAGCCAACAACAAAGCCGCCCCCCCTAACTCTAAGTCCTAGCTCCGTCTCTATTTTTTTTTTAGAATCAGGTAAGTAAAGTTTTATAAATCAACCAAATCCGTTTGGAAAACATCCCCCAAATCAGTGGGTAGATCTTCCACCTATACAACAGTGTCAGCAATTAGAATTGCTCTACGAGCAAGGGCATGAGCTAATTTATTGCCCTCCCTCCTCACATGTTTGAAAATTAATTCTAGTAAAGCTAGAACATGAACCATGAATCTCTTTAATTACATGACCAAAAAGTGTTAGGTTCTCCCTCTTGTTGGTGACAGCCTACACAACCCGCATGCTATCACCTTCAACAATCAGAGAGAAAAGGCTTAACTCCCTTGCAAAAGCGACTGCTCTGCTACATGCTAAAGCTTCAGCAGCATCCACCGAATGAGTCTCACGAATCTTCTGACTAAGGGCAACAATTATTTCCCCCTCACTATCACGAACAACGACTCCAATGCTAGCCATGCCCGAGCTGCCAAAAAAGGCTGCATCAAAGTTGGCTTTATACACACCTTCAGGTGGAGGTAGCCAACGCGTCTGGACAGCTCTCCTCTGAATCTTAGGTGGGTGCTTGTGGATCTCAAAGTACTCAGTCACCAAATTCTTTGCATGCAAGCTGACTTCGTGGAGGGGCCAAGAAGGTTGCTTTTCTCGAAGCCTATTTCGTCTCTACCATAAGCTCCAAGCAATCGTGGAGAACCAGGCCATATGCAAGACTGATCCTCTGCCCAGTACCGCTTCAAACAGATCCATGAAAGTCCGGAATTGGGTCTTATACAACATAGCAAAACTAACCTCAAATTTCCAAACCGCCTTGGCCTGATCACATAACCAGAGAGCATGCATGGCTATTTCTTGATGCTCTTCGCAGAAGGAACAAGTCACATCTAATGGAATGTGTCTCTTGTGCAGATTTTCCTTGGTTGGCAGAGAATCCTTAACGGCACGCCGTATAAAATGACGAATTTTATTAAGGGCACGGATACACCAAATGCCCTTCCAAACCTTCTGCTCCCCTGACGAAGTTGAAGCTTGTTCAACCATAACTGAATTTGAAACAAGCATATGATATGCACTTCGGACAGAATATTCCCCATCTGAGGTAAATGGCCAAACCAAAGCATCGTCCTGACCAAGTCCACTGATATGGATTCGTTTAATTTCTTCGGCCTCCCAACTCATAAAAGTATGATCAATCAAATCCACATTCCAAGATTGGGCATTAGGTAGTAGAAGTTCACTAACCTGTGAGATAACAGAATTCAATCTAGGAGACAAGATTTTATTGTGAGCAGGATCAGGTAGCCATCTATGTTCCCACACCTTTATTGATAGTCCATCACCAACACGCCAAATAGCACCCTTCTGAATAACCTCCCTAGCTTGCATTATACTTCGCCAAGCGTATGAGCATTTTGCGGGTATAGCAACATCAAAAATACTCCCATTTGGGAAGAACTTCGATTTGAACACCCTATAAAGGAGGGTATCTTTTTGGTGAAAAAGCCGCCACACTTGCTTTGCCAATAAAGCGTTGTTGAAGTGCTGAAAATCCCTAAACCCCATGCCACCCACAGATTTTGAGGAACACAAAGAACTCCATTTCACCCAATGAATTTTCTTCTTCTCTTCTTGGCCCCACCAAAATTTCCTAATCATAGCCTCAATATCCTTGCACAAGCTTGTAGGCAGTCTGAACACACTCATAGAATAGGCTAGTATTGATTGTATGACATCCTTGATCATGATCTCTTTGCCGGCTTGTAAAAGCAACTTCTCCTTCCATCCCATTATTCGTGCCTAAATTCGTTCCTTGACTGATGTGAAACACGCTTTCTTATTTTTCCCCACAAAGGAGGGTAGCCCCAAGTATTTTTCGTAGTGCTGAATCACTAGAACACTCAGGGATTGTTTTATGACTTCCTGGGACTCTTCATCAATATTTTTGCTGAAAGATAAAGTGGTCTTATCTTTGTTGACCATCTGACCTGAAGCAACTTCATAGATAGCTAGCAACTCTTGAATTTTCTCACATTCAGTTAGGGTGGAGCGGCATAGTAACAAGCAGTCATCTGCGAAGAAAAGGTGGGTAATCTTTGGTCCAAGTCTGCATAAAGAAAAACCCTCAATTTCCCCAACACTAGCAGCTTTCCTCAGGATGGCATTTAATCCCTCGGCATAAAAAAGGAAAAGATAAGGGGAGAGAGGGTCCCCTTGTCTTATACCTCTACTTGGATAAATCATTCCTTTTGGTTTCCCATTCACCAAGATAGAATAAGAGATCGTCGTCACACACTCCATAATCAAATCAACCCAAGACTGTTGAAAGCCCAATCTCAGCAATATATTCTTCAAAAAGACCCATTCTACTCGGTCATAAGATTTACTCATATCAAGCTTGAGAGCCATGAATCCTTTTTTCCCGAGGCAACTGGTTTTCATATGATGTTGTAACTCAAATGCAATCAAGACATTATCCGTGATCAACCTGCCAGCTATAAAAGCACTTTGTGTTTCTGAGATAATAGAGTCAAGCAGTGGTTTAAGCTGTTTGCTATGACTTTGCTAATAATTTTATAAATTACATTACAAAGGCTAATAGGTTTGAATTCAGTTACTCTTTCAGGATTTTTAACCTTTGGGATTAGGGTAATGAATGTATGATTTATGGATTTCAGCAAAGAACCTGAATGGTTGAATGGTTGAATGCAATGGATTTAGATGGTGCTTAATGAATGTAAATGTAATAGCACCTTTAGATTGAATGGTTTTTTTTTTTTTTTTTTTTTTTGAGAAAACTTTAGATTGAATGGTTGAATCCAATGGATTCAGGCTAAATCATGTAAATGTAAATGTTGGTGCTTAAAAATGAGATGGTGGCATTCCGTACATTATTTGTTAGTTTGTGTGGTCTCGATCTAAGGCACTTGTTCGTCGCTTTAGAGACGAACCTGTTGAGAGCTGCGATCCTTCCAGTTAGTTTCTGAACTTCCTTCACTATTCTTGGCGATGTCATCTCTAAGATAGCTCATACTTTCTCCGAGTTGGCCTCTATCTCCCTCTGGGACACCATGAACTCCAAAAACTTTCCAGATGCAACTTCAAAGGTGCACTTATTAGGATTCAACCTCATCTAGTATCGTCTAAAGGTCGCGAAAGTCTCCTTGAGGTTGTCTAAGTGCGTGGCTTCCTCTTTACTCTTAACAAGCATATCATTCACGTATACTTCCATGTTCCTCCTAATCTATTTACTGAACATTCTGTTGATTAACCTCTGGTAGGTCGCTCTTGCATTTTTTAGCCCGAAGGGCATTACCTTATAATAGTAGAGCCCTTAGCTGGTGATGAAGACAGTATTCTATTGGTCCTCTTCTGACATCTTGATTTGGTTATATCTTGAAAACGCGTCCATGAATATGAGGAGCCTATGCCCTGCTGTGGAGTCCATGAGCTGATCTATTCTTGGTAGGGGGAAGCTGTCTGTTGGGCAGGCTTTGTTCAAGTCTGTGAAGTCTACGTACATTCTCTATTTCCCATTTGCTTTCTTCACTAAGACGACATTGGCCAGCCAGTCCGGGTAGTAGACTTCTTAGATAAAATCGGCAGATAGTAATTTGCTTACCTCGTCCATGATGGTCTTATTTCGTTCAGGGGCAAATACCTGTCATCTTTGCTGGACAGGTTTCTTCTCGGAGTCCACTTTCAAGTGATGTTAGATCACTTCGGTTGCTATGCTTGGCATATCCTCGTGACTCTATGCGAAGTCGTCCAAATTGGTCTTGAGGAATTGGATTAGTTTCTTCCTTATTTAAGTGTTCAAGCTTGTCCCTATCTTTATATTCTTCAATGGTTTTCCGTCTACTAGTTCCACGGTTTCTAAAGCTTCTACTTTCTCCTCCTCTTTTTCCTTAATCATCTAGGTATGTTTCTCTTTTGTCGTTAGTACTGCTTGGTAATATTTTCTGGCTAGTACCTGGACGTTGCTGCCTTTCAGCGGTTGAGTGTGGGTCTCCCAATGATCACATTATATGAGGATAAACAATCTACTATCAGGAAGTCAAGCTAGCGTGTTACCTGTTAAGGGTGAGATCATATTATGACCGTTAATGCTACTATACCCTTGTGGTATACACGGTCTCCGCTGAAACTGACGACGGGAGATTCAAAGGGCTGTAGTCTCTTGAGATCTACTTTTAGCTATTGGAAAGCTGAGAGATATATGATGTCTACAAAATTGTCGTTGCTTATGAGGATCCGTCTAGTGTTGAACCCGTCTACCATAAGTGTGATAACCAAAGGGTCGTCATGCGGTTGCTTTACGCCCCTGACATCTTTTGAGAACCAAATATCCACTTCTACTTTTCTTCTCTGTTTTAGAGGTGGTAACTTGTGGACGATGTTTACCTGTCTTTGCTGTGACTTCTTGAGGGACTTGAAAGATCCACCCGTGGATGGCCTTCCTGTAATCATTTTTATTTCTCCTATCACACTTTGTGGATGGTTGAACGTCTTAGCCTCGTCCTTGGGAACAACCTTGTTTCTCTCATTATCATCATCTCTAGGTCGACTAGATTCCCTTTTCTTTAAGAATTTTTGAAGTTTTCTCTTCTGGATGAGTTCTTCATTTTGCTCCTTCAGGTCTCTGCAATCTTCAGTGTAATGGCCATGGTCTTTGTGGAAGCGGTAGGGCTTTCTCTTATCCCGCACACTAGGTGACGAGTGCAACAGTTTTGACCACTTGAGGTGATGATCATTCTTAATCTGCATCAAAATTTTATCAATAGGCATAACCAAAGGGGTGAATTTTACTGTCGGGGGTGTTTTATCATCTCTCCATTTATTCTCAACAGCATCTTGATAATCTCCCCTGTCTTTCTTACGTCCCCTCCAGTCTTCTCTTTTTCCTTTTCTCGGTGGGCTTATCCTCATCCCCTATTGCTGCTAAGGCATCTTCGGCGTTCATGTACTTTTGAGCTTTTAACAGCATCTCTTCCATTGTCTGTAAGGGGCTTTTTGTGAGTGCGACCATGAACTCTCGAGATTTCAATGCAGCTTTGAAGGAGGATAACTGCACTTTGTCGTTTGCTTCGTCGATCTCCAAAATTTCTTTAGTGAAACGCTTCACATATGACCTTAGGGTCTCCTTTCCCCCCTGCCTGATGGTGAGTAGATGGTCTGCAGGCCTTTTTGGATGTTGTCTACCGACAAAATGGCGTACGAAGGAATTTCCCAATTGTTCGAAGTTGTCAATGGACGATGTCGCTAACTTGCTAAACCATACTCGCGTTGCTCCCTTGAGGGTGGTAGGGAAGGAGCAGCACAGTATCTCGTCCGGGGGCTGTTGCAGACTCAAAGTCGTTTTGAAGGTGGTGATGTGGTCCAATGGATTTTTCAGACCGTTGAACGATTTGAGTTGGGGAAGAAGAAATTTCAGGGGCATGGGGCACTCCAAAACCTTTGCTGTGAAGGGTGAATCTGTCCTTCGA
The DNA here is from genome assembly GCA_023621385.1 of Quercus gilva. Taxonomy (NCBI): domain Eukaryota; kingdom Viridiplantae; phylum Streptophyta; class Magnoliopsida; order Fagales; family Fagaceae; genus Quercus; species Quercus gilva. Next base: position 69,825,235 of record CM042480.1, on the reverse strand, counting down.
ACCATTCCATCCAAGCTCCGATCCTTCTTTTCCTTTATTGCATTCCTTAACTCATCCATTTCTCTCTTTATTTCCTTGAGGAGGTCTGAGTTTGTTTCATCAGGAGTATTCAATCATCATTGGTCATTCCTTCTGTGGCTATCTCCATCATCATTCCGATTAGTCCCAGAACGATTCTTTTCCTATTGTAATTGCAATCTCATCTCCTAGTTCTACCTAGTGAGCTCCTCCACACTGGCAGTAAGTGTTTGGATTTGCAACACTAGTGCTGTAGAATCTTGTGGCGTACTAGACTCCATTTGGACCTTAGGATTTGAACAAAACTACACTTTTGTACCGAAGTACGAAGTTGTCATTCCCACAGACGACGCCAAACTGATGATGCGAAAATCGTCAGTGAGTAGGTTCGTCCTAGTGGATCAGCACGAGCTCACCCAAGTTACTGCAAGGTTCAGAATAGAGTTCTCTCAGGGTGATCACTGGTGTGGTGTCGACCATGGAGTCTCTGATGACTTAATCAATGAACAGATTTCAGAGGATAGAGAATTCTTAGTAGTGAGAGCGAGAATGAGTAGAGTGTATGTACCTTTCCTGGATTTTGTGGGTCTATATATATAGGCTTTCTCTAGTAGCCGTTGCTCTTCTTAAATGGTGAATTAAGTTTGCTTAGGTAATGTCTTTGGTTTTTAATTTGGTCTTTATTGGGCCTTCAACGGCCTCTTTGCTAATATGTAACTGCCGAGGTATTAAATGACAGCCTTCATGGTGCTCTACCCTCATCCAAGTTGGCTCAGCCTGGACAAGGATAACTTCTCTGTCCATCATTTACTAAGTTTAAGGAAAAAGAAAAGTAAAACGAATAATGGATGAGCACATCAAAATTATTAAATTTTAAACCTGCAGCTTTGGAAAGTATTCCTTTTTTTTTTTTTAATCAAAATATAGATTTGATTGAACTTAAAAAGAAATTTTTGTGGATCCTATTCATTCTCTCTTCATGTTTATCCGGAAAGTAAGGGTTTTTTTTTTTTTTTTTTTTTTTTCTTGGGTGAAGCCATAATTACAAAAGCGAACTATCAACAACTTCCCTATCTAGTAAGGCTCCGTTTGGATTGGCGTTTGCGTCTAAGGAGTTTGCTTTTTGGCTTTTTTTTTTTTTGGACTAGCGACTCTTGCACTGTTTATGGGACATGAACAGTACATTAAGGCAAAGAACAGTATTTTTTTGTGTAACCAGTAACAAAAAATTATATTTTTATTGTTTTTAATTTTTAGCAAAATAAGCGGTGATGAAGAGTAATTTCGTCAGTCGTGTGGAATGTGCTCAGATGGACCTAAACTCCAGCCTAGATACCTGTACAAAAGAAAAGGCCGCTCCCTTCAAAATGGTCACCGGTGTGGCGCCTGCCACAACGTCTCCGACGCTTAAGTTAGAACAGAAAGATACTTTTCAAGATGAAACATAATAAAAATAACTAGTGTTTTCTTTAGAATGTTTTTCATACCTTTTGTTTGCAACGTGAGGGCAATATATATGTACTGCCCTGGATTCTAGCCATTGTGATGGGTATTGTGATTTCAATGCTCTTATGAGTAATGCTTCATGCCTAATAATGGAGCTTTAATCTGCTCCTAACGGTCTGTACAGTTGGTTTTGTAACTGTTCAAAGTGTTATTGGCGGCATTGAATGAAGCGTTTATCCTTGTCAGTGACGTGGGCACTCGTCCTCACATGATGATCCCGTCTACCCTATTGAGATTGTCTGTAATTTATTTTGTCAGTCCGATCAAGCAGTATCTAAACACACATTAAGAGTTTTACCAGACAAGGAAGTTGTTGAATAGTTCGCATTCTTACCAGATAGCGAAGTTGTTGATAGTTCGCATCAATTTAAGACAAATATTCATCACTTCAATTAAACGAAATGGACCCCATTTTAAATTGATGGTCCACGAGAGGCGAAGATTCTTCCAACTCGAGCAGTCCCACGTACTTTGTATTTTGTAAGGTAAAAGAAAGTGATGAAACTACGTACACGGAATAGTAATACAATGCAAGCAACTTTAATCTTTTTTTTTTTTTTTGTTTTTTTGGTAGAAAGGAATTTCATTAAAAAAAGAACTAAAGGGAACAAGGCAGAGCAGAAACGTATCTGCTATGGCACATACCAGCTCTGTCAGAGCTTAACAAGTCCAACAGACCCACAGGCGGGTCATGAAATAAAGCAAAAGATCTATCCTGGTGAAACTTTAATCGTTTTATATGTTATATTCTCCGGGAAAGTTTAGGGATGATAAAATTTAAAAAGCAAAAAAATATTTTACCTTTAAAAAAAAGTTTGATATAGCATCCTAAATTTGTCATTTTGGATACATTTAGTACACTGAATGTAGATTATATTAGGAATAGTAATATTTATTACTGAGAATATAAGACATTGTAATGAAATAATTATTACGATTTATAAGTTTGGTTGTTACATATGGAAAACTTGTAAAAGATGGTATATAAAGAAATTTTATATTTTTGAAAATATATTAATTTTAAAACCTATTATATACACTAAGGAATATCTATTACACCCATGCTATTCTTCAATTTAAAGAATAGTTATTCCAATGTAATAACTAATCTATGTAATAAAGATGCAACCAAATAACTGAATTGATATTACACATGAATAACTATTCCATTATAAAAATTATAACAGCGTACCAAACGTGACTTTTGTCATCACGAACTTTCATCCTTTCACTGCTATTCATTATGTTTGGCTTGAACAATTAATGTGACTGCACGCTGAGCTTATATATATATATATATATATATTTTGATGGGAGCGCTGAGCTTATATATATGAATATAATATCAAAAGGCTAAATCATGTAAACGTTGGTGCTTAAAAATGAGATGGTGGCATTCCGTACATTATTTGTCAGTTTGTGTGGTCTCTAACTTTGTTTGTTTGTTTGTTATTTTAGTGTATATTTGGATTGATTCATTTTCATTTCGTGTATTTTATTTATTTATTTCATATGAGAATATAGTTTTTTTTTTTTTTTTTGGTAAAATATGAGAATATAGTTACTATAACTTAAATCATCCCATCAAAAAGTGATACAGTACAATATTCTTTATTAGGACGAAAATTAAATCATCCAATCAAAAATTGAAGAGGAATTTGTATCTAGTATAATTTGTCCCGATACGATTAAACAATAAAGCTCTTGATTTAAAATTAAAAATGTAGTGCATTAATTGATTATATTCCTCCTCTGTCGATATTGTTGTAGGCTTAATTATCTATTATCTATTAACTACATAAAAAGCGGCTATGCCATTACAGTGCTTCGGCACTATGCATTCAGTGTTAAAACACTGTTCATCTATAGTACAATTTTTGTGAGTCCCTCTATTTTGTCCGTTCGTGGAGTGCCAAACGATGCGTTTTGGCTGCACTTTGGTTTCGTGAATCCTAATTTTTTGTTCGTTTATGGAGGGCTAAACAATGCATTTTGGCTGAATATATAAAACAATGAAAGGAAGAGAGACATATAACAATAAAAGGGAGAGAGGCCAAAGGAGATCTGGAACTCTCTGGATATCTTCTCTCTCTCTTTTCTCTATATCTTTTCTCTCTATCATTTCAGGATGAGAGGACTAGATCGGCTCAAGAATTTCTGGTTTCGTCAATCACTGCCCAAAATCAAACACAATGTAGTTAAACAATTCAAACCCCATCATAATCATTCAAAAAGCCAAATATACCATAAAAGGAAAAAGAAACAAAAGAAAACACACAAACACACAAACACAAACAAATTCACAGTCTTTCTCTAAAAAATATCTTATTTCAAATCACAAAAAACCCATTAAAAAAAAATAAACTGAATCCATATCTATTAACTATATAAAAATCTAGTTTCGTTAATCACTGGCCAAAATCAAACACAATGTAGTTAACAACTCAAACCCCATCATAATCATTCAAAAAGCCAAATATACCATAAAAAGAAAAAAGAAACAAAAGAAAACACACAAACACAAACAAATTCACAATCTTTCTCTCAAAAATATCTTATTTCAAATCACAAAAAAAAAAAAAAAAAAACCATTTAAAATAAATAAATAAATAAACTGAATCCACAAAAAACCCATTTAAAAAAAAAAAAAAAAAAAAAAAAAAAAACTAAACTGAATCCATAAAAGATCATTCAAAACCATTGAAAATAAAATACATAAACAAACCTCAAAGAAAGCATTGTAAGGAGGAGCATCAAAATTCGAAATCTTCTATAAAGCTTCCTGAGAATAGCGAAAACGATTGAGGAAAGAATGACACTCCAAGAATTGGGATATTAAGGGGCAAAATAAGGTGGTAGCAAGTAGCAAGCAGTGGAGGTGGAGGCAAAGAAGTGAGGAGAGAGAAAGAGAGAGGAGGTAGACATTTATGGGAGAGGGAGAGTTTGGGGCTTGGCTGGCTGATGAGAGAGTGAGGAGGTGGGTATCTAAATAATTCTAGGGTTTAAAATTGTGATGCTGTCGTTTAGTTTTTTTGTTTTTTAGTTTTTTAAAGCAAATATCAAAACGACGTAGTTTTGGAACTAATATTAAATTTAATGTCAGATCCAAAACACGTCGTTTATATATATCTCCCTTTATAATAAAAGTGGCTATGCCGCTACAGTGTTTCGGTACTGTGCATCCAGAGTGTTGGCACTGTACAGCATTGTAGCTGCAACAGTGCTTTGGTTTTGTGAGTCTTTTTTTTTTTTTTTTTTTTAAAAACCTTTTGTTTATTCAACTGGCACTATAACTACAGTGCCTAAATTTTTTTTTTTTTTTTAGTAATCGGTTTGTGTTTTTTTTTTTCTTTTAAATATTGATGTAAGCTGACATTTATATTGTTATACTGACACAACAAATTTCACAATATTTTCACAATTATTGACATGTCAATTTCTTACGAGTCAAAAAAAAATAATAAAATATGAAACTATAGCCAACCACAACTGAAAATAAATATTTTAAAAAAATGTTACAACACTTATTGTTATCACAATATTTTCACAATTGTTGAAATCTCAGTTTCTTATATATCAAATAAAAAAATGCTAAATCCACAACATTTTAACATTAATTTCACAACAAATCATAGGTAAACTATTATTAATGGATAGTACTGCAGCTATAGTGCTTTTGGTAAGCTATTAACATTAATTTCACAACACTAATATTAAACTTAATGTCAGATCCAAAACACGTCGTTTATATATATCTCCCTTTATAATAAAAACGGGTATGCTGCTACAGTGCTTCGGTATTGTGCATCCAGAGTGTTGGCACTGTAGCTGCAATAGTGCTTTGGTTTCGTGAGTCCTTTTAAAAAAAAAAAAAAAAAAAAAAAAAAAAAAAAAAAAAACCTTTTGTTTATTCAACTGGCACTATAACTACAGTGCCTAAAGTTTTTTTTTTTTTTTTTAGTAATCGGTTTGTGTTTTTTTTTTTTTCTTTTAAATATTGATGTAAGCTGACATTTATATTATTATACTGACACAACAAATTTCACAATATTTTCACAATTATTGACGTGTCAATTTCTTACGAGTCAAAAAAAAAAAAAATGAAACTGTAGCCAACCACAACTGAAAATTGTGCGGGCCCATATGGTGCGGACCTGTGTGTGATTTGGGCCTTGGGCCAACAAAGGAGCCCAAGGGCCTGACAATTGGTGCCCCCGAGGTCCCAACCCAAGTCCGCCTAGCAACGGGCCCGGTCCAAACGCCATCCGAGGACCCAAACCTTGTACCAAACACAAATAGGACTACTGAGGTGATTGCTCAGTTCGACTTGCCGAGCATTGCTGCATTTGTCCGAACATGCAGCCGGGTGACTGCCCGGTGGTGCCTAGAGAGTAACGCTGCCGTACACGTTTGCTATAGTGGGGATCATTCCCAAAGCCACTCCCACCTAAACCCCCACTAATCCCTCATGAGATTGGACCTCTCAATCCAATAATGTTGAGGGTAATCATGATCACCCCACTAGTAATCTCCTACAAATAAGAGAATGAAAGAAGGAGCAGGGGTTGGGAAAAAGAGGGGGGAAAAAAGAGATAGAAAATAGAGCGACAGAAGAGTGATACAAAGAGGAAGTGAGGAGGTGTACTAAAAGGAGAGAAATGTGATCTTATTGAGTCTCCTAGCTGCGAACGACCCAAAGTAGAAATCACTATCCCACCATACAAATAGGTTGTGAGTCGGGATGAGGTGCAGCCCATTAAGCCTCATTTTTGTCTTGCACAAAAATAAATGTTTTAAAAAAATGTTACAACACTTATTGTTATCACAATATTTTTACAATTGTTGAAATTTCAGTTTCTTATATGTCAAATAAAAAAATGCTAAATCCACAACATTTTAACATTAATTTCACAACAAATCATAGGTAAGCTATTATTAATGGATAGTACTGGAGCTACAGTGCTTTTGGTTTATTCAACTAGCACTTTAGCTACAGTGCCTAAAGTCTTTTTTTTTTTAGTAATCGGTTTGTGTTTTTTTTTTTTCTTTGAAATATTTATGTAAGTTGGCATATATATTGTTATACTGACACAACAAATTTCACAATATTTTCATAATTATTGACGTGCCAATTTCTCACAAGTCGAAATAAAATAATAAAATATGAGACTGTGACCAACCACAACTAAAAATAAATGTTTTGAGAAAATGTTACAACACTTATTATTATCACAATATTTTCATAATTGTTGAGATTTCAGTTTCTTATAGATCAAATAAAAAAATGTTAAGTTCACAACATTTTAACATTAATATCTACCATGCCTAAAGTTTTTTTTTTTCCTAGTAATCGGTTTGTGTTTTTTTTTTTTCTTTTAAATATTTATGTAAGCTGGCATATATATTGTTATACCGATATAACAAATTTCGCAATAGTTTTACAAATATTGAAGTATCAATTTCTTACAAGTCGAAATAAAATAATCAAATATGAGATTGTGACCAACCACAACTGAAAATAAATGTTTTGAGAATAACAATAACAATGTTATCAGCTTAAAACCAATAATAACTTGTCATTTAGAATTTGTTCTAAAAATGTTATAAATGTAACATTTCTCTCAAATAAAATAAAAAAATATCTATTCGGATCCTAAAAATGAAGATATTGTGAAAATATTGTGATATTTTGTTGTATTCTTAGACTTCTTTTTTAATATAATCAAATTGGGTTAGCCAAAATTCACGGTTTTACACACAAAATCTATATTAATTTTCTCACTATTTTTGGGGCAGCACATGCCTTGCATGTGCAGCAATCGCTAATATTATGCAAAAATCTGATTGATGGTTCACTAATCTTTAAAAAAAAATGATACTTATTAATTAATGTCAGATGCATGCATGCATCAATTGAGACCACATTGTGGTCGATTGAATGGGGCATTGCCGAGCTAGTGAACCATCCGGAGATCCAGCAAAGGCTACGAAATGAGCTTGACACGGTGCTTGGTCCAGGAGTGCAAATCACAGAGCCAGACACCCACAAGCTCCCATATCTACTAGCTGTAATCAAGGAAACTCTCCGGCTAAGGATGGCCATTCCTTTGTTAGTCCCACACATGAACCTCCATGATGCTAAGCTTGGCAGGTTTGACATTCCAGCTGAGAGCAAGATCCTTGTGAATGCATGGTGGCTTGCTAACAACCCTGCCAATTGGAAAAATCCACAAGACTTCAGGCCTGAAAGGTTTTTAGAAGAAGAGGCCAAAGTGGAAGCCAATGGCAATGATTTTAGGTACCTGCCTTTTGGTGTTGGAAGGAGGAGTTGTCCGTGGATTATACTTGCTTTGCTGATTCTTGGAATCACGTTGGGATGTTTAGCAAGGTTTTCAGACCCAGACCGTTCATTGAACCGTAAAAGGGAGAGGTTCAAGGTTTTTAAAGTCGAACCGGGGTCGAACCGTAATGACGTCATAATTAATTTAATAATTAATTAAAGCCTAAATATAGATATTAAATTTATAAAACTAGCAAAATTTATTAATATATCTATATATGTGAGAGAAATTTAATGATTTTCAAGCATATATTTAATAATTAAATAAGAAAGTTAATAAAATAAAATAATAACCATGAAAACATTAAAATTTATGATTAATTTTTGAAGTAAAGTTGAATATCTTTGAAGGATTTTAATTATAATTTTTTTTTATTCCTTGTAAGAGATGGATAATTTAATTAAGTAGAATAAAATTGTGTTAAGTTAAGTTGTTTAAAAAAAAAAAAATTGCTAAGGGGTTGGACCGCACTGTTCTTGCCACCGGTTCGTGTGGTCCAACCCCGGTTTTAGGGGTTCATGGAATTAACTAAAAATTCAGTTCTTTAAGCTTAAAAAACCGGTTTTCACTGTTCGACCTCCTAGTCTAGTCCGATTCTAAAAACCTTGTTTAGTACAAAACTTTGAGCTCTTGCCTCCACAGGGGCACTCAAAGCTAGACACTTCCAAGAAGGGAGGCCAATTCTGCTTGCACATATTGAAGCATTCTACTATTGTTGCCAAGCCAAGGGTGTTTTAATTAAGAAATCATTGTATTCTCTCTCTCTCTCTCTCTCTCTCTCTCTCTCTCTCTCTCTCTCTCTCTCTCTTGATTGAATTTGCATTTGTGTTTCTGTTAGATATGGAACTATGAATGCATAAATGGTATGATTTTTTTCCAATTGATCATTGAGTATGAGGCTCTGACCATCAAGTTAGAGATGTTATTGGAAATGGGAATAAAAAATGTGGAGGTTTACAGTGATTCACAATTAGTAATTAGGCAACTCGCTGGTGATTATAAATGTTGCAATTTGTCCATTGCACCATATTTTGAGGTTGCGAGACAGTCGCTAAAACAATTTAGCGATACTAAGTTAAACCATGTCCCTCGAAGTAAGAATGACGAAGCCAATCACATGGCATAAAGTGCTTCTGGACATAAAGAAATTAATCAAGTTGCACAAAGTCCCCCATGTTTAATTAAGTAAAAGGATACTCTCATCAGTCATTGATAAGGAATTAGGGACCCAAATTTTTCATCTTGATACCCAAGTTAATGAACGGAGAAACCCAATCATTGATTATTTAAAAACCCCAGTGATTGTACAAATAATGCTTTAAAACTTAAAGCTAGGAAATTTTTTTTAATTGGAGAAAAAGATAAAACTTTATTCAAAAGAGGAGTTGAGGGTATCCTATTGAAATGCATTAGGGATGATGAATCAAAGCAAATCTTAGTAGAAGTCCATGAAGGCATATGTAGTTCACACCAATCAAGTATAAAAATGAAATGGTTGATATACAGATATGGTTACTATTGGCCAAGTGTATTGAAAGACTGCATTAAATAAGCACAAGGTTGCGTAGAATGCCAAAAACATGGTCCAATTCCTTGGATTCCTGCTTTAGATTTTCATGCAATAATAAAACCATGGCCCTTTAGAGGATGGGCAATGAATTTAATTGAAAAAATCAAACCAATTTCAAGAAAAATTGCTTCATAATCGTTGCAAAAGATTACTTTACAAAATGAGTTGAAGCAAAACCTTATAAAGAAGTGGGCGAGTTTGATGTTATTTAGTTTATAAAAGAAATGATAGCCCATAGGTTTAGAATTCCTCAATCTATAACAGTGGACAATGGAACCAGAGTAAAAGCCTTCACACAAGAATATGGTATTCGGATTTTGAATTCCACACCATATTAAGCACAAGCAAATGGTCAAGCAGAGGCCACTAATAAGATTATCAAGAATAATTTGAAGAAAATAGTGGCTAGAAATCCTACAAGTTGGGACTATTTGTTGTTTGAAGTATTGTGGGCATATAGAACTTCAAAAAGAATGAGCATAAACACTACCTCATATTCTTTAGTTTTTGGCCATGATGCAGTTTTACTTATGGAGATTACTGTGAGATCAATGAGGATTACAAGGCAAAATGAATTGACTTATTTGGATTATCAAGATGCAATGTTTGCAGAACTTGATGAAATAGATGAGGCTTGTATGGCAGCTTTAGATTCTATTGTTGTACAAAAACAAAAAGTATCTAAGATGTATAACAAGAGAATTAAGGCGAAATCATTTGCCACTAGGATTTAGTTTGGAAAGTTATTTTGCCGATAGGGGTTAAAGATTCATATATGGGTAAATGGTCTCCTAATTGGGATGGACATTTCTTAATTAGCAAGGTCTTTGATGGAAACGCTTATAAGTTAATGGATATTAGTGGCAATGAGCATACGAGATCCATTAACAGCAAGTTTCTAAAATTATATAAGCCAAGTATGAATGAATTGGCTTACTCACATAAAATTTTTTGAGATGTGCATGTATGCATATTTCCAAGGGCCAAATGAATGGTTAAAATGGGCATTAGTGATTAAAATAATGGATCACAGTGCAATGAATGTATATAGAAGAAAATTCAAAATAAGGAAGGGTCGTATATGATGGAAGTGCAGATATAATTTCGAAATTGAAATTGGTCTAATACAATGGGAATGAATTTCCAAATACTTCTAATTTCTTCTCAATGTAGGCCACTGAGAAAGTCAAATTTTGCAGATTTAGAAAGAGTCTTGTTCTTATTCAGTTGGCATTAATTCTTGAGAAGCAGCAGTTAAATCTTTTAAATCATGCACATCAAGATCGCTACCATGCTCCAGAGCATTTACTTAGTTTGGGAACCACTTCGAACCAGGTACACTGGTCCGAACACCAACATCACTGCTAGCATTACTCAAAACATTCAAAATATTAGTGATGTTGCTCTTTAGTTTTGCTACAACTGTTTGAAAGCCACTGCTGAGAGGTATTCTCCAACACCCGTACCACTCGGATGAACCCCAGAGCTCCCTGTTCCAACAGAATGGAGTTTCCTAGCTTCATTTCTCAACTCCTGCAGCCAATTGGTCCTCTTAGGATCAACAATGAACCTGAAGATGTCCTCCTGTATGCACCATCTCCCAACATCATGCAGAATTATGGTCACAAAGCTGTTCAAGCCCTGATTGAAAAGAATTATTCTAGAATCATGGACAACCTTCGCTTGCAGCCACCTGAGTTTTAAAGGACTTGTTGGATCAGGGGTTTGCGAATTGATCTAACTTAAAGCCTCAATTTTATCTTCTTTGCACCCTTTTGTTTTCTTGTATTAACTCATACACAATTGGCCTAAGTTTACACCCATCATGCACGGGGACATGTGTTAGGCTAAAAATAAATATTTTCACATGTGTGAGCTGTCAATTATCAACTAGTCAAAGTATGCAGGCAATTACAATTTTCATATGAGCAATATATGGAAGATGTTACCAAATATAAGGAGGAGTGTAGTAACTGTTTTTGGTCTACTATAAATAAAAATTAAAGGTATTATCATAAGGACACAACAAAAAAATCTGATAAACTATATTCACATACCCGGTCAACGCAAGGATAATTCGTGTTTGTAAGTGTGTTTGCCTCACATGAATTATCTAGAGATAGTTTTTTGTAACTTAACCCTTCAAAAACTTGATGCGACTTAAACAATGCCCATGCACCTAACCCTTCAAAAACTTGTTGTGATTGTTGCGAAGTAATAACTCAGTAAGTCTGAGGTCAAATCCACAAAGAAAATGGAATTGACTAGCAAACTACAAGAAAATAAAACTAAACTAATAAAGTTTAATTGAAGAAATTTTGATGGTTTAGTTAAGATAATTTAAGTTGAGAGAAAATAACAATCTATTAAGGTGCTAAAGTTTAAGAATCCATACACAGCACATCTATTGGTAGTCTTAACAATATTTATTTTATAACTCAACTGAAATGCATACAAAGAATGATCTTAGAAGGATGATTTTAGTCGAATGATTTAACAATAAGAACTCAAGAATTAATTGTATAAGGTAGTTTTATGAAATCGATTGATTTTAGACAAAACAAAACTAGTGAATTAGTTTGTAGGGAATACTAAGTATTTAATGTGTCCAGATTTTACAGTAAATCAAAAAATTATACAAAACTAGACACTTTTCTAGATGAGTAAATCAATCAAAAACATAATAACATAAGTATTAAAACTATAAAATAATTGTTAAGAACATATTGTCGAGGGAGAAATTGATGCCTCTATCTAAGATGTTGGGAAGCCAAGCCGAAACTCAACTATGGGCTCTTGAGATGGTACCCAAAGGCTTTCGGTGTGATGATAAAACCTATCCAAGCAAGAAACAAAGGCTGCACATGACAAAACAACAACAAAAGCCCAATGAAAAACACGTTACAATACTTAATTATTACATTAATGGTCCTAGTCCAATAGTTCAAATTAATCCTTTAGTGGTACAGTATTATCTCCAACAGTAGGGTAATTTCAGGTTAATAAGTGTGTTTACATGGTAAAAATCATATTTTTTTTCTTATTATTATTAAGTCAACACGAGGGAGAACTTCCATAGTTTCCAAAACATTATGGCCTTCATCATAATAATAATAAACAAGGATTAAAAACTCCACAGTTACAAATAAAAGAGGAAAAATAGGATGGAATGAAGGGAGAGAAAGATTCCCAGTTCAGTGCAGCAAGTATTAAACTAAGATTTTGGTGAGTATGTGTGCATAAGGCATGAATGAGGTGAATGTAGGTTGTTTTAAGTGAGTGGGATATGATTAATATTGAGATTGAAGTTTTTTGTGAGTAATAGGCTACTTGTGACTTGTTGGAGGACATTTTCAAGCTGTGATTGTGTAAAACGAGGAGAAGAATATTTGGGATTAGATGAGTGTAGGCTAAAGATGATGAGTGGTGAGCTTAAGGAGAGCTAAACCACCAGCAAAAATGGCAAACGGACCCCAAAGTCTCAGAAGGGGGTGGTTGTCCCTTTGTGGGTTGAGGTGCTTATACTTTTATAATGGAGTTTAGAGAAGTTTTAATTAACAAGCATCCAAAAAAACGTAGGTTTGATTCAAGGGAGCAGATCAGCTGAATTAATAACCTGGATTTGGCCTAAAAATGGGAGATTTGCTTTTGGAGCTGTTTTGCTTCTTTGGGCAAGGTAGTATTTGGAGTAATCTTGCATTAAATGCTAAGATTGCTGAGATTGTGTTCAGTCAATGGGATTAAGACAAGTATTAAGGAAGAATCTTAGTGCTATAATTGAGATTTGAACCCTAGGAAATAGGATTCAACACCCCAAGCCAAGTGTCCAAGTTTAAGCCCACTTCAAAGGGTTTTGCTGGAGATCTTTTTATACCTTCCAAATCACATGTTCCCAATTTTTTTCCCCTTTAGGATTCATGAGCTTGGCACATGAATCACGTCTAGAACGTTTTTAACATTTATAGCATCAATTTGTTGAAGTTTAGATAATTTGGTTTCAACTCCCCTTCCGCTAGTGGTGTAGTCTTGAGGAAGATGATGGAGTCCCTTCGTCCTTTTGACTTCAACTGATATGAGAGCCATTGGGCCTATTTACGTTAGGTAAAGGGTGGCAAAAAACTGATGGGACAGCCCCTAGTTCATTCTTAAAGGCTTGGTCCTCTTGTAGGGGGCTCTAGTTATTTCTTTGATTAGGGATGAACAAGGGTTGGTTACCCACTTTCAAGCCTCTTGCTGGGACCTTTTTGGGCTGGAACTTTGCTTCATTTCAGCACCTTTAGTTGGGCCACATGGCCCTTTCTTTGCTTGGGCTTACTCCCTTCTCCATGAGATTCTTGGGCCTACAAAATGGGCATTAAAGATATGCTTTGCCATGAGTTTTTTACTACTCATGGGCTTTAAATAACTTCTCATAATTTTTACTATGGATTACTTTGTAAATGATATTTTCCTTGGGGTTTTTTTTAAATAATGGCCTCAAGTATTTTTCTTGAGAATAATATTTATCATAGGTTTTAAATAAATATGGTAACAATCACTATAATGGAATAATGTGATGTTTTCATGAGTTTCTTTATAGATAATCATAATGGACCTGTAGGGTGAATAATAAATAAATGTCATGGGTCTAATAATCATATCTTTCCACGGGTTTTTATAAAATGATCGCCATGGGTTTTGAGAGTAGATAATTCATAAATTTCATGAGCTTGTAATATTATGGTAAGAGCATTCACATCAGTCTATGAATAGTCTTGCAAAATAAATAAAGCAGCCATTTTTACACATTTTGGCCAAAAAAACACCCACATCAGTGGGTGTAAAATTGTGCAAAATATACACCCGGCTGTGCAAATGAACAGTAACCGTGTATATATACACTGTTACTGTTCGCGTGTAAACGATTTATTTATTTTATTTTCTATCTCCTCTATCAAACCACTTCTCTTCCCTAACCATTACAACAACCCAGCGCACCAGAATAACCACCCTAGCACAGAGTATTAACCAAAATCAACTGAAAATTAACCCAAACACATCCACACAGACAAATCAACACAAAGATACACTTGCTCAAAAAAAAAAAAAAAAAAAAACACAGAGATACACAAACACACCCACACATAAACAAACCCAAACGGACAAACAACAAAAAGAGATTGGTGCTTATCGGAAAGATCGGTGCTTGACTGGAATGATTAGAGCTTGTGGATCTTGCTTAATCGGAGCTCATGGGTATGGGTCTTGTCTGATCGGAGCCTGATCGAAGTTATGGATTGGCCGATGAAGAAGTGATCTGGGTCGTGGAGCTTGGTTCATGGATCGACCGGTGAAGAAAGGATCTAGATCGGCCGGTGAAGAAAGGACCCGGTGAAGAAGTGATCTGGGTTGGTAGTTTTTGAGAAAAAATGAGAGAATGTAGAAAAGGAGAGAGAGAGAGAGAGAGAGAGAGAGAGAGAGAGAGAGAGAGAGGTGATCTGTTCAGAAAAAATGAGTAGAGAGAGAAAGAGAGCACGTGTATATAGATAAAGGGGAGTTGAGAGAAATAATAAAAAATTGAGAAGAATGAATATTTTATTGAAATATCTTGTAAAATAGATAAACTAATGTGGATATTTTGTAAAAGTGATAGTGTAAAATAGAAAGAGTAAGTTTTTTTGTGTAAAATAAACAGAAAATTTAGAAGAACTAATGTGGATGCTATAATAGGTTTAAGGATCTAAAGTATTGTTCATTATTGGACTTTTAAGTTGTTGGGATTAGTGCCCTAGAATCCTATTGTATGATGCTATGTATTATATTATGTATGACATGATGTATGACTTAATATTGTAATTAATAAAGTTGTTTTATTATTATCTGAAATAATGGTAACATGAATATTTGGACATTATTATATAGTCCATGAGATGCATAGTATGTGATTTATGTGAAAAGTCACAGAAGATATAAATCACAAGTTCTTTGTAAACTCAGAATTTAATTCGTAGTCGGTGATGAAATTGGGCGTGTCATCTGCGAAGACTATAATATATTGACTAAAATGATTTGTCTTGAACATGGAAGTGGTGACTTCTAGTTGATATGTTGATATGTTTTAAGAGTTAAAACATATTGAACTGAACCACTATGAGATTTATTATTCTCCTAATGACTGTCAAATGAATAATAAATCTCACGACTTATATTTATATAAACTCTTAATCCTGAGAGAATAATGGACCTGATCATGAAGTGTAGGTTGCTTTGATATATCAAGAGTGAGATCTTAAGTGACGGTCAAAACCTCAGTATGTTGGGCAGCTACATTTAGTGTTGATGGAACATATATTCTCAAGATGGAATTCATAGTCTTTTAACGGAGATGCAAAATATTTCCTTGAAATAAGTTTAATGGATTTGTTATTCAGAATGTTAGGCCTAACTACTTTAGTAAATAGTTACTAAAGTATATATTATGAAATTGGATTTCATAAATATATAATGAATAACTTAAAGGATCAAACCAGATACTCAATGATTAAGATGTAGTAATCTACAAAATGGCAGTCTACATTCATGACTTTGTGTTACTACGAATATTTTATGAAGGAGTTGCATGTACAATAAAATCTTGGGATATAATTTATTAATAAGGTTTAGAGTGCAATTATATTTATATAGTGGTATTAAATATAATTAATGATAACTTTGGACTTGTTAAGAGTTGACAGAAAAGCCCAATGCTCATTGGAGCTAGTGTCTTATTTGTTCCATTTTGGTCTCACTCCAAGCCACATACTAGAGCCCAATTGAAAAGGCCCAAAAGGCTAGCCCAATTAGATAATCAATTATTATGAGAGAAACATACAAAATTCTGTAACAATCACAAGTGCATGAAACGTTTTGTATGTGAGTATTGAACACTCTCATTCTCTCTAGAATATACACATATAACTGATTGAGAGACCACACATTTTGGGCGTTAGTGGAATTGGAGCGAAGATTGAAAGTGTTCCCGAGTACTTCTGATCTTTGGTTTTAAAATTCACCACACCAAGGTACACTTTCTTGTTCTATATTCTGAAACTTACATAGTGCATGTTATCAATTGTGAATGAAGTAGATCCGTTAATTTTTTCGTTGCGCACATTTACTTTTCCAACATAAGTGAAATAATTATGATATAGTATTTTGCCAAGTATTGATAACCTTGGACTTTTGATAAATAATGTCAAGTAGTTAGCTTGGGCTTTTAATAATGCCAACGTAAGTTGGGCTTTTGATGTTGCCAATGAGAATTGGATTTTGATGTTGCCAATGTGAATTGGGCTTTGGATAAATAAATCGCCATGAGTTCAAACCATGGGCTTTGATCATGGATTTGAATTCCATTGATAAAATTGTTTTGCCATAGATTTGAATCATGGGCTCTTCAAATATTGTCAAGTATTAGTATTCTTGGACTTTAAATAGAATATGATGTATGTATTGGGTTCATAAGGCCGGTTTTGGACTTAACTAAATAATGATAATAAAATTGTATAAATATGAGTTTTTTGGGTTTTTTGTGATAGTTTATATCATGACCCAATTTAAATAATGAGATATGAAATATTTGTGATTAACATAATAATAGAGCCAAAAAATATTGAGAAAACCCAATAACTTATAGTGATATAAATAGGCGGTACTCAAATAAAGTTAGGTGTACAAAAGTACCTTAACACATATCAATAAACGGTTGGGTTTCACACTTTTACTCTTATCTTGGCAAGGCTTTTAACAAGCTATAACACAAACAAAACTCTAAAAATTGTAAAGGAACTTTTAAAAAAATCTAAATTATGTTCTACAGTAGCTCTTCATGATTTTTGCCCTAAAGAGCCTTTAAATAGGTCAAGTAAATCCTATTATAAGTTGAGTTCCTGTTTAGAGAAAATCTCATGTTTTCAAGCTTCACTTAACCAACATTTTTTGGCCAATTTAAAGTTAGATTTTGGACTTTGATAAACTACAAAATTGTATCTCTTTAAGTTAACTTTCCAACCCAACTTGAATCATCTCAATTGGACATTTGAACTAAAAGTTATGCTCAAAATACTAATACACAGGCTGAAATCCTAATCCAAATTAAACTTGGATTTGGTGCAAATTTCATTTGATTCTTTGCTTCAATTAGACTCAAATTTAATTAGGTTGGCTTATTCTGATTTCATCATGACCCTTGTAAAAGTAAAGTCTATTAGCCTTTTTCTTTGCACAAATCCACTCATTTAATTCTATTCTCTTACAAAAAACATATTCACGCATTGAAATTCAATTAAGCAAAAAATTAATTATTCAGCATTATTTCAAAACCAAATATAAAATGCATGAATTAACTTAAAATAAATATAATAATGATTTCTAATAATAATATAAATATGCAAAATTAAGCTATTATCATAAGTAATAAAAAAATTATAAGTGTTAGCTCAGTAGATTGCCATAAATAGCAGTTTACTGTAACTCAGTTGCCAAAAATTTTGAGCAATATAGCAACATTGTTATAGTGTGTTTTTTGTAAAATGAGTGATTAAAATAGTTTTTTTTTTTTTTTTTTAAAGCTTTGAGCAACCTTAATGTAAGTGCTCTAATGCATGTCAATTGTGTCACACCCTCCACCAACTCCCCTGACTCAACCTGGTCCTGGGGTGGAAGGTGGCTCGTCTATAATCGTATAGTGACGGCGGGGCGGGCCAATTAACACCATAAGGAACACCCTCCACCAACTCCCTGCTCACTTGATCACACAATGCCCATGCACCCAACTCCTCTCTCCCAGCTTCCTAATCACTCCCCACAAATACCCTCTCTCCCTCACTCTCTATATATTATGTAGTCTTCTTCAATTCCACACCCACACTCTCATTCATATATGCCTAGCTAGCTCCTTTACAAATACGTATATTACCTACTCGATCACCCACAACCATCATGGACCTTCTCTTCTTAGAGAAACTCCTCCTATCCCTCTTCTTCACCATTCTTCTCGCTATCTTCATCTCTAAACTTCGTGGCAAGCGTTTCAAGCTCCCAACTGGCCCTATTCCCGTCCCCATTTTTGGCAACTGGCTCCAAGTTGGCGATGACCTCAACCATCGCAACCTCTCCGACCTCGCTCGCAAATATGGTGACATTTTTATGCTCCGCATGGGCCAACGCAACCTTGTTGTTGTGTCTTCCCCAGACCTTGCCAAAGAGGTCCTTCACACTCAAGGGGTTGAATTTGGTTCACGAACTAGAAACGCTGTGTTTGATATTTTCACTGGTAAAGGCCAAGACATGGTCTTCACTGTGTATGGTGAGCACTGGCGAAAGATGAGGAGGATCATGACTGTACCCTTTTTCACAAACAAGGTTGTTCAGCAATATAGGTTTGCTTGGGAGGAGGAGATTGCTAGGGTTGTTGATGATGTTAAGAAGATTCCCGAGGCATCAACAACTGGGTTTGTGTTGAGGAAGCGATTGCAGTTTATGATGTACAATAACATGTATAGGATCATGTTTGATAGGAGGTTTGAAAGTGAGGATGACCCTTTGTTTGTGAAGCTTAAAACATTGAATGGGGAGAGAAGCAGGTTGTCTCAAAGCTTTGAGTATAATTATGGAGATTTAATTCCCATTTTGAGGCCATTTTTGAGAGGCTATTTAAAGACATGCAAGGACGTCAAGGAAAGGAGGAATCAGCTCTTCAAGGATTATTTTCTTGAGGAGAGGAAGTAAGCTTTTCTTTCGTTTTCTATTCATGATTTTCTTTTCTTCTCTTCTAATAGGTTCTATTAAAATCGAATTATTTATATTTATCTTTTTTTTTTTTAAATCCAAACAATATTATGTCTTTATTCTTCCTATTTTAAGTATAATTGATTGTTTTTCCAAAATTACTGTTTATTAATGAAAAATGTCAGAATTATTATCAATTAATTATACAACAAACTATTTACAATTTATGTAACAATAGATAAATTAATACATACAATACTATCTATTTCATGTAATATGAGAATTGTTTTGATTGTTGATTAATTTATAGGAAGCTCGCAAGCACGAAATGTACGGATAATAATGCTAAAAAATGTGCAATAGATCATTCTTGACGCTCAGCGAAAGGGTGAGATTAACGAAGACAACGTCCTCTACATCGTTGACAACTTAAACGTAGCTAGTAAGCTACTTTTTGTTTCTTTCATATTGAAACCAAACGTATTATATGGCCGGTTAATTCTCAAAGAATATGAGAATATAGTTAGTACAATAACTTTAAAGAATATGTTTTTTTCAAAAGTTATAAGTACAATATTCTTTTTTAGGACAAAAATAAAATCATCCAATCAAAAAATGAAGAGGAATTTGTATCTAATTTGTCCTGGTATGATTAGATAGTTTTTGGTGTTTTTCAATGTTTGTTAGTATAAAAAAAAAATTAAGTCAATAGAAAACTATTTTTGATTAACATAAAAATTATGCTCTATTTTTAGAGATTGCTTCCCTTTTTTTTTTTTTTTTTAGAAAACAGTTATATCTCATGGCAAGCTAATTAAGAGAAATTAGGAGGCTATTTTCCAACACATTTGAAGTTGCTACCAAATATAAAAAAACGAGATAGTTTTATAAAAAATACTTTTTAGAAAATTATTCATTTTCTAAAAAAAATTTAACATCAAAACAAACAAAGCGTTAAATAAGCTCTTGATTTAAAATTAAAAATGTAGTACATTAATTAATTATATTCCTCCTCCATGGATATTGTTGTAGGCTTATATTGTGCAAAAATTTGATTGATGGTTCACTAAGATTTTAAAAAAATATATATTAGTATTAATTGGTGTAACATGCATGCAGCAATTGAGACCACATTGTGGTCGATTGAATGGGGCATTGCCGAGCTGGTGAACCATCAGGAGATCCAACAAAAGCTACGAAATGAGATTGACACGGTGCTTGGTCCAGGAGTGCAAATCACTGAGCCAGACATCCACAAACTCCCATATCTACAAGCTATAATCAAGGAAACTTTCCGGCTAAGGATGGCCATTCCTCTGTTAGTCCCACACATGAACGTCCGTGATGCTAAGCTTGGCGGGTTTGACATTCCAGCTGAGGCCAAGATCCTTGTAAATGCATGGTGGCTTGCTAACAACCCAGCCAATTGGAAAAACCCACAAGACTTCAGGCCTGAAAGGTTTTTAGAAGAAGAGGCCAAAGTGGAAATCAAGGGCAATGATTTCAAGTACGTTCCTTTCGGTGTTGGAAGGAGGAGTTGTCCAGGGATGATACTTGCTTTGCCAATTATTGGAATCACGTTGGGACGTTTAGTACAAAACTTTGAGCTCTTGCCTCCACCGGGACACTCAAAGCTAGACACGTCCGAGAAGGGAGGCCAATTCAGCTTGCACATATTGAAGCATTCTACTGTTGTTGCCAAGCCACGGGTGTTTTAATTAAGAAATCATTGTGTTCTCTCTCTCTCTTGAATACTGACATGTGTTCATAATGAGAAGGATATCTAGGATATTTTCAAGATTTGTTGGAAAGTGTAATTCTCATTCTATGTCATTGAAGACCAAATCATGATACTGATTACTAAAGAAGATTAAGGAATTGATTGCTAGAGAAAATCATGGGATTGAAGCAATCAATAATATGCAATTCAAATAAAATTATCACTGATTATTGTGTATGATCTCTATTATTAATAGAGATTTTATTGTAATGTATTATTACGAGGAGTGAAAAATGTACTATTTATATTGTATGTAATCCCATTACTAATAAGGGCATGTTTGATAGACTGTAATAGGTGCTATAATGTAATAGTTATTCCTATGATTTAGTTATTCTTTAGTTTGGTTATATTTTTATTACAAAGAATAGTCATTCTTTATGAATAGCTATTCTTCAAAATGAGGAATAATTATTCCTCTTTAAAATGTTGTATTAGCTATTCCTTAGTAAGCGCATTAATTTCAAAACTTAATATATTTCCAAATAAACAAAATTTCCATATACATTTAACAATTATAAAAATAAAAAATCATAAAAAATAACACATATCTCTCTTAAATTTAAAAATAATAATTTTTAAGGAAATATAATTGTATGAGTAAGATATTTCCTAAAATAAATCTGTAGGGACCCTTTTTTCCACGCGACGCGGGAGTTCAGGATTTTCACCCCACCAAGGGCTGGCATTGTAGTGTAAGGCTTGACACCTTAATCCTACGTCAGCGAGAGAAGTGCCCCAATACAATAAATTTGTAGAGAGTGGATAGAAGGACTATGAATTAACGAGCATTACAACGGTTGGGACGGGTTAGGTTTTAGCTAAGTGTTCTAAGGGGAAGTTTGTCATCAGCACAATCCGAGGAGCCCTTTTCTGATTACTAATGAGTACATGAGTTGTCTCAGATCCCTCTAAACTCCTAACCTCAAGCCCTTCGGGGGTTCATTCCATTATATAGTCCTACTCAGCTGATCCTCGCCCTCCACTTGTTGATCATCTGAGCTTGTGTCTGAGAGTTTGTCCCATCTGCCACATTTCCAGACCTCCTGTTAGTTGAAGTAACCAAGGCGTTACTGTTCAATGGTCAATTCCTCATTAATGCGGCCAGAGTGTCAGTTGCGTGCTTTTAATGTGGCGATGACAGTTTCTTTCTCCAATATTGGCCGGCCAAGGACATGGTCGTCCTCGGCGATCCTCCTTGACAATTTGGGCCTTCCCTACTCATCCTCGAACACTGCATTGTCCTCGGCATGGGCCTTAGGCCAGACATGGAGTGGGTCGAGGTTGCCAAATCTTTGGGCCCTACAATAGCCCCTCAAAATTCTACTACCCGGCTCCTCGGGCGGGGAGAAGGATTTTGATGTCCTCGGGTCTTCGTCCTGGCCTGGTGAATCTTATCCTCCTGTCAGTACCAAAATCCTTCTAACTACTTTGAGAACGATCCTGATGTTTCGGTACTTGGAACGCACCTTCATTAAATTTTGGCGGCCCTGTGTCCTTCACGTTCAACAGTGTGATGATGAATGGATGGTAGGGATACTTCTGACTTAATGGGCGGGAAGGCCTGTGCGGTTACTTTTTAATTGAGGATATAAATACCCAATTAAACCGATTTGCCCCTTCATTTTTACATTCAAAAGCTCCTGTGTGCATACGCTGAACTTGGTCAAGCCTCCAATCAACCTTACGTCTCATTTCAATATAAAAGGCCTGTCCGAGGAGCTTTTCCCCATTTCTGTAAGTTCTCTTCTCTCTCCTGTTCATACTTTCCCGCCCGAGTTCCTTGTCTTCTTGTTCCTCTTTCTCTTTTTCCTTCGTTTTCCTGAGCCCTTCGTTAGTTCCTTAGGATGGGTAGGTTTAAAAAGTTAGTTGAGTCTGAGGAGGCGATGGAGAAATTCGTTGCTAATTATAAGATCCCCGATATAGTGGGTTTGAGGTACTGTGGAGATGGGGAGTGAAGCATTAGGAGAAAAGAGGGTGAGGTGACGGTTCCTATAATCACCTTTCTGAAGGGTGGTATGAGAATCCCCATGGGGCCAGTGATGAGGGATTATCTTAGGCATTTCGGCTTATCTCCCACCCAGTGTGCCATCAATGTGTTTAGGATCCTAAGCTGTGTGGATGCCCTGAATGAGAAGATGGGGCTGGGCTTAACCCACCACGATGTAAACTGGTGCTACAACCTCCAGCACCTTAGGGGGAAGTCTTATTACCTAAAGACGAAGGACGATAGGGTCCGGCTCATTCAGTGCCTTCCTGAGTCCAGCAAGGGGTTAAACAAAGACTTTCTCATTGTGTCCGGAGAGTGGCATGATGGCCTTCATTGTCCAACAGTGGAGGGTATTCCAGGTGGGACATTCAGACTAGGAGAGGGTTTAATTTCTTATGCCTTCGTGTTCCTCTTTGCTTGGTTGTTAACAAGGACTTTGTTTTCTTTTATGCAGATCCGCGCGCTTTTGAGCATGATTTCGATTTGGTTAATAAAGAGGATTTGCAGATCGTATTGAGGTCGGAGATCTTTGTGAACGAGGCCAACGACCAGGTTAGGGCTGCTCACAAGATTCTGGGGTACGACCCGATTCAAACATCGTTCTCGACTACGAAGTACGTGATCTGAGCTAAAGATCCTTGGCTGCATAAGATAACGGTAGTTGAGCACGGATTTTTTATTCCCAAAGGATCTCCTATTCCGGAGGGCGTACCGTTAGTGGGTACCTCTTCATCATCTCAAGTTGCCGAGACTGAAGGGGGAAAGCCAGGAGAAGAGAAAGTTGCTGACTCAGATCCGTCCGAGGATGAGTTTGACGTGTTCGACCAATTCCATTCGCCTGAGGACCCTCCTGGCGATTTGGGTGACCCCAACTTAACTGAAGTGAACCTTTTATTCGAAGAAGCCTCTTCTAGGTCGAAGATGAGTTTCAAGAAACGACCTCAAACAAGCCTGCTGGCTTTGCTTGAGGGGCAGCCAGGGAAGGATGCGCCGGAGAAGTCTCCTCCCAAGCTTCATCCTCCCCTACCCTAGCAGGGTTCGCCATCTGGGTCCAAGCCCACTAGTCCTCAATAGAAGAGGGACAAAGGAAAGAGGCCTAAGGGGGTGAAGAATCTAATCCTTCCTAAGGTGATGACGATGCTTGGCAGCCATCGAAGCAGCTGAGGGCTGGGCGCTGAGGCCAGGAGAAACAGGTCACCGTCCAGCCTAGGGCCCAGGCTTGGCTCCTTGCCCCCATGCTCCATGGGAAGCCTTTGCTAAATGATGCCTCTCTTAAGAATCCTCGAGAGGACGAGGGCGCGCAGATGGCTGACGCATTGGGGAAATCCTTGCTGCTCCCCGTGGATATAGCCCAGTTGGAGGTTCAGAGGAGCAAAGAGGTCTTCCTCAGCCTCAAGCAATGTTTGGGTATAGTAAGTTTTCTGATCACTTATGATTCCCGTGGCTTCCTGTCTTTTGGATTCTTATTCATCGTGCATTGGTTTTAATTGGCAGGCCATCCAAGCTACCTTTAGATTGGAGGATGTTGCCAATAGTCAAAGCAAGGTCGCAGGCCTGGAGCTTGAAAAGATGCTAGACGTTGTGCGGACCCTTAAAGTCTCTAAGGCCGATCTCTCCAAGGCGAGGGAGCAGTTTGAGGAAATGAAAAAGGCTCGAGACATCGCCGAGTCAGGTCTGGCTAGCACCCAAAAGCAGGCCCATGATCAAACGGAGCGCCTACTCCAGGCAGAGGATCAGCTAAGGGTCGCCAAAGAGGAGATCGCGACCCTGGAAAAGAGGGTGCTCGAGGCAGAGGGGGCCAGAGGCATTATTGAGTCTGCCAGGGATGAGGCCTTGAAAGCCAAGGAAGAGGCTGAGTCTGCCAGGGCCGAGGTTGAGGCGTCCAAAGGTGAGGCCGTGCAAGAGGCCCACGAGTTAGGGGTGGTTGATACAGAAGCCACCCTTAGAGCCCAAGTGCTTGGGGTATGCAGACTTTACTATTCCCAAGTGTGGAATGAAGCCTTGAAACAAGCAGGTGTGGAGGCTTCATCTGACCTGTGGAAGGTAAAGAATGTGTACTACCCTCCTGCCATTCGTAAGGCTACTCCTTCCAGCTTCGAGGCCGAGGTGACTCCTAGGGGAGTTGGGACTGCTTCTGATGAAGACGCCCCGGTCGCTACCACTTCGGATGAGCCCGCAAAGGAAGTTAATCCTCCTGGGGCCATTGAGACGAGCAAGAGCCCTACTATGAATGCGCCCTAGGAGGCAGTGAACCCCTCAACTGATGTCCAGGCCCCTCACGTTGAGGAGTTATCTCCTTCGGCTGACCTTCCCCAGGGTGTGGCCCCAAGCGAGGGTGACAAGGACCCTGAGACCTCTTCTGCCCAGCCTCTTGAGGGAGGGATTGAGACAGAGTTAAAGGAATGATCCTCCATAGCGCCCTCGCCTTGTTAGTTTTTTTTTTTTTTTTTTTTAATCATTGTAATGGCACTTTTGCCTTGTATAACTCTTAAAGACTCAATGAAGTGCGCATTTCGTTTTCTCTTATTCGTCCTGTTTGTATTATCTTTTTTTTTTTTTTTTTTTTTACTTGTACAATCTTAGCTTTAATTGCACTCCAGCTGACCACATACTTATTTTTTGAAGTATCTAGTTTCCCCACAGGTTTGAGTCCGAGAACCATGCAAGACCTTGGTTCTGTCTAGTACTTAGTTCTTCTGAGGCACCTAGTTTCCCCATAGGTTTGAGTCCGAGGACCATGCAATACCTTGGTTTTGTCTAGGACCTAGTTCCTCTAAGGCACCTAGTTTCCCCACAGGTTTGAGTCCGAGGACCATGCAATACCTTAGTTCTGTTTAGGACCTAGTTCTTCCTTTATTGCCTGGAGTAGGGGAACTCGTCCTCCTCGTTAGTGAGTCCACCCTTAGAGTGATAACGGCCCTGAGCTTGCTCTGCCGAGGGGGGACCCTTTTTCGGCCTGGCCCCTTGGCCGGGCGCACCACTTTCAATTACGAGGCATCTTTTGGGCTATTCGAGTAACGCGTTTGACGCTTCGGTGCGTGAGGCGCGTCCTCATTAATATCCTTGCGGATTTACGAGGATCCAGTGACTGATAGGCTCTTTGAAAATTGGGGGAATTTAATATCTCCGGTAAATTCTCCTTAGGATTCTGCGCCGTTTGGTTTTCACCAAGTCTTGCCTTCTATATAAGGCATTTCGGGGTAATCTTTTCTTCAAATTTCACAAACACTTTGGGTTCAATAGGGGTTCAAAACTCTCTGTTTGCCAAAATAGTGACCTTTACTTGAGGGGATGGAGTGGCCTTTAAAAAGGGTAAGGACAGGGAAGCCGAGCCCCCTTCATGAGCCGAGGATGCCACCCCGATCCTGGACAACACGATGGGGGCGGTATAAGTGGAGGCAAAAGATCCTTCTTCTTTTTAATCTAACCAGAGAAAGGACTCCCCTTGCAGTTAAGAGAGGGATCCGAAAGGAACATAACGTCCCTCCTCCGCGGGTGGGTCCACCGGCCTTCCAAGCTAGTAGTGATTCGCTAGTGCCCGGTCGTCGTGGGACTGGGAGGGAATCCAGAGGGAACCTTAAGGTTGGACCGTCAGGCGCTGCGGCCTCTTCTTCCTTTTCCTTCAAAGCGCCGCCCATGCTAGTTGGGGAGCTGTGGACGGTCTTAGCATAGATTTGTCTCTACCTCTCCCTTCATGCATGGCTTGGCTTTAAAACAAGCCTGCCTAGGCCCTTTTCTTCTTTTTTCTCTTTTTAGCTTCAGCACAA
The DNA here is from genome assembly GCA_023621385.1 of Quercus gilva. NCBI lineage: Eukaryota > Viridiplantae > Streptophyta > Magnoliopsida > Fagales > Fagaceae > Quercus > Quercus gilva. The sequence continues at coordinate 69,798,516 of CM042480.1, read as the reverse complement.
GCTTGCCTAGGCATTTACCTTTGTAATTAGCTTTAGAACAAGCCTGCCTAAGCATTTACCTTTGTAATTAGCCTAAGTATTTGTTGTACAATGTAACTTTTCTTTGATTAATAAAAGAAGTAGCCACATTTCGTTTACTTTACTTCTCGCATCTTTCATTTTTTTATGATGATTGCCTTCTAAATGAGTGCGTTTCTATAGTTTGTGTTTGTTTTTTTTTTTTTTTAACTTGGAAGAAATGTTGTACACCAACCATCGTGCTCACTAATCCTCCAGTCCTTCCCACAGACGGTGCCAATTGTAGGGACTCTTTTTTCCACATAACGCGGGCGTTCAGGATTTTCACCCCACCAAGGGTTGGCCTTGTAGTGTAAAGCTTAACACCTTAATCCCACGTCGGCGAAAGAAGTGTCCTGATACAATAAATTTGTAGAGAGTGGATAGAAGGACTAGGAATTAACGAGCATTACAACGGTTGGGGCAGGTTGGGTTTTAGCTAAGTGTTCTAAGGGGAAGTTTGTCCTCGGCACAGTCCGAGGAGCCCTTTTCTGATTACTAATGAGTACATGAGTTGTCTCAGATCCCTCTGAACTCCCAACCTCGAGCCCTCCGGGGGTTCATTCCATTATATAGTCCTACTCAGCTGATCCTCACCCTCCACTTGTTGATCATCTGAGCTTGTGTCTGAGAGCTTGTCTCATCAACCGCCTTTCCAAACCTCCTGTTAGTTGAAGTAACCAAGGCGTTACTGTTCAATGGTCAATTCCTCATTAATGCGGCCAGAGTGTCAGTTGCGTGTTTTTAATGTGGCGATGATAGCTCTTTTCTCCAATATTGGCCGGCCGAGTACATGGTCGTCCTCGGCGATGCTCCCTGACAGTTTGGGCCTTCCCTGCTCATCCTCGAACACTGCATTGTCCTCGACATGGGCCTTGGGCTAGACATGGAGTAAGCCGGGGTTGCCAAATCTTTGGGCCCCACAAAATCTTAAGTTTCATTCTAATGTTATAACTCACAACCAAACTAATGAATAGGTTTAGTTATTACATTACAACATATTTTATTCCAAGTAATAAAGATTACAATTTCTGTTGTAATCCTCATTTAGTGTACCAAACGTACTCTAAAGATTTCATTGTAATGTATTATTACGAGGAGTGAAAAATATACTATTTATATTGTGTGTAATCCCATTATTAATAAGGATTTCATTGTAATGTATTGTTATGAGGAGTGAAAAATGTACAATACTGAATAACATAACATGACTAACATGACTAACAACTAGGAACTTGAATCAAACTCAAATAAACTTGTAGAATCAATACTATACTGAATAACAAAATTATAAGGAAACACTTATATGCATGAAAACCTATTATCTATGAATTACAACTTACAAGCAAATCTCTTAATTGAGGAACTATTATTGCCATTACCAAAACAAACAAACAAAAATCCGTATATAAACAAGTTTGTTAGTGGAAATTGTCTAATTTTCTTGAGATTGAGTCCGCTATTTATATTTGTTCCTTCAACATGTCTCTCTTTCTTTAGACTTCAATAATACTTATCACGGTGATGGATGCTATTTATAATTTCTTAAAACTACTTTGATGCGACTGTGCACACTTTTACATTGGTTAAAAAGCTGTGGGAATCCTTGGTCTTCCTTAAGGAAACCAAGTTTATAGTGTCTGAGATGGCACTTATTAAGCGCAAACTAGACTGGCAACAGGGTCTGGTAGTTTCTAGTGTTCGGTGTGGAGGGGGTCTTGCACTCCTATATACAGAAAAGCTCTATGAAAGTGGATGTCCAAACCTATTCACCCCAACATATTGATGCATTTGTTACTGAAGAACAAAGTAAGAAACAATGGAGATTCACGAGGTTCTACAGACACCCTGAAACTAATAAGCATGAGGAGTCTTGGAGATTACTGGAAGAGCTAAGCATAAGAAGCACCCTACTATGGATCTGTATTGGAGACTTTAATGAGACAATGCATGGGCGAGAGAAGGAAAGTGGTAATACCCGCCCTGAGTGGTAAATGAAGAACTTCTGCGAAGCGGTCAACCGATGCAATCTAAGCGATATAGGATACACAGGGTCGGCCTTCACATGGTGCAGGAGATTGGGTACTCGTGGATGGGTTAGGGATAGACTAGATAAAGCTTTGGTATCCACAAATTGGGCTAGTACATTCCCCAACGTGGGGCTACACCACGTAGCAGCTTCCACTTTGGATCGTTGCATGTTGGTGTTGAAGGCTCCTATTGAAAGACAGCGAAGAACTCGAAGAAAGAAGCTATTCAGGTTTGAATCCATGTGGTTGAGGGGTGCGGGGTGTAAGGAGATAGTGTCTAATGCATGGGACCGAGCAATGAATATAGGGGGTGAAAATCCGTTCTTTCAATTTTCGAAGGAGTATAGAAAGTCTCTGACAGCATGGAATATGAATACTTTTGGGCATGTGGTCAAAAAAATAGCAAGGCTTTAGAAAAAGCTCCAAGGTTTGGAAGGTAGACAAGGTAACAATAACGTGTTGGATGAGATCCAAGAAACAAAGCTGGAGCTAAATAGAATGCTCTTGGTGGAAAAGGATATGTGGCAGCAAAGATCAAGGAATTGTTCACTAAAGTCGGTGACCGCAACACATCCTTTTTTCACACCAAGGCTTCTAACAGACACCAACGAAACATCATCACAAAGATCAAAGATTCAAATAATGTTTGGTAGGAGGATAAGGAAACCGTAGGCAGAACTTTTGTGGAGTATTTTACATAGCTGTTTACTTCATCCCAGGCAAGAGTCAGTGCAGAGTTAATGGAGGCTATCTAGGGCAAGGCGATAGATAGAATGAACAGCTTACTCTTGCAGGAATTTCATGCTCATGACGTGGAAAAATCACTAAGCAAATGCACCCGTTGAAAATGCACGGACCAGACGGTATGCCTCCCATTTTTTACTATCACTTTTGGCCTAATGTGAATTCTACTGTTATAAAAACTGTATTGGACTTTCATAACAATGGTGTAGCCCCTCCTAAGTTCCATGAAACTCACATTGTACTGATTCCTAAAACGAAGAACCCAGAAAGAGTGACAGACTACAGCCAATCAGTTTATGCAACGTGACTTACAAACTTGCATCCAAGGCAGTGGCCAACCACCTTAAACTAGTCTTGCAGGACATTAGATGTGAAACCCAAAGTGCTTTCATATATGAGAGGCTCATCACAAATTATGTCTTGGTGACTTATGAATTAATGAATCACATCAATAGGAAGAAGAATGGTAGAACAGGAGAAATGACCCTAAAACTAGATATAAGCAAGGCATATGACCAAGTAGAGTAGGGCTGTCTATAACAAATCATAGGGAAATTGGGCTTTCATGACAGGTAGATAAGCTTAATGATGAGTTGTGTCTCGTTTATGTCATATGCAGTGCAAATTAACGGCCAGCCATGTGGCCACATTGTTCCAACACGAGGGCTATGGCAAGGGGACCCTTTATCACCCTACTTATTCCTCATTTGTGAGGAAGGGCTATCTGCACTATTGCACAAAACTGTCCAAAACAGGGCCCTCAAAGGTGTGGTTGCCTCGACTAAAGGACCCACCATTCCTATCTATTTTTCGCCGACGATAGCTTAATATTCGAAAGAGTCATTGTCAGGGAAGGTGAGGAAATATAGCGAGTGCTCAAAATGTATGAGGAGTCCTCTGGTCAACAACTCAATAGAAACAAGACTTCTCTCTTCTTTAGCCACAACATAGACCATGACACAAGGGATGCAATAAAAGCAATGTTTGGTGCCAAGTCATCAAACCACATGAGTCTTATCTAGGACTGCCTTCATTGGTGGGGAAATCAAAAAGAAACACATTTGCACAGTTGAAGCAAAAGGTGGCAAACAAGCTTATAGGGTGGAAAGAAAAACTACTGTCTAATGCCAGGAAGGAGGTTCTATTTAAGGCGGGAGCACAAGCAGTGCCATCCTATACGATGAGCTACTTTAAACTCCATAATATGCTATGTGATGAGTTGACTGGTATGGTTAGGCAATTCTGGTGGGGACAAGTAAATGATGAAAAGAAATTAGCTATGCTGAGTTATGAGAAGATGTGCCTACCAAAGGAGAGGGGCGGCATGGGATTCCGAGATTTGCGACTTTTCAACCTTGCTCTTCTGGCAAAACAGGGGTGGAGAATCTAAAAAAATTCTTCCTTCTTGTTTTATCGAGTTTGCGAGGCAAAATATTTTCCAAACTGTGATTTTGTGGATGCGGACATGGGGTGCCAACCCTCATATGCATGGAGGAGCATTATGGCAGCACAGCCACTGGTGCGACGGGGAATGAGATGGCAAGTGGGAGATGGTAGACAAATTAAGGTCTGGAAGGACAAATGGATCCCAAGTCCATGAACATATAAGGTTATTACGTTGGAAAGGCTGTCGGGGCAAATACAGTGGGCCAGTGATCTTATTGATGAAGACAGCAAGGAATGGAAGAAGGACCTAGTCAGCCAATGATTTCTACCACAAGATATAGATGTTATCCTAGGCATACCATTGAGTGTCACTGGAGCAAGGGATAGAGTGATATGGGCTGAAAACAAGAACAGAAGGTTCACGGTTAAAAGTGCATATAGACTAGCACAGGAGGAACAATGGGATAATGTGATGGTGGAAGGCTCAAACTAGTCACCTATGAAACAGGCCTGGAAGAGATTATGGCAGATGAATGTGCCAAACAAGGTTAGGAACTTTGCGTGAAAAGCTTGTAGAAATGTCCTAGCCACGAAAGAAAATTTACGGTGGAGAAACATCACAAAGGATAGCACATGTGATGTATGTGGGAAGCAGGTGGAGACCATAAGCCATTTATTTTGGTTCTGTGACCATGCAAAAGAAGTGTGGTCCTCATGCAAACTCTCCTTCCCATTTGAAATCCAACCATCATGGGACTATTTGGACGTGATATGGCTTCTTCAAAAGTAGGAGGAGGCACAGCCAGGAATTTTGGAGCGGACAGTCATGATTTGCTGGGGGATATGGAAAAATAAGAATGAAACAAGACATGGGGGCAAGCAGCGGAGTGGACTGGCAGTGATAAGAAGCTCTCTTTGCTTGTTGGAGGAATTTCAAATAATGAACGAATGACCAACTACCACCGCAGAACAGAACCAACCTGTAAAATGGGACCAACCTCCGTCAGGATGCTATAAAGTGAAAGTTGACGGGGCCATGTTCTCTAAACGTAAGCAGGCTGACATGGGTGTGGTCATAAGGGATGAAACAAGACAGATGGTAGCAGTGCTTAGTTGAAAACTATACATTTCGTTGGGGCTATTGGAGACCAAGGAAAAAGCCATGGAGGTAGGGGTCAAGTTCTCGACGGAGGTCAAGGTTCGGGATGTGCTATTTGAGGGTGACTGGTTAGTGCTCATCAACCATTCACAAACTGAATGTAGTTGCCTCGTCTGTTCAAAATATTGTCAAAGGAATAATCTAAAGTGTTTAAGGCTTTTGTACCTTTGCCTTTTCACACACCAAAAGACAAGGAAATGCCCCTGCCCACGCACTAGCCCAACATGCAGTGCACGTGGAGGACTTTCTAGTTTGGCTTAAGGAATGTCATGGTTGTATTGTGCATGCATGCATGCAAGATGTACGTTCTATTTCTAATTATGAATGAAATATTATGTGTTAACCCATCAAAAAAAAAAATAAAAGTCATGGGAATTGTAATGACTAATGCATGCTTCTTATGTCACTTCCCACGTTATGGTGCTTTTACAAATGTAGTTTCCTAATTGTGCTACTTGTTGTATTCATTAAGGACTCTAGGAAACTTTAGATTAATATCAACACATGCTGCCCCCGCACATATATATTATTGGAGTATTTCTAAATTTCTAGGTCAATCATGCATATGGCTATGCCACCAAATTTACTGGACCATGATTGAGTTGAGGGTTAGCACTCAAATACCCCTTGTGCTTCAAATTCCCCTGATAATGCTCACAAGGATATTTATCTGGCAAGCATATAAGTCTTTTCCTCTTCATGCTCGTAGATTGTCAGGTGGATGGGAGACCAAGATAGTGTAGAAGATCTGGTCTTGGAATTTGGAAATTATTTTTAAGATTGTAAAATCCATTGAGAGATACCTATGAAATCTACCTCTATCTTTTATCATGGGCTACATCATAAGCCATAACCAACCCAAGAGCAGCTTCAACAAGTGCATTAATTTGCCTGATTCTTAACCAAAAAAAGAAAGTGCATCAGCTTTTAAATTAATAAACCACGTGTTAAGGTCCAAAATATCGCAATCATTGCGTAAAGGCCCAAAACATTACAAAATTAAAGTTTAGAACCCATTCGGGGTCTTCAAAGAAGGGATAAGGCTCAAATCCGCCAACCAAGGTTCACTTAAGATAAGTAGGAGGGGGTCCAAACCCATGAATGGACAAGCCTTCGGCCTTAAAAAATATAGAAAAAGGAAAAAATGAAGCTCAAGCCAACCATTGTGAGGAAACTTGCTGGGAAGCCCAAAAAAGGACTGGACCAGAATGCCCTGGGACTCCTAAAAGCCCAAGATCCTCGAGATATGTAGAAAGAAATTAGCTGGGATTGGGACAGCTCAAGGGAGCATGCTCATGGACACAAAGAACGAAGGTGGATATGTCCCATCAGCAGCCCATGGTTCAGAAAAAATGCTAATGGCTTAGGAATCAACACTTTAAAAAAGGAAGCCTAGTACCTCGGGGAATGCAAAAAGATGGACCATGAAGGAAAGTGACTAGGGATCTTTCAGCTTGACAGAGAAGAATATGCCCATTTAGAGAAAATGACAAAAGGTGAAACAACCAAAAAGGTGGGTCTGAAAAGTAGAGTCTAGAAGTTTTAGAAAGAGGAGATTGAAATTCAGCCCTTATGACCTCCCAAAAAAGGAAGGTTGGCTGGGAACTTTTTGGAGGGGGGGGGGGGAGACCTCAAAAGGGGAAAATAATGAGAAAATAAGGAAGACACCAGCCACCAATGTTGCTGACACAACATTGGTTCTAGTACCTAGGCAGCAAATTGAGGGAATCAATGTTACACCAAAAACCCTAGGAAGGCACTATAATAAGGGATGGAAACAACAACAAAAACCATTTAGCAATAGTGAATTAGAGCAAAAAAATCCTTTAAAAAACTCCTTTAGAATTCAAAAAAAAAGGAGAAAAGAGGGAAAATACCGTGAGGGATCCTAAGACAGACACTAGAGGATGCACTTGGATCCAAGGGGATTTAAGGGGATTCAAGCCTCACAAGTCTCAGAAGCCTATGAAGAGCTATCTAAGTTTGTGACTTTTGAACTTATTTGGACCTTGTGACATATCCCAGTGGGGAAAAACCTGATGTACTAAAACTTAATACCATGAAATATCATTATATTTTCTGAGGATCCCTAACGTTTTATTTACCTTTTTTACTATTCCATTACTGTTCCTTACTATACAATACGTATATATTTTATATGTATGGATGTGTATGTGTTGTAGGACCTATGTTTTTGTGCACTACTTGGTTCATAATTAGCCCAATATAGTTGTAGTGAACCAAGCACAGTCCACTAAACAACAAGTATAAGGCTCAGGATCCTTGTTCCTATTTAGGCCTAGGTATTGTAAAAAATAAGAGCCCACACCACGTAATTGTGCTATATTGATTAATAAACCTCCTTGTTTAATATCGATGAATATGGAAAAATCAATAATGTCGTCCACCTTCCTTAAGTCACCAACAAGCCATTGAAAAAATATAAGTAACTACTCAAGCACATTCAATATATTCAAGATTCTCAAAATAAATAAATAAATATATTCAATGAAGACCATTACTCAAAAGGCCTTAAACTCCCATCAAGATAATAACTATTATATTTATGGTAATAATCACTTCCAATTATATAAAGGAAGACATTTATGAGCACAATAGTTATTCAAGCCACCTATAAAATAGATAATCTGCTTCATTTGCAAAGGTATGGGAAAAATGCTATCTACAAACAAAATACATAGATTGATACTAACTTAAGCATTAGTGACTTCTTCAACCATGTCACATCCCCATGGTCTATTTGATTAGCTCTATTTATCTTTTAGATACTAATAGACTGTCAAAAGCTCCAAATTTGACTAGTGATCTAACTGGCGATATTTCACATTATCACATATAAAAAACAATCCTAAAAAATTGTGAAAACAAAAACTTATGTCGATGTTCATGAAGTCAACCATAGTTGTGAATAATGCACTTGCCAATATGATGTTCCCATGTGCCAAATTGCCAAATGCCAATGCCTTCTTTGCATTTCTTGGAGTCCGGGACTAACTTCTCCCGTTTTATTGAGAAATTATAGAGTCCTCTGGTGGACTATGTCACTTGTTCGCCATTCCACTAAAAAACTTCGACTTGTTTAAAATTGCTGAGTCAGTAATTAATTTCTGTTTAAAAATTTTTTCTAACTAACAATTTTAAACAAGTGACAATTTTTTAGTAGAATAGTGGACCATATCACTTGTCCACCATGTGAATCTTATAATTTCTCCATTTTATTTGTACAAGTGCAATGCTTCATTCAATATCATGATTTCTACAATTCTCTTGCAGCCAATGGGAAAAACTAGGTTCAAGGATAAATCCTTTTTTTCTTTTGTCTATTGAATGATCAAGTAATATATCTAATTATATACATATACTCTAAAAAGGAAGAGGTGGAGTTTATATCAAACGTCTTCAAAGACTTCTAAAAAAAAATAGTAAGTTTGACTTGACAGTTTAAAAAAAAATGATAGAAAGTATTTACAACGACCAAAAAAGTGAAATTCTTAAATTCACAAAATACAAAGAGAGGCAAACCATTGAGGAAATTTAATGTTATGGACCATATATATATGGCAGTAGTACATGATTGACATTTTCATTTTTAACACATTTTTATTAAAAAAAAAATGCTAACTGATACTTTAAAGATACTAGTTAATAATTTATTTTTAAAAAAAATTTATAAAAATTAAAAAAAAATTAATATTTTTTTTTCATTTTTCATAAAAATGGTGAAAAAACATTTTTTAAATTAATCTATATATATATATATATAAAACCGAAGCCTCTGAAACTCTCACAATTTTCCACATCATCACTATTTTCTTTTTCTTTTTATTTTAGATTCTTTTTATTTTAAGTTTTATATCTTATATAGAATCCACCAGAAAAACAATAAACAAAAGTTTAAATTTTTATTAATATCAATAATATTGAAAAACATATACAAACTTGGAGGCCTATTTAAGGGCTCCATAAAACTTAATGGACAAGAAAATATATTCTAAAATAAGTCCTAATTAATATCTAACCATAATAGGAACCAAATTTGACCTAAAAAAACATTAAAAGAACCTAAAAATAAGGAAATAAATCACCTAGACCTAAAATAAAGTTTTTTGCATAAAAATACCAAAATAACAATATCCTACATCAACTTATCACAAAAATACCAAATAGTTTCTTTTTATTTTAGATTCTTTTTATTCTAGGTTTTATAACTTCTTATATTTATTAGTGTTACAATAGTTTAGTTTAAGTAAAACTCTATTAGATATATTTTGTTGGCCTATCACATCATTATTATTATCTATATATTAATAAAATTGAAGATTAAAAATTAATTATAATTTTTTAAGATACCTCACGTTAGAATTAAAAAAAAAAAAAAAAAAATATGACTCACTTTAGGTTTGAATTTTTTTTTTTTTTTTTTTTTTTTTAAAAGGACTCACCAAAAAAAAAAAAAAAACTTTAGGATTAAGGAAAAAAAAAAAAAAGACTCATGGTAGGACTCTCTCTTCTCTCCTTAAAACTCTAGCAATTACCATATCAAAACCCTAAACTCAACTTCACTTTAAGATTAAAAAAATAAGAAGGAGAGAGACTCACGTAAAAAAAAAAAAAAAAAAAACGTAGGTTTTGTCTTTTTTATTTGCTTTCATATGTGCCTGAAATTTTCATTCTATATTATTGTTTTATTATGTTTAGAATTGATTTTCTTCTAAGTATTTAGGTTAATCTCTATATTTTGATAGTGTTTTTATGGGTTTGGTTTTTAGGTTGAAATTCTAATAATTATTTTATATTGTATATGGCAGATGAAGCATCTCTATTTTTTGGAGAAAAATCAAAACTGCAACCTATGTCTTCCAGCTCAAGATGTGGTAAATTTTTATATATTCTTGCTTTATTGAGAATTTTTATTTGGGTTCATGTGATTTTTTGATTTTTTATTAAAGTTTTGATTTTTGGTTGATTAATTATTTATTTGGATTAATTTCAATTAATTATTTGTTTGGATTCAACGTAAAAGATAATAGAATTAGGTGTTATAAATTTGATAATGTTCCATGTTTTGAATTGTTTATATTGTTTAGACTCCTGGTAAGACTCTCTCTTCTCTCCTTAAAACCCTAGCAATTACCATCTCAAAACCCTAAACTTAACTTCACTTTAAAATTAAAAAAATAAGAAGGAGAGAGACTCAACTTAAAAAAAAAAAAAAAAAAAAAACGTAGGTTTTGTCTTTTTTATTTGCTTTCATATGTGCTTGAAATTTTCATTCTATCTTATTGTTTTATTATGTTTAGAATTTATTTTCTTCTAAGTGTTTGGGTTAATCTCTATATTTTGATAGTATTTTTGTGGGTTTGGTTTTTGGGTTGAAATTTCTAATAATTATTTTATATTGTATACAGCAGATGAAGCATCTCTATTTTTTGAAGAAAAATCAAAGTTGTAACCTATGTCTTCCAACTCAAGATGTGGTAAATTTTTATTTGGTATATTATATATGAATTTTTTGAATTTGAAGGGTTTTGTTTGGTTTTGAAGTAGAATTTGGAGATTCTATAAAATTTGGAAGGTTTAAGTTTTGAGGTTTTTGGTATTTGCGTCTTAGTAGATTGATCTTAATTCTTTACCTTATATGTTTTTTCTTTATTGAGAATTTTTATTTTGGGTTCATGTGATTTTTTGTTTTCTTAATTAAAGTTTTGATTTTTGGTTGATTAATTATTTGTTTGGATTCAACGTAAAAGATAACGAAATTATGTGTTATAAATTTAATAATGTTCCATGTTTTGAATTGTTTATATTGTTATTAATACAACTAAATAAGATTTATTTTTATCTTTATAGTTTATATCAGTTTTGAGTGTGTGTGTATATATATAACTTTTGGGAATTTTGCTTTATTAATTTAAGAATTGTAAATTACTTTGTAGGTTTCAGTAACTATAGCGAGACATTGACAATATAAGCATATATATATTGTATTAACATTTTATAAAAATCTTTCTTACAACCCAATAATATTCTAAGTTAGACAATACTTCTAAACTATAAAAAAGTATAAAAGTTAAATATTTATTCTCATTGTATTTTATTTAATTATGATAGATCCATTTTTTTTTAAACGCTAACTAGCAAAATGTTTATAATATGCATATTATTAACCCAATTTTTTATTTTTAAATTTCTTAGATTTTATTATATCAATTTTTTTTCTTTTAAATTCTTAGTGGACAAATCAGTCTCTCACTAATTATTTTACCTTAACGTGACGTTGATTAATTATCCTTTTATTTAACTATCTTATGCATCGTACGTGTTAACGACAAGTAATTAATCAATGCTCTGCTACTGCTCGTTAGCCTGTTCGTTTTACAAAATCCAGCAATGCGAATCTAATCACTACCACGTAATCTTTGACGGAGAGAGAGAAACAAAAGACTATAACTGACACATTGACAGATAGACAAACAAACAGAGAAAGAGACATTGAGAACGAAGATGATGATGATGAATATGTATAATACGAATACGATGATGGGTCATAGAGGGAGTGTTCCTTGTGATCTCAATCCGAATCCAAAAGGGTTTAAAGTTACCATTTTTATTGTTGGTTTAATATTACATTTGAGCTCCCATTTCATTGTCCAAGTCGGTGCTTCCATCCATGAATACCAAAACGAACCCTTTTCTCGTCGTTCCAATTCACTCTTCTTCCATGGTGGTAGTGAGGGCCTCTACGCTTCCAGAGTTCGCCACATTCCCTCTCCTCAAGATAAACCTTTCATTGGCAAGTCCTTCATCAGGTAATAATAATATCAATGTTTTTACTTTCTTTGGAACAAAACTGGGGCAAGTGGGTATGTTTGATCTGTTTGTTTACCATGAAAGAATGATAAGTTTTTATATTTTCATTAAAAGAATAGGTTTTTCATTGGTAGAAACGGATTTTTCAAGTACCCATTGGCTTGACTTGCTATGATTGTGTCTGTTTGTTGGACTGAAATGTGCAATGCTACACTAAGAGATTGTTTCATTGCAATGAAGATTAAAAATGGTGGTGCTACATGTCATTTAAAAAAAATTGATGGACTTCTTTCATGTTTGGTTGTAGGTGGTAATGAAAGCTCTTAATTAAGGAGGTTGACAATTATGTCTGCCATAGCCTATATGAGATTGAGAAGTTATGAATACATATATAATGCTTAATATATGTTTTATGTGCACAATTGAAATTGTTTGAAGGTCTTATTAATTCTATTTCATATGTAAAATTTTAGGTTTGAGTCAATCACCTTTCAAAGAACAGCAGAATCTGCTGAAAAGCAGAATGAGATGCAACAAAGGACTGGCTTGGTTGAAGCTATAATTGTTAGGGTCAAAGATAGGACAAAGATTGGGGGTTCTTATTTGAATTCTGAAGCGATTTGCTGCACACCTGATCTTGCCAAGGATGGATCCTGCAAGGTAGGAGAGGTTATCATCCATCAAGAACCAGATAAGCTTGATGGGCCAATACGAATTCAGACCTTCTTTGAAGGAAAAAACAGAGAGACCAAAATGGTGCTTGAAACTATTGAGATCAATAGTACTGGAATGTATTATCTGTATTTCATGTTTTGTGATCCAGAACTAGTGGGCACGTTAATTAGCGGACGAACAGTTTGGAAGAATCCGGATGGTTATCTACCTGGAAAGATGACACCACTGATGACATTTTTTGGCTTAATGTCTTTAGCTTATATTGTTCTAGGTCTCCTCTGGTTCATCCGCTTTGTACGATATTGGAAAAATGTGATACAGTTGCATTACCACATCACAGCTGTAATTGGCCTAGGGATGTGTGAAATGGCTCTCTGGTATTTTGAATATGCAAATTTCAATTCCACTGGAAGCAGACCAATGGGAATTACAGTATGGGCAGTTAGCTTCAGTGCTGTTAAGAAGACTTTCTCCCGTCTTCTTCTTCTTGTGGTTTCAATGGGATATGGTGTTGTTCGTCCAACACTTGGCAATATAACCTCAAAAATACTTCTTCTTGGTGTGTCATACTTTGTGGCTTCTGAAGCTCTTGAGCTTGTTGAACATTTGGGGAATATCAATGACTTTTCTGGAAAAACAAGACTCTTTCTTGTGCTACCTGTTGCTCTACTGGATGCCTGCTTTATTCTTTGGATATTTTCATCATTATCTAAAACTTTGGAGAAGCTTCAGGTCAACTTACTTCTTTTTTTCTCCTGCACATCCCTTCCATGCCATTACGTAGACATTGACTTGTTGAATGCCTGTCTCTAGTAGTTTGTGTTAAGGAAAGGGACTAATTCATTTTGCCGTGTATACATACAAAAACATCAAACATGGTATGTGAAACGTAATGCATTGATATGCATGTTTTTAAATAAACTCAGGAAAGACTTACATTAATTTTTTTACCATTTAGCTTGAGCTAGGTCAATAGAATATGATGAATTAGAGGTCATGATGCATCTGCCACAGAAAAATAACCAACAGTTGTATGTTCCAAGAATGCTTTGCATTTATTAAATAGGAGGGATGCTGTGTTAATTTGTACTTTTGAATCCAAGATTAAATCATACATCCCATTGATGTTTTCCCCTTTTAATTGATTTGTAAGTTGCACGTAGACCCCATGGATTTTGAACCTATGACTTTTTTCTTCACCTCATCATTTAGGGGAAGGAGATGCCCTTTGAATTAGTGCTCAAGAAGCTTTTATATTTCTGATGCAAATATTCTAATCATTCTATCTGTTTATTTGCTTTCTTCACAGATTCGAAGAAGCGTAGCAAAACTTGAGCTCTACCGGAAGTTTACGAATTCCCTTGCAATATCAGTGCTGCTCTCTGTTGCCTGGATTGGTTATGAGGTGGTCTTTTGACTTTTTATTTTCAGTTCTTTTGCTTTTCCTTTTCATCTTCCACAATATTGTGAATAAACAGAACTCATGTTTTCAAATCTTATTCTTTATCTTGCTGTAGAAGTTTGTACTTCTACAAGGGTATGGCCCTAGAATTGCACAATTTTGTAGCTCTTTGAAACAGTCACTCAAATATGTTATTAAATATAAGAGCTACTCCCCCTCACCCCCCCCCCCCCCCCCTTTTTTTCTATGTAGAATTGTACTACTTAGAGTCAAGCTTCTGATTTGTGTTGGTTCAGTTGTACTTTAATGCGTCCGATCCATTGAGCGGACTGTGGCAAAGTGCTTGGATCATCCCAGCTTTCTGGACATGTCTTGCATTCATACTGTTGGTGGTGATATGCATTCTTTGGGATCCCTCACATAACCCAACTAGGTACATCCTCAATTCTGATACCCTTTCTTTTGTTTTGTTTTTTTTTTTTTTTTTTGGTAAACTACTACTTGCTGGATTTGCTTTAAATGGTTTTTGGTTCCAACTTCTAGTCACTCAAAGATTTATAGAATGCTACAGTATTTAACTGATAACTAAAGATGGTTGAAGTTATGCTTTAAAATGCTTTCCAAAATAGAAAAGGAAAAGCTAAGAAACTGCATAAAGCAGATTTGACATTTTATGGATGAGCGTTGGGCCTAGGCAGCCTAGAAAAACTGGTCAATGATTTTGTGCTTATGTTTTAATGAAACAAATGTGTACATGCGGAATAGGTCCATGCTATATTTCTGGATGTTTCCTAAGTTTAGGAGAAATAGATCATTCTTGGCAGTTTCTCTCAAGTTTCTAAGAAGTCTGATAATTCCCAACTCCAAATTAGGCACACATAAAATAATGAAGGGCCATCATTTTCTTTTTTCTTCTTGTTTCATATGATATGCAGGCTATGGTTTTCTTCTGGTTATATGGAGAGATCAGGGGCAGAGTTTATTTTTGAAACTAGTATTATGTTGTGAAGGATTTTGTAGTATAGTTTGTTGCGTTAACGTATGGGGCAGCTTAGAATGTGGTCTTCAGAATTGGAAGGCCTACTATTTCCCAGGAAATTGAGTAGGACCAAGAATAATCTATTCTTAGAAAGTATGTATATTGAAAACTAGATGCCTGAACCAACCAAAGGAGTAAAAGGAGCTGATCTTTGGACTGCAGGTTGGTATTTTTGGAGCAAATTTGCCACCAAAATGTGGATTGATGAAATTGAGAGCACCCATATGGATGAATTCAGGTCTATTTTATTATTAAAAGGCTTCAGGCACATGATGCACTGGCATTAACCTATTTTTTCCCAAAAAGATGGGATAACTAAATATTTTAGCTTCATCTACAGGGTGCACTTGCATGAACTTGGATTTAAGCAGATTGGTGAATGGTTTGATACATGCTAACACCATTGGATTATATTCAGTTTATGTCACTTAGCTATTTTCTTTTAATCTGATGCTGTAAATTGCAAAACTAAATAATAATAATAATAATAATAATAATAGTAAAATGGAAATGTTCAAACATGTAGATTTACATAGCCACTCCAGGGCACTCTACCTCTTAGGATATGTTGGAGATTGATGCTCTTGCTCCATTAACCGCTTAGCTAGATTTAGAGGTGGAAAGCTTCCACTAACACCTAATATGTACTAAAATGTGTCTCACATGCTAACCAAATTTGAACTTCTTGTCGCGTGGTATGTTTTGCTTGTAATTTTTTCAGTGATGACAACTAAGACGTCATTTTATCATTGTTTTGAACCATTTTTCTTAGAAGACTGGCCTTCATGAAAATTGGTTTGATTTGGGTTTGTGCAGATATGCATATACAGAGGAGACAGGGGAAGACTTTGAAGAGGAGGCAATCTCACTCACTGGAGGTGGAATAATGGTGGCAGGAGATTTGGCCACCAAGCTAGAGAGAAAAGAAAGGAAGGTCTCAATTGCAGCAGACCATCATGTGTTCGGGCTTGGAGAAGATCTTGAGGAGGACAAGAGAGAATAACATGGCCTCGCTTTTTTCTCTATATTCCATTCAAACACCACAGGTCAAAAAAGCATGTTTATCATCCAGGAGTTTTGTAATATCTTTTTTTTTTTTTTAATTCCTCCTGCAATTCTGTATAGAGGACAGACAGAAGACAAAAAGGAGAGGGCCTTGAGGACAGACAATACCATGCCATGCCTAAATGGCAATCAAAAACCTGAGTTCCATAGATACTTGAAGGGTTCTCTTCATAGGTAAGTGACTATCATCCAGTAGTTTAGGGTACTCTGATGTACAATGTTTTAGCAAACTTGTCTTGGGAACCTGATTTATTCTTGGAAGCGCATATTGCTTGTAACTTACATAATGAATTGGCAAGAGATGAGATGTGTTCATATTGGGGTGCATTTCAGCATTTGTATGAGCTTATTTTTATTAGTATATTTAGTTTATTGTGTAAAACTTCAATTGTATCTTGAGAAAAAAAATGCTTTAAAAAGGTACTTCTAAAAAAATAAAGCTTTAAAAAGTTCTATTTTAATGTGAAAACAAGCTCATCCAAACAATGTTTAGCAGCTTCTACAATTATTCATTGGCTTCAACCTCAACATGCCCGTAGTGTAGC
The DNA here is from genome assembly GCA_023621385.1 of Quercus gilva. Classification (NCBI taxonomy): domain Eukaryota; kingdom Viridiplantae; phylum Streptophyta; class Magnoliopsida; order Fagales; family Fagaceae; genus Quercus; species Quercus gilva. Next base: position 69,781,583 of record CM042480.1, on the reverse strand, counting down.
TTCAAAGCAAAGACTATAGTCACGTTATGCTGATTCTAGCTTTTTCAACCTTCACTTACACTCCACCAGTAGCAAATGTGATAATGGAATTTCTTGAACAATAATGCAATTCAAACCATGATGAAATTCTAAAAGCCAACCTTCTTGGGATACTTAGCTTATAACCCTGAAGCCCAAATGTTGAAAATTCCATTGCATTCACAAGAGAATGAGTAGGAAATCAAAAAGGTAAAAGAAGAATAAAGGAGGAAAACATGAGAAAGAAGACAGCGAAACCTAAGACCTTCTTTCCACTTTCAAATTTCAATAAAGTAAAATACCTTATTCATTTGAAGGGGTGTAGGTGTAGGTGTAGGTGTAGGAGATACTTTGCCCTTCTTAAGTGAGATGAATTATTATTCATTATATTAAATTGGATCCAATGCTTTTAATTTATGAAATTGTTTCAAATTAATACTTAGTGTTCTTTTTTTTGTTATTTATTTCCATTAGTCTGGACGGTAGAGGAATAGAGAAAAATGAGAAATACTATAATAAAATTTGAAATGTTTTACTTTTACCTCGGTCATTTTCTTAGTTTTAGAAAAGTTCTCTCTCTAAACGGAGCTTTCTCTCTTAATTAAATGGTTATGAACACACAAACTTAACTTGGTGAAATGTAAATTTTAATTTATGATTTCTTTGACTCCATTACCACTAAAATAATAAAGCCGGCACAGATAAAACTTTTTTTAATTAATTAATAAAATTTTTCCAAAATAAAAATAAAATGCTGCCGCGCCCGTTAAGTTAACGAATGTAAGGATAAACAGTAGACATAAAAGAATGAATCGTTATTGGAGGACACATGTGAGTGATGGATCGATAAAAACAAAACAAATCACAAAAGGAAGACACAACCACCCCACCTATAAAGAAAAAAAGAAAAAGGCGATAAAGATAAAGATAAATAAAGCCCAACAACACTGTTCCCTTCCACTTCTTCCAATTTGCTTTGTGGAGCCTAACCCTAATAAGCTTTTTTCACAAATTGACGACGATTCAGACAGAAATGGAAGCACCGACACCAACACCGGAACTTCCAGAAGATATCATTCCCGACATACTGAAAAGGCTTCCGGTGAAGTCCCTTGTACGATTCAGGTGTGTTTCCAAATCTTGGCACTCTCTTATTACCAGTTCTTCTTTCATCCATATGCACCTCCACTTCAACCAATCCAGGTCCCTTATCATTCTGGCTCGTTATTGTGACACCCTTTTGTCCATAGGCCCCCAACAACAACAACAACAACAACAACATCAACATCAACATCAACCCAATTTTAATATTACTACTACTACTGCTGCTACTACTGTAGATGGTTTTCAAGAGGCTGTTGAGCTTGGCTTTTTTGGTCTCGTTAGGAATTTGCCTTATTATGTTAAGGGTCATTGTGATGGCTTGATTTGTGTGGTTGTCAACGATGGTGGTGATGGTGCTCTTGTTTTATGGAATCCATCTATTAGGCAATACAAGAGACTTCCACTTCCGCGAAATTTTCATTCCACTAGGGAGGTTTTTGGTCTTGGTTTCGATTCTACCATCGGGGATTATAAGGTTGTTAGAGCCCCATCTAGTTATTGTCAAATGAAGATCAAGGATTACCATCCTCAGGTCGAGGTCTTAACTTTAGGATCCAATACTTGGAGGAAAATTCCTGACGAAGACACTCCACCTTTTTGTATTGAGCATTTCTTTCAAGCCACTAATGCCAATGGTGCTCTGTATTGGCTTGTGGCAGGCAATGATGACCCCTTCCGCTGTGAAATTTTGCGTTTTGATTTGGCTAATGAGAAGTTTAAGGTGGTGCCATCCCCTCCTGATACATTTCATAGGAATGTATCGTGGTTGGGGACTTTGGAAGGCTCGCTTTGTGCAATTCATACGCAGAGGTTGAGCTATGTTGACGTGTGGACGAGTCAGGATGATGAGACTTGGACCAAATTGATTACTATTCCGAGGATGCCTGGACCTGAAGCTTCTGTTAGACATTCTGATTATGTGCCCTTATGTTTCACCAGCAGCGGTGCAGTGGTGATTGGAATAAAATTGGAGGGCTTTGCTACTTATCACCCGATAGAAAATAAGGTTAGCAAACTGGCTGTTCATGGTGTTGAACATTGGTTACAAGAAACCGTGTGTGCTGAGAGTTTGGTTTCACCCTATGCTGCGGATGAACCTGCTGCTGCAAGGCAACACCAAATGAGGTCGGCTCACACGCCTTCTCGCAGCCTCTGGCAACTGATTCTTGGTGGTGTAGCAAACTATTTCTCTTGTTCTAGTGGTGATCCTAGACAATGATAAGGAGAGTGCCTACTCTTAAGCATGCAGAATTTGATTTCACCTTATGGTGTGGATGAACCTGCTTCTGCAAGACAACACCAAACAGGTTGGCTCACATGACTTCTCACAAACTCGGGCAATGGCAAAATATTTTTCTTCTTCTGGTGGTGACCATGGACACCAATAAGAAGAGTACCTTATTCTTGAGCGTATGAAGGTGGATCCTTAATTACAGTTCATGACCGAAAATTCCATTTCATTGCCTTCAAATGTTGCTGCAGTCTTTCTTTCAACCTTATGGTACTAATGCACCCACTGCCGCCAGGCAACACCAAACAGAGTTGGCTCATATGACTTATCAAAATTCCTCTTGTTTCTAGCGGCGACCTCGGACACTGATAAGAATACCTACTCACAAGCATGCAGAGGTTGCTTCCCAATTAGTCATGTATAGAAATTTTCATTTCATTTCCTTTACTGCAGTGTTTCTTTAAAGCACTTGGTGAACGATGTCTGTATATTACTTCTAATTACTATACTTGGATCAATGTTTTCACATCTACTCTGGTGTATCCATCTTAATGATGGCTCTAATTGCTCATTATCTATCTAGATATATAATCAATCCATAGCATGTATATGTGGCAAGAGATCGAATGGCAGTAGCCAATAAAAAAAAAGACAGAGAGAGATTGAATGGCAGTAGGAATGAGGTCTTATCAAATGAAAACCACCATTCCAATTATATCTCATTTTGAGAATTTCAAAATCATTCCTGATTTACAAAACTGTTCTCCTGACCAAAAAATAGGGAGTTCAAGCAATGTAGACCCAAAAATATCCACTTGTGTAATGTCATCTGTGTAATTGTAAATTGTTCCTCGTGTGGTTTGATATATGTCAGCACCTGAAGTTAATGTCGGAGTGCTTCACTCAACAAAAATTGTTCATTTTCTTGACAAAGCTCTTAGGTTTCATACTTCTTCAACCTACAGTTAAAATTTATATTGTAACATTTAGAATCTCCCCCAAAAAAAAAAAAAAAAACCCATAATAAATGCAAACTACAGTCATAAACTTTTATCTTCGTTTGAACACAATTGAGTGAGAATAACCTGAGGAAGGCTCATCAACTCGAGAACAGCTTTCTTCGGGGTCAGTTCATTGTCTATAATTCGAGCAACTGCCGTCAAAACTGGCATCTTCACATTATACTTCTGGGCCAATGCAATCACAGCTCCAGCTGTTGATACACCTTCTGCCACCTATTAAACGTGGACGTTGAGTAACCACAACGACAACAATTTTTAACCAACATCAGGAGTAGTAAGTAAGAAGATTCAAGCACCTGATTCATAGAACTTAGAATATCATCAAGCTTCTCCCCCAGTCCAAGGCGGACTCCAACCGTTCTGTTTCTTGAAAGATTCACGAAACATGTGAGCATGATGTCTCCAGTTCCCGATAGACCAGTAATGGTTGTTGGCTTCGCACCCATCTTCAAAAATAGATTCAAGGAAAATTTTGTAAGGTAACAGCAATGCAGCAACTGGCAACATAAATCCTAGGAACAACACTCTTGGAACAAAGGCAACAACCAATTAACAGACCAACCAATGAATTTATGCAGAAACCAAACAAAACCAAGGACAGGGAAGTCCATTTAAATCATCAAGGCTATCAAGTATGGCTTATTCTTCATTGACCAAAGGATAGTCACCATATCCAAATGATTTTTTTAAGAGCAGGGTTTTATGCCATAAGCATTCCATAGATAAAAACTAAGGTGTTGTCAATGACTTACGCTATATGTATATTACATACAATAGAAGAAAAGATACCTTTGTTGCTAACCATCGTATCTCAGAACAACCTTGTGCAACAAGAGCTGCCATAGAGTTGTTACCAAGATTCATCCCTACAACAATACCTGCTGCTATTGCAAGCACATTTTTGAGTGCACCTGCAATTTCCACTCCTGTAACATCACTGGAGTTATCAGAGGTTATGAGCTGAGCATGTGTACAAAATGTATGGATATGGTTGTCTACATTTTATAATGCAAACCTCTAGCATATATGCTACACCAATCTAAAAGACAGGGTATGACCAAAGGGGGACAGAAAGATAATCAAGCAGGTACATATACAAGCAACTACTAACCAAGGGGGCAGAATTGGTGGATTCAGTGACCAATGGTCAATTATGAATATCCAATAATAAATTAATAACTTGGTGGCAAAACAGAGTGGGAAACTAGGAATGTTGTTGCATGAGTGGGAAACTGGGAATGTTGTCATTGAGGGGCTTTCTTTTGGGAGGAGAGGAGGGGGGAAGGAGAGATAGTTAGTCTATTTATTTAATAGAAATTTACTCGATTGAATTTAGTGGAGATCATCTACCTTGAAGTGCTGATTCTTAAATGACTAGAAGCTAGTAGTTGCTGAGTAGCCTTTGCTAATCTCTGGTCCCTTGATGCCGCCACCATTGCTACCCAACACAAAAGAAAAGGCAAGACACAAATTTTAGCTTCCCCCAAAGAATGAACAACTTAAAGGTGTAGATTCTACAATGGTAAATACTTGTATTAGTTATTTTTTTAAAGGAACAGAAAAAATTTTAATCAATAATGTCACCTGTTGGCAATTTATTCATCAATTCTAGCGCAAATGAAGGGCCTGATAGTGCAACGAAAGGCTGGCGAGGATTCCTCAATGCTTGGGGAATAATCTGAGACATCATTCTCAATGTATTCAGCTCTAACCCTTTGCTAAGGGAGATGAATGGCAAGCAAGGATCTACATAATCTGCAATGTCCTCAAGAAAAGATGAGGTGAACTGCAAGAAAAGAGATGATAATCAGGCAGTGGCCTTGTTTTATGCATAATGATAGACCAGGAAACATAAAATACTGTATTGTTGATGGTATAAATAAACTACTATAGCAATCTGTAGTGAGAGAGCATCAGGTTGTGAATATGTGAAATGCCGAAAAATCATCATAAAAGTTACTATCAAAGCTCTGAATCACCAACAGAAACAGGGAAAATGAAAGACCTGCACGGGCACAGCATGAAGACAATAGTCCGCACCAAGCAAAGCAGATTTGGCATCAGTTGTTGCAATCACATTTTCAGGTAGTTTATGTTTTGGCAAGTACTTGCTGAGAGGAAAAACCAAAAAGAGAGCATGATTATACATACACTTGGAGAGATAGGAAAATGGTCACTTTGATAAGATTGCAATGCCAAGGGTAGAGGCATGACATGATGAAGAAAAAGAAAAAGTTACCAATTAAAGTTGCTCTCATTAATGGATCGGCAAACTTGAGGATCACGTACAAGCATGTGAACTTCCAATTGAGCCTTTCTATCTGCAACATGGGCAGCCATTGCTGTACCAAATGATCCACCTCCAAGCACCACAACCTAAAGACCAAAATTAATTAACATACAATATAGTTGCAAAAGGCCAATGTACTCTAGCTCAAACACGGATCCTATCCATGTAAAAGTAGGGTGGTGGGTGAGACAGAGGATCCAAGCCACTCACTGCATGTCTATTTACCAATAAAAAAAAAGGTTGCAAAAGCACATGCTATAAGTTTTTTTAATTGGTACGTTACACAAGCTAGTGTAGTCAAAGGGGAGTTGGGCGCTCAAGCGAGATTCCTTTGGTGAATCACTTGCCTTTAGAGTTGAGGCGAGCGAGGACTGCCTTAAACAAGCTGTAAGATGCTTGAGGCAAGAGCCTCAATGAAAAAAAAAATTATTTGGCCAAGAGGGATTGTTCTATACTTAATTTCAAGTTTGCAGGTGTCCCTCTCTTGTGCATTCTTTTATCTCACCTCTCTTTCTTTCTACAAGAATTTAAAAAATAGATTTCTTTTTATTAAAAATAATAATAATTACATGATCTTTAAGCTCTAATAGTTTCATCTTTTTCTTTTCTGAATTTTTTTTGTATGATATTGTTGTAAAGTCAATTCTTATATTAATTATTACTTAATAGAGCCTCCAACCAGCTTGAAAAATTGAAATTGTGCCCAATAAGCATTAGATGCATATGATTCGAGTTTATTACATGTAAAATAACTATATTTAGAGTTGGGTGTCTCAATTTACTTGGGTGAGTGCCTTTTTGGTACGTCAAGTCTTAGGAAATACAAGGACTTTCGTGGCTTAAGGTCTCCTTTTGCCTTTGACTACACTGATACACACCCCATAAGTCTTGAACCCATGACCTCACCCTCCTCCCATTATTATGGGGTAAGAAAGTGTCAATTGGGATGTATATAGCACATGGCGAAAGGCACATGCTATAACTTAGAACATCAAAATCAAACATTTAATTGTTTTCATGTAGTTGGATGATGAACATATCAAGATGCATATCTAAACATTTAAATACTGAATCGTTGTAATACTAAACCATGGGTCATTACGATTAAGCAAGCAAAATGGACCAATGTATGAAAAGAAATTGATTGAGCACCAAAATATGAAGTGGACGTAGCTGAAAGATAAAGAAGGAAAGAAAGAAAGAGACCTTATTAGTACGTTCAAGAACATCATCAGTCTTGGTCTTGGAGCGCCAAGAGCGGGACCAACGAACCAGCTTCTCCCAGGCCAATCGAACCACTCTGCGCCTATCCCTCCTGGACCGGTCACCAGTGGTTTCCGGGTACAAGTCTTCAGAGGGTGGCTGAGAATCGGAACTGGCGAGAGAGACAAACATTGAGGTTGAGGTTGAAGGAGTTCTTCGGAGTCTGGGATTGGTTGGAGCCCAGACTGAGACTGGGCTCATGAACACTGACGCCATTTGTCAAACACTTGGAATGCAAGAAAAGAAACACAGCGCACTGTAATTCTTTCTTTCTCTTTCTCAATCTCACTTTTCTTTCACAGGGTTTCGCTTGGTTCAGCTAACATACACGTTGTAATAATTCGTAAAATGCGACTGCGTCTCGTGGCCCTTCGGCTACTTTACCATACGAAGTATATACATATATTTTGGCCCCACCATACCAACTTTCATGTTTACATACTAGTACTACCGTCTTTCTTTAAAATTTTGGTTGTCTCTCAATTTTATCCTTGCATCATCATTGCATAAAAGTTTTATCCGTTTATCAACTGCATAAAAGGACAACATTTTCTGCCCAAAAAATAAAGACAACATTTTTGTAATCTAAAACTCAATGCAAAACCAAGGGGGTCCTTAGGGCCCAAGCCCAACCAACCCTAGAGGAATTCTTGGGTCAACACTCACTCAAAACATATTTGGCCCAAAACCATATTTATTTTGAATAAAGTTTAGCTTCAAACTAATTTTGAGTTATCTCTTGAAAGAATATAACTCCAAACTAATTTGAAGTTAAACTTTTTCTATCTATTTTATTTAGTTATTCAGTTAAACCAATGATTTGTTATTGTAACAAATAGCAACAACTGTTTTATCCAAAATGTGTATTTTATTTAGGCAAAACTACAATGTTTGTTTCTCAAGTTTATCCTGTGTGTGTAATTAGTCCCTCAAGTTTCAAAGAAGCACAATTAGTCCCTCAAGTTTTAAAACTGAGTTGTATTAGTCTTTTTACTAACTGCTGTTAGTATTGTTATTTATGTGGCTAACGAAACAATAATTTGGCATTTTCTTAATAATGTGACATTTTTTTATTAAAAATTTACAAAATAAATTTACAATTAAGAAATTCATAAACCAATACCAAATTAAAACCAGTATTGCTACTGATTCACAATCCCACGATTCTAAAAAAAAAAAGAAAAAAAATTGGGAGTCTTATTCTGATTCCCAGTTCTTCTTCATTAATTTCCATTGATTTCCAATGCACCTTGATCGAAATCAAACTAGCACCGATCATAGCTTCATTTTCAGGCAAAGGATTAAACAGTTTGGACTCGAATATTCTCAAACCCGACATGATTGTGCCTGATGAGAACATACTAGCCAGGTGGATCGACACAATTGGCCCGACCTGATTAGACTCCGATACCTAAAGGACTGAGTTCAATATACACTCTGGTACTTCAATGGCTTGTCCTCATGTAAGTGGCGTGGCATGGCGAACTTGCTTATGGAATACACACGGTCTGAGTGCAGCCCGTTATCATAACCTGAACAAACTAGTTATTGAAAATTCAAATAACCGACAAAGTAGCAAAATAGCTAGACAATGAATAAATTCATTTATAATAAACCAAAATTCCTAGTTCACAACGTTGAATTTGAAATACCTACCAAGCTCGCAGGTCTTCTTGAAAAATACTCAACAAAACAAATACAAGCAAATTTGTGCATCTTTTTATTTTTATTTTTAAAAAAAATAAAAAACCCACAAATTTTTTTCTTTGATCAGGCAGCACCCAAGTTACCCTTGAGAATTGCAATCGATGATGATAGCTTTCTTATGTCCCATAGAGAAACATCAAACAGTAATCTAGATGACCACACATTGTAGCAATAGTCTAAAAACATCAAACAGTAAGTCAATCTTGTCACCGGCGAGTGGTTAGGGCTTGGGCTATCGCCGGCGGCGGCTAAGGATTGGGTTTCCATTGGCAGTGGATTAGTTCCCTTCTCTCTAGTGGGTGGGTTTGTGATTTTTTTTTTTTTTTTTTTAATAGAACCATGGGTTTGTGAATCTGTGGCAATACTGGTTTTAATTTTGTATTTATTTGTGAATTTCTTACATGTAAATTTATTTTGTAATTTTTAATAAAAAAATGCCACATCATTAAAAAAAAAAAAATGCTAAGTCATTGTTTCGTTTGCCATATAAGTAGCACCACTAACACAATTAATAAAAGGACTAATGCAACTCAATTTTAAAACTTGAGGGACTAATTTTGCTCCCTTGAAACTTGAGGGGCCAATTGCACACATAGAGTAAACTTGATGGACCAACATTGTAGTTTAGCCTTCTATTTATGTTTCGTTATCCTATTACCTCGTCAAAACTCTAATTTTTTATTCTGGATTGCGAGAGTTATTTATTTCTATTTCTATATTTTTACATATAATAGATCAATATGCAATATGAACTTAAAAAATAAATTTAAAAAATAATGGAAACAAAGATGGCACGATCAGTTGATGACCACGTCTAATGATATAAAGATCATCAATTTGAATCTCTAAATTTCCTTGTCATGGGACTCAAAACTCACTTATCAAAAATTAAATAAAATAAATAAGGTAGCTTCATGTTCACCTCAAAATAACATATCATTGTCTTGGAAAAAGAAATTTATTGGATATTTCTTCACCCTTTATTAACATATCTAAATGAAAATGACTTAACATTAGGTGAAATATTTGGTTTGCAATGCTCGACTTGGTACAATTATTATGTATATGATAAATCTCACCATAGTGTCTATAGAATATCAATTGCAGAAGTTGTAGGGTTAAAGGCCCAAATGGTATATTGGGCCTTGGGCCCTAACTGAGAACACGGGTGATCCGAGAACGATTAAATAGTAGTAAGTGGTACAAGCTCATAGTATCATGAGCATAATATTAATGGGAAGGCGGTCCAAGGAGGAATACCTCCTCGGATAGGCTAGACACGAATCTGATGTAGATCTTAATGATCAAGGCGACCTTCCAGAAAGCTCTAGTGGCAGGGGCGCACTCCTCAAGTGTACCAAAAAGTAGAAGCTAGAGGATATTTAGGGAAAAGCTGCTACCACCGTATTAAATGCCCTGCAACTAACTTCCTGGCCGCATTTATATATAGAAGACCCCTGAACAGTGCTTCCTTGGCTACCATAACTCACAGAAAGCCAAAGGGGGTGTCTGATGGGACAAACACTCAAGTAATGGCTTGGATGATTAACAAGTGAAAGGCAAAAATCACTAGGAGGGAGATATATAATGTAAGAGACCCTTGAAGGAAGGGGGATCGAAAAATCAGAAAAGAAACACTATAACAATCAAGAACCAGACTCGTAATCAAACTTCAAAAGCAATATATAAGAATCAGTCTCCTCAGACTCCGCCAATGACGTTTTTCCTTAGTAAAAGTTCGTTATTTTCTTTTCTTTGTCATCAAGATTTATATATTTGTTGCTTAATTCATAAAAGCCTAGTTTTCCATACCATTCTCTACAAATTTATTGTTTTGGGTTTTTTGGGTCTAAGTCTATATACTTATTAGGCTAGGAGTTCAAACCAGGTCCTTACAGAATTAATTAGCCCAAATTCAATGCGTGTCTATAGAATATCAATTGCACAAGTAATTAAACCAAATTCAATGCATAACTAGTTTGGTCTAGTAAAAATCACAATTACATGTACATAAATTGCACATTAGCTCGACCATGTTCTTTTTTTAAATCTTGTAGAAATCATAAATAAAAATTAATGAAGACCCACTAAATTTTTTTTTACATAACAAACAAAAATATATACCTCCTTTTTCTTGAATTCTTTTCTTATTGTGATTCCATGTTGGTGTGATTTTGTTTAGGTGAGAAATCATATGAAAAGAAATGATACAATACAATCGATTCGACTGCACAACACTTTAAAAAGTCCGATTTTTTTTTTTTTTTTTTTGGGGTGTGAATTATGAAGTTCAACACTAGTACAGGTCAATTTTTGGAAACTTAAATTTTTTTTTTCTTTTTTGTATTTTATTCTGGTAAAGATCACCTTGGCAATCAAATCTTTGATTGACTATAAGAATCAGATTGATTACATAGGGAAAATGTAATCTTCAGGGTCATTTTTTTTTTTTTTTGTTTGACCCTGAAGATTACATTTTCCTTATGTAATCAATCTGATTCTTATGGTTAAATTGATTAAATTAAGGACAAAATTTAGCTACAAAATTAGTTGTAGTTTTAGGCTACAAACTTACTTAATATCTTTTTATTGGAAGTGAATTTTGACAAATCTACCATTGGATTACATCTTCTTCTTATATCCTCCATGTTTGCAAAATTTCAAGAAAATTAAAGATCAATAGCTATGTCATCAATAAATATTTTAAATTGCAAGTTTTTGTAATTTAAAATTATGCACAAAATATAAACTTATAGATCATATAATAAATGATATCTAATTCGATACAACGCGCAAAACCTTACCAGCCCTTGACATATGAACAACAAGACCTGTCCTTAACGGGATGGTACTTACTTTCATACAGGTGCTGCATGGCTATCATCATTGATACAAAATTTAATATGTGTATTAATGGCATAAAGAACATGCAATTCAACGGTTAGATTTTCAAAATATGTTATAGTATTTATTTTATTGAGTGAGTTTGTAACCTTAAGGTACAACCAATTTTGTAGCTAAACTTTGTCCTTAAATTAAAAGCGTCATTTATTAATAATAATAATAAAAATAAATAAGCAAAGAAGCATTTTTTTTTTTTTCGGAGAAAGGAATAAAGAAGCATTTGATTTGATGCATCACAAAATATGGTTTACACTTTACAGTTACACCATCATTAATATAGCTTATAAGTCGATTTGATTTTTGAGAGATGCTACGTCTACAACAATTTTACAACAAATCACAAGTGGTTAGTTGTTATTGGTTCAAATTTGAAACTAACATTGAGATTATTTTTTTGTCCCAACAATAACAACCAATAAACCTACCACTTAGGATTTGTTGTAAAAATGTTGTAAACATATCATTTCTCTTGATTTTTTTAGTCAAATTGATTAAATTAAAAGCGTCATTTAATAATAATAATAATAATAAATAAATAAAGAAGCTTTTTTTTTTTTTTTTGGAGAAAGGAATAAAGAAGCATTTGGTTTGATGCATCACAAAATATGGTTTACAGTTACACCATCATTAATACAGCTTATAAGTCAATTTGATTCTTATAGTCAAATTGATTAAATTAAAAGCGTCATTTAATAATAATAATTGTGGGTGAGAAAGCCCAACGCCATATGTTGGGCTTGGGGCCCAATTTAGGTATCACTTTCTGTCCGAAGAGGTAAAAGTGTTCAGCGCTTTGCCATCCTGGTGAAAATGCAACCAAGAAGGGACGAATGTTGCTTCCGAAAAAAATCTGGCTGGTTCGAAGAGGTTCCACTCATCGGATCTCCGGAGAACTTGATCAAGTAGATATACTGAAGATTCCTCGGTAAGGAGTGAGTTCTGGGCACACCTAAGTGCAAGAAGATCATGAAATATCTTAAAAATAAAGCTGCTACCACCGCATTTAATGCACTGCAGCAACTTTTCTGGCCGCATTTATGTGGAAAAGACACTTGAACAGTGCAACCTCAACCACTACCACTCACTGCAGGCTAAAGCAAATTTCTGATGTGATTAGTACTCAAGTGGATGCTTAGATGAAGAACAAGTGTACAGTGAAGATGAAGTGAAAAATGTATATATAAAGGAGATTGGTCTCACAGAAATGGGAGTTTTTGTCATTTTAAGTCTGTAAACTTTAAGCCTCTTCGGATTCAAGAGGATCCCTGCTGAATACTAGTCTGAACATCACTTTTGTTCCTTGTTTTGTCTGTTTGAACCGTTGTTGAACCCATTTTTAGCCCAGTTGTTCAACCCACTCTCTATAAATTTATTGTCAAGGGTTTCATTGGGCTGAGTCCATAAAATCCATACTTAGCCCAACAAAAATTTGACCCTACAATAATAATAATAATAAGGGCAAATAACACTCACCTCCCTTGAGGTTTGGGAAAATGACACTCACCCCCAAACTTAAAGGAAAAAAACATTTTCCCCCTTTGACATTTATTTATCTAAACTCTGTTAAATTGACGTTAAAAATGTTGTGCACTAACGTACCCTTTGGTTAATAATGTATTCCCAAAATTGCCCTCAACTTATTCTCAACTTATTCCATCAAAAGTCCATATTTTTAGCTATTTTTCTAATTTAACGTTAGATGGTAAAGAATAAACTTTTGTGAGTTTGTTCATCAATCAATCAAATTGACTCTAAAAGGGGGGAAGTGTATTTTTTTAAAATCTCAGGGGGGGGGAGTGTTTTTTCTTTTCAAGTTTGGAGGTGAGTGTCATTTTTCTAAACCTCAAGGGAGTGGAGTGTTATTTGCCCTAATAATAATATTAAATAAATAAGTAAATAAAGAAGCTTTTTTTTTTTTTTTGGAGAAAGGAATAAAGAAGCATTTGAATTGATGCATCACAAAATATGGTTTACGGTTACACCATCATTAATATAGCTTATAATAATATGGTTTAACTGTAAACCATATTATTATAAGCTATATTAATGATGGTGTAACCGTAAACCATATTTTGTGATGCATCAATTCAAACGCTTCTTTATTCCTTTCTTCTTTATTCCTTTCTCAAAAAAAAAAAAAAAAAAAAGCTTCTTTATTTATTTATTATTATTATTATTATTAAATGACCTTTTAATTTATGGTATGAAAAATTAAATACGTAAAAGACACGCAGCTAACGAGTATCAAGTCGTTGCACTTGCACCTTCAACTAGTCCAGCCTTCCTCTCCACTTTGCTTACTTGTTAGGAAAAGCATTTTCTCTTTTTTATTTTATTATTTTATTTATAGACGAACTAAAAACAAAAAAACAAAACTTCCATAGAATATTCTATATACAATATCCAATGAAAGTATCAGAAAAAAAAAAAAAAAATGTTGTTCCTCCCCAAGGTAACACTAAATATGGAGCTATAAAATTATAATTGTTTCCATGGTCATGTTAGCTACAAGTCTCTGGCCATCCAAAAGGAGAACAAAGCTAGGCCTATCACCAACAATTGAAGGTAAGAATTTCTTGAAACCTTTGTACAATTTTTAATTCATTCTTCATTCCAAAAATTGAAATATTAATAGAGGAAATTTTGTTATCATTTTTTTCTTCTTCTTTGGTACAAAGCTTTCAATCATAGTAGTTGTGTTATTTGATTTCTGGGTCTTGGAAATTCATTCTGATTGTAAAACAATGTTCTCTATTGAAGCATGTGCATAATCCTAGCTCTCATACATGAATTCTTGGTCCTTTCCGTTTTAGGTGATAGAGGTGGTGAAGGTTGAAGCAATATATATATATATATATATCTATATGGACAACCACCAACATCAACACCAACATGAAAATGAAAGGGCTAGCCCTCGTCACAAACCATTTGTGGCACGTTGTTGTTCATGCCCTCGTGTTCTAGCCTCCTCAATATTCAGACGGATAGGAAGATGCATGTTTGTCTCATGTTACCCCGTTATCCAATGCTTTGGATGCGATAACCATAGACACCGTCACCACAACCATCACCACAAGCACTTCTTTTGATTCATTCTTCATTATTGCTTGTGGCTCTGTTGTGAATTACAAGCTTTGAACTTTAAAGATTTGGTGACTTCAAAATTCTCTCTTTTGGTCCCAACCCATTAAAAGAATATGGTTTGGGAAGTATTCTATAGAGAGCTTCACTTTGTCCAATCTATTTACATGGAAATATTTTCATCCACGATCCTCTTCCAAAGGAAGAATATGGAGGAAAATAAATAAAAGAGTTTTATTTTTGAGTTATGTAAAAAAGGTTGAAAGTTTTAGAATCTCACAAACTATTTTTGGGGCCGCAAGGTTCCCCAGAAATGTCTTTTTTTTTTCTAATGGAGATATATATGCTAGTGGAGTGGCCTGCTGGGGTCATTTATAGGAAGTATATCGTAGGAACTTGATCCGAGTTAGTTTCAGAGTGATGTTCCCATTATTCCTTAGCTTTTGCTATGTCGATTAAGAAGTTAAATTGTAATTATTATGTTGACTATTGAATATACTCTGTTCATTTCCTTTCTATTCTGAATTATATATTCATTTTGAGAGGATCAAGGCATAGGGAATTACTTGTTTTGATGAAAAAACAAAATTATTGATATACTTAATACCATTTTGATTACTTTGTGGTGGGTGAACATGAATTTAATATTGTCAAGTTATTGAATGTATTTGCATAAAAAACAATTGATGGATCTTTGTAGCCTGCATTCTGCCATGTCAAGAGGATGCTCTTTTGTTTTGGTCGGCAAGCGGAAGCTCAAAATTGAAGATCTGTAAATGTTTTTTTTTTTTTTGGCTTATTGGTTTATTTGTTTATATAAACTGTTTATAAAGTGCGGTTTTACTTTTTACTCGTGTTTAGCAAATCAACAAATAAGTTAAAAAACTAATCCAAACGCAAACAAAGTGTCCTTCCCTCATGAATAGGAGTAACAGGACTGTGCCTAGCATAGAAGTGAAACAAGCAATAATGCGGTATAGTTAAGGCACCTACTTCTGCAGGGTTAGCATCGTGATTGCACTTGCCTAGAGATAACTCTTCCTTCCAACTAGCTAGAAAAACTACTCATCCATGTGTAGCAACGATAAAACAAAGCAAATTGATATGTACAGGCAATAAAGATAATAAATTGAGGAGAGGAGAAGAATAATGATTATCACAGAAACTATTTGGTTAACGTTAATCATACACAGCAATGTGGAGGTGGAGGGTAAGATTTTTGAGCAAAACAAAATTGATTGGTAACTGAAGCTAATTTTATTTCATCCACGGAATTCTGGGGCTTCCTCTAGTCATAGGAATACTTGCTGCGGGTTCTAATCTCCTTAGGAATACGGGTGTTTATCTTCAGGAGTTCATTAATTGACATCTTAATTTCTTCACATCTGATTGTTTTAGGGGCTTCAGCATGAACATCTGAGCTCCTTCCTCTAAGCACCTGATCAGAAAAGTGCAAGTCTTTTAAAAATGAAATATGAGTGAAAAGAAAAGGAGGAGAAGAGAACATGCATCATTTGGAAATACTTGTTAATACGAGTTGGGACGTTCTCAGATGACACAATAACCACTGGAACCTCTTTCATGACTGATGATTCCTGCTTGAAAAGAAACAAAGATATGGTCGACATTATTGTCACTGAATAGGCTCTTTCCATTAGGCATACTAATTATTTATTGTTGCAATACCTTAATTCTTTTAAGTAGCTCATAGCCTGTCATTCCTGGCATACAATAATCTGTAATTATCAAATTTACTTTTGATACCTGCAAGATAATATTAAAGACCTTTTAGCATTCAGAAGACAATTTATAAATGCATTGGTCATTGATTCATCTCAACTGAAGATGTTCCCATATTTATTCTCTTTGAAAGGGAAAAAGTCTGGATAATGTCCAATAGTTAAACGGATTAAAATATTCAGAATTATCTCTCTTTTTAGAGTTACTTACTCTGCTCTCCAAGGTGTTATTTTGATCGTCTCCTAAGCCCAAAAATTCCAATGCCCTTCTCCCATTTTCCGCAGTAGTCACTGCAGCCACATGAATTATTAGTACTTTGAAAACAGAAGAACCATACAAAAACTCTTTTTTTTTTTTTTTTTTTTTTTTTGAGTAAGTAGCACAATAAGTAGCATAACAAAGAATAAAATGCTTATTTTATGCCCTTCTGTAAATTACTCATATATAAAAGCATTCACATCCCACTCTTCATGTCCTCTTTTTAGTCAAATTGTAGGTAGTCACACACACAAAATTGCTTTTAAATTCGACTAGCTACAACTCTTTCATTTGCTCCAAAAACTGTGTTACCTTTTCCAAGTACAATGCAACTGCAATATTGAATTTAATTGGGGTATAGAAGGAAGGTTAAGTTACATCACCCTAAGCAACTGTGACCCTTGTGGGAAAAAAAAAGCCTTAAAAAAAAACCAAGAGACTATTGCATCCCAAACCAGAAAGAAAGAGCAAAAAATGATTGCAAGAGTATACATTACCTTTGCAAGAGGAGTTTATGAGTAGTTGTTCAATGAGTTTGCGATCAATGAGACTATCATCCACAGCTAAGACATGGGGTTGCTCCACATTTTCCATCACCCCCTTTGTTGAAGAAGAAGCAGCACTAGCAGCATCCATATGTTCCTGCAGATCCCTACCCCAATTATAAGTCCCTCTCAGAAAACTACAATAATAACGAAGTTGTTCTTCTAGTTATATAGCCGATCAAGAGTAACAGTCACAGTTGCAATAAAAGACACTGCAAACATATTAATGATGGAAAGACCAAAAAGGTAGATGCTTCTCTGACAAAACTATAATAAAGAGAGATTGCATACATAAACAAACTCACAAGACATGTATGAACGTAATGTGGTCGTTTATATAGAGTTAATGCATAAGAAAATTAAGGTGGTTGGTGAGCGAGGAATTTTAGAAAAGAGAGAGAATCACACGCTATCACAGAGATCATATCAGTCACAGATATTTCGTGATCTTTATTGGATTTCTCTCTCTTTTTTTCTTTTTTTGATTTGCTTTTCTTCTTTAAACCATAACTCTCCCTACGAGTATCTACATTCGCATCTTTCAACGATATCCTCACTCTGGTGAATCTAGTTATTGAGTCTGTGTGTACCAGCTACACATTTCAACACTGTTCCAAGAGTTTAGATAACGAATCAACGTGCTCTTTTGTCTTTTACGTGTACATAATAAAAGAGTGTATATAATATGTACATTTTTTTTTTTTTTTGATAGAAATAATATGTACATTTTAATATTTTAAAAATGGTTCTATTATGAAGCAATTTTCCCATTCAATGCACATGTAGAAACAAGAGTCAAGTGTTACATCATTTGTCTCAACTCTCAACAAAAAAAAGAGTGTTACCCCATCATTTAGTTTTTTCTTTTTTCTTTTTTCCCTCGTGAAATTTCATATAGTAATATTTTAAATATTGCTTTTGTAAAAGTGTTTTTGCAGAATGTTAAAAACAATTCCTTGAAGCATTAATTAGTTTAGTATTAGTTGGAACAAAATATATATAATACATATTACACGCACAATTAATTTAGTTCAAAGTTTTAAAAGCATTTAAAAATTTGGTACTAAAAGAACAATTTTATATTTTATATTATTTCTTTGGATATATTTCAATTTAGTATCATATTTATGTTATCTAAGATAACATAAATATCTAATTAAGTAATTAATTTTATAAGATATTATATCTATGGATATTATAAGTTCATACAATATTATAATAAAACAACGAATTAAGTTTTTTTTTTCCAAATTGTGGTTGTATTTTCAAGAAAAATAAAACGCAAGTGATTGAAAGAGATGATGTTTAATATATTTCTTCATTCACTTATTACCAAAAAATAAAAGATAGCAAAGTATTTTCTCATAGGTCTATAATTTAAAATAATTTTATTTCTTGTTTGCGGAAAAAACTAACATATATATGATGTTAAGGACTTAATAGATCAAAGAAAAAACTCAAGATTATAATACAAATTATATTTTAGAAAATTATATTTAATATAAATAGTTAAAAATGGAAAAAATATTGATTTTTATAATTTTATGGTCGTATTTAACAACACACATTGGCAAAATAAACAATTGTATTTCCTATAAATTATCAAAATAATTTAATATTTTTTATATTTTTAATTCTAATTTTTTTTATAATACGGTTTATATACTAGGCATAAATATAAATATTTAAAAAATAAATAAATTTCTTAAAAAAACACATGTATGTATAATATAGAATATAGGAAATATATCCAATATTTTCATATATTCTCATGTGATTTCCCATAAAAATACAGATTCCCTTGAAATTTTGACTTTTGAGTATAATAATTAACTCACATGTGGTATTATTTTATGTGTAAGTCATTAATTGTGCAACACTTATATAATGTTGTTTTATGTGAAAATATAACTCTAAATATGTATCATCACATCAACAACTCATCATTTATTATAATAAATATTAAATGATTTTTACATAATAAATCAATACCACATAAGAGTTGCATTCAAAACTTAGAGTGCTTTGTGTTTTACTTTTGTAGTTTTTCCCATAAAATGCACGTCTTTTATTGACTATGAGTAATATGATGTGAAGTCTTGAAGTTCAAGAAGGGAAAACAATTAGGACAAAACTTATGTACAGTATCGTAAATGCTATTCTTTAAGTTCTCTCTTAAGATTCTACTATGTGGTTACTTAAAAAATACACTTTCATTTACGAAAAAAAAATGACAAAATTTTAAGAAAAAAACCTAAGAAACAGCATCTAAATACTGTACCTAAGTCTTACTCAAAAAATTACTACATAGTAAACCCCACCATCCATCTTCTTTTCCTGTTCCTTCTTTCTCAATTGTTAATTCAAATCAAGTAGAGGATGAGAGACATGTAACTCAACTATTAGTTTTTTTTTTTTTTTTTAAGTATTTTCTTGTGGTTAGCAACTTATCTTCATGCATCATCCAATAAATAATAAATAAAAGAAGAAAAGGAAGAAGTGAGAACAAATCTAAACCAAATCTGAGAGAGAAACGAACATCAAATCAGATAATGACATAAAATAATAAAGAAAAGATTTGTGAGAAAACAACCTTAAATCTTTGATTGCGATTCAAATGAGAAATACAGTTATTGATATGATTTTACAAATCCACAGATCAAACATTGGCGCGTATGCTTACCTTGGCTCTTGGCTGTGTACAACGTTACCAAGATCAAAGACTCTTAATTCATCAAAAAATGAAGTCTCATATGACTCAAACTTTTCACACAACTGTCACCAAATTATTCTAAATATGGGAGTAAAATGGTGCTATTTTGATTCGGGCAATGTTTATTACGGAAGAAGCTTAAGTCCAGTATATTTTGTAGGGCTAGTGCATCTTGTACGCTAGACCTAATAGGACAGTGCCACGTGATAATATCTAAACACATGACAACATCCTATCGGGTCCAATGCACATGACATTGAACCTAAGTCAAACCCATTTATGCACACACTATGCAAAAACGTGATTTTAAGTTATTCTGGCTTCTATTTCTTGCATAGCAAATCGAACTTAG
This sequence comes from Quercus gilva, assembly GCA_023621385.1. Classification (NCBI taxonomy): domain Eukaryota; kingdom Viridiplantae; phylum Streptophyta; class Magnoliopsida; order Fagales; family Fagaceae; genus Quercus; species Quercus gilva. Next base: position 69,761,355 of record CM042480.1, on the reverse strand, counting down.
GTTTGGATGGATTTTTTTTTTTTAAATTTAAATATCATTTTTAAGTTACATTGATATGTTTACACAATAAACCAAATATCTTATGAAAATAAATTCATCCACCACACTCTCGTTCCATAGGAGTTTTTGGGAGTCTCATCACGCATAGAAAGGTGAAGGGTTTGGCAACAAGCAAATGGCTTTCTATCATAGTTGCAAGAGTTCCAAACCTTAACTACTCATTAGATCAGTTAACCCAAAATGGAACTTTAAAGAAGTTTTTTCCAAGTACCTGTAACCTTGAATTTGTAACAATCCCACTCCCCTAAAAACTTTCTTGGCACAATAGTCTTGATGTTAAACTTTTTGAAATAATTAGAAAGATAAATCGCCGGTCAACTCTAGCTCAACAGCTCCTCCCCATTAGATGCATGTGTAACTTACCAATCAAAAAATAACCAGAAAGCAAATTATCCAGCCTTTGCAAACAGCCAAACTGTCATTGGGAGCACGGTTCTTGATAAAAGAGGCTGGTTTGAGATTTTGATGCTCGAGTGATAATTTATATCCAACCCATGCTGGGTTTTTTATTTTTAGGGGGGGTAGGGGGGATGGGGGAGAGAGATTAAATAACAAAAGAAAGCAAGCTATCTCACTGGAATTTCACCAAAATAACAGTAGTTTGATATTCAGAATATATTAATATAAGGGCTAAAGATAAATCTCCCCCTCATTTGCTTAACTTTCTGTATCATCAGATCCTAACTGAATTGAGATCAGTATCATCAGGTTCAAACTGAATGCAATAGCATGTGAAACCATTTGATATGACTGTAAGAGCAACACGACACTTTAAGCAATCAAAAACCATGCCTGCATTAATGTCCTCTTATGAAGTAGAGCTTTAATGCTCAAATCTAAAAAGTGAGTTACACTGTTCTTAGAAGCCACTATACTATCTTCATTACTTTATGCTTGCCTTGGGAATGGATGATGTACATGGTCCACCAGAAGTCATAAATGGGATTCCCTTAAAAGTGGCCACACCCTTGTCATCAGTAAAAAGATGCTGCAGCGATGAAACACTCAATTATTTCTCCAAATTCAGAAGCATTTATTTAAAGAGCATAAAGAAGGCAATTATTAGGGTAGAGGACCATAACATGGATTTGTGTGCGTGTGTGTGTGTCTGTTTTGCTATAATTCAATAGTGACAACAATAGGGGAGGGAGATTTGAACCCTAAATGTCTCCGTCGGAAATACCAAGAGGTGCCTATTGAGCTAGAAACTAATACGTCCAGATAACAATTGATAACTGTAATATCAGTGATTCATAATTCACAAAACAGACCACAAATGTCTAGTGACTTGCTGATAGTTTCTCTATGAAAAAGGGAGTATGGTTGGTAGGATAACCCAAAACCTAAGCCATTCATTCAACAAATGACCAGATTTTAGTCACCCTTAACCACTCATCTAATGAAACACTATATGGTTTTCCTTTTGTGTATTAAATTTAAGATGTGGAAGGCAATTGAATAATCTGGGTAACAGATAGATATCCACTTAAGGCTACTGCATAGAAAAGAAGATGCAAAACATATACATACCGGCGTTATCTTTTCCAACTGTTTCTTTTTTGGGTTAAGGACATCTTCTGGCTTTCCGTCAATCCTAGACAAAAACACCAAATGTGTGTGAGATACACATTACATACACGAAAAATGTAAGATAAACCTGCAACACTTCATTCTACGCATGCTACAATGATTGCAAACTTTGACCAACTATATAATGGGAAATATGAGATTACTTCAACCATAAAAAGGTGAAGCTGGAGAGGATCAATCCCAACTAACTCTAACAGTCCTTTTAGAAGGAGGAAATAAATGGAATAAAAAATCTTTAAGGGATATTCCATTCCATAATTCCATTCACTCCTATGCATTTCTCCCAAGAACAAAAATGGGAGGAACACTCATACGTTTAATAAAATGGAGGTAAATTTTATCTTTATTAAAAAAGACAAGAGGTGAAGGGTATACTAGTGCAATCATATATTTGTTTCCTTTTCATTACTTCTTTTATATACTCCCAAACACATTAGAAAAAATACAACATTTTCCATTTCATTCATTTATGATCTATTCCATTCTTTTATAAACTCCCAAACACAGTGTAAAATACAGTCAGAAACGGAAAGCAAGCTAACAGTGAAATAGCAAAACTAATCAACTAGATCGCAAGCTGTGACCATTTAATTCTCTATCAAGGCTTCAAACCCATCTTCCTAGGAATCAATTTGTTAATAATACTCACAAAACTGCTGTTAGTCTAAATTATCCAAGAGACAAATGTATGTTAATAGCTCAATGTGATTTCCACAAGCTTACCCAGAAAATGAAATGCGCTCCCCAATTTTGGCCCCCTCAGGAGGGAGCAAAGGCTCTACAATTGTATGATCTTCATTAGAAGCACATAGCACCTGGAAAAGTTGGATTTACATGTATGCACATCAACATCAGTCCACGAGAATTGCAGTCTTCAAAAGGGGTAACTTAGACTAATGAAATAATTCTTTTCTTAAACCGCAAGTTACTCATGCATGTGATGGTGAACCCACGACCTCAATATAAGAACGGAGGCAGTGACATTTGAACTAAAGCTCATTGGCAACTCAAATGAATGGAGTCTTATGGCAACAAAAGGTGAAAATTTTAAAGAACACACACAAACACTGTAGTTATTCACATCACAGAATGAAGTGTATATATAAGCCAAAATAGCCACTAGCAAAGTGATTCAATACCAAAAGCTTCAATCTTTTTTTTTCCCCTTTTGATAAGCCAAAATAGATTAGTGCAAAATTCTATGCTTCTTTGTATGCATGTATTCTTATTGAGAATTAAGGGAAAACAAGCAACTACATACATCAGTGTATCCTTTGTAGATCAACCATGGGTGAAATCTCAAAAATTATGGTAACCCTCTAGCAACACACAGATCATTTTATTTTAATTTATTTTTACCTTATTCTAGGCCAGTTAAGATTATCCAAAGAGAAAATTTTGAACTAAAAAAAATGAAAATCTTTGCAGAACATAGTGCTTTGTTAATGAAGCCATTCAATAAAAACATGAGCAGAATTTGGTAAAAAATGCCAAGGACGAGTACCAGTCCTTCTGACATCACATCTCGTAGCTTTCCAGGTTTCACATTTGTAATCAATACAACACGCCGGTTCTGTACAGTGCATGGAAAAACATAAAAGAACCAACAGTAAGAAATGTTCAGGTTTCAACAATCCAATATGAATCGCCTGTATTAAAGAGAGAGAGAGAAGAGAGAAGAAAGAAGAGAGAAGAAGAAGAAGAAGAATCTTAAACAAATCCAACAATTAAGAAGCTAAAACAGAGCACAGGCAACCCAAATTCATCAAATTGATTTTATCTTATTAAATCATGTAGAAATTATTACCTTTAAATCATCTGGATTACAAAACTTGGCCAAACCACTAACCACCTGACGTGGTTTAGCATCTCCAACATCTATCTCCTCGACAAGCAAACTGCATCATGAATTCAAAGGGAACGCTAATGAATGATTAGTATCCTACAGTTATATTGCGATTAAGACAGTAAAACCTCAAAAAACTACAATGGGTGTAAGTAATTCAGTTGTTATGTAATGAACAAAAAAGGCTCTTGAAGAGAAAGAGAGAAGAGCTTGTTGCCACACCTGTCAGCAGATGGATGTTTCCATGCCTTGTGAATAAGACCAACCTGTATATTAAGCAAACTGACACTAATATCTTTGTCTTTCTCAACTGCTTCTGTTTCAGATGACTTTTTCTTTTCCTGTGTAGCTTCTTTATCTTGTGTGGCCTTTTCCTTAAAATTCCAAATAAACAGTGTCATTATGCAAGTATCGTACAAAGATGGAAACCAAAAATAAAAAATAAAAACACAAGCAATCAATGGATTTCTCTAAATCTAACCCCACCAACCCACACCGAGACACATACACATGGGACCCTACAAGTTTGTTACTAACATAGCAAGGTCTATTTGGATGCTTTTGATAATGATTTGCATCGGCTAATCCGGACATAAAATAGATGGTAATCCCCAATAAATTATAGAGATACAAGATCTTCACAAGAATATGTGAATGTCTAAAACAATAAGGGAAGTGCCACTGAGGTTGATTATCCTGACAGCTAGCTTTATCATGGTCAGAATCTAATGTAAATATTCCACGGTGGCCAATCTTTGACTTAACTGCATGAATTTTCTACGTGTTAAAGTATCACATTCCCTGATTCTCACTAAAACACAAGTCTGCACCCCAACAAACGCCTCTGCTGACCTGGCTGCTAAAGGAAGAGCTGTAAGACAAGCGCCAACTACTGGTTGTATGTTCTGAATATGCAACTAGTTTTTGTCTTTCTTGTTGGGTTTCTATATTTTTAATATTTTCATTTTTGAAAAATTACTGCTTTTCCATATAAGGTAATTTAGTCATTTACAAAAATGAAACCAGACAGAGATTCAGCCATTAATAACTTATATGGTGGTACAACCTGAAAGAATTAGAAGAATATGTTAGATTAAATGATTAAATTCACCATTTTCTAAGAATTAATGCTTTTGGGACAACTAGTAATTTAAAAAATATAATACAACAATTTCTCTGATCAATTTCAATTATCAATTTTTTTTTTTTTTTTGGCTGACAACAAGTGCAGGAGAGGGATTGAACCTAGATTTGCAATGCCACCAAACCACAAGGCTCTTGGCCAATAGAAAACCATTGTACTTCTAAAAGAATTTATCTAGCACTCCCTGTCAATAGTTTTCAAGGCTAGGTATAAGCTTTCAGTGATATCCAATCAATAGTTTGCTTGTTTCATGAAAGTCTAATACTTCTTAATTATGTGAATTTTAAAGAACTTGTCTCCAAGTCTTTATGCTTTTTTTTTCTATATTTAAGAGAATAATCTCAGAGTCTTTATGTGCATTGATATTAAATTAAAACTTTATATTTGTTTGATAAGTAATAATATTCAAAACTTGAACTTATCAAAATAATAATAATAATAATAATAACAACAACAATAATAATAAAAACTTGATATGCCTACGCTTGAAATGCACTTACAGTTACAGCTCCCACTCAGTTAAAGATATTAGATCCCCATAGATAAATCCAAGACTTGTCAAAACTCCTCTGATTCATTTTACAGAACATTACACAATCAATTAAAAAAGATGTTTATTATGGAAGGACATCTAAAATTCAACATAACCATAAGCTCTTTTTATAAGTTTTGGTCCCAAGGGGATGAGGAAGGACCACATAAAACTCTACATAATCCCAAACTTATATTTCTAAAGACAAAAAGTAAGGATCCATAAACAGAACTTACCCCAAAATCAAAAATATAAAGCAAGAAAAGAGAAAAAAGAGGGGTGGGGGAGAAGGATCGCAACGTTAACAGGGCTTACCCCAGCATCTCTTTTCTTTGGATTCATAGCTGCCTCCGACTTATCTGCACTTTTGGTACTTTGCGATGTCTTTTTTGCATCTGAAACTACTTCCACCTTCACTGTATTTGTTGCTCCCTGCATTCAAAGAGTTAGTGGAACCCATATATTCCATTTGCTTCAACCCATATACTCAATCAGTAATATACAGGCTAATAAATAACCAAACACACAAGTAAACTGAAAAGAGTACTCACCTGTGGCTCAAATTTAGCCTTTTCAAGCAATATCTTCTCAAATAATTCCCCAAAGTCCTCCTTCTTCTGTTAAAAAGTGTTGCAATAATTTTTGAGCAATGGCTACTAATATGTACACAGTAAAAATACAACAATATGCAACCAAGACCGCATAAAAGGTCAGGGACCAATGGATGGAGCAGGGTTTTGATGCATATATGATTCTGAGGTTAGCTATGGAATCTATTTTTGTTTGTTCCCATGTTCTGAATCTACAGTTTTCTTTCTTTTCTCTTTGAATCACAAATATGGCTCACGACAGATTATTGCTCATTGAAAAGATGTACCTAGGTTTTCAAATGCATACCCAGAACTCAAATGAGTGAGACTCAGCCTAAACATTTCCTTAGGGTAGCAGATAGTACATTATGACTCCTGACTTCATCAACAACTTTTTACACTCCCAATCATTAATGTAATGAACAAATGTTTCATGCATCAAATTGTTGCAAACAGCCAAAACACATGACAATTATTTGAAACAGACCCAAGCTATACCTTAAATGGATACATAGACAAGCCAACATCTAACTAAGAAGTTAATGTCTGCATCTAATGAGAAAATTCGGAAACTACACATTTTTGATGAAAATACTAAAAACATTAATGAATAAAATAACAGAAACAAATCAGGATATGGCCCTACCTGGATGTAATCCACCCATCTCAATACATGTGGTAATTTTTCCTTTTCTGCATTTGGAAGGCCAATCTAGAAATAAGAACCACAGGGAAAAGTCAATAAAATTACTATACTGTAATACTAATGGCCTTTAGGGTAAATGGCACCTCCAACCCCCATTAGAATGTGATGATTGGTGTCATAATAGAACTGCATGATTAAAACCTTTTAAAAGAAAAGGCAATCTTATTCTTGAGTCACTCACCATTTTAAAAGGGTTTCATTCTCAAGGAAGTTATAAATCATTTAATTTTCCCTTTCACAATCATAACAAATATATAATTTTTGGTTGCTTATTTGCTTAAAGTGAGGTAGAAACCGGCCAACCAGTTGTCGTGAAAACAAAATTTCCTCATGAGATACATAAAACACAAATATCAATTAAAAAAGGAATGAATAAGACTTAAATAAGTGTAAATTCACATATATAACGGATTTGAATGAAAATTTTGGGACTCAATGAACTGTTATATGTGTTAACTTATTTCTTTTTATATATACCAATTAAATATCATACTTATGTTACTTATCAAAAAAATTATATACATCATACTTAAGTTATCTACTTATCTTGCTATAATTCCATATGATACTGATTTTTGATAGTTTTATATAATGACACACCTTGGAAAAATAAACCATGGTATTTCTAATAAAACATAAAGTTTAGTCAGTCGTAATTCAGTTCAGAAAATAGACAAATACAATAATTGTGAAGGTTCATTTGAAGCAAAAAGATTATATTTCATTTTATTCACCCCTAGAGAAAATAAAAGAAGAGATTTTTTTTTTTTTTTTTTTTAGTTCTATTCTTTCCACTAGTTGGTTTGCCAATGAGGTGAGAAAAGGATTTAAAAAAAAAAAGTGTAAGGAAACAATGTCAAACTTTTCCTCTCATGCCCAACAGCTATAAAACTTTTTTTTCTTCTCTTTATATTCTCTCCATTTTTTCTTTATAAAATGACAAACAATTAAACTTTACAGTTTTTTTCATTTTCCTTCTTTTTTTCTCTCTTCATTTTCTTTTGTAGAATGTGAATCAAATGGAATGTCAAATTTCATACCAACAAAGGATGTAGTACTGCAAACACAATAACATCAGCTTCTGAGGGTTTTAATCCATTGCCCAAAAGTACAGACTTTTGAGCCAAGTCGTCATTTAATCCACTGAGAACTCCAGAGCATGACTTAGAATCTAAAGGAAAACTCTCTGCAAAGGTTATCCACTTCATCACCTACAACCACAACTTGAGTTTTTAAGATAAAAAATAAAAACAAAATTTAGCTATAAGAAATCCAGCAAAATCAACACCAGCAAACTAATAGGGGTCTATACATAAACACTTCATTAAGTAACTTTTTTTTCATTCTATTATAAGTGATTTCCATAATTTAGAAAGTCACTTACAGAAGCAATATATACATTCAATATGACAGAGTCTAGTAACATTATTCAAGGTGGCAAACTAAGTAGTGATGAATATTTGTACACCAAAAGGCTTTGGGCTAGTAAATTCAGTATGCAAATAGCAAACAGCAGACAGCAAACAGCAAACCAACTCATCTTTACCTCATCATTGTCATTCAAAGGGGCCCCAGATGACTTCAATATGTTCAAGTGCAAGTTCTTGATATCATTTTCCTTGACATCATCCGACAAAATTTTCTGCATAAATCAATTTTAAACTAGGATAACTTGATATCAAATTCCCAGAAATGTGAATATTATAAGCCAGTTCAAATATCAAATTTTGAGAATGTTTATTCATGTACGAGAATATCATTTTTTTCCAAATTACACACACAATGTCAATTGCATTTCATCAATTGATAGTACATATAAAAAGTTCAGTGAAATGACATGCAACATGAGGTAATGATAAGAAACTATATAAGTCAAATCTCCTACAAATTATCACCCAATATTAACAACTACTTATCCACTCAAATCCAAATGACCCAAATCTTAAAATTCCAATATACAAACTCATTCTCTAATGTTTAAGTTGTTGAAAGAAAAGCCACCAAGCCACACCCCAAAAAAAAAAAACCCAGAAAGAAAAATGCAAACTTTATACTAGAAAACAAAATTTATGCATTGAAAAAGCTTGGGGTAAAGAAATGGAATAAGTGAAGGTGGTGCTTACAGGATCTAAGGAGAGGTGTTTACAAAGAGATAACACTATCTTTTGATTTCTATCGAGATTGAAGCTTCGATTCACGGCCATCTTCTTCTACCTTCCCTTTCGATTCTCTCACAAGTCTTTCTGTCGTGTTGTGTTGTGTTTAATTTTCCTAGCAAAATTCTCACAGAGAAACGCTCGGACAGTAGAAATTTGATAGGGTTTTGCATTGCATGTATGGGTTTTATGGGCTTGCCATATTGTAGCCCATTCAATATTTTGGACCATAATGGGCTTGGCCCGCTATGGGGCTTAGCAAAACCCATGCTCAGAATCATGACTTGGTGGGCTCTCTAATTAAAGCTCTATACTATACTCTATACCTACCACAACAAATCCCTTTTTTATTTCAAAAATTACTTAAATTCTTTTTTTTAGGTACACTACACAGTACACACACTCATTGGGTGCTGAACTAATAGCTTTATCCTTTAATTTTAACACTTTAACTTATAAGAATTAAGGAGAGAAAGTGTAAGTTAAACTATAGGTAAATTACAGTCGACACTTATTAGGTTTGAGCTAATACTAATCAGGTCTAAAATATTTTAAAAATAATCAATTCGGTCCCTAAACTATATGCTCTTATAAATGAAATTGTTGTATTTAGTATTTGGTTCATGGAACAAATTGATTATGTAGGGATAAAGGCCCAAATCCAGTATTGGGCCTTGGGCCTTGGCCGAGAACACGGGTAATCCGAGGACGATTAAATAGTAGTAAGTAGTTTAAGCTCACAGCTTCATGAGTGTGATATTAATGGGAATGAGGTTCGAGAAAGAATACCTCATTGGATAGGCTAAACACGGACGTAATGTAGATCCTAATGATTAAGGCGACCTTCTAGAAAGCTCCAATGGTAGATGTTCATCTCAAGTGTACCAGAGAGTGGAAGCTAGGTGATATCTAAGGAAAAACTGCTGCCACCGCATTGAATGTCCTGCAACTAACTTTCTAGCCGTATTTATGTGAAAAAAACTCCTGAACAGTGCTGTTTTGGCTACCGCAACTCACAGAAAGCCAAAAAAGGCATCTGATAGAACGGGCACTCAAGTAATGGTTTGGACGATCAATAAGTGGAGAACCAAGATCACCAGAAAGGGGATATATAATGTAAGAGACTCCTGAAGGAAATGGGATCGGAAAATTAGAAAAGAAACACTGTAACAATCTGAACCAGACTTGTAATCAAATCTCAAAAGCAACATATAAGAATTTGTCTCCTCGGACTCTGCCGATGACGTTTTTCCTTAGTAAAAGTTCGTTATTTTCCTTTCTTTGTCATCAAGATCTGTTTATTTGTTATTTAATTTATTAAAGCCTAATTTTCCAACTCATTCTCTACAAATTTATTGTTTTGAGCTTTTTAAGTCTAAGTCCATAAACTTTTCGGGTTAGGAGTTCAAATCAGGTACTTACAGATTAATTCTGAAATACTCTCCATATAAATACACTCTCTCTTTTTTTTTCTCTCTTTTTTTTTTTTTTTATAAATTTTCTCTAACTATTTGTGCCATCACCTAAAGCTATAACCCCACCATACTGTGACTAAATTATACCATGACTAAATTGCTACAACTACCTAAGGTAAACACACTACCCACATAAACACACTACCCACATAAACACACATTCATTCATCCTATACAACTGATGCTCATTGGTGGTGGTGGTGCCAATGAGCATCTACCTTTCCCACTTTGGCTTTTTTGCAATCACAATCATGTTTGATATAAAAGCCTTCTTTCACAACCTCAGCCTTGAGATTACACTGCCAATATCTCCAAGCGCCACTCCAAATTGCCAAATTGGCTTTAACAACAAAACTTTAGTTTGGATCATATATTGGCGTGACGCCATTTATACGGATGAGGGAAAATAAGAGGGGGTAAAGAAAGCATGAAAATGTTTTAATTAGTTGAACTACAATACAAGCCAAAATTAGCTTGGAATTGTAGCTCATCAGCGTTTTGGCTAGCATAGAGTACCAGGGTCAGGGTTTAGTCCAAGTCCCAAAACCAACCTTCTGCCAAATCAAATACTAGATCTTTACACTATGGGTAGCATTATTATTTGCTTTCGTAATTAGTGTACATGTTATGAAAGATTGGTTCCGAGTTTTCTATGCCACATATGATATGACCAATATTTTCTTATTAAAAAATATTCTTGAAGTGGGACAAAAAGTGAAAGTACAAATTTTAAACCGTGAATGATATTTCTAACTAAGAGCATTCAAATTAACCCGGCCAAATTTTTTCGTTTATTTTACACTTAAAACTTTTTTTTTTTTTACATTGCCACATTTTCAAAACACCCATATCATTTTATCTATTTTACAAATTTATTATACTTAAATAATATTATTTATTATTTTTTTATTATTATTTATTAATACCTATCTATTATTATTATTTTTACTTCGCCCTCTTTTTTTTCAACTCTCTCACCCGATTCTCTCTTTCCCTCACTCTCTCCCTCACAGTCGCCTCACCTAGCCCGCCGTCGCTGTCGCCGTTGCCTCTACCTTAGCCCTCCACCGATTCGGCCTCCCTTTCGCTTTCACCCTCCCTCTCTCCTTTGCCCCTCCTTCTCTCCTCCACCATCAACCCTTCGCCTCCTACCCCAACCAACAATAGCAATGGAAGATCCGGTAGCAACAATGGAAGACCCAACCACAATAGATCGGGTGGCAAATCCAGTTCCGTTGGGCTTTTCATGTGAGTTTTCCATTGAGCATGGTTTAGGCTGGATTTTTCGATGGGTTTGGATTGTTTTTGGGTTGGGTTTTCCAATGAATTTTGATTGATTTTGAGTTATGTTTTACAGTGAGTTTGTCTTGATTTTGAGTTGGGTTTTCTAATTGCTTTTCCGTTAATTTTCTGTTGATTTGGGTTAATTTTCTGTGCTAGGTTGCGGTGTTTGGTGGTAGTGCTGGGTTTGGTGGTTATTTTTTTCTTCCTTCTTCTTATTTTGCCATGTTGGGTTGTTGTAGATGTTGGGGAAGCCGCTGGTTGTTGTAGACATAGAGGAAGAGAAGTAGTTTGACAAAGGAGAGAGAAAAAAAAAGAATAAAAAAAATCATTTGCACATAAACAGTAACCACGCATATATGCACGGTTACTGTTCATTTGCAAAGTAATTGTGTATATTTGCATATTTTTTCAAGTACTAATGTTGGTGTTTTTTGGATTAAAATGTGCAAAATTGAACAATTTTTGTATTTTGCATATTTTTACAACTACTGATGTAGTTGCTCTAATATTAATGGGATTTATGTGAAAAATAATTGTACAACTAGTAATCTTAAAAATGGTAGAGAAAGTTGTGGAAGAAATGATGTCCATAACAAAAGTGATACTGCTTGCAGCACTATTTCAATGAGGTGAATGGAATCTGGGTTCAAATTCTGGGAGTTGAAAATTGTTACTCTCTCCCTGATGCCAAGTACAAGTGCGAAATTTGGATGATCTTTCTTTGTCAATTACTTTTACTTGGCATCTATACCGGTGGTGTTTTGGCGAGAAATTCTTGTTACCTTGCTTACTGTGTAGTCTGTAGTGCTCGAGCAGCATGCATAAAAATAAATAACTGAGGTAAAAAAACACAGACGACAAGCTAAAAACAAAGAATAGCAGTGTCGTTTTACTGTCTGGATTTATTCACCTCGGGAGTAGGGACTAGAGAAAAATATTGTAAGAAAATTACATTAATTAGTACTATAAAATTATAAATCTGAGTGTTGGAATTCGAACCAAAGTTTACAAAGTTTTTTTTTTTTTTTTTTGGCGGCAAACGTCTCTCTTTGTTTTTTGCCGAGGGCGGTAAACGTATCTCAAGTCTCTATTTTATATTCCCTCTCAAAAAAAAAAAAAAGTCTCTATTTTATATTCTAAGTCCTGCTCATGTGGTCTATTTTATATTAGTTCATTTTAACTAATATATAAAAAAAAAAAAAAAACATGTTATGCTGATGTGAAATTTTTTTGGATTTTGATGCTTAAACGGGAACATAAATAAGCAGTTATTTTTATAATTTAATAATTACAAATAGAATTTGAATCATGGATGTCAAAGTTGAAAATACAAGTATGTGCTAGTTTATGAACTACAAAGTTTTTTTTTTTTTTTTCAGCAAAAATGATGAAATTTTGATGCTATAAATTTGTAAACTTTGCTACTTTGAATGAATATTTATTGTACATATTTTCAAGAAAGCGAAAAAGTTAATAGATACTCTAAAAAATATCTTTATATATTTTTTATGGGAAAATAAAACAATAACTTATTTTTTTAATAAATTTTTTTTATTTTTCATAAAATAGTATCAAAATTTTCTTAAAATAAGTCATTAATAAATGTCTTAACCATTCAATAAAAACTTCTATAAGAAATAGATTCTCAAGAAAAAGGAAAAAGCTTGTGTGTGTGTGTGTGTTTAATGATGCATAATTATAACTAATAAGTTGAAAGAACATTAATTATGTGATGTTAATCATGTTACTACTCATTTTCTTACTTTTTTTTGTTGCATTGAGATGGGGGAGGGGCATCGAATCCTAAACGCCCCTGTGCCAACTGACTCAAGGATCGTTGGCTTATTCCTTTTTCATTTAATTCTTAATTCTTACTATTACGTTTTTTTTTTTTTTTGGTAAATATGGAGCAATTGTATTAAAACAGAAGTTCTACAAACAGGGGCCAAGCCTATTACGGTGCTTGCCCAGAAAATCAAAATTCAAAAGGGGGATAACATTATGGGGAGGGGTAACAAAATAACTATCTCCACCATTAGCAGCAGCTCCCATTCGAGCCAAGGCATCAGCGCAAGAGTTGGCCTCACGGTAGCAATGCAGCATCTTAACTTGAGGCAGCTGCAGCAACAGGTCCCTGCAATCATCAACAAGGCCAGAAAGGTCCCCATTAGTGTTGCTATTACCAGCGATAAAGGAAATTGCTGCTGTTGCATCAAGTTCAATCTCCACTGCCTGCGTCTGCAGGTTCAAACAAAGGGTGAGCCCTTCCCTTAGCGCCCACATCTCAGCTGCAAGACTAGAACTAACCACCATGGTTTTTGCAAAACCCCCAACCCACATCCCATTACTGTCCCTGAGAAGACCCCCACAGCCAGATGGAACACCCTCTCCCCCAAAGGATCCGTCTGTATTCAACTTAAGCCACCCATCATTTGGTTTAGACCACCTCACATGCATTATTCCCTTGTTCCTAATCTCTTCCTGATTTGCCACACAGTAAAAGAATTCTCTGACTTGCATCTCCACCATCTGAACAAGGTTGGGGCTTGCTTCTTGCTGTTTAAAGGCCTTGCGGTTACGTTGCAGCCAGAGATTCCAAACCCCAAACAGAAAAAAACACTTCCACGGGTAATCCTTGCGAACTGCCCGAAGTGGGCAATGAGCATTTGCGTAAAGCCAACCCTCAAGGTCAGCCGAGAAAGAAGCTAGGACCTGAGGAGGACAACCCGCCAAACGCCAAAACTCCTTCGCTATTGGGCACTCCCTGAGCACATGCAAAATGCTTTCTTCATTGTCTAAGCAAAAGACACATCCTCCTAACCCCTCAATGCCTCTGTGAGCTAAGATGCTTTTGACAGGTAGGCTGTTGTGGAGGCATTTCCAAAGAAAAATTTGGATTTTCGGCAGGATCTTAACCTTCCATGCCCACTTCCCACTAAAATCACTAGCACTCAGGTCTTCTCCACTAGCCAACAAATAGGCATTTCTAGAGTTAAACTCACCATTGGTGCTTGAAATCCAACTCAACTGGTCCTCCTTCTCCGAGAATCTTCTAAGCGTGGTTGCATGAATAGCATTCAATATAAAAGGACTCAGAGGAACAGATAGTCTATGCAAATCCCAGTTGCCATTTGAAGTAACATCCTTGATCAGTAAGTTATCCTCTCCTCTGGCCAAGGGTCCTTCAACTAAGGTTCTCAGTGTACCTATATTGAGCCACTTATCATGCCAGAACCTGAGACTACTGTTGCTTCCAATAGTCCATTTAGCTCCTATGTCGCAAATGTCCTTGCCCTTCTTTACAGCAGCCCACACCCGGGACTGCCTACTGCTTTTTGTCTGCCTTCGACACTGATATTTCTTGTGAAGAACCTCAGCCCAGCCAGCACCTCTACACCTAGTCATTCTCCAGTACAGCTTGGCTGCAAGAGTAAGGTTCCTTCCCTTGGCATCCTGAACACCCAAGCCACCTCTTGCCTTAGGTTTAGTAATCTTAGACCAGCTCACCATGTGCATTTTCTTCCCCGAATCACCAGCACCCCATAAAAAGTCCCTATTAATTTTATCAAGGTGGTTTAGTACCCTGACCGGTAAGACACAGCCTTGCATAACATAGGATGGGATAGCCGAAGTAACTGACTGGGACAAAATCACTCTCCCTGCCATTGACAGCATATTAGCTTTCCAGCCTTGGAGTTTAGCCTGGACCTTTTCGATTATGAAATTGAAATCTCGTGAAGATGAACCCGGGTGCTTTAAGGGGAAACCCAAGTACTTACCCAAGTTGGGTGTTGAGCTAAAACCCAGAACCTCACAAAAATCGGCCCTAGAATCTTGGCTGACATTAGGTGAGAAGTAAACCTTAGACTTGTGGAGACTAATTTTCTGCCCTGACAGTTCACAAAAGGAATCAAGTGCTTCCCTAAGGTGACAACAGTTCTTAGAGTCAGCTTTGGCAAATAAGACCAAATCGTCCGCGAAGAACAAGTGAGAGAAGGCAGGCCCATTTCTTGAGGCTTTAACTGGGTCCCAAAGCTTTGCCTCACATTTTTCCAAAATAAGAAAGCTCAACATCTCCATACACAAAATAAAGAGGTAAGGAGACATCGGGTCTCCTTGCCTAATTCCACGGGAGGGCAGGAAGGGGTCTAATTTACCTCCATTAAACAACACAGATACGGACGAGGAGGAAACACAGCTCATAATGAGTTTGACTAATGGAAGAGGAAACTTGTACAGATGGAGAATATCTCGGATGAAGTGCCATTCAAGCCTATCATAGGCTTTCTCCAAGTCAATTTTTATCGCCATATATCCTACTTTACCCTTCTTGAGACTCATGGTATGAATGATTTCCTGAGCAATAATCATATTATCTACCCCCAATCTACCAGGGACAAAGGCAGTTTGAAGGGGGGAGATGAGTTGAGGCAGCAACGGCCTGAGCCTCTTGACTATCATCTTGGTGACCACCTTGTAAACAGTATTACACAGGCTAATAGGCCTGAACAAACCAAGGGAATCTGCTCCTGGACATTTAGGAATGAGGGTAATGAGAGTTTCATTGAGGTGGGGGGGCATAGACTGATTTTCAAAAATGTCCTTAACTTCACCAAAAACGGTATCACCCACAATGCTCCAGTAAGATTGGAAAAAGCCCGCATGAAGCCCATCGGGTCCCGGGGCTTTGAAAGGCTTCATACTCCACAGTGCCTCTTTCACTTCTAAGATATTAATATCATCTGTCAGCTGTCCTCTAGCATCAAGTGGTACACACCGTGGCCAAGTGGGGATATCCCACACAGCACAAGGAGCACTCGTGGAACTGGATGAGAAGAGCTCTTGATACCCGGTTCTGATCAAGGTAGCAATATCCTCTTCACTATGCACCCAATTACCAAGGCTATCCTTAAGGCACAAAATCCGGTTTCGCCTTCTCCTGACAACTGCAGACGTGTGGAAGAACTTGGTGTTCCTATCCCCTTGAATAAGCCAATTATACCTAGACTTAACAGACCAAAATTCTTCTTCCTGCTGGAGAATCTCAAAATATTCCTTCCTCAGCTGAGATTCAAGAAGTAGGAGGTGATCACTGGGACAGGTGGCTAAACTAGTTTGAACACCCCTCAACCTAGCTTCCACCCTCTTCTTCCTATGGAAAAGATTGCCAAAAACTTCCTTATTCCAAATCTTAACATCAGCCGTAAAATTCTCCACATTTGGTTTAAGGCATAAATCATCAGCCCACGAGTCCCTCACAACACTAGAGAAAAGAGGATGGGACATCCACATAGGTTGAAATCTAAAGGGTCTAGTCAACTTGGAGGCAGGGGTATTCACAAGTTTCAACAAGACAGGACAATGGTCAGAATGAGTACGAGCTAAATGATGGATAGCAGCTTCCGGGTAGAGATCTCTCCAGAGAGGGTTGGCAAAACCCCTGTCCAATCTCTCTTGAATAAACTGGCCCACATCCCTTTTATTGACCCAGGTATAATTTGGCCCATTAAACCCCAAATCAACCATACTACAGGAATCCAGACACTCCTTGAATAATTGGACTCTCCTAGGATTAAGGGGATTTCCTCCAAGTTTATCATGACTGGATAGGAGTTCATTAAAATCACCCACCATAAGCCAGGGGAGATGATGAAGAGAAGCAACAGCAGATAAATTATTCCAAAGTAATTTTCTTTCCTCTAGCCTAGGACTTGCATAGATAGAAGAAAGGAGCCAGGTAGAGTTGGAAGAGCGTACCTTAATAACCACATGCACCTCCTGTTCAGTTTTTGCCAAAAGCGTAACCTCAACACCATCAGAGTTCCATAACACCCAGATACCACCGGAGAAGCCAATAGTATCAGTGTGAATTGCTCCATCAAACGGGAGCCTGTCCGTAATTTCCTTAGCTCTTGTTCCACCAATCCTAGTTTCCGTAATGATGACAATAGCAGGGGAGTGGCTATTGATCAGGTCAGCCAACACACTCTGAAATCGGGGGTTCAAAGCCCCCCTGCAGTTCCAAAATAAGATATTCATTGATGGGGATTGAGGTGGGGGCAAGGACCAATCAAAGGTGGTTTGAGCTTCCAACCTGCTCAGTGACCTCCATCCCATCATCATCAACGCCAACCTGGGAACCATTTCCCCTTTCGCACAGAAGACTGCATGATCCAACACCCCCAACATTCTCTCGCTTGAACAGATGAGCAGATTGAAGCAAGGGAGAGGGGCGCATACCGAGATTAGCTTCTTTGAAATCCGATTCCCCCTGCACCATACCGCAGTTCTCTCGGCGTTCAGCATTTTCCTTTCCACGATTTCTTCCTCCTGGCCTAATTCGCTCAAGCTTTGCTCCAGCAATCGCGGCGAAAGAGCCCTCCAATTGAGGATTCGAGCCTCTGCTGATGTTGGTATGTCCGAAGGGAAGATCCACCAGGGGTTCTCCCATTCCATCCAGGCTGGATCGGTTAGGGGTAGACAACCCACCATCTGACTCTCCGGCGTTAAAGGAAAAATGTGACTCCAAGCCTTCATTTCGTCTTTGTCGAACCATCCCCAAATCATCGTGGGGCTGGCCTTTATCTGCGCCAACATTCCCTTTGACAGAGCTAGTATTTTTCCTTTGCGAAGTATTGCCCACTGTTGGGCGTTGCTTGCTTCCATGAGTGCTACCTTGCGCTGAACCAGACCCAGTGGGCGTGACCAACCCCGCTCTGCCAGCACCCTTTCGACCGGCGCTTGAGTTTTTCCTATTAACCGGAGAATAGACTTGGGTATCCGCACCAGAATCACCACTGGGAGGGGGGTTCAAAATATGGGAGCAAGGGACAGTTGGTGTCTGGGTTGGTAAGCTAGAAGTAGTGTTGGGATTCAAAATATTGCCCTTTTCCAAGGGAACTTCGTCAGCAAGCACGTCAACCTCTGAAGCGTCTTGAAGCTCTTTCTTTCTTTTACCATCGGCTGACCCACGATTAGACTTGGCATCCATCCTTGCAGGGGACAGTTGGGCTCGGGTGTCATGGGCTTCAGAAAAAGAAGTGGGATTTGAAGTAGGCCCATTCCCCACTCTACGGCTAGGCTCACGAGCACCTTTAGAATTTACACCAGCTTTCTTGTGCCGAACCAACATCCACGCTCCATACTCCTCTTTCACATCAATGTCAGTGTTTCCCGCTTCTTGGGAACAGGGGTCACTAGAATTAGGCTCCCCCTCACCTACTGACATGCCTACCTCATCAGCTTTTGGCTCAGAAGTGACCACCTTCACCGTGTAAGGACAGCTTTCTCTCCGGTGGCCCACTCGCCCACAAGAGAAGCAGAGGGAATTGATCCCTTCATACTGGATGTCTTGAATCTGCCCCTCCAAGAGGATTTGTCGAACAAGCGGTTTGTTGAGATCAATTTGGACACAAATCCTGGCATAACGTCCCCTTGCTTCGGCTGCAGTATTGGAGTCAATCCTCAGCACTGGACCTATCGCGTTTCCAATTTCCTTTAGGACACACAAGGCATAGAACTCAATGGGAAGCTCGGGAAGCCTGATCCAAACAGCAACCATATTGCACACAGCTGTTGTAGGCTTGAAGTTTGGCTCCCAAACTCTGATATTAAGAAAATGCCCACCCACAAACCAGGGGCCTCCCTTGAGGACATTGTCATAATCTTCGACCAAACCAAACCTTATCAGATAAAAATCCTTTTCCAAGTCTACACAGTCCATTCTACCTGCTGGTTTCCACATGCTCATAAGCTTTGAATGGAGGAACTGGAACCCCACTGATCTCCCATGAACTTTAACAATTAACGCATGGGCCCATTTAGCTCGGATAAGGTTCCTCGTCTCCGATGTCAAGTTGACAGCCAAGAGCCCCTTGCTTAGTTCCCCAATAACTCTCTCTGGCCCAGGGAGCACCTTGGCACCAGGATCGAGTTTGAATGCTTGTGCAAAAGCCCCTGGGATCTCGCCCACCAGCTTGTCCTTATAGGAAGGAGGGGGTTCAGAAGCAAACGCCGTCGCTGATTCTCTAACTTTCTTTGTACTCCGTTGAAGTTCCGCATCTTCCTCCCTGGACCTTTCGCGCTCAGTGAACTCACACTCCATCTTTTTCACTTACTATTACGTATTTTCTATTTTGTTTTAGAGCATCATATATACTAGAATTTGTACTACTTGTATTTTCTTCTAAAAATGTGCTATATATATAAGCATAATATTAGACGGTTCAAATTTAGCAGAGGTCAAACCATGGGACCAGCAACTCCAGAAGCAACTTGAAAGCCAAAATTCTGTAATGCAGAATGGATTAATTATTCCCGCGCGGGGTTGCGCAGTAAGTTCCAAAATTGGAATAATATGTCTAAGCCACATACTACCATTACCATGCATTTATAAAGACAAATATATTTTCTGCCCTAAGCTTCATGGGCTTGGTCCCCGCCGTATAGGGTGTTTTTTTTTTTTTTTTTAAATAATAAAAAAATAATAATAGCAATATGCAACCTTGAAATAGAATTAGGGTTTATACCCTATAGAAATAATGGTTGATAAATAGGGGATCGGAGTGCAAGATAAACGAGCTTGCATGAGAAGAAGCCAACAATTCAATTGGTTAATCATTTAAAATTAAGCCTTTCTCTCTTGTGTTGTGATCAGTCAAAAAACCAATCCATGTTTGTTACTTTACAATTTTCATTATTAGTTATTTTTTATTTATTTATTTCAATACCGTCATCATTAGTTGTTTAATATTCAAACATGGTTACGTCAAACGCCCTTGTCACAAATTAAATTCTAAATTAAGATAGAAAAACGTAGCTCTTACATATATATACAAATTTAAACCAACGAGGACAATGATATGTCACCTTTTTTTGCATGTGTTGTTTAAGATGCCGGAGAGAGGAATAAAGGTAGGAGTAAAGACAGTACTGTTTTTGACCAATGGATTGGCCTATTCATATGTCACAACTTAGTGGAGTAATTTACCCCAGATTCCCTCTGAATGAGAAACGTACCTTTTCCTTTATTACTAGCTAGGGTAGGGCTAGGCTGAACAATGTGGAACTGGTCTGGAAGGGTTAAATAACCCCCCACATTTAAGACACCAGAGAGAGAAGTGAATTATGAATGGGCTGGAAAGAATTGAGGTGGGTACGTAGGGGCAGGGGGACCCTAAAAACTTGAATTAATGGAATTTAAGAAAGCCTTAGCAAAGGGCCAGTCACTAGTACTGCTCACGCCTCTGCATTCTGCATTCTGAATTGCATCCCACCAAAAGGACTGGAGGACAGTCACCCTTTCTTTCTTTCTTTAATTACACTACCCACCACCACCAATCACCATGCCCACCAACTTTCCTTTGTTACTTTTTCCTTTTTCTTTCTTAATTTCTTTTTCCCCGTATCTATCTATCCAACCACCTTCACGCTTGTTGCTCTTCACTTTGCCCCAATATACTCAACCTCCCATTTCCCTTAACCCCTAAGTAAAAAAATTTTCCCCAAAACAAAGAAAAATAGGAGTTTAAGGGACACAACATTTTAACTTCTTGTGATTGGTTGATGATAAAAATGAAACGAGTGTTACGCTTTCGGTAAAAGTGATATAGTTCAAATTACAATAAATAACGTTAATAGTTATAAAAAAAAAATTTGAAAAACATTGTATATCTAGTATTGTATTTTAGTGAATTGATTAAATGTATCTCCAATTATATATGCACGTAGTTTTATGTATTAAAAAACTTTTTTAAAAAAACAAAGTTTTATTAGAAACTTGATTATAGTTTAAGGCTACAACTGCTATTTAAAAAAATTAGATTAATTATATATTTAAAAATCTAATTGTTGAATTTGATTTTTTTTTATGTTTTTAACACATATATCAAATTTCGTGTTAATCGAATAATATTTATTATTCGATCTATAAACTTAATTTTTATGTCTAATTTTAGACTACAAAAATTTAGAATTTAAACGTTTGATTAATGACATAACTATTGATATTTAATTTTCTGAATATTTTGCAAATGTAGATGATGTAATAAAAAAAAATGTAATTTAATGGTGAATTTGTCAAAATTCACACCCAATAAAAATATATAGAGTAGAGTTGTAATCATAGGCTACAACTAAGTTTGTTGTCAAATTTTTTCCTTTAAAAAATAGTGAAATGAAAAAAAAAGCATCTCCATTTATGTGGTTTTAATGCAATTCTATAATATTCAACCCTTGTGATATTCAACGACTATGATTGATTATTAATTATATCAATTCACTTTTTGTTAAAATCATTAATGAAAATTAATCACATGCACATGCACATGCACATGCACACTCATAATTCTCTCTCTAATGATTTTAGGAAAGAGAATATTAAAAAACTAATACTATATTTAGTAGAAAAAACTACTACATGGGTGTAGTTGTATTTGATCCTACTTCAAATGTCCTTATTCAAGAGCATTGCTTAATTGTTAACCAAAAAGATGGTTGGTTATGGTGGGATTGTCAACTTGTTGCTAAGCCATGGACACTAAAAGTCACTAAACAGAGTTTCATTCTTCCTTACCTTTTTTTGGCTTTTCTAATGAGTTCCATTACTATCTCGGGTTCGTTCAAGTAGTAATAAGTTGACTGTAGTTTTTTTTTTTTTTTTCCTTGGAAACTTTCTCTCATGGGCTAAGGCATCATTGGGAGAGACAAGAACCTTTAATGTCAATTATGAGGTGCCGGGTCAGGGTGGCCTCAACCAATAGCCATTATAGTTGGTGATGTTAGTACTAGGAAGGAAGCCACAGTCCACGGACACAAAATGACCCATTTAATGGTCTCTTAAAGTGGTTTTGGGACTTTTTTCATTGCCTTATTTAGCTTAAAAATTAAGTTGATCAAAAATACAAAAAAATAAAGTTTTTTTTTTTAATTAACTAAGCTGAATCAATTAGTAGGCAAACAGGCTTACAGTGTAAATTTGGACAAAATTTTTTTTTTCCCCTTTTAACTTTTAAACTAATTTGTACATTTAGAGGTTTTAAAATTTTACTGTGCTTTTCAGTCTTATGAAAAAAATTAGTACTAAAATGAAAAATAATAAAAGTTAGTGGGTCATGTTAACGAGTGCCGTAGGGCATTGGTTAACAATCCAATTAAAAAAAGTTTTTATGGGAAAAGAAAAAAAAGTAATTAATGTTTTGACAGTTTTTTTCATTTTCCATAAAAGTGATGTCAAAACTTTCTTAAAATGAATTCTTAACCAATGCCTCAACGGCACTTGTGAGGCCCTAAATGTCAACGTACATGGCCCATTCCACAGCCGGCCCAAGGCCCGCACCAAGGAAAGCACGGGCCGAAAACAGAGGATGGGCCCTGAGCCTCAAAAAGGCCTGTCCGAAGACGCCTATATCCTCGGCCAGGTTACGTGGATAAAGGGAAAATATCCTTCCCCCACTGAAAGGTGTCTCACCAACATCCTAGTTTCTTTAAATGATGATATGATTAATAAACCTGGAGGCCTCAATCACTTCAACTTTTAAAGTATGCCAGAGCGTCTGGGAACTGACATAAAACCTGAAAAAGTAGGCGATGGGACGAGCCCTAATGCACAACGTCCGGATAACTGACAAGTGGACGGATAAGAACGGGAGAAAGGAGGCTATATAAGAAAAGATGATTCCCTATCTGGAGGGGAGAGAAAGGGAGGGGCGAGGAGGGCTTGAACTCTTCGGACTAAGCCGAAGAGAAGGAAACACCCAAAAACACGGCCAAGATCCTCGTTGAGGCCCTAGAAAGACCATAACAGTGATTCCCGAGGGAACCTTTGATTCTTATCAAGATTACATTAGAAGTTCGGACACTGGCTGCGCTAGGTTTTTGTGAGTGCCTACCCTTTTTTTACCCATACTCTACAAATTCTATTATCTAGAGTCCATTACAAAATTTGGCCCTACAGCACTCATTAACATTTTCCAAAGTTAGTATGTAGAATCACTTGTACAACAAATCCTTGGTACATGGTTAGGTTGTCTTTCAAAAATGTTAAACATTGTTTGGTGGCGTATTAGTCCATTTTATCCGTTGGTGACCACAGGTCAACATTGTACAACATAAAACGTTAATTTAGGAGTATCTTATAAAAGAGAAATTTGGACCAAAACACAGCACAAAGGCCAAGCTTTTAGCTCAGACTGAGAGAGAGAGAGAGAGAGAGAGAGAGAGAGAGAGAGAGAGAGAGAGAGCAGCTAAAGTAAAGGCTAAAGCTAAAAATTGCCACTTGTGCGTATCCACGTCAAAAGTTTTATAGTGACAACGACTACGTGAATGCCACGTCGGATCCTATCAACCGCACAGATCGTGCCACGCGTCCACATCCTAAGATTGTAAATAAATAGGCCTCAGCTACCTTCCTCCTCTGCTTTTTTTCCTTTTTCCCGTTAATTAATGCTAAATAGAAACTCACACCAAATTAGTTTCTTCTCTTCACTGTTCTTTCTCTCTCTCTCTGTCTCTCTCTGAAACCCCACAGTCAGAGTACTCGGTGTTTCACCATTTTCTCACCGGAACCCTAGCTCTCGGCTTTGTAGTGGGGGCTTCTTCTTTGACTGTTGAAATCCAAAGGGGTACTTTGTTGGGACTTTCTGGCTAAACATTGAGCGCCGTGCTCTGCATTTTTGGGTTCTTAGATCGAAACCTCGCAGACCCTCTTTGCTGTTTCCTTCTTAACTCTCTGATTTGTGTTTCTGAAGCTCAAAAATCTTAGCTTTGAGAAGAAATTTCTAGGTTTTTGCTTTACACGCTTTACCTCTCAGCAAATCCTATCATTTCAGCTAGTTCTTTCGTTTCTGCGTCCTGGGGTTTCTTTATTTACCAATGCTACTTCTTTTCTGGTATCTAGTAGTTTCCGCTTAAACATTTCTTGGTTTTCCGGAGCTACAATTCTAGCCGTTATAGAAAAAGTTGGCCTTTCGCTTTTGTTTTCTTCTGTTTTTGGAATTTCTTGGGTTGTGTATGCGTTTAGGTTAGCTTGTTCGTTTCAAAGTCTGAGTCTTTGAAGCCCAGTATGAGTGATTTCAGGCTCTATTTTCTTCGGTGTCGGCACTAATTTCTCATGGCTCTGTTGGGGCTTCGAGTTTCTTAGAACTACCAGCAGGCAATGCTAGCATTGTTGAGAATGAAACGCCAACTCAGTTTGTTGTCGTTGTTGTTGCTGTTGCTGTTGCTGGCTGTAATCCCAGCTGTTGTGAGATCTCTGAGTCCATCATTAAACGACGACGTGCTGGGGCTCATTGTGTTCAAGGCTGATATCCAAGATCCAAAGGGAAAGCTTGTGTCTTGGAATGAAGACGATGATAGTCCTTGTAACTGGGCTGGTGTGAAATGCAATTCTAGATCCAACAGGGTCTCTGAGCTCAACCTCGATGGCTTTTCTCTTTCAGGTCATATAGGCCGAGGCCTTCTCCAACTCCAATCTCTGCGCAAGCTATCTTTGGCCAAAAACAATCTCACCGGAACCATAACCCCCAACATTGCACGGCTGGACGGTCTTCGAGTGCTCGATTTGAGTGAGAATGGCCTATCTGGAGCTATACCAGAGGATTTCTTTAGGCAATGTGGGTCTCTACGAGTCATTTCATTGGCCAAGAACAAGCTTTCTGGGAAGATACCAGACAGTTTGAGCTCGTGTTCAACTCTTGCGTCTATTAACTTTTCGTCGAATCAGTTTTCGGGGTCTTTACCATCTGGGATTTGGTCTTTGAATGGGCTTAGATCGCTGGATTTATCGGATAACTCCTTGGAGGGTGAGATTCCAAAGGGGATTGAAGGTTCGAATAATTTGAGAGCCGTTAACTTGGGTAAGAACCGGTTCTCTGGGAAGGTTCCTGATGGCATTGGAAGTTGTTTGCTTTTGAGGTTCATTGATCTTAGTGACAATTCACTTTCCGGGACCCTTCCAGAGACATTGCAGAAGCTTTCATTGTGTAATTATCTTAATTTGCACATGAATTCTTTTACTGGTGAGGTTCCTGATTGGATTGGAGAAATGAAAAGCCTTGAAACTTTGGACTTTTCGGCCAATAGTTTTTCTGGTCAGCTTCCATCTTCAATAGGGAATCTTCAGTCGTTGAAGGTTTTGAATTTTGCCGCCAATGGTTTTACAGGAACCTTGCCGGAGTCTATGGTTAATTGCAAAAACCTTGTGGTCTTAGATCTCAGCCAGAATTCGTTGAAGGGTGATCTTCCTGCGTGGATTTTCAAGTCAGGATTACAAGAAGTTTCGCTTTCAGAGAAGAAACTGAGTGGAAGCATGAATAGTCCTTTAGCTTCGTCAGTGGGGAGCTCACTTGAAATCCTGGATTTGTCCCACAATGCATTTTCTGGTGAAATTGCATCTTCAGTTGGGGCTTTGAGCAGCTTGCAGTTCTTGAATCTGTCTAAGAACTTTCTTGTTGGTCCTATTCCAGTGTCAATTGGAGAGTTGAAGGCCCTGAATAATCTTGATTTGAGTGAGAATCAGCTGAATGGAAGTATTCCACTGGAAATTGGAGGAGTTGTTTCTTTGAATGAACTGAGACTGGAGAAGAACTTTCTATGGGGGCAGATCCCAACTTCAATTGAGCACTGTTCTTTAACAACTTTGTAAGTTATCTTTACAGTCTCTGATGTTTCAAATACAATTTCTTGCTTCTATTTTACTTTAATCTGATATTGTAACAGTCTCAAGGTTGAATGGCAGCTTGTCAAAGAGATAACTATGTCAAATAGTTTAACTGTGTCCTATACTATGCTTAGAGAGGAGTTGTAATTGCATTTGTTTTTTTATTTTATTTTATAGATTTAATAACCTCTTTGAAATGAAAAATGGCGTCTTCAGTGATAACTGAACTGGCTCTTTTTTATGATTTCTAGCCTTGGAAAAACCTGATCAACCCTCCCCCCACCCCCCCAAAAAAAACTTCTTTCTCCGGTTCCAATCAATTGTTTCAATATTTAAGATTATCTGGGATATAGTGAGAACCTTTATGGTATTCTGATGTTGATGGTTGTTTCCTTTAAATAATAGTGTGACAATACGAATATCTTTGCGTCTGTAAGATTTTATAGTGTGGTATCTTTGCATAGTGTGACAAATATGAAGTTCCAAGTATCTTATATTTTTGGCTGACATAGATATTCATGCTTACACACTAGTCAGTACCCTAAGGCTTCTTTCTATGGACAATTTGAACTTGGTATGGTCACATGATAAGAATCATATCTAATTTCTATCATTTTAACAGGGGTTTAATTTCTTGTTTATGTTGCTTTGTTTTGGTTGAATCCTGCAGAATTGTATCTCAGAACAGATTGAGTGGCTATATACCCGTCGCAATAGCCAAACTTACAAACTTACAAAATGTGGACTTGTCCTTTAACAACCTTTCTGGAAGCTTACCCAAGCAATTGGCCAACCTTCCCCACCTTCTCACCTTCAATATTTCTCACAATAATCTCCAGGGTGAATTGCCTGCTGGTGGTTTTTTCAACACCATCTCCCCTTTCTCTGTCACTGGAAACCCATCTCTTTGTGGTTCTGCGGTCAATAAGTCTTGCCCGGCAGTACTTCCCAAACCCATTGTCCTCAATCCTAACTCCTCTTCTGATTCCACGTCTAGTTCATTACCTCCAAATATTGTTCACAAAAGAATTATCCTCAGCATTTCCGCACTCATCGCCATTGGAGCAGCTGCAGTCATTGTCGTTGGTGTTATTGCCATCACTGTACTTAATCTCCGTGTTAGGTCATCCGCAGCTAGATCTGCAGCAGTTCTTACATTATCTGCCGGGGATGAGTTTAGCCATTCTCCCACTACAGATGCCAATTCTGGCAAGCTTGTCATGTTTTCTGGTGACCCTGATTTCAGCACAGGAGCACATGCTTTGCTCAACAAGGACTGTGAGCTTGGCCGTGGTGGTTTTGGAGCGGTGTACCGGACTGTTCTTCGAGATGGGCACCCAGTTGCAATAAAGAAGCTCACTGTCTCAAGTCTTGTCAAGTCTCAAGAAGATTTTGAAAGAGAAGTTAAGAAACTGGGGAAGGTCAGGCACCCTAATCTTGTGGCACTTGAAGGTTATTACTGGACTCCATCATTACAGCTCCTCATATATGAGTTTGTCTCTGGTGGTAGTTTGCATAAACACATCCACGAAGGATTAGGTGGAAACTTCCTCTCATGGAATGAGAGGTTCAATATAATTCTTGGGACAGCAAAAAGCTTGGCTCACTTGCATCAATTGAACATAATTCATTACAATATAAAATCAAGTAATGTCCTGATTGACAGCACTGGTGAACCTAAAGTTGGAGATTTTGGTCTAGCAAGATTGTTGCCAATGCTTGACCGATACGTTTTAAGCAGCAAGATTCAGAGTGCTTTAGGGTACATGGCACCTGAGTTTGCCTGTAGAACTGTAAAGATAACTGAGAAGTGTGATGTGTATGGATTTGGGGTTTTAGTTCTGGAGGTGGTTACTGGGAAAAGGCCTGTGGAGTACATGGAAGATGATGTCGTGGTGCTCTGTGACATGGTTAGAGGAGCACTGGAGGAAGGCAGGGTGGAGGAATGTGCTGATGGGAGGCTTCAGGGTAACTTCCCGGCTGAGGAGGCGATTCCTGTAATGAAGTTGGGGTTGATATGCACGTCGCAAGTGCCATCAAACCGGCCAGACATGGGAGAGGTAGTTAATATATTGGAACTCATCAGATGCCCTTCAGAAGGCCAAGAGGAATTGGAATGAATTTTTACTTATCAGGGATTGGGAGAAGGGATTTAAATGAGTTGCCCGGCGAAGAAGAATCCGGTTTTGTTCATTTATCTGAGAGAAGAAAAATTTGAATGTTAGAAAATTTTTCCTTTTTTTTTTTTTTTTTTTTTTTTTCCTTGTGGTTTTTCATGTTTGTTTCCTGTTTATGTTTGTGGTTTCTCTCCTCTTATGTAGTAGTCAGGTTGCCGGATTCCTTTTCACCGGGTCCCAGTTTGGTTCCCTAACAAATATTGTTATCATGTTACTAATCTTTTGTCATCTCTCAGTGTTGCTTATGAGCTGATATTGATAAGCCCTGGAGGTAGTTTGTGCGGGGCAGTAAAATTTTCTTTCCAATTTCACAGAGGATTTTGGAAAGTAAGGAGTGTTTATTACGGAAGTTTAAACACATTTTTTTTTTAATTTTTAAACAACATTATAAATATTTTTATATATTTTTTTTACTCGTCTTACTAAAAAATAAAATTAAACGGGCCAAAAAAAAAAAAAAAAACTTTAATTAGTCTCATCTGTTTAGGCACTGATACATTCTTACATTACAAATTGGTTTCCTTTATACAGGCAACCCTGTCCACTGTACTTGTTGGTTGGTAGATATCTCACTTTAATTGGAGCAGACAAATTGTGACAATTATTACTACCTAGACTGAGCATTTTATTGAGGAAACAGTGTAATGCTTGTACTGGGACACTCAGTGCATTAATGTTTGTACTGGGAGTCTGGGACTATATGGTTTTGGCGTTTGAAAAAATTGAAAAAAATTTCAATTTTTTTTCACCGCTTGTCACGGAAGAACATCATTTTATGTACGAAAATCATTGACGCCACCTGCACCAATAATATTTCTGAAAAGAAGGATGAAAAATTATTACTTTATTTATTTACTAATCATAATAAATCACATCAATTATAATGAAATATACAGACTTATTATGCAACAATCATAATAAATTATAACAATATCTGTGAAAAAAGACATGAAAATTTTGCACATATCCTATAATTCAAATATCTCAAGTTTTCTTACAAATAATTACCTTACATGATACATGCATTTTTTTTTCTCTCTCATAATCAACAGCCGTATGAGATTCCAGCAAAAATACCACCTGGTTCTGAGCCCTATTTCACTTAAAAATACCATCTAGAGCCCTATATTTGACTAGTAATTTCCCTTACAAGTTACAACAAAGGGCAAGTCTTGACTTTCACGCTCCTGCACAAGAATGGCCGTCCCATTCATCAAAATTATGCATTTCCAATGGCAGCAATGGTGAAGGTATTAAAATAGAATTGTACAAGTCAAAAGTGACTTGAGAAACCTGAGGACTCCAAGATTCTTAGCACCCACTTTGACGCAATTTAATCTTTAGTACTGAATAGAATAATGGACAGGAGGGAAAAACTACAACGGGAAATGGGAAAGTCATGTTAAAGAAATAAAGAGTTGATGACCCAAAAGATAACGATTGTGAAGGAATAGAAAAAGAATATTACACGCTATGATGCTGTCGGAATAGAAATACTCTTTTTTATATTCTTATTACTATTACCCCTGTCCTTCTAGGTTCTAATTTCAACTTTCTTTAAATGCACTCTTTTTATTTTTTTAATATACAATTTTCCTTTGTCTAACAAGTTTTATGTGAGATTGTGAGGGCCGCTTATCTAAAGTATCTTTTGATAAATGATAGGAAAAATAATATATAAATTTAGTGTTATAAACGAAATCATTCGCGTTCATATTTCATATTTTATTGTAAATTTATAATTATTAAATTATTTATAATAAAAAATTCGTTCATTTCATTTAAACAAAATTTGACTACTAATTTTGATGTAATCTAAAACTATAATTTTACTCAATATTTTTGTATTTGATGTAAATGTTAACCAATCCACCATTAAATTATATTTTATTCTTATATCCTCCATACTTGCAAAAATTTTAAAATATAAAAAAATAAAAAAATGTGTCATTAATCAAATATTTAAATTTCAAGTTTTTGTTGTCTAAAATTATGTATAAAAAATAAATTTATAAATCGAATAGTAAATAACATCTGATTAACATAAAATTTGATATATGTGCTAAGAATATAAAGAATATATAATTCAACGGTTATATTTTCAAAATATATAGTAATGTTAATTTTTTTTAGTGAGAGTTGTAATCTTAAGTTATAATTAAGGACAAAATTAAGCTACAAAATTAGTTGTAGCCTTAGGCCAACCTTACTTAATATTTTTTTAAAGTAAAGTTGGCCTAAGGTTACAACTAATTTTGTAGCTTAATTTTATCCTAAATTTTGTAGCCTTAGGCCAACCTTACTTAATATTTTTTTAAAGTAAAGTTGGCCTAAGGTTACAACTAATTTTGTAGCTTAATTTTATCCTAAATTTAATTAATGAAATCAACTATTAAGTGAGAGACAAAGGCTACAACCAATTTTGTAGTAAGATATTTTATTTTTATATGTAAAGAAAGAATCAGATTGAGAAAGAGAGAGAATCGAGTTCCTTACTTATATGAGGGGGAGTATTGAATAGTTTCCTCTTTTTACACCAGTACTTACATAAGTTGCCCTTTCTAGACTTCTAGTCTTCTTATATTTTTCTTTTTATTCAAAAAATATTTTTCAGAATTGAGCACTCCCATATATATATATTTTGTCATAGTTGTGCTGCACCTGAAAAGAACCGCCCATTATGAAGTGGCGGAGTCGAAGAATATAAATTCTCATAGCCATGTGCATAGATTACAAGCAAATGAGTTGCCCCTAGGGCAGTTAGCTATATATATAAATTATGTAAAAAAAAAAAAATAGTGTTGAGCCCGAGAGAACCCAATAGATTGGCATTGTCATCATCAAATAGCACATGGTTTCATTAATAACCTTAATTATTCTTTTAGTGATGAGTGACATTAATTATATTGATATCCGGAAGCTAGTGACAGAAAGAAAAATACCTACTCTTTCATAATACTACTTGTTAGTGCTTAATTATTGTATCTGTTATTAGTGTCCAATACACATATGATATGGCAACCCTCTCATTAGATCAACCAACTAATAATGCTTTGCAATTTGCGTTCATAAACGAGATCAAGAATTTTAGAGCTTTAACTTTAAAATCTAAATCTTGCACGCAAGTACTTTACAAAGAAGAGGAGCAGCACTGAAACAAAAAGTGGCGTTTCATTCAATCTTTATCAGAGATAAAAAAAAAAAGGTAATAAAAAGGACATAAAGCACTACTGAGATGAAGAGAAAGTGCAGCATATGCACTCGACAACTTTCGATCCTCTGTGTGTGTGTGTGTTTTTTTTTTTAAAATAAATAATTAATCTTGGGTCCTTGCTTTATTGATGGACAAAATGATACCTCCTCAACTTTTGTTAAGAGTGCATAGTAATTTAGTCCTGAGAGCACATGATGTTTGGATTGATGTATGGAAGGACACAGCTCCTCTTCCAATATAATATATACCCACTCTACTTCATCTAATTAATTATGTACATGAAGTAATTATGTAATTACCTATTTGCCTCCCTCTGTATTGGGTGCCTTGAAGTTGGACTTGGCTTCTAGTTTGGTTTAATGGTTAAAGTTTGCTTTATGTATATATGCAGTTGCCCAGTTGCAGTTTCTTGAAACCTCTTCCAAGAAAACTATTTAAGCTGACCATATAAATTCACTCAAAATCATCAACTTTGAATGTAAGACCTAGTGCTGCTTTGGAGAATTATTTACGAAGCTAATTCAAGGATGGTTGACTGCCAAAAATTACTTCACCTTTGTATGTTGTAGTATTTTAATAAAAATTATCTTGAACCTAATGTCATTAGTGGTAACTCACTTCATTGTACCCGTTGTTATAAACTCCTATTGTCATGAGTGGTAATTCACTTCTTTATACTTGTTGTTATAAACACCTACAAAGGTTGATAACCCATTTTTATCATGTTATTCAACTAATAGCCTGTTTGGATTGAAATTGAGAGAGGGGAAATAAAGTGGAGTTGGTCAAAAATTAACCAAACAAGCCCTAAGTGTTGGATTTTTTTTAATAGGTTATTACTGGGTGAGTTAAGATTGTGTCATTTATGTAAAACTTTAGGTTTCTTTCTCTCCTAAGCTTATAAACAGCACACACTGATCATCTCTTCTTATCACTCAAATGCAAGCTTCTTTCTAAAATCCTTCCATAGCCATGTACCCTCCTACATCCTTCCATTCATTAAACCAACAAAAAGAAAGCATTTTATTTTTGAGTATAGGATGGGTCAAAAATAAAAATTGGTGCAGCTGGCTTGTTGTATTCTGGGGACAACGTGTTAACTAACATTTTTTCACTAGTAATACTATCAAAAATGCGCAAATCATTTCAAGAAAGAGATACAGTCCACACCTCGATTTTTGTCACCCACCTCATTGCAACTTATTTTATATACTATTGTTGATGTAATAATTTCTCATATTCTCCAACAAAGTAAGTTGATATGAGAGAAGGGTATCTCATCGTTGCTAAACCCCTTGCCTTTCCAGCTCTATATGAGTATATAAGAGACTTTGGTGAAATTCCTTTTAAATCTAATTAACAATGATAAGATGAAGAATTTGGTGTGGGGGGGAAGGAGGAAAGCTGAAATGGCATCCCTAAACGTCATGACATTGTTTCAAAATGACGTTAAGACATTGCTAGAAAAAGATTCATGATAAGAAAACAAATAGTACCCTTTAAATTTCAAAGAGATGACACTGACAAATTTTTTTTATAGACCAAACTTTGCTTTCACCAATCTACCGTTTTAGGCATCATCAAAAAGTACGATAAACTCAACTCATGTTAATCTCATAACCTGTTTTTTCTTGATCTAATAATCTGTTCTTTTCTAGTTTAAATTTGTGAAGCAATTGAAGAGTTCTTGAAATAATTGCAATCATTTCTCTATTTGACATGCACTTGATAGATTTAACATCGATTGGCATTTTTTTTTTTTTTTTCATGTTGGATTGTTTTACATTAGTCCGAATTATTTATGTTAGACATATTATAGCCCAAGTGACCCAAATCAATTGTAAGCTCATGTATTTGTAAAATAAATATATTAACCTTAAGTTAGTCTATAGGTAACCTAGGGTTAGTCAAATACTCTCTAATATATAAACCCTATATTGAGTTTATTGTAACATAAGTGCATAATATTATATATATATATATAGCTGTCAAGGGCTTTCTCACTGTGGCATAGGCCATTAGGCTGAACTTCTGCTCATCATACAAACATCGCATACAATCACACAACTTTCACAATTTACTTCTTTGGTTGGGACTGGAATTGATATATAAATAAATTATCATAGTAAATATAATGCATTTGGGTGTAACATAAGCTGCTCGTGCAACCCAAACTGATCTCTTGAATTAAAATTATTTTTTTTTGAGCCAACGGGCCCTAAAAACCAAATTGGGTCCCTTGTGTCGGTTTTGGGCAGTGCCCTTGGGAGTTGGGGCCACCAAGCACCAATGTTACAGAATGGCCTGGCTGGTTTGTTACCTTGGGCCGCAATCCATACATGCATATGGTGTACGGTGCAGTTCAAAGCAAGCAACGTTAGAAAAGACAGCCCAATCCATATTATGAAATGGCAAAGCAGAAATGTTCTTCTTACTTTCTTTCTTAAACCTCTCCTTTTATTTTTTGTTTTTTTCTTTTTGTTCAATTAATTAATAAGTTCCCTTCTTAAATCACCTTAGCCAGGAAAGTAATAGTGGATACTTTTAAAAAGAAAGTTTGCTTATTTTAAGAAACTAATCCAAGCACACATTAAATAAGGGATTCCGTCCATGCAATATTTATTTATTTATTTTTTAAGTTTGGTTTAGAAATATACATAACTACTAAATATACCCCATTCCCTGGTTCTTGTAAAAAAAAAAAAAAAAAAAAAAAACCCACATCCCCTAGGTAGTAGGTACCACAATCTAGGGAGGTGCCATTAGACCAACACGATCATTGGCCCATCTATACAATTAAACCTTACAAGAAGAAAGTGGATTTTGATTAATTAAATACTTAGAAATAAAATAACTGAATTTTAAAGCACATAATATGATGATCTTAGAATTTTTACTAAGAGTCTTATAACTCAATTGACATATTTCAACATATAGATTAGAAATAAACTTAGAATTTTCATAATAAAAAATCCCTACTATGGGTACCCGAGGACCAGAGAGGAAGTCGTAGGGTCGAAATACTGGCTCGAGGCTCGAAAAGGAATGGGAAAGGTCAAGGTATTGAGTTGAGCACAACACTGGTCAGGGGCTTAAGGAATAATGACACCCGAGGAGTGAGTCAGATCTGCCCAAATGCCCCATAATATACTATGGGAAAAGCTGCAAAACTGAAGGAGGTAGAAGTCAGTGGCAGACAGGGAGCCGCTAGGCTGTGGCAACCTGTCACATCCTTATTAAATGGTGTACACCAGCTTTATTAACCACATTGAATGAGGAAGTGACCTAAACAGTGTTGGCCACAGCTACATCAGCTATTGCCACCACTTGCTTCAAAGAGAGAGAAGGGGATAGGTGTTGAAAAGGGATGAAGATCAGGTAGAGATAGACAGAAAGGATGCGATGGGGAAGGGCTATATAAAGAGGAGGCTAGGGATTTTTTGGGTGTGGCTTTTTTGGGTTTTGAAGGGAAGAGGGGATTATTTGGGGGAGAAACCATTGTATAAAAGAGTTAAGGTACTTAATCCTGAGTGAAAACAAGACCTCTCCTGGAAAATAACTCTTGGGTAGACTCTATGCTTGTTGTGCTATTTCATCTCTTATAAATTTTATTGGCTTGGATCAAGTTTAACAAAGTCAGTCTGCTACATTCTGTGGGCCCTTGTTTCAACGTCTTTTTGGTCCTTACACCTACAAATTTGAGATAATTAAGGAGGTAATTATATTTAAAAATAAATCCATAATTGTAAATACAAAGAGAACGTGATAAGATAGTTACGATAACATATAAGATAAGCTTATAGCTTAATTGACACATTCCAACATAAAGATTAGAAATAAGCTTACAATTTTCAAAATAAAAAATCCTTAAAATTTTGAGATAATTAAGGAGGTAACTATATTTTAAAATAAATCCATAATTGTAAGCGCAAAGAGAATGTGATAAAATAGTTATGATAACATATAAGATAAGCTTATAGCTCAATTAACACGTTCCAAAGTAGAGATTAGAAATAAGCTTAGAATTTTCAAAATAAAAAATTCCTAAAAATTTGAAATAATTAAAGAGGTAATTATATTTTAAAATAAATCCATAACGATAAACGCAAAGAGAATGTGATAAGATAGTTATGATAACATATAAGGTAAGCTTATTTAAAAAAAAAAAAAAAATTAAGAAAAAAAATTGAACATGCACATGATAAAGTAGTTTTTATTTTTTTTGTTAAATATATATATTGCATTATAAATGTAATTCGGCCATGAGGTGATTATGAGAAAGCCCATGCTAGTATTTTATAGGAGTATGATTTATTTACTATCACACAGCAGTAGCAAAATTAGTATTTTATATGATTTCTCCAAACATTTTCCCTATTAAAATTTAAAAAACAATTAACAATACAAATTTAAGTACTGTTTAAACTGATACATGATAGTTGATACTTGATACTCAATACCCTAATAATAAGGATTTTATTCCATGATAGTAGCATAATCTTCTCTTTAATCTTTACAAAATCCCATATCCCCCAATCCCATTCAATCTCCACCAAAACACCCAAAAATAAAGAAAAAGAAAAAAAAAAGGTGGCGCACCATTTCCACTGAAACCCACTGTCTCTCTCTCTCACACTCGTCACACTCACAGCTCACAGCTCACAGCTCAAATCGGAAAACCCTAGTTCCCAAATTATCTGATTACATTTACACATCAAAAAAACATCATGCCCCCCAATTCCCAATCCTAAATTTAATTTAGTTAATTTTTAAAATCCCAAACATGTCCTCCGAAGAAATAGGAATGGTCCCCTCTCAGTCTCACTCCAACGGTCTTAACTCCCAACTTGTCTTCGAATTCTCCCCCTCCTCCTCCGCCGCCGCCGCCGCCTCCGCCCCGCCTCAGCATCATCACCAACGCCGCGTCGGACTCCAGGACCACCCCAAGACCACCCGCGAGCTCTCCGGTTACATCGACGACAAGCTCTTCTTCACCACCCCTCAGCCCCCCACCGCCACTGACTTCCGCCGCAACAACAGCAACAACAGCTTGTTCGCTCATCGCCGTCAGTGGGACGGTAACGGCGGCGGAGCCACCACTCCCAGCTCCGATGAAGACGACGACGACGACGATGTTGACGACGACGACGACGACGATGAGGTCGATGACGGTGACCCTGATGGCGAGGTTGAACGACTAGTCGTTGGTGTTGATGAAACCAACAACAACAACAACAGCAATAACAATAACGACAACGCTGGCAATAAGGTTAATAATACTAATGTTAATGCTAATGCTAATAGTGGTAGTGGCAGTGTGCACGGTGCTGCAGACAAACTGGGAAATGGGAAAGCCAAGCACCATTCCGCTTTTGGTATGAAATTCTCTTCATTTTTCACTCTTTACTTTCTAAATATGGGATTTTTGAAGTTGTTAATTGCTGCTTATACTGATTGGATACTTGGGTCGAGTTCTAAAATGCAAGATTTTATTATTATTATTATTGTTATTATAAATTTTTAGTCCCCTTTCCCTCCCAAAATAAAAGAAATTATGAATTTTGTTGGTTTTTATTGGTGCTAATAGTAAGTAGGGACTTAAAGCTCGAGAATTTTGGTAAAAATTCTGGAAATTTATTTTTCCAACAAAAAGGGGGAGTGGGGGGTTGATTTTAGTTGATTTTTGGAGGTTTTATTTCTTGGTAAGTTACACACCCACCTGGTGGGACTTAGCCATGACCTCACTCTCCGCCTAGCACTTGCAAGGGGACGAGGTGCCAGTTGAGCTAGAGCACACTGGTCTTTTGAGGTTGTTGATTGGTCCTAAATGCTAATTGGGTGCTAGGATCGAGTTTTTTGGTAAGAAATTGAAGAAAATTTCCAATTTTTACTTTCCAAAAACAAAGGAAATTGGGAATTTTGTTGGTATTTCAGGTTGTTAATTGGTGCTAAATGATAATGGCAATTGGTTAATAGGGTCAAGTAGAGAGATTTTGGGGAAAGATGGGAATGTGGGTCAGTCTGCAAATGACGCCACGAGCGAGAATCATCATCAGCAGCAGCAAGGAAGGCTTGTGAGTTACCAAAATGCGGTAACTATTGCGGAGCCTGATGGAGAGTTGTATTATTCTCAGTATTTGCAGGGTACTGAGACTGCTTCTGCTTCTGGGCACAAGGATGTAGTTATGGACAATGGTTGTGGGTTTAGTGGGAGAAGGGATGTTTCATGTTCAAGTGAGTCAGGAGAGTCTCTGAGGGCTATTCTCTCAGACCCTGTCAAGTAAGTTGGCTTTTTCATAATCAGCTGGTTTATTTTGTTGCTCTACTCTATGTATAATGTATTACTGGCCATAGAGAGTGATAATATTTTTTGTATTGAAAACTATTTTGTAAATTTTATTCTGTCATGCTTGTGCAAAACTTATATTCACATCCTTGGTGAAATGCCATTATATACAATTTACACTACTGGAGATTAGTTTGATGGTAGAAGGGGTTCAATAATATTTTCTGGCATGTTCACTTGGGCACTGAAAACCAATTCCCTGGATTAAATTTTGATCTTTATATGGTAAAATATATCATTTTGTGAGCTATTTTATAACAAATACGATCCAATTTTATTTACATTTGAATGTAGGTATGTCACACTGTGCATAAGTTTTCTGGTGAATGTCTTTTGGCCTCAAATTAATCTTGTCATGATTACTATAATAAGTAATAGCTAATGCATTATACTTTATTTTTCATTATTCAGTGGAGCTCTTATGGATGATGCAATGATATTGCCTTGTGGACATTCCTTTGGTGGTGGGGGAATGCAGCATGTTACTAGAATGGTGAGATTTCAGCAAATTCCTTTTTGAATTACCAGTTGTAAAATATTGTTGAAAGTTACACATAATTTCTGGAGATGGGTGAAAATTGCTGTGCATTAAATCTTAGTGGCATTTAAGAGCAGAGAAAGTAGAAGTCACAGCAAAATGGTATTTGACTTTGAAATTCACCACTGATATGAGTGTTCTCTTCAAATTGTCATAGTGATTTATGATTATGTTGTTAATGATTATTTGCTTGCTAAATTGTTGAGCTGAGGTGTACATGTGAGCAAATGTATCAAAAAGCCTTACTTGCTCATTGTATAACAATATGTAAGATTGACTCATTTTATTATCTAAAAGAGCCACTTTTCCCCCCTCTATAAATTAACTGCTGTTCATCTTGATCATTCTGAGCCATGTTTTATGGATACTTTTCTTTTAGTTTTACAATATTAAATTATAGAGTGATCTTCTATATCTGCAATGCTCAAGCATTTATTTTTTGCTTGCTGTTATGTGTTAGAATTATGGTTAAGTGATTAAACTCACCATTTCCTAATAGCTTAAGTTTTTGGGAGAATCGGTAATTTAACATTATGTATTTAATTTGTGTGGATTAACTAATTTTGTGCACGTCTAACTTCCTGTGTTGGAGATTTTTTAAGGGGATCGGCAATACTAGCCATTTCTTCTAATTGTGCTCATCATATAGTATTTTGATTAAATCTTATGATGCCTCTTCAGAAAGTTTGCTACACTTGTTCTCAGTCAGTTTCAGAAGACTCAATAGCTCCAAATCTCTGTAAGTCTAAATTTCTGTCATAGAAGCTTGTCAAATCTCTGTTTTATTGTGCATCAACATGAATTGTAATGTTACAAACCCTCCAGTTGGACAGCCATATTTGCCTTTTTTGTGTTCTGGGAAATAATGTATGCATGTCTGACTTGCCAATGAGCTGTAGCTGAGCTGGCTACTCCTCTTCTTATAAGTTCTAGGTGGAGGGTGAGGTCATGGATTCAGGACCCAGTGGGTGCGTAACTTACCAATAAAAAAAATGTATGCATGTCTGACTTAATTGCTAGGGCAACACCTGTGTTATGGTTCCAAGTTTGCCACGTGGACACCTTTATCTGACCAACAACTATCTTTGTTGTTGTACCAATTACCAAATGAAAAGGTTTATATCAATATGACTTCAGATGTCTAGATTGGCTGCTAAAGCTCCAGAGGTAGTACTTGATGTTTCTGGAAGAATTCATGATGTAATATCCACTTTGATAAAGATGATATATGATGATCCTAAAAAGGGAGGGATGAAAGGAGCCCAAATTCTAGAGGCGAGATTTGAATCCTTTTTAATTTTTAATTTTATTTATTAGGCGGCAGCATTAAGTTTTTGTGAAATCCTTCATGAGAATGAAACATTCACAATTCTTGAGGTGGCCAGAATTGGAATTTGGGTCAGTAACAGTTCAAACCCAAGCACATAAAAAGCTGTGCATTGTAGTCAAGCTTAGAATGTTAGTAGGTTAATTATTCTAATTATTTTATTCTTTTGTTTTTGGTTGGATTTACATGTTCAGCTCTGCGAGCTGCTGTGCAGGCATTCCGCCGGGAAGAAGAGTTACAGTTTTATCGCTCATCCAAAAGAAGAAGAGAAAGGTTTGACCAGGTTAGTCTTTTTTACGGCTCAAATTTTATAGCATCCTAGGTTTGTGTCTGTGATTGAGAGAGAGCAGCATCTTTCCGGCTGCATGGTGGTTAAGCAGCAAGTTAACTTTCTAAATTTCCTTGTTTTCCAAAAGGAACTGCATAAAACGATTGGCCTAGTTTTCTTTTGTAAACCTATGCAATTTGATCTGAGCTGGGTTGTAGTTTTATCATGCAGGCTTGCACCCTAATTCTGTGCTTTAACTTCTGTAATTTGATCTGGGTGGTGTGTCTTTTCAAAATGCATCTCTGGAGCTTGTTGCTGTCTTTGATCATTCTCTTGTGACTGGAGAGTGGACAGCCTGGCCTCTAATCGTTAACTTGTCCTTGAAATTTCCTCTAAAATATTTGTTTTGTTTTTTTGTAGGACAAGGGTGGTTATGGGGATTCAACTCTCATGGATCCTCCTAGGGGTAGAGGTGTACAATTTCCATTTGCAGTGACAGACAGGGTTATTATAAAGGTTCTATTTTATGGCACTCAAAGGCACAATCTTTTACCGTAATTCTTGTTTATTAGTTTCTTGAAACTAATAATTGGAGGGAAAATGTATCAGGGAAACAAAAGGACACCGCAGCGCTTTGTTGGACGTGAGGCTATTGTAACAACGCAATGCTTGAATGGATGGTTAGACACTTGCCCACTTCTCAACCCTTCCATTTGTTATAGATTGTAAGATTTGAAATATTGATTAAAAGATCTATCTTGATGTGACGTGTCTGAATTTCAATGCTAAAGATCTAATGGAGATTATGGCTCTTATATAGAGCTGAAGAACAAGGAAGAATTCTGTATTGATCCAAAATAGTTGGGATCGATAAATTGCTGAGCTGGGAGTTTGGTATTCCATAATGTACTACTCACATAGTATGATATAGTGTAGTAAGTACCTACTCTTATAATGTATTAATGGAATTCTGGAAGAATGTTGAGTTGGTGCTACTCGTCAGGGTGCAGCCTAGTGGTTGGAGGCTTGGGGTGAACTGTAGACCCAGACTGTGTTCAATCCCTACTAGGAGTTCGTTTGGATTACTTAATACAAGGTTCTGGCGGGTGAGGTCATGTTGCCGTGTATCCATGGTTTACCCCCCAGGGGTGGATCCAAAGGACCCTGCCTTGGTGAGGTTCCATGTCATCAAAAAAAGAATGTTGAGTTGGTGCTGCAGCCAGCTAATTTTAACTTTCGACTGATTTGCTGTAGGCATTTTGATGTTGAAGAAGAATTGTTGAGTTCGATACTCTTTCTGCTGTGATAATTGCCTTACAATGGATAGTGTTCTTTGTACTTGTCATAGTATGATTGAAATTCAGTATCTTAAAACAGGTCACAGTTTTGGGGAACAAAGGCAAAGAAACATCATTTAAAGTTGGTCTTTTGATTGATATTTTTTATTCTAAATCAAAATAGATAGAATCAGGGTGAAGAGGGGGGTGAGAGATCAGAGAGAGAACTAGATTCCCTCGGTTTAAGCTACTTTCGGCTCATCAATGAGCATTTACTAGAATAGTGCTTGTGTTTA
Organism: Quercus gilva; assembly: GCA_023621385.1. Lineage (NCBI taxonomy): Eukaryota > Viridiplantae > Streptophyta > Magnoliopsida > Fagales > Fagaceae > Quercus > Quercus gilva. The sequence goes on along the minus strand of CM042480.1, from coordinate 69,719,873 downwards.
AATGGAAAGAGAGAAAATAAATAAATTTGAAATTTGCTTTTGTTACTGACATGAATCTTATTTATAGGTATGTCGTGAAGACATTGGACAATGCAGAGAGTGTAAAATTGCAATATCGTTCACTCGCTAAGGTTCCAGATGACCCATCCTCAAAGACAATGTCAAGCAAGATGGCTCCAAACTGGCTCTAGAGCTGTAGCATTCCAAACGGGCAAAAGTGAAGTGTGATTCTTACTTGGTTACCAATAAGCCACGTTTCAAATATTTAATCTAACTTTATCAAGGAAGAGGGTTCTGTTTGTGCTTGTATTTTTGTAATTCTTGTGACAGAATATCATGATATACGGGTCTTGTAAATTATAGAAGCCATAATACTGCTGATTTGAGAAACCTGAATGAGATTTGAGTTAGGAACGTTTAGTCATCTTTGCTTTAATTATGTGAGCAATTGTTGTATTCAAGTGAAGCCTGTGTATAAAAGGAAAATGAATGTCATGTAATCAATTTTGGTTTATAAGATCAAGTGCTGCTTCAGTTTGTTGGCGTGACAATCCTTCTCTCCATCTCTCTCTCACACACACACACTCATACATATATATATATATATATATTTTTTTTTTTTGGGTACCATTGTAGAAGAGCAAGCAAAGCCGGGTTCAAATATTATACATCCAGAAAGCATTTATACGGTTCTTACTAGCAAGTCAGCTAAGGTGTAGGCCTCCTGTAGGATAGGTGGTGGCACCAGAAATACTGTTGTTGTGAGTGCCTTCCTCCTAGCTGTGTAATGTCCTCCAACATGCATTGGCTTCTCCTTGTGATGGTGTTCTGCAGGTCCTTTGTTGGCAGCAGTAGGATCAGTCTGTCATAGCCTGCCTTCTTGGTTTGAGTATATCCCTCTTGGATTGACATGAGTCTGTCAGTTCTCTTGCTCATTGCTCTGCTGCTCTGCAGGTCCTTTGTTGGCAGCAGTAGGATCAGTCTGTCATAGCCTGCCTTCTTGGCTTGAGCATATCCCTCTTGGGTTGACATGAGTTTGGCAGTTCTCTTGCTCATTGCTCTGCTGCTTTTACTTCTGGTGAAGATTTTGTTCCCTTTTGACTCAATGGCCACAAAACCTGTTCCACACCAGTAGTTGCCTTTTTTCCATGCCTCTTCTATTTTCAAAATTAGTTGCCACTCTTAGATATCTTGGGGTATTGGCGCCTGTTAGAGTGGTTATGTATTAGCATAAGCTGAGTGGCACGCTACTGCCATGCAAGGACTTTCCAGGCGGGGTAGTCGCCTTTGTAGGTAATCTGGCCAGAGTAATGGTCGGAAGTGCCGTTGGCGGCAGAGTCTCTCTAGTTAGGAAATGAGTAAATATGACATGCCAAAACAAAAACAAAACAAAGTGGATGGTATTGGATTGAATGGACCAAAGTGGATTGATATGCTACATTATATGGCTCAGAAGGGGTCATAGCAATATATAATAACAACTGTAGGGACCGACCTTTTTCTCACGTGATGCGAGAGTTCAGGATTTTCACCCCACCAAAGGCTGACCTTGTAGACACCTTAATCCCACGTCAGCGAGAGGAGCGTCCCGATACAATAAATTTGTAGAGAGTGGGTAGAAGGACTAGGAATTAGTGAGCATTACAACAGTTAGTGCGAGTTTACAAGATCATCGAATGTGATTTGGCTAAGTGTTCAAAGGGAAAGTTTGTCATCGGCCCAGTCTGAGGAGCTCTTCCTCCATTACTAATGAATATAGGGTTTCTCCGCGCCAATTGTAGAGACAGGCCTTTTTCTCACGCGACGCGGGAGTTTAGGATTTTCACCCTATCAAGGGCTGACCTTGTAGTGTAAGGCTTGACACCTTAATCCCACGTCGGTGAGAGAAGCGCCCCGATACAATAAATTTGTAGAGAGTGGGTAGAAGGACTAGGAATTAGCGAGCATTACAACAGTTGGTGCGGATTTACAAGATTATCGAATGTGATTTGGCTAAGTGTTCAAAGGGAAAGTTTGTCCTCGGCCCAGTCCGAGGAGCTCTTCCTCCATTACTAATGAATATAAGGTTTTTCCCCTCCGAACATCCAAACTTCTAACCCCCGAACCCCCTGGGGGTTCATTCCATTATATAGTTCTACTCAGCTGATCCTTACCCTCCACTTGTTGATCATCTGAGCTTGTGTCTGAGGGCTTGTCCCATCAGCTGCCTTTCCAGATCTTCTGTTAGTTAAAGTAACCAAGGCATTACTGTTTAATGGTCAATTCTTCATTAATGCGGCCAGAGTGTCAATTGCGTGCTTTTAATGTGGCGATGACAGCTCATTTCTCTAATTTTCGACAGGCCGAGGACATTGTCGTCCTCAGCGATGCTCCTGACAGTTTAGGCCTTCCCCGCTTATCCTCGAACACTGCATTATCCTCGGTATGGGCCTTGGGCCCGATATGGAGTGGGCTGGGATTGCCAAATCTTTAGGCCCCACAACAACAATAATAAATAAAAAGAGTATTATGTCCATAATATTTTTATAACAAATTATAGATGATAACTGCTTAATCTTGTTCCTATAAAAAAAAAAAAATTGAATCCATAGCTTAAATTACTTTTTTGTTTACCAAAAACAACTAGTAACAATCTACAACTTAAAATTTGTTGTGAAAGTGTTGTAGATATATCATTTTTCAAAAAATAATTAGGAATTTATTTATTATGTTGTTGATGTGAAACTAACCAATCATGTTATTTTGTAAATTTTTTAGTTAAAAAATGATACTAGTTAAATGTTCCTTTTAACTGTTTAAAACTTAAATGAAAACATTTGTAAGATACATTATTTAAAAGATTTTATTGTTTGATTAATATTAATTTTAAAAAAATGCTTAAATAACTTCATGTACTAATCGATTTGGACAAAATAATTAAATTAACTCATTTATTTATTCGTTATTAGATTTTACAATTAAAATGGACCGAAATAAATCAAAATGTTACGTTTCAGCTACTAGATATTATATAGATTAATTTGTACTTACTACAGTATCACTAAAAAATAATTAATTTTTTTTATATTATGTTATTGATGTGACACTAACCAATTATGCCACTTTGTAAAAAATTTAGTAAATAAATGATATTGTTTAAATGTTCTTTTAACTATTAAAAATTTAAATGAAAACATTCATAAGATGCATTATTTAAAAGATCTTATTGTTTGATTAATATTAATTTTAAAAGAGCTTAAATGATTTCATGTACTAATAGATTTGAACAAAATCATTTAATTATTTGCCAATAGATTTTACAATTAAAATGGTCTAAAGTGAACCAAAATGTTACGCTAATATAATTTAATAAATGTGTAACAACAATAAATACTAAACTTCAACTTATATAAATACCATGAAATGAATTTATTTTATTATTCAAATTAAATATTACAAATTTAAGAGTATCTAGATCATTTTAAATTTTTTTTTTTTTTTTGTTGATAATCATTTTAAAATTTAATTGATGTAACATTCTACACACTATTAGATAAATGTCACAGCTAGTATACAAAGCTCCCACGTTTAAGAGGTTTAGAAGAAGTGATTGGTAAATAAATTTAAGCCTTTGTTTTTTTGAGAGGCTAATTCTCAAACTCTAACTCCCAATCCTAAACACTATTAGATACAGGAATTGTAATCTTTAATTCTGAAATAGGCAGTCCATTTCACTTCTATTCTATTTTTATATGAGTGGAGGCAGTATTTAGTCCAAACTCCAAAGGCCATTGGCCTTTGCACTCTCTCTCTGCTGTGAGCTTGCATCCTCAATCACCACGAAATCAATCTTCATGGCACTTTTACCATGAATCTACAGAGAATTGTCGGCAAGAAGCCCATTTAAACATGTAAGATATAGGCATTTGAGGTCTGGAGCATTTGGAATGCTTCTCAGTTTATCTGCAATGGTCGATAGTGTCTTTAAGTAATTAAAATTCACAAGTCATCCATCCTTTTCAACTATATATGAGTAAAGAAGTGCCTTGGACTACGACAAGGAGCTCGCTGCTACCTAGGCCAAGATATAGAGGGATAGAGAAATGACATGCTGATATTTTGGTGAAAATTTCTTCCAAGCTATATCCCCAGCATAGGAACCTTTCTTTATACTTTTCAATGAACATTTTGCAACAATGGATAAAAATATTTGTTACCCCAACAAACAGAAGAAAAGCTAGTAATTGATGAAGTAAAATTCTCATAAAAGACAAATCCAATAAGTGAATACATTTACAGTACAAAATATTGCCAAGAGGAAGTGCATTAGAAATCTGAAATTCACCAACAGTTGTTCTGTCCAGAAAAACAAGGAAAAAAAAAATATTCCCACAAAAAATTTTAATTCATTCAGTTAAGAGTTACAACTACCAGACATTGCCAAGGATATCAAGTTAACCAAAAAAAAAAAAAAAAAAACTCTTCTAATCTTACACAGCTCAACAGCTCAGAAGAGGCTTATCCATCTCAAAGACCTACTAATTAGCTGTTTAATGCACATGGAGGTTTATCAAGGCCTAGTATCATGGAGAAGAGTCAATATAACTAGACAGAGGAAAAGACTAGTTAAAATCAGAAACAGCATACATTCTCTGACAATAAAAAATTGGATGTCGAGTAAATAGAAGCTGCAGCAGCCATAACAGCTAGTTCCCTTTCTGAGCTATCCACTTTTCTTGATCTGCAAAATGAATAAAATGATAAAATTGTAAGACTAGGGACTAAAATCTTCACAACCAGAACTGACTTCTTTTTTTTTATAGGTAATAAAAGTTCTATTAATAGCAAAAGTGCAATGTGTTTACTATTGTAAACTCACAACAATGCAAAAAATACAATCAAATCAAATGGAAAATCTAAAAGAAATAATGAAATCAGACAAGGAAATACAATGTGTGAGACCCCAAATACAAAACCACTCAAATAAAGTCCTAGCTAGTGAAGTCTTCAACAAATCGATAGGTCACTCAATGTTACAAAAAATTCGGGCATTGCGTTCTTTTCATACTAACCACATAAGACACACCGGTACCATATTCCAAACATTTGAAAAATAATTCCCCAACCAATTCCTCCAAGCAAAAGAAGAGAGACAATAGTACTCAGCATCACCCATTGAACCCCAAACATAAGAAAAACCTCACTCCACAAAGCATGAGCAAACTTACATAGGAGTACAAGATGATCCACAACCAGAACTAACTGAGATCCAACTGTTTCAATTTTTTTGGTTTGTTTGTTGTTTTTTTCAAATTTGCTGGGCAAAGTCACTCATGGACCTAAGGGAATACCCCCTGACCACAGCCACCACCCTATACTTAGTGGAGTAGTGTACCAATTGTAGGTTTCCCAACAGAAACTTTTTTTTTTTTCTTTTAAACAGTTCTAATATACAACTCCTGTGATTTAGGCAAGAGGCATACTGACATACTTATTTAGAATCTAAGACCGACAAACGGGGGCATAATTTCTTTGTGAAACTTCAACGTATATAAAAAAGGAGTTGAAAATGCAAGGGTTAGACTATGAAAAAATTTAGTTATTCCCACACATGAAATGCAGTTTATACTGAAAATTAATCTGTTGACAAGTATAAATTAGATCTAGAATTATAAAGGCCACTATTTTATGTGCTTATGATTTCCACAATACTATAATGAAATGCAAGAATATCCTATTAGGGAAAGCTTACTACAACCCGAAACAATATGGACATAAAATTGCTAGAATTACAATTCTGACTTCAATGATGAGATCATGGCATGTTAGCAAAACAAAAAATGCAATTGACCAAAGAATTCAGTTCTTTGTTAAGCAGCAAAGCCTTTATCTATCTTTAAAGAAAAGAAAACAACTCAACAAAATCAGAAAGAAGAAAAAAATGTGTAAATTTAATTAAGAAAATTTCAAGGAAGCTGTGATACAACCAAAATTACTGCCAGAAAGGAAAGCACATAATCACGTTTTTTTTATACAAGTTAGAAACAAATTGTGACTGGCTTAGCATAGGGTGGTACATCCAAATATGGTAGAAATCATTACACTTGAACTCCTGAGACTCAATTTGGTTAGTGATTTAACATGTTTTTAATAGAAAAGGAGCTTTGGCTTTCCACTGAGCACTTATCTTTGAAGTTCTGTGAGAAATTTTCTGGAAACAATATGAAGTTAAATGCATAATAAGTAGGGCTCATCATCCTGACTTTCACATGGAAGTACAGCTCAATCTACTCTTTCCAACAGATGTAGGAAAATTATGTTTGTCATATTTGCTAACTGCAAGATAGAAACATGCTATAACCTAGGAAATCTTCTCAGACTCAAAATAATTTAAAGTGGAGATAGCCTGATAGGTATTCTCCTCCTTTTTCTCTCCTTTTAAAAAATGCACACTGGAATGAGGAATAATATATATATATATATAACATAATGTCTGCTAGAGCTGAAAAATATGGTGTATTGCATACCACTAGTACATCTAGCTAGTAAAATAGGTTGATCATAACAGCAGCAACTATAACATGCCTTACCTGGGGTCAATTTCTGATGCTCCGAGCAGTTTCAAACCAAAAGGCACATTCCAGTGGACATGTTGCAGGCCTTGGTCACAATGCAGCTGCATTTCTTTTACTTGGTTCAACCAACTTTCCTGAAATTCATGATCATAAAGCAGTTAATTAGCCAGAAATTCATTCCTACTTTTCCATTGAGCAAATTGAGGGTTTTTTTTTTTTTACTTAAAAAGGCAAGAATTGCTAGGTTAAAGAAAAGAAAAGAAAGAAAAAAAAGAAAAAGAAAAAGATTCACATAAGGTAAATTGTGTCCCAACTCCCAAGTTTGTTGAGAGTGCATACAAAGCATGCCTATGTGGCAGATAGTAAGGGTGGGAATTTCATTGTTTCAGATATGGCCAGAGTAATTCTGCAAAGGAAACAGAACAATCACTTTGATATACTCACAAGTTGTTTCTCTTCTTCAGTAAGCGCTTTCTCCATCTGATCAAACATTGTGCTCCATCTTGCATGATGCATGTCAGCACTTGCACTATTAGAAAATCTATTAGTAGAGTTCTCATTCTCCTGATTAAATGAGAATTCTTTTGACATCAGGAAAGGCAACTCTGTAGTAATTACAGCTCGAACTCTCTTCTTACTACGCCGCAGTGCTGTATTTGAAGAACAATATACATTATAAAAAAAAAATGTAAGTAAAGCACTCACAAACAGGTGAGGAAAAAAAAAATAATAATAATAAACAATAAAAAAACTCACAATGATCCCGCACGGTGGTGAAAAGAGCATTACCTGAAAGGCGTCCTTTAATATCTTGATGAAGAAGCTCCAACCATTGAGAAGCAACATCAGCAGCTGATAAAAAAAAAAGCATTCATATCAGCTGAGGTGCTTTTTCTTTCTCATTGCCACATTAAACCCCACTTTAATAACTTTGAAATACTTATGCCTAATTGCTATAATATCACCTCATCTTCAATCCAACTTATAACCCGTGGAACTAACACATTTTCCTGTTGTACACTCAAATAACTACCATGCCCCCAACAAAATACAAACTTCTTCAGCAGAACATTTTCTATTTTTTCAATTAAATTTGTGAAAATGAAATAAAGAATGCAGTAGACATTTGAAGCAATCAAAGAAACAAAGTTGTAAAGAAAATTGTATACTAACCCTTTATAGAGCTGGCAAAGTTTGCTGCTGATTCCTCATTAGACAAAGGGCTAGCATTCTCGGATGCCTGATTTGATGATGATAACTTCAGCTCTAACATGTAATCTTGACTGACAAGGGTGGAGTCTGAGTCACAAGTTTTACCACAAATCCTCTCTACCATACTTGGATCACAATGTCCACCTGTGCCTGATTTACTCATTGCTACAGGATATCCTCTTGTATGCCTGATCCCAGACAAAGAACATAACGATCCATCATCATGAGAAAAGCTGACTTCTTGTGTTCCTGAATCATCCACATTTTCCAGGTCCTTTCTGTTGGCAGCTTCTGTACTTTCACTATTTAGCTGAGCTGCATGTTTGCTTCCAACCCTGCCATTTTCGAGTTTTTCAGACCTCACAAGGGCCTCAATAATGGAGTGGACCTGTTTTTTGTTTCTCACATGGTTTATAATCCCAGGGTTCAATCCATTGAGCAATCCACTAGGAGCAGCAATCTTAGTGAACCGGTCCACTTGTTCTCTCTTTGCAAGCTCCATCTTTTTCTTGATCACATCACTTTTACTTTTCCTTGTCCGTTGCTTTGGCATTGGTATGCCTCCATGAGAAGATGAGAGAAAACCATTTTGCTTCATCTCCCTCCAACGCCGTAGTGGCTCTTCATCTCCCTCCACGGTACTCCCACACTCAGAGACATCTCTTGACTTTGAATGTTCATGAATTTTGAAAGGATAAGATATGTCCTGGTTCACAGAGCTAGAGACATCTTCTGCATTAAGATCCAAGCTAATGCCTCCGGAGGTTACACAAATATTGTTATTTTCTCTCCCGTGGTTCTGAAGCAAAGATAGTTTGCCAGAATTCTCAGCGCATTTTTGAGTATCATTGAAGACAGAATGTTTGGCAGCACAAGCTTCAGCATTGAGATCTAGTGGTCCATGGGCAAGATTGACTGCTATTGGAAATAAGTTATTTCCAGTTTTCTCAGCTTGAGAAGCATCCAAGTCAGATGTTATAGGCACCTCGGTAACTTGGGACATCTCTTCTTCACCAAATGGAGACTGATCACCAGACTCTTTGTTTGTCAATGATTTTTGAAAATGGACATTGATTCCTGTGGCATAAATGCAAGAATTAACTACTTTTGAACAGCTTAAATCCACTGTCCTAGATAGGAAACCAAGAAAGTAACATAAGAAACAGAAAAGGTAGGGTACATACGTTATATTTGTGTCTCAAAATCAAACCAAATGTGCAACCCATGTAACGTGCTTAAACATCATTATCTGTAATTCATAACTTCCTCTTTTCTTTTTGGATCAACTTCTATTGTAGTTAAAAAAAATTGATTAAGTGCACAAACTGCTTCATCAGAACTCTAAATATATTATTTAATCAGAAGAAAATAAACTGGCAATGCTCATTGTCCACCAAATTGAATACACAAGAGGGGCAAAAAATTCAACTGAAAGAGGAGTGCAAAATACTGCTACAATTTAGAGACCTAGACAAAAAATGATTAACTTAAGCAACTAAGCTTCTTTGCAATACATTTCTGACTCAATATTAACCAATCAAGACCCTTTTGTCCACTAATTTCCAAAACCAAAAAGAAAATTCAAAGATTGAAAATAAGACTTGCCTTCAGACCTACACACTGATTCAAGATCTCGCATTTTAATCCGCTTACGAGAAAGATCACATTTTTCTTCGAATCCAGCACTGCCCCGCTTCTCACTCACAATCTATAACAACCCAAAATCAAGAAATAAAAAACATGTACCTAAGAAACAAAAATAACACAAGAGCAAGAGGGAACCAACCAACTAACCTTCGAATCCGATCTGGGTATCAATAAAGAGCGCTCCCCATGATCCTTAGTTTTCATTTCAAACACAATACTTTTGGCACTCACACCCTTTTACCAAAACAAACAAATCTGGCTTGTGGGCTTCAGAATTGACAAAAATATGAGAAAATATCAAATGGGTCAAGAACAAAAATGAATCTTTGTTATTGTTCTATGCGGAGATAAAGATTGAAACTTGGTTGATCTGGTGGGCTAGGGTTGAGATAATCTTTGTTTTAGGGGATTTGATAAGTAGTTAAAGTAGTGTTAATTTGGATTTGGATTTGAATTGGAGAGGAGAGCGCGCTTTGCAATTTGCAAACGCCGAAGGTTGTCTCTCAGTAGTAGTGATTCAATTACTAATAAGTGTTTGAGTTTATTATTACTAAGTTGTTTTTTTGGAGGGCAACAACGTGGGTGTGTTTTCAAATTCAAATAAGGTTGGAGAAGTGGAGGGACTTTTATTTCAAACCCCACAATGCCACGCCACGCCATCTCACAATTTTCCCACGCGTTTCTAATTTCTATCCCACACCTTACTCCCCTCCACGCCACCTAAACTCAATCACTTTGATTATTAAGAGGGTTATTTACAGTTGCATGTTACTAATTATTACAGGGTTGGAGTGATTTAAGATTTTAAGGATTGAATTTCATTATAGAGCTACAAACTAATTCCTCTAGGTATGGACGAATATCTAGTTGAACCTCTTTTAAGAGTCACTGGAAGACCTTCTTTCTAAGATCGGCTTACCCTTGGTGGGTTTGTCAAAGACACTCCAATAGCAAAGTCAACTAATAAGTCTTTATACCGTTATCATGGCATTGCCTGATGCTTTCAATGAGCATGACTTGGGTTCAAAATTCGAATCCCCCTCCCTATCATGCGGAAACGTTTAGCTTAAGGCAACCATCTTAATAAAATAAACATTATTTTATATTTTGAAAGTCTAATTGTTGAATTGCATGTTTTTTATACTTTTAATACATATGTCAAATTTTGTATCAATTGGATATTATTTACTATATGATCTATAAATTTATATTTTATGAATAATTTTAAATTACAAAAACTTGCAATTTAAAGAATATTAAAGACATAGTTATTAATCTTTAATTTTCTAGAAATTTTGCAAGCATAGAAGATATAAGAAAAAATATGCAATCTAGTGGTGAATTTGACAAAATTTACATCTACTAAATTGATATTGAGTAATGTTGTAGCCTTAGATTACAACAAATTTTTGTAGCTAAATTTTGTTCAAAAAAAATTCTACATAAAAATGTGGAGGTAGAAACAATAAAGAAGAGCTCAGCTTGCTTGTAGAAGGTCTAACACATATTAGCATGAAACTGAACTCAGGAGGATCTAGGAAGGTAAACCAATTGCATCTTGATAGAGAATTTAACATATTGCTGTCCGGATTCATACTCGAAGTTAATGTTTTGAACTAGTTATGTTGAATCCTTCTGTCACATGTAAGTTCCTTGGATGAAAGAAAACAGGTCATGCCGTCATGGTATAAAGGTTCGTAAATTGCAGTAATAATAATTGTAAATAATAGCATTTAGCATTACAACTTTACTTGTACTTTTATTGCAATAATAATAATAATGATGATATTATGTTCTTAATATGTAATGCAATAATAATAATGATATATTTGTTGTGAAATATCTCCTAGCATGTAGGGTTATCCTACACTATTTGGTTGCTGTAGCTTTACATATTGGCAGCAAGTATCCTGGAATTGAAACTTATAGCACTATACTATCAAAATTCAGCTTTTGGCTTGATGGTGGATTTTTTTAGAAAATAACTATAAAAACCTAAACTATTTTATTAGTTAACCAAGTTTTGAAACTAATTTGGTATCCAACAATTCGAGTCTTCTAAACTTGATTTCACTGTAGCAAATCAAGTTTAAGCCACTCGATTTCTATTTTTTAAATTTACTGTTCACCATCTTCTTCCTTCGTTTTTTCTTTTTTTTTCTCCATTATAGGTCCTGTTCACCATCTTGTTTTCTGGGTTTCTGGGCTGCGTTGTTGTGTTTTTGCGTTGGTTTCTGGGCTGCGTAGCTGTGATTTCGGGTTTCTGAGTTGCTATTTTTTGGGTTACTGCGTTGCAATTTTCTGGGCTGCGTTGCTGTGATTTTTTCTTGCTTGGAAGAAGATGGTGAACAGGACTTGAAACGGAGAAAAAAAAAAAAAAAAAAACGAAGGAAGAAGATGGTGAACAGTAAATTTAAAAACAGAAATCGAGTGGCTTAAACTCGATTTGCTACAGTGAAATTGAGTTTAGAAAACTCGAATCGTTAGATACCAAATTAATTTCAAACCTTAGTTAACTAATAAAATAGTTTGTGTTTTATAGTTATTTTCAAAAAAAATCCTTTGATGGTCATTTCATCACTGCACCGAATCAATAGCCAATTGAATAATGCTACTCATTTCTTCTTTGGAATTCTACCGACTTTGAAGGCCCTATATATGTGTGTGTTATTGGAAAGGTTGTGAGGAGTACTTTTGATAAAGATATAACCTTCGGTATAAGAGTTACTCATTGTAAGAGCATCCACTTATGAATGCAAAATTTTTGTAAATTTGTACATTTAAAACTTACTTTTTCTGTTTTACATATTTATTTTTACAAAATACTTACATCAGTCTATCTATTTTACACATTTATTCAATAAAATATTCATTCTTTTACCATTTTTTATTATTTTCTCACTCATGGTCTCTTTCTCTCTCTCTCTCTCTCTGCTCTTGCCAAACAAATCTGCAACTTCACCATCATCTATTGAGCCAAACTAAAAAAATTTCACAACAGAAACTGAAAACCCAAAACCCACCATTTTAGCCAAACTGAAATCCTAAATTACCTACCACCGCCACCAAACAGCCCAAATCTCCACCATTGTCACCCACACTGTCGCCGATCTGCAACTCAAACTTGAACCCACAACAACACCACCCAAAGCCAATGCTTTTGACCTGAGGAGGTGGGCAGTGATCTGAAAAAGGGTGGGGATCTCTTTGTTTTGTGGTTCAAAAGGTGAAGTTTATGGCCAAGAAGTCTTCAAACTTTGTTTTGGAAAATTTTCTTTCATTACCTTCTCACATGTTCATGCTCTATAATTTTTTGGGATTTCAATTTGGCTAATACGGTGGGAGAGTGAGGTGAGGTGAGAGCAGAGACAAGGAGAGGGTTAGGTGAGAGTGAGAGTAAGCATTTTTTCAAAAATAACTATAAAAGGCTAACTATTTTGTTAGTTGGCCTAGGTTTGAAACTATTTTGGAATCTAACAAATCGAGTACATCATACTCAATTTCCTAGTTGTTGCTAGCAGTTGAGCTGGAGGATCTATCCACGTAGGCTTGGAAATCGAGTCTACTGGACTTGGTTTTCGTTCATGGAAATCGCGCCCTATGGACTCGATTTAGTAATGCAGAGATCAGCAAAATCCAGAGATCACACAGAGATGCTAGAGATCAAAACGCAGAGATGAACAATGAAGAAGAAAGAAGCAATGATGCAAAACCCAACAACCTAGGCGCCGATTCACCCAGGCAGCGAAAGCTTCAAGCGATGGAAATCGGATCGGACGTGTGGTTTCTCGCCGCCGTTCTAGTGGAGGAGAAGAACACGTTGGAGTGGAGAGTGGGTTTGATTTATTCATGGGTTTTTGGGGCTTGGAAGTGGAGAGTGGGACGACATTTGGAGAAAAAAGGAAAGGAAGAACAAGAAAAAAATCCATGTTTAGTTTGATTGATGTTTTGAGTGGTTTGGGTTGAACTGAAATCGAGTTCAGAGGGCTCGGTTTCCATTTAAACTAAACCGAGTCCTTTGGACTTGATTTCCATGAATGAAAACCGAGTCCTTTGGGCTCGATTTCCAAGCCTACGTGGATAGTTTGTCCAGCTCAATTGCTGTGCAATGGGAAACCGAGTGCAACATACTTGATTTATAACACCAAAATTGAGTCCTTTGGACTCGATTTGTTAGATACCAAAATAGTTTCAAACCTTGGTTAACGAATAAAATATTTGGATTTTATAGTTATTTTAATAATAAAAAAATAAAAATCTGAGAGTGAGAGCAGAGACAAGGAGAGAAAAAAAAGTATAAAATATTAAATGCATATGCTACGATAACCATGCATATATATATGCACAGTTACTGTAGCAATTATGCACAATTTTACATTCACTGATGTGGGTGTTTTTTTAGCTAAAATGTGTAAAAGGAGTAGCTTTTTATATTTTGCAAAACTTTACACAAGTTGATGTGGTTGCTCTCATTCTGCAATATAAAAGTAAAGTAGATGACCACTGAATAGAAAAAGTTGTAGTCTCCTTTAGCTATATTTAGGGTCCGTTTGGATAGAGCTGAAAACTGAAAATTGAAAACTGAAAACTGAAACACTGTAGCAAAATAATTTTTAAATGTGTAAATAGTACCGTGAGACCCATTTTTAATAAAAAAAATTGCTGAAAAGTGAAAATTGTGGGTCCGTGAACAGTAAAAGTTGTGGAAAAAGTCAAAAGTTGCGGCTACTGTTCAATGAACAGTAGCCGCAACAGTGATGCTACAGTACCCTTCCGCTGGAAACGCGTGAAAAAAAAAAAAAAAATGGCTGAAACATGAAACGCTGGACGCAGACGCCGAATCCAAACGGAGGCTTATTGCAACTACTGCTTCTCTTTTATTTTATAACAATATTGCATTACAATTTTTTTTATTTTTGAAAAGTTGATACTTCTCACACACACCCTCTCTCTTTAAGATTTGTTTAGATAGAACTTATTTTACTGAAACTGAAAACTGAAAATATTATAGCGAGATATTTTTTAAATGTGTGAATAGTGTCATGAGACCTATTTTTAATGAAAAAATTGCTATAAAGTGTAATTTGTGAGACTTGTGAACAATACATAGGTATACTGTTCCCAGTTGACTTGTCAACAATTGCGGGCTGAACCCAAAAAAAAAAAAAAAAAAAAAAAGGGCAAAACGCGCTATAGTGCAAACTGCAAACGTGGACGCGGGATAATCATATACTTAGTGTGGGTTTGGATAGCCCATCTTCTTACTGAAACTTGAGTTGCGTTTTCTGTTTTTTTTTTTTTTTTTTTTTTTTTGCCGGCTTTTTTGACTTTGGGGGACAAAATTTACTGTGCATGAACAGTGCGGCACTGTTTACGCACTGTTCATGCACTATTCATACATTAAAAAATATTAAAAGTGGGACCTACAGTACTATTCACACATTTAAAAATTATTTTACTACAGTGTTTTCAGCAACAATCAATTTTCAGCAACTTTCAGCAACAATAAGCTCTATCCAAACGGACTCTTAGTGACTCTGTCAAAGTCTCTAGCTCTATGTTTCTTAGATCTGGAACATATGGATGCAGCTGGTTCTGTAGGTTCTTCTTCAACAATGGGGATGATGGAAAATGTGGACCAATCCCATGTGATAGTGGTGGATGACTGCAGCGTCATAGATCGTAAAATCGTTGAAAAACTACTCATCAATTCCTCTTGCAGATAATGCAAAAAATTCAATCTTTATAAATGTCCTTTTACTAAAAATAAGATCTAGGAGAGTAGCAGAAATGCCACACCAAAACAGCACCTCAAAGAAAAAAAGAGAGAAATAGAATAAGCATCAAGTTATTAATCCAGCGGCTTGAGTTTAGTTTCCAACGTGATATCCAGAATTTGAAACTACGACCTCATCCTCCATGAGCTCCATTGGTTTAGTATTCGACAACTACGAGGCCACACTTTACCAGGGTAGTACAAGTCCTCAAACATAAAACCTTCAAAGGTTGTCGCAGGATCGGCACCGATGGGCTTTGCCTGGAAACGAATACAAAAACTCACGCCACAAACGAGGTTTGCCATCGCCTTCGTAAGTCTCACAAGCTCAAAATTTGTACTCTACACCAAATTTTCATGGTTAACGATTAATAAAGAGTTATAAAGCGTATTTTCTGTTTAGAGAGTTGGGACAAATTCTTAATTCTTTGTCATCCAAAAACGAAAGAAATTAAAGTATTTCATTTGGTATGATTATTATTATATTTTCGTATATTATAAATTATATGTTATGTATGGCACATAAAAAGTGAAAGTTATTTACTTTATCTGAAATTAAATGATTCGTCTTCATTTTATTCGTTCTAAATCTACAATTATACTTCAATATTTAATCTTCAATTTAATTATTATTAACATAATTCAAAGGACAATTGAACATGACTTAATGACATGAATTTTTTCTTGAATTATATAAAATTGATTTAATGAAATTTTCTTATATTCAAGAAAATTTATAGTAAAACAACAATAACAGCAAACAAAACCTTAATCATAGTGTTGGGCTGATAGTATTTGACACTATAACCTGATGACTCCATAAATTTTTTGCATTGTTTTAAAGATTCTTCGGGATCAAATGTTGTACATATTGGGTCCAGTATCATATAATTCACGGGCTTAGGTTCATTTTTTGTTTTTGCTTTTCAAGATCAGATTTGAGTTTGGCTTATTCATTTTTTAAACTTGGAATCGTATTCCTCGTAGTCTGAAAAGATTGCTTTCTCATAGTCCATATCTGCCATAATTCTTTAAAAAAAAAAAAAAAAAAGAGGTTAAAAAAACATCCAAACATAAGTACACATAACCCAGTAAAAACGCATAACATGAGCAAACCAAAAATGCAAAAAGCTTGAACAGAAATCCAAATAATTTACCAACAGTTACGTACTTACGTGCACAATAAAAAAAAACACCAACTTAAATAATAATAATAGATTTAAATAGATTTTCCAATCCCATACTTAAAGGTTTTTATTTCCCTCAAAGGTCTTCACTAGAATGCATAAAAATAAAAAAAATAAAAAATAAAAAAAAGAAAAGAAAAGAAAGGAAAGAGAGAGGATGCATTATGCATACTTTTAGCTGTCTTTTTTTTTTTTTTTTTTGGTAAACAGGCAATGCATTAAAAAAAATCAAAGAGTTACATGCATCAATGTCATGACAGATCCTATTAACATACAATCCGTCCCTATCATCCTGGAAAATCTGCAAAACGTCCACTAGCGGGCTAAAATAATTAACTAGATCTATCTCCTGCTCCACTCCCATCTTGGTGTACAGTGTACTATGCAGTATGCACTGATCATATATATATCGCACATAAGGGTAAATTGAATTATCTAACAAAATTTTATATTTTAGTAGTTGTACGGTTGTACCTAAGCTATATAAAAAAATACCAATATCTCTCTCTATAGATGATAAAAACATTTATATACATTTAAAAAAAAAAAAAAAAAGAATATATACACATTCCTACAAAATTAGGGCTACAATACCCGTCTCTATCAAAGCATGAATTCAGATCATAGTTTGATGCATCCTAAAACAAAAGGAAAAGAAAATTGGAAAAGATCCCCAATCGCATATCTTCTTCTATTAATTAATAGATTATATTACATAGATTTGATATGATATAGGATTCCCCAATCCCATATCTTCTTATTCGATCATGTCTATGAAAAAAAATTAACTGAACGATTTATTATTAAACTGCATAGCAGAATTATATCACACAAGCAAGTTAAGCATATGAATCATCAGCCAACCAAGAGAGTGAGAGAGAGCATACCTAGTGTCTGAACTCTGAAGACTCGACCAGAGAGAGTTCTAAAATGCTTTGATACAAAAAAAGACGTTAGCAAATTATTTTTGAAAATATTTAGCAACCATTTCAATTGAATTTAAATAGAAGTTTTACTACCATAGACGACATTTTTACAATATAATATTAGGTGGTAAGTTGTTATTGATTTTAATTTGAACTCACTACTAAAATTACTTATTTGTGCATCAATGTAAACTTACCACTTAAAATTTGTAGAGAAAATGTTGTATACATAATATTTCTCGAATTTATATCTGTAATGAATTATATGCATTTATATAGCATCATATTTAATCCTCATTTATGAGCATTATATTTTTCTTGGTCAAACGTTTCATAAAAGAGGAAATTATTTACTATGACTATGCCTTTCCTTTGTTATATTACTCCCTATCTCTTTTACTGAGTGCACAAAAGATGATCATTTTTTTCCTTCATCAGAGTCATCAGACTACTGTCATCTTTCCTTTGCCTTTGAAGCTAACACCCAATTCTCCAAACTGTGGCTGAAGTTTTTCCATTGTTTTGCAGTTTTGTTGAGAGCTTCCTCAAAGACGCACCACCAGCCTTCCTCACCATTGATGTAAAAGCGAGCTGCAGTTTCAGCTCCCAAAACTAAATCTGGGTTAACAAGAAAGCCCAATCTAGTTTAAACACGTGCCAAATCTGAAAAAGACCTCAAACGCCACTCTTTTTTTTTTTTTTTTTCTTAACAAGAAAGGGTCTCGAATGTGTGGTCACCGACCTTGCTGATTTAAACCTGGGACAGCTCTGGGTACGTTAGGGCTATCTACGTCATAACACAGTGCATTTTTTTCACTGAAGCATGTGACTCAAAGTCAAACATCGCTCTAGTGCAATACTCATCAACCAAATTACAAAAACAACAAAATGCTTCCAAATTAGGATTGATACAAACCTTACATGTATCATACATCCTACATCCTACATTATACGAAGTGAATTAAATTTGATACTTGGAAGTTGGAACATGAATGAAATAAATTATTTGAGAATACCTATATTCGGGTTGGGTCTTGGTTTAAGAATAGGTAAATTGTATTGGACTAGAGCTATCTCATTAAAAATGGCCAACATCTAAGCCCACGCCCAAAATTTTATCTTTTGAACTGTGTTAGTAATAGCAATCCCCGGCCCAAGACCAAACCACATCCAATCTCAGTTGCAAACAAATAGAGATCAAACAAATCAATGATTTGAAACATCATGAATTTATATATATACAAGCATTATGCCTGTGTGATGCACGGCTTAATCAAAATTCATATGTAAATAATTATTTTATTAATTTACTTAAAATAAATAAATATTTTACTTTTAAGTTACATAATGAATGCATGTTTTGTAATTCTAAGGTATTATAAATATATATATATATATATATATATATAATGATTTTCAATAATACATTGAACTTTAAGGCTCAATTAATCACATATATTTAAATGGAAAACCCTTGAATTTAATAGTTAAAAACTATTCAAAATAATTGAAATCATGTTTAAGTAGAAACCTCAATTTAATAAATAAGAACAATCTAAATTATTAAACATTAAAAATTTTGAAGTAGAGAGTGTCACATGAGAATCTAATTTTTGTCCTTGAAAACATGAAAGAAGATATTGAAAACTTGAGTGAGTTTCAACCTACTAAGTTTAAGTTTAAACGTAAACTCAAAGTTTGAGTGTTAATAAAAAAGTAACTGATAAAACTATTATTAGTAAACATTTCTTAGGCTTATCTATTTAGCTTTGTTGCCAAATTTATATAAACCCTTTTATTTTATTTTATTTTTTTTTGAAGAATATAACACAACCAAAAACCTATAAACAACAATTTACATTCAATATAAAGAATATAATCAAACTTATTCATAATTTAAAATTAAGAAATTAACACAAATTATAAATTAAGATTTAAATTTAGAAAAATAACAAAAAAACTTGTTTGTTTTCTCTATCACTTTGAGAGATGAAAGTGTGAGTATGTAACTAAAACTTGAACCAATTATTGTAGAGGATATATATATATATATATATAGAGGTAGAGTTTCATTTGATATAAAATTTAAATCCAATTGGAATTAAAATTTCTAATCAATTTGTTTGTTGCTATCTCATAAATCCCATAAAAAGTGGAATAAAAAAAAAGGTCATATGAATAGAAGGAAAAAATAAAACATTTTTTTATGGAAAAAAAAAAAAAAGAAACTTTCTTTTATAACCAAAAAAAAAAAGTTTTTTTTTTTTTTAGAAGAACAAACTTTTATTATATATAAATTTTTTTTTTTTTGGAGAAGAAAGAGAAGGTGTTTAGTTTAAACTTAAATACTTATTACCTTATGTAGGGACTGAGTTTGAGCACTATTTCTAAGGGATAACTGAATCTAAGCCCAACAAGCCTAATACAATAAATTTGTAGAGAATGGATAGAAGAATTGGGCTTAGATGAACGCAACAACAGTTAAAGATGGTTTAAAGAATGAATAAGTAAAACAAAGACGAGCTTGGGTAAGCAATTCGATCCTCGGCCCTAGTCCAAGGAGTTTCCACTTCTTATTTTTTGAGTGACAGTGACAATAGTTACAGAGTTCATTTAGATTGCTACAGTATTTTCTCTGGTAAAATCTCGATCCTTTTTCTCAGAGCTTCTTCTTCTTTATATACTACTTTCCTCTTTCATCTCCACCATACACGTGCAGGCCAGATCTGCTGTTGCTAGTCTTTATCACATCAACCTCCTCCCAAAGCTCTTAGGTAGTAACTATGAGTCTGAAAAGCCACTGCTTAGGCATCATTTCCACATTAATGCGATCAGAGTATTAGTTGTGAAGCATTTAATATGGAGGCAATAGCTTTTTTTGGAATTACTCTACCATCATGCTCTAATGTGCTTATTTGCTGTACTTATCTTTTCTCCTTGGAGTGCTTTGGAAGATTGTTTTTGGTAAATCTTTATAAACAATAATTATCTAAAAAAAAAAAGTCACGTGTGAAGAGAAAGATTTTGCTATTGAATACGTTGCTTTTTATTTTTATTTTTATTTTTACAAGTAGTATGTTTTTTTTTTTTTTTTTTTTTAACACAAAGTTATATAATTTAAATTTTAAAAAAAGGAATAGATGAAGATTGTTGTTGTTTTTTGTTTTTTTCTTTTACATGTATTGTGTCTTTTTTTACACATAGTAATATAATTTAAATAAAAAAAATGATTAGATAAAGAGTTTGAATTGTAATCAAATTAAAATTTTTTTATCAACTTATAAATTATAATAATATAAGAATTAGATCAAGAGTTTGGATTGTAATCAAATTAAGATTTTTATCAATTTAGAAATTATAGGAGAAGAAGATAAGTACAAAAAAAATTATATTTATTTTTTTAAAATTCTAAAAAAATTTCTGCAATTTAGTGCAGCCACTTGGAGTTATATATATTGGTAAGAAATTTTTCTTGATCGAAAAAACACCATGAATTGGAACAAATAGATCACCAAAAGAACAATAAAGTGCTTTAGGGCTAGGGCAATTGGGAGGAGTTCGAGCTGCAGGTCACTTAAATATATTCTAAATTTCTAATAATCTCAAAAAAAAAAAAAAAAACAAAAACAAAAACAAAAAACAAAAACAAAAGAGTAGCAACAAATAGATCAATCGAATTAAATTTTTTTTTTTTTGATGAACGATCAATCGAATTAATCCTAAATCGCAATTCCAAGTTGCAACAAATTATACTTCTTGTAATTTGTAACTTTTTTTTTTTTTTTTTTGAGAAGCAATCGAATTATTCTAAAAGTCACAAACTAACCTAAAAAATAAAAAAAAACAAAAAAAACAATGCAGGCGCTCCTGGCCAGCAAATAAAGAATAATAGTTATGTGCAAGTGCAAATATACAATTGAAATCCGAAATCAAGGGGAGAAGGCAGCCTGCACCAACCAAGAATTCTTGAGCTGTGACTCAGCGCTTTCCCTGAACCCCTTCACCTGAACCAAACAGAAGTGGGTGCAACACATTCCCAACCCAGACGCAGCGCTTGTTGTCTTCAACAAATAACACAATGGTCCACCACCACACTCTTCCTTTCTCCCTTGCACCACTATCCCCCACACCCTCTCACTCTCTATATTCCTCTCTACCTCTCCAAGCTCTTCCACCAATATTAGTCCATTCGGCATTGGAGCCTCTCCTTTCTCCCACTTTCTCTTCACCATTCCCCACTTCTCCTCCTCCGCCTTCTCCGTCTCCAACCACATCTTACTACTATTATTCTCTGCGTGTACTTGTACAATTAGCGGTGCCGACCTTAGGTTCCTCACGATCTCCACCACCGACCTTGTCATCCATTCGTCCAGCTTTTCATGACCCAGTTTCCCTTTTTCGCTGTTGTTTATCGTTTCCACTTTCTTTGAACCAGTCTTGGCCTCCACCGCCGTCGTCATCGACATCGAAATTCTTCCTCTTCGTCTAATTCCTCTCCATACGGCGTCGTTGCTCTTGATCGCCAAAGAACACGGCCCTTGACCCAATCGATTAGAAAAACCATCACGATTCGCTCCCCAACGAAGACCCAGATTGAGATTAGACGAAGTAGTGGAAGCCATCCGATGAGAGATGGCCTACAAAGATTCTGTATTTAATGTGTTTGCGCTTTTGCCTCTAAAAAACGCGAACGTGTTTTTCTTTCTTTCTTTTCTGGTTTGAGGGGTTTATTGTGTCGTATTTAAAGTGTGGATAATTTGGGTGTCTTGGTTGGTTAGGATTGAGTGACTTTCGCTCGTGTTGTTTTGTTCAACTCCATCGATGTTGAAGAGTCGTGGTCTTAAACGCTACGCTGGTCGAAGAAGCGAAGAAATTCACATTCATTCTGGTTGTCTGCTTTGTGGTGCTATTCGAATCTGTTACAACCTTTGATTTCAGCCGTTGGATACTCCAAATTATTTAGATTGACTGCCTTACGTGTGTGGATGAGAGAATGTATTGGGTGGGTTGAGTGGGTTATAGTGGAATCTACCGTATTGGAGAGAAGAGTGGCCAGCATGGACCGGAACGTGGTCTGGTTGAAATAGAACGTGTAAATAGTGTTTGTCCACGAGTTGAACACACGAACTTCGTGCACTTTGCAATATATGCTGAAGAGTGAAGATTGCGCGCTTAATTATGAGAAATTACAATGTCCACGTGGTTGACAAATGACACATGTTTAAAATTATTGAGTTAAATTTTTTTTTTTAAAAATAGAAATTAATTACTAACTCAACAATTTTAAATAAGTGAGTCTTTTAATAGAATGGTAGATAAGCGTGCAATCTTCCACATCAACATTTAATCAAAATCATAAAAAATCTAACTTCTCTAAAAAACCTAATGGTCAAATCTAGCATGATTTGGTGGTAAAATCTTATCACAAATCTTATCTATTCACCCCTCAAATTTTTGTGATTTTTTTTATAAATACAATAAAATTTGAATTTATGAGTTTTTTATTATTATTTTTGTGCTATAATGATTACTACTTTATCAAACTAAAGCATTTATAAGAAATAGTCACATTTCAATTCTAAATTACTTTTTTAATAATGAGTAATGAAATAATCACATTTTACATGAATTTAATTTAATTTTGTTAGAAAATAGAAATAACATGTAAAATGTAAGATATTATACAATTGCATTGCATAAAATAAAAGTAAATATATTTGGGAAGTGGGCCCCAGCAAGTGACTAAAAAGGGCGTGAGTGACAAAGACAAACACAAGCTTAACTTGTGGAAAATGAATGCAATTTGGTCGGTGCCACACCATAACACGCGCGCGGCTTGCAATTCACAAAGCCTGGCCAATTACACATCAGCAATGTGTGCTTTACACATCAGCATATTCATCTCTCTCCTGACGTGGCACGCATAGCTGGCCATTATGAGATCCCATTGCGTGTAAATACTCGAAAACAAATGCTTAATTTAGGAAGTTAGAACGAACAGACTACTTGTAGCCGCCACAACTAAAAATATTAACAAAGTGTAGTTGGATTGACATTGTACTTACTACATAAAGTATAAACAATTAATTAATGAGATTAAAACCTTCATATATTTTAATAATGATTTTAAGATTCAAAACCTTTTGAAAATAGTTTCAAAAAAATAAAAACCCTTTAAAAATTAAACAAAGTTTGGAAAAAATAGAAGAAGAAGAAGTATGACTTTTAATTGAAAGGAGAAAATGATAAAATAATCTTAAATTCTTTATGTAATAGTTTTTTTTTCCTTGAAAATTTCGTGTATAAGCTATAGAATATAACAATCTTTACATAATAAAATTTCAAGTTTAATTTAGTTTCAAATTAAACGCTGAAATCTCAACTGCATATTCATAATATAGATTTGAAAATGCTTAAAAAATGATCTTTTTATAAGTCAATATTAACTAAAATATCATAATTGACATGTCATGTAATTGGGGTTTGTCTAGTAACTATAAATCCTTTCAGGTATCACTTTATTCAAGGTAAATTAAAACTCATTTTTAAGTAAATTAAGGTTTTTTTTTTTAATTTATCTTTTTTTCAAAAATTATATACTGATCTATATAAACTTAATCTTGGTTTAGTTGGTATTAATTTATCAAGTTATATATTGAATTTGTGTTTGTTTTGACAAGTTGAGATTGTTGAGTGATTATATTATTAAGTGGAATTGTAATAGTGCATTTGGTAAATTAGATTATAATATTTTACTTTATTATTATTATTATTATGTTGAAGATATGTAGTGTTTATTTTGTATATAATTTTTATTTATTATTAGAATTGTATACTAGAAATATTGAACTAGATATGAAAAATCTTTAAAAAAGACAGAGAATGATATAAAAATTAATTGAATCTACATTAGAAAGATAACAATGGTAGTAATTCAAAATTTTATTATAATGATTATTGACTATATAAGTCCCCCCAAAAAAAAGTGTTTAAAAATTAAAATTGGTAAAAACTTATTACAAAATGTAGGGTAAAATACTATTTTGGTCTCTAAACTCTATCGAAAATTTGTTTTTCATCCCTAAATTTTAAAAAGTTCATTTTTCGTCCCTAAACTATTGAAAAGTTCATCTTTCTTCCTTAAACTAATGAAAATGTTTTATTTATATTCTTAAACTAATGAAAATGTTGGTAACCACATTGCCAATGAGATTGGCATTCCACTTTTAATTCATGCTCCTAAGAGTGGCCTTGCATAATGCCCTTTCCTTCGTTTGAGGGTAGATATTGACATTTCAAAATTGTTGATGAGAGGTAAGGTGCTTCAAATTGAAAACATTGACAAAGGGTAGATTTATTTCAAATACGAGAGACTTCCCACTTTCTGCTACCGATGTGGAGTTCTTGGACACCAAGAGCGTAATGTCAAAGTATCAGGAAAGGGTGTCTTTCGATGGATGATGAGGACTTTCAGTTTGGACCGTGGCTTCGAGCAGTGGGTCCTAGAAGCAATCGAGGTAAACAATCTTTCAACCATCCAAAAACCGATGATGGAGTTAATGAAGACATTCTGATATTAGAAGCGGAGGATGATGAAAGAGCTTCTTCCCCAAACCAGTCACAGATGATCAAACCCTCGCTGGTCGGAAAGTTGATTTAAAAAATAACTATCTCTCAGTTGGATGACTCTTCGAGGATCTCGGAGAAACAAGAATCTTTGAAATCACGGAATCCTGATTGAAATTCAAATTCCAATAATGTCGCAATCCTTATCCCTTTTTCAAATTCAAATTTCAATTTGAATAAAATTCCACAATCTAAAAATTCGAAGGTGATCCGAATCACAGTGGGACTCTATTCGAATACTACCTCTACTGAGGTTAGTGATTCAACCAAAACCTCTCTGATACGTATGGGGAAGGAATTGCTTCCTAAGCCACAATCCTTGAGTGAAAGGAATCTGTCATTGGAAGGAAATCAACAAAACATGGTTGGGATAAGTTCAAAAGATTTAGGTGGGGATTTTTCAAATGTGATGTTGAGATGGAATTATCCCCATCTATTATGGAGGGTTATCCAGGCAAAAAATCATCTCTACGCTCCTAGAAGCAAATCATTCGACAATCCAATAATCCTTCATTAACTGAAGCTCATGAAACCCCTTCACATTCATTAGAATGTTCTCAGTCTGACTGCTCACAACAAAGTTCACCAGTTCTCAAAAAATTAGCTATAGAGTGTAATAATTAGGCAGGTCAGCATTTGTTCATTGGGGATACTCTCCCCTCTCCCTCTCCTACATGAGAATTTTAAGCCTCAACTGCTGTGGGCTTGGGATCCCAGAGGCAGTACAAGAGCTCTACTGCTTGATAAGCGAAGAAGACCCCAAGGTTCTCTTTCTCTCTGAAACTAAGTTGGATAGGAATGGTTTTAGAAGATTGAAGAGAAAACTAAATTTTTAGAATGGATTTGAAGTACCTAAAATTGGATTGGTGGGTGGCCTAGCCCTGTTGTGGTGGGATAATATGATGTTAATGTTCAAACATCTTCTCCACACCATATTGATGCTTTGATAAATTAGAATGGTGTCGTTTGGCGCTTTACTGGTTTTTATGGACATCCTAAAACATCACGGAGAGGTGAATCTTGGGATTTATTGCGTTAGTTACATGCGTTGTTTTGTCTTCCTTGGCTCTTACTTAGTGACTTCAATGAGATCCTACATCCTGATGAGTATTGTGGAAGTGGTTCTAAACCATACAATCAAATTGCAGAATTCACAAGGGCTGTAGATGATTGCTCTTTACTTGATTTGGGTTTTAGTGGCCCAAAATTTACATGGTGCAACAGAAGGTTCGAAGGGAATCTGGTCTATGCAAGACTTGACCGTGGGTTGTATAATCTGGAGTGGCTTGATTTATTTCCTCATTCTAAAATGTCACACATTCCATTTGGTTTCTTTGATCACATGGCTTTGGTGGTAAAACTCCATACATCAGATGGAAACTCTTTTTTCAAGAAACACAGATTATTTTGGTTCGAAGCATTTTGGATCCCTGATCCGAACTGTGAAGACATTATTAGGTCTAGTTGGGATACATTACAACGGGGTACTCCAATGTTTTGGTTAACTCAGAAGATTAAACCAGTCAGGGTGGCCCTTCTTCAATGGGGTGGTAGTAACGTAAGGGGGCTTATACAATCTATATCAGAAAAGAGGAATTTACTTGCAAGTTTGGAGTTGGAATGCCAGTGAAATCCTTTCAATCAGTAGCTTTCTTATGCAAGGAATGTCGTTAGAGATGAACTCAATGAGCTAATTGCTCAAGAAAATACTTACTGGCATCTGCGTTCAAAAATCTCATGGATAAAGGATGGAGACCGCAATTCGAAATATTTTCATGCGGCGGCTTCACAGAGGAGAAGGAGTAATGAGATCCAAAAACTCCGAGACTCATCTAGAACTTGCCACACTCAACAGACAGATTTGGAGAGGATAGCTGCTAAGTACTTCCAATCAATGTTCACTAGTGCTTCCACTAGTTCCTTCCAACAAGTAATTCATCACATTCGTGAAGTGGTTACTCCTGATATGAACAATATGTTGTTGGTTGATTTCTCACATGAGGAAGTGAAGAGAGCATTATTCCAAATGCATCCAACAAAAGCACCTGAGCCTGACAGTATGAATCCTTTATTTTTTCAAAAATATTGGCATATTGTTGGTACTAATGTTTCTAACGCTATGCTTGATTGTATAAATTCTAGAATGATTTTGCAAAGCATTAACTTTTCACATATCACCCTGATTCCAAAAAGAAAGAATCTAGAACTTATGTCTCAATTCCGACCCATTAGCCTATGTAATGTCATTTTCAAGCTTGTTTCTAAAGTCCTAGCCAACAGACTTAAGAAGATCTTAGGCGAAATTATATCAGAGTGTCAAAGTGCATTTGTAGCAGGTAGAGTGATCACCGAAAATATACTTGTATCTTTCGAGACTTTGCATTACATGAAGTCTAAAAGGCAATGGAATACTGTGGACATGGCTCTTAAACTTGATATGAGTAAAGCTTACAATAGGATGGAATGGGATCACTTGTAGGCTCTAATGTTAAAGATAGGGTTTCATCCTAAGTGGATTGATCTTATCATGGCAGGGATTTCTTCTGTATCCTATTTTGTCTTGGTTAATGGAGTTCCTTCAGGTTTTATCAAACCTTCTCGAGACATTCATCAGGGGGATCCCCTATCACCCCATTTATTCCTTTTATGCACTGAAGGTTTCTTGGCTTTACTGGGGAACACTGCTCATCACAGATAGTTACATGGGTCAGCATCTCTCGTGGAGGTCCTCAGATCACCCATCTCCTATTTGCAAAAGATTGCTTATTGTTTGGTAATGCTTCTATATCTGAGTGTCGCACTATCAAGGAAATTCTTAATGTTTATGAACTGGCATTAGGTCAGAAAATAAATTGCGACAAAACCTCAATATTTTTCAACACCAATACTCCTCTCGCTTTAAGGGAGGAAATTAGGCGTTTCTTAAATGTTACTACCAATGAGCTATTTGAAAAATATTTGGGGTTACCTCCCATTATTGGAAGAGGGAAGAAACAAGCTTTTGCAAATATCAGGAGTAGAATCCAATCAAGATTGTGTGGTTGGAAGGACAAGCTAATATCACAGGCAGGTAGAGAGGTTCTTATCAAATCAATAGCTCAAGCTATCCCAGTGTATGCTATGAATTGTTTTCTCCTTCCCATGGGTTTTTGTGAGGTTATTAATTCGATGATGGGACAATTTTGGTGGGGTCAAAAGAATGAGGAAAAGAAAATGCATTGGCTGAGTTGGAAACAACTATGTTTAGCAAAAAAGGATGGCGGATTGGGATTTCGAGATCTGAAATGTTTTAATCTAGCCTTACTTGCTAAACAGTGTTGGAAGCTTCTAAACAACTAGGACTCTTTGTTCTACAAAGTTTATAAGGCTAAGTATTTTCCCAAGACTTCCTTTTTAGAGGTTGCTGTTCCTAATCATTCTTTGTATGCTTGGAGAAGCATTACTCAAGGGCGACATCTTATCATTTAAGGTAGCCAATGGAGGGTGGGTGATGGCTCTTTGATTAACATTTGGACAGACAAATGGCTTCCCTTTAAAACCAATCAGAAAGTTCTTTCTCTTAAAAAAATTCTGCCACCTGAAGCAAGAGTAGCTGATTTAATGGACTTTTATCTCCGCACCCACGATGGAAAAACATACTCATTGATACAATATTTTACCCTCTTGAAGCCTCTATCAACAAAGCCATTCCTCTAAGTTTTCAAAGACACGAGGACTCTCTAATCTGGATTAGGAATGGTGAGTTCTTGGTACGAAGTGCATATTTCCTACAAACTGGAATTGAAAGGAACACTAAAGGAAATCAAGCCTCATCCTTTAATCCTTCTCGGCTTCACTCCTTTTGGAGAGGTATTTGGGCTGCCCAGATTCCACATAAGATTAAGACCCTTATTTGGAGAGCATGTCATGACAGTTTGCCTACACTCACCAAACTTTTTGACGGGAAGATTCTTAATTCCTTCTCTTGTATGTTTTGTACCGATGAAGCAGAAACATGTAATCATTTGTTTTTGGAATGTCCCTTTGCCCAAGCCGTTTGGCTACAGTCCCCCATATCAAATGATTACAGGTTCCCCTCCAACATTAAGTTTATTGATGTAATGGATGTTGCACTCAAGAAGTTACCTGCACCTATTTTTGATACTTTATGCATAGCGTGTTGGATGATATGGAAGTGTAGGAATAAGCTGGTTTTTAACAACATTGCTCCTTCTCACAAGGAATTATGGGCTCGAGCAAAGAAGTATAGATCAGAATTCATGGAAGTGTAGCAGAAAAATGTGTAGGTGAGCGTTTCTTCAGCAGCAACTTGGAAGCCTCCTCATATTGATTCTATTCACAAGTTGAACGTGGCTATTTTTCAGTCAAACAAGTTTGCATTAGTGGGGTTCAGTCTTATTATCCTCAACAATAAAGGTGAAGTGCTTGCTGCATCTTGTGACCGAGTGGAGAAGAGTTTAAATCCCCTGTGCACAACTGCTTTTGTAATGAGGAAGACTTTACTTTTCTGCCAAAGTACTAGTTTTTCTAAAGTGGGAGTGGAATGCAACTTTGCTGAACTAGTGGGTTTTATTAATTTTGATAGAATATGCTCTCCTGAGGCTGCATAGATCTTGGAAGACATTAGTTTAATTAGTGATAGTTTTGATTTTATTTCTTTTACTAGTATTCTTTTGCGATGTAATCGTGTTGCACTAGCTTTAGTTAGTGCTGCAAAAGAGAAAGAGGAGGCCATTGTTTGGTTAGAAGAATGCCCATCTTTTCTCTTCCCCATTGTACAACGTGATTTACATTAATAAAGTCTACTATCATTTCAGCTCAAAAAAAAAAAAAAAAAAAAAGTCTAACAATTATTCTACAACCACATACTTTGCCACAATTATTGTTATAACGTTATGATATGTGCAATTGTAATTCGTTAACCATACTTGCACATGGAGTCACTACTTTTTCTTCATCATTCACAATCATATGTGTTAGGAATGTGACAAAAGTTGTGGCATAAAAGTCGTGTCCATAAAATTTTTTATAGTCTAAAATAAAATTATAAATAGGGGTAATTACACTAAACTCACCTGTGGTTTGGCCCGAAATCACTTTGCCTACCCGTGGTTTAAAAAATGTTACTTTACCCACCTGAGGTATGTTTCGTTTGTTTTCCGTAACCCACATTTGTTAAAATCAAGAGTAAATAGGTATTTTTGCTCAAATTTTATGTCTCTCTTCTCCCAAAACAAAAAATAGCACAAAAGTGCAAGAGAAACAAGATCAAAAAGTGGCATTGGTCTCTCTCTCAATTCACATAAATCATGAATATGAAGAACATACCCAAAAAAATAAAACCCAGATCAACCCACACAAATAATCGAACAATAAAAATATTGCCCTTTAATCAACCGAACAATACACTATGACACGTCTCAAAAAGGATATTGAGACAAAGGATGTTTGGATCTTGGACTTCTCCTCTCCTCACAAAGGGTGGAAGGCTGGACCACCAATGAATTTCGGTTGGTGCAACCCTCAAATGGTTGTCGTTGATGGGAAACTCTTTGTATTTGGTGGTTTTAGCTTTAAACCAAAAGGTTCCTCCGGCTAGATGGAGGTATTTGACCCACTTTCCCAAACTTGGGAAAGCCTCCCAAATCCACCTTCCTATATTGATGATGAGGAAAATATCTTACACGCTATCTTGGAGGCCAAACATGAAATAGTTGTAGCTAGACCTCGAGACTCTGGGAATGCCAATTTTCATAGCTACAATGTTGTGGGTGGTTTTTGGAAAAACTTAGAGCCCCAGCCTTCAAAACGTGCAGTATGTTATGATAGAAGAGCAGTAGTCGTGGGCAATACACTGTATTGGGCTACCTTTCTAAGCCGTCAGAGTGAGCATTGCACCTTATACTCACATGATTTAGAGAAGAATGTGTGGCTTCAAGAATGTCTGTGCACCAACAAAATTTTGGGGGAGTATGAATTTCTTGATGCTACATTTTGTCATGGTTTCCACCATTTGTGTGATAAAAAATTCTGCCTTATCTTGCGATCTGGCTACCTAACGTCGGAGGACCCTTTTGTGAGCGTAGAATTTCTTTATTGATGTTGAGGCGGTGGAACTGGATGCGATCGGACCAAGGGTGAGCGCCCGCGGGCTCGAGAAGGTGCTTGATCTTATCGCTGTAGACATCAAAAGCCAACACCTTGTGTGGTGTCTTCGCCATGAGCTTTTCGCAGAGGTGGGAGCCAATGAAACTACCAAATATTAATTTTCCCAAAACCTCCCTTTTGATCTTATTTCTCTTGCATTTTTGTGCTATTTTTTTGTTTTGGGAGGAGAGAGACATAAAATTTGAGCAAAAATACATATTTACCCCTGATTTTAACAGAAGTGAGTTACGGAAAACAAACGGAACATACCTTAGGTGGGTAAAATGACACTTTTTAAACCATAGGTAGGCAAAGTGATTTCAGGCCAAACCACAGGTGGATTTAATATAATTATCCCTTATAAATATAATGTAACAATCTTAGATAACCAATGGTATAAATATTTTTTCAAATTAATAATATATCTTTTGTTCATATATTATATAATATATTTATCAATTTAATAAAAATATAAAGAAAAGAAAAAGAAAAGACACATAGGAACTAAGAGTAAATCAATAAACAAATATCAAATCAATCAATCAATCAATCATCAATATATATATAAAAGCAGAGACCTCATGCAAGAAAGCATATGATTCTGCCATGTGGCGCACTCTATGAAGAGAATTGAGATACCCTTAAGCCATATTAGAGATAAGAACAAATTTAAAAGTAGAGACTCTTTATTTCCTTTGGTTCAATGTTTCGAGACTAATTTTTGTTACATTTTGTATTCAATGTTTTAAGACTACTATTTATTTCATTTGGTTCAATATTTCAAGACCTTCCATCTCTCACACACACAAAAAACTCTTTGCATTTCCATTCATCATTTTCATTTTTACTCCTTTGTATACACATGTCTATAGCCTTTCATATCGTCCTATCTCAAATACACTTAGGAAAAAATGATTTCATTTAGCTTCAACCTTTCAATGGCACCTACATAACTCCAACGTTGTAGTATCATTTGATTGTAACCTGTATGAGTAGGCTATGACCAAGGAAGGGGGCTTGCATTTTTTATTCAATGACGGTACCTTATAGTTTTGATGTTGAAGTTAGACATTGTAGATTTTGTGAAGGTTATGATTCGCTTTGAGTCTTTGGGTGTTTCAAATTTTGGTTTGGAAAAGTTATAAATGTATTTTATTTTAGAACTAAAGAAAAAGAAAAAGAAACATTCTGATTGATTATTTATAAAGTTATTTTTATTTATTTATTTTTTTAAATTTTGTGTTAGAATTCATAATTTGTAGGTTTCTTTGTATGTAACCATAGTGGTAAAAACAAAAATCGATAGTGACTTAAAAGTATTTTTCTCTTTTTTTTAAAGGATACAGAAGCCCAACGAAAGTCAATTGAATTTTGATAAATGAATGTGTTTTTAGCAAATTTCTCTTTATTTAATCACGTTCTCTTTATATTGACACTTACAAATGATTTCCTTAATTCCATTGAGATAATTAATTGGGCGTTTATGATCAAAGTCTCCATATTTGGTTGTGAGAATAAAGTGATTGAGAAAGTGTTTGGTAGGTTGCTTAAATTTATGTAATTTTATGATATAAAAGTATTTTATATTTTGAATTCTTATTTCTAGATTTCAAAATCATTTAATCAGTTTAAAAAATAAAATCTATTTTTAAAGGTAAATATTATAATTTTACAATGTTATACAATTTTTTAAAATAAATTATGAATTAAAAAAAAAATCAAGTTTCAAAGTATTTAACAATATTGTGGGCAAATATAAATATTATACAACAAAATAAGTGTTAAGGGTGTGTTTGGATACCGCTTATTTTGCTGAAAATTGAAAATATTGTAGTAAAATAATTTTTAAATGTGTGAATAGTATTGTGGGACCCAAAATTTTTTTTTTTTTTAAATAAAGTAATTGTGGATCCCATGAACAGTGCACGAGACCCACTGGAAAAACAAAAAAACGCTCTTCCCTTCTTGCACGGGACCCACAATGCATGTTCTAAAAAAAAATAAAACGCCAAAACGTAGACGTTAAGAATATCATCAGTATCCAAATGGGTACTAAGTATTATATGTAGATTTTAATATACATAAAAATAATTTCAAATAAAATTGTAAAGTAGTTTACGCATTGCGCGAAATGTCATTTAGTTAGACATAAGGCCACAGTTATATTTTCTGATGAAAACTCAATGTATGCTGTTGCCTATGTTCCTGTCTGGTTTCTTAAGTTCCTTTTGGAGTTATGGTTTTTGTCCACTAAATGTAAAATGTTCAAGGCTCTTGCTGGCAAAATAAATGTAAAATGTTCACGGCTCTTGCTGGCAAAATAAATATTCTCTGCTTATAGTTCGACAAGTTATTATTTGATGCCGACCTTATGCAAATATTTGTTGAGTTTATGTGGTTGGTTCCCCCTTTTAATAATGTAAGCTACAGCCTACAGGCTCTAGTACTGTTATTTAATTTGGATACAAGTAGGGTAGACAGAGAGGTACGCAAATTTATTAGCTAGCAATTCACATACGAGCCTTGGAGTAGTTATGCACTATGAATTGGAGTAAACTAGACTAGTATGTAGATATATGAGTAGAGGTTGACATAAGAGCCTGGGAGTAGTTATGCTCTTACAAAACTGCACAAACCGCCAATCCTTGTTCCTTGTCTTATCTGCTTGGTTTTAGGTAGTATTCGCTCAAAAAACATAAAAGTGAAGCAGGTAATTTTGATATTTGAAACACTGGAGACGACTTTCTCCACAGGAATCTACGTAGGATAGTAAAAAAGTGACAATAACCAACCCCAACAGAGTTTGGTTCCAACTTGAAAATAGAAACTTACAGAGAAATTGATGGCCTTGATTTAAATAAAAGGCAATTTGATAGAATAACAATGTTTTCTTTATGAGTGAGTCGAGTGACATAGCTCACAAAGTCACAAATTCTCACTAAATATATAATAGGCCTAGCGGGTGCCAATAAGCCACCTCATCAATAAACGGCCATGTAGGCCAAGACCCCTCTACTCTACCCTGTATATCACACCCTCACTGTCACAAACAATGGCATAAGTACCAATTGAACATATACATATATCAGTAAAAAAAAAAAATAGTAATAAAAATTTAGAATTGACCACCCTCAAATGTCTGTCCAAATTGCCAATTTCCTGGAACCACGTCGTAGCTAGTTACAGTCCTTCCATCACTGGTGGTGACTTGGAATGAGAGACTTTGTCCATTGAGGTTGTTATTGCTTTGCCAGTTCTGGCCCCAGTTCCTTGACATGGTTTGCCACCCTGTGTTAGACCCCTTGATGGACACTGATTGAACATCTCCTGCGCCTCCAACGTTGGTGATCAACACCAAGTTGAAGTAAGAGTGACCATTGATGGTAAACCTTATTCCTCCTTTCTTCACACAGGGGACCCTGTTTTGACCAACACAAGCAAGTAATTGAGATTAGCATACCAAGCATTTTCATGACGAGAAATGCTAGACACAACATTTTTTACTATTATGACATGGATTGTTGTGAAAGAAGTAGAGGTAAATGATTCATTCTCGTTGTGTTCATTACCTTCTAAAGGCTATGGGAACAATTCCAGCTTTGTATTGAGCAA
This sequence comes from Quercus gilva, assembly GCA_023621385.1. Taxonomy (NCBI): domain Eukaryota; kingdom Viridiplantae; phylum Streptophyta; class Magnoliopsida; order Fagales; family Fagaceae; genus Quercus; species Quercus gilva. Next base: position 69,685,186 of record CM042480.1, on the reverse strand, counting down.
TTTGCAAGAAAGCAGGCTCAGCCAAGTCAAAGTGTTGAAGAGGAGGATTGCACCACCCACCGTTGTCATTAGACAAGGCATTGTTAGGAGGGCAGAAGTTAGTGGCAGTGACGGTGAGAGTACCAGGGAGACACCATCTGGGATCATCATTGCATCGCATCTCATAACAAGCTCCACAGCTCAAGCCATTGTTGAATAGAGCAGTGCTGAGTGCTGCAGTGTTAGTCCCATATCCTTGGCTATAAAGATTTCCATATCCACAAGCACCCCCTACAAGCAATACCAACATTTATAGCCCCATGAGAAACCACTCTCCATAGAACACTCATTCTAAATGAAACTTATGCTTATGGTCATTTTATGACCAAGTAATATGTTGACTTTATATCAACGCCCCAAAGCAACATAATTTGATGAACTTTTACTTGCTCCCAACTTTTTTATTCTAAAAAGAGAAATTCGTTAACTTATTTGTGTATTTGTTGAAAGTTGATTAATGTATCTTTGTATCTAAAAAAAGATGAAGTTTTAAAAAGCTGTACATAAACAAATAAGTTAAAAAGTTAAAAGTAAAAGTTGTAGTCAAACAAATACTGAAACTTACCCATTGTACCAGAAGCGTCTCCCCCACCATAGAATGTGGCATGACCAGTTACCCACCCTCCATCATCTCCATAAGTGCTTTGGAGGCATAGGACAAAGACCAGAAGAGAAATGGTGGAGAATGCTGTGATGGCCATTGTGTCTATGCTTGTGTAGAGAGGAAGAGACTAGAGAGAGGGTTTGAAGTTTGAATGGAAAGTGCTTAGTGCTTAGACCAAGGGGAATGTGGTTTTACTTATATAGGAAAGGGGGGCGTAGAGTTTGGACCTTTGAGGCGTTAGAGAAGTGGGGTCATGTTGTAGAACTAGAGAAGTTATTCATTCTCACATTTGACAAAAGAGCCAAGAACCACAAAAGCATATTCATATTTTCAGGTCATATACAAGGATCAAAGTGCACATGCAAATGTTCTGGTTAGACTACCAACTGTTTAGCCATATGACCCCACATGCACATGCATTTCTCTACCGTTTTCTTTATCCTTTTATATTTTCCTTCTTATAATTATAATATTTTTATGCTTCTTACGTGTGGTTTTTGTGGTATTTTCTTCTTCAATGCCTGAGATTATGCAATCAGCTAGCCAACAATTCAGCTATTCAAGGCCCTTGATTGGGGAGCTCTTGAGGTCACAGAAGTCCAACTTGGTGGGCTACTGATATACCAGACGGAACAGAAGAATATGGGTCATTTATACATAAAGGAATAGTGCATGCTATTTTATACATGTTTTGCACCAATTACTCGGTTTGAGAATGACAATTAACAGATTAACAAGTAGCTCATTAGATGTTTACTAAATTGTCAATTTTGTGAAGACATGAGCTAATTGGAGAGGCAAGTTCATAGGTGTCATAATGCATGAGATTTGGAGCATGATTCCCTAGTGCTTTTTATTTTTATTTTTTCCCTTGCTTTGCATGATTGATGTACTTTTAGTGTTTAATTTTGGTGTATCGTTGTACACTTTCTGTGTACATGGTTGGTGCCCTTGACTTTTTTTTTTTTAATGAAATTTTATTTATAAAAGAAGTTTCAATGGAAAAATAGAAGTTAAATTTACCTGAGCGTCACACCTTAGAACTTCAAGAACTATGTTTTTTCAATTCATCATAAACTTATTATTATTCAATCGAAATCCTTTCATTCATATTTATAGGTGGCTGACCTATATATCTATTTATTAAACAGAATAAAAGAGAGAGAGATTCAAGAAACTGAATTTTCTCTTTGATTGAAGAAAATGAGAAGTGGTTACAAAATAATTATCACCTATGCTATATATACACGGAAACAGCTAATAGTTTCCCTCCAAAATAACTAACTAACTAATTTCTAATACACCCAATTACAGTTTGACATCTGTCACTTCTATTTGCTTCTTCTTCTTTCTCTAACACGTGGACTTCCCTTGAGTCTTTCCTGCTTTCTTCTTTACTCTGCTTGTTCCACCGTGTTGACCTTCTTCAATTTTAATACTCCCCCTCAAGTCCTGAACTAGAAGATCATGGACTTGAAGATGAGTTTCAGTCTGCAACTCCTTTGGCATGAAAATATCTTGCAAACCCAACTTCTGTGTCAATCTTGTGAAAGAATTGAAGCCTAAAGCTTTGGTGAACACATCAGCTACTTGAGCATTTGAATTCATATGAAAAGTTTTAATCATACCCTCTAGAATTTTGTCTCGAACCAGATGACAGTCTACCTCAATATGCTTAGTTGTCTCATGGAAGACTTGATTAGCAACTATATACAAGGCTGCCTGATTATCACAGAAGAGCATAGCTGGTTTGGGGTGCTCAATTTTTAAATCCTTAAGTAATTGAAGTACCCAAGTTATTTCACATGCTACACTGGCCATTGCCCTATTCTCAGCCTCTGTTGATGATCTTGAAACAACTCTTTGTTTCTTTGATCTCCATGCTATCAAACACTCTCCTAAATACACTGCATAGCCTGTTAGTGACCTCCTGGGCATCTAGCCTAATCAGCATCACAGAAGGATTTAATGTGTAAATCAGAGGTGCTTGAGAAGAAAAGTCCCTTTCCTGGTGATCCTTTGATATACTGAAGGATTCTGTGAGCAGAAGTAAGTGAGGCTCTCTAGGTTTTGAGACAAACTGACTCAACCTATGCACAGCATAAGTAATGTCATGCCGTGTCAATGTTAAGTATAGCAGTCTCCCAGTTAACCTTCTGTACATTCTAGGGTCTGCCAACAACTTCCCTTCATATTTTGAGAGCCTTAGATTCTGTTGCATAGGAAATCTAACTGGCTTTGATCCAAGGAAACCAGTATCCTTTAAAATTTCAAGTGCATATTTTCTTTGTGTTAAGCTGATGCTTGCATCAGTCCTTGCTACCTCAAGACCTAAAAAATACCTCAAAGAACCAAGGTATTTTAAGCCAAATCTATCATCTAGCAACTTCTTCAAACTATTCACACAATCAGGATTGTTTCTAGTGAGCAAAATATCATCAACATACACCAAAAGCACTGTAAAAGAAGTCCTTTGAGTGTGAGTAAACAGTGAGTAATCAGACTTGGATTGAACAAATCCCATTTGAAGAATGATTTTGGAAAATTTGTCAAACCATTGTCTTGATGCCTGTTTAAGACCATAAAGACTCTTGTTTAGCTTGCATACAACATTTTCCCTTTTGTTGTGAAAGCTAGGTGGCAGGCACATGTACACATCTTCATTCAAATCATCATGTAAGAATGCAACCATCAACAGTCTTGTAGCAAATGGACCCCAAAGATCACAATGAAGTAAATCAAAAGGATTAGTTGAAACATGAGTGCCAGCAATAAAGGGAAGTTTCTTTTGTTTTGAAAAATGACAAATATCACAACAAGAAGCAATTTTATTGATATTAACATCATGTACATGTTGCTTCAACAATTGGAGTTTAGAATGAGAAGGGTGTCCTAATCTACTATGCCATAAATCTGATGAAGAAACAGAAGTAACAGCAGCAGCAAGTGCAGATGCAGAAGATCTACAACCTGAATCTTGTAGCAGAAATAGGCCATTGTGTGCTTTACCCAGACCAATTGTGCTCCATTGAGTAAGGTCCTGAATAAAACAACAATCACCAAGAAAAATAAGGCAACAGCAAAGTGATTTTATGAGTTTGCTAACAGAAATCAAGTTGAATGTAAAAGAGGGCACACACAAGACATCAGTTAAAATTAAGGTAGAAGAAATATGCACTGTGCCTATGTGTGTGACTAAGGCTTATTCCCCATTTGGCAAATAGACAAAGGTATGGACTATTGAGGTAATTGAAGTCAATTGAGCAACAGAATGAACCATGTGATCTGTTGCTCCAGTATCAATGATCCAACTATTGGATTTATAAGCTTGCCTATCAACTACTTGAGCAGCAAAGATAGAATGAGAAAGATTAGGTGGAATCCAAAAGGAGTTACCTGAAAAATTTGATGAAGTAGAAGGAGATGATGATGTGGAAGGTAAAGGATGTGGAATGGAAGGATAAAAAGTCATAACAAAAGCAGCTTGGTGACCAGTCTGAGCATCATTGCCTGATCCAGCAGCCATATGGCATTTCAGAAAATTCAGAAATTGCTCACATTGAGCCTGTGACAGTGATAACTGTGGACTAGCTTGCACAAAAGAACCTTCACCAGAGTGACCAACATGGTTCTGTGAAGCCAAATCTGATTGAACACTAGCACCCTGCAAAGCTCCATTAAGCAATAAACTAGAATGCATACCACCAAGTAGAAAACCAAAATGCACATTTTGATCAAGTCCACAACTTCCTGTGGTTTGCATTAAAGCAACCTGATTTGCCATGGCTTTGTTACCTCCTTTTGGCTTGTAACCAGGAGGGTAACCATGGAGCTTATAGCATTTATCAGCTATATGTCCAGTGAAGCCATAATAAGTGCACACAGGCCTATCTTTCTTCTCATTACCCCCTTTACCTCCATTCTTTTATCCTTGATGACCAAGAAAACCTTTGCTATTATTCACATACATAGCAGCAGCATCACCTGACTGAATCATGTTGAAACTTTGACTAATGTTTCTCCTCTTCTCTTCTTGCAAGATCAGAGAGCACACTTTGCTAAAAGAGGGCAAAGGTTCAATCAGTAAAATCTGACTTATAATATGGCCATAACCATCACTCAATCCCATTAGAAACCTAAAAACATGCTCCTTATGATGAGCATCAAGTTGAGAAGACTTAGAACCACAAGTACAAGCATATGTACAAATTGTAAAAGGTTAGTAATTAGCATACTCATCCCACAAAGTTTTGAATTTCGTGAAAAGTGATCCTTATGCAAGATGTGCAATTCCTTCCCAAGCTCAAACAACCTTGGAGTGTTACCCTAAGATAGCCTATCTTTGAGATCAATCCACAAATCTCTGGCATTGTTGATGTACATAACACTAGCCTTCAAATCCAGACTAAGTGAATTAGGTTGTGTTTGGTTTGATGTAAATCGAATTCCGAGTGTAAAATAAATGCAGGGAAAAATAAATTCCTATAAAGAAATTAAAAGGCGTTTGGGTCTACAATGGAAAATAGTCTGGAAAACGATTTTCAGTGTTTGGTAACATTCTGAAAATGCTATTTTCCTATAAAATTTTCACATTTTCTTAACTTCCAAACAAATTTTATATCAAAAAATCCACCACCACCCACACACTAGCACCCACAGAAAATCCACCACTATCCACATGAAACCCATCACCACATAACACAAAAACCCCCCAAAACACCACCACCCACACCACCACAACAACAACAAAAAAATTAGAGATCAAAGAGAGAGAGAGAGATTGAGAGATTAAGGGAAAGAGAGATAGATCGGGAAAGAGAGATGGGTCTTCAGCGGCGGCGACGAGATTGGTCTTGGGTGGTGACGACGGTGCATGGCTTGCGGTTGGTTGTCAAGATCGGAGCTCAACCTATCTCGTCGGTGCATGGCTGGCAATCGGAGAGGTGGGTCTTGGGTGTTTGTGGATCGGTGATGAGAGAGGGGTGGATCGATGATGGCTGGCAATCGGTGATGAGGGAAGGGTGGATCGGTGATGGTTGGCAATCGGTGATGAGGGAGACCCAGACGGCGGTGCCGTCGATCTTAAGTTCAGGTGACCGGCCTCTCTCTCTCTCCCTAACGGTGGGCAGCTCTCTCTCTCTTTCTCTCTCTCTCTCTCTCTCTCTCTCTCTCTCTCTCTCTCTCTCTCTCTTAGTTCAGTGCTTTTTTTTTCTAGAAATGGTTTGAAGGTAAAATAGATCCGTAATCTATTTTACACTTCAGCCAGCCACATTTTACAGTCAACGAAAATGATTTTTTGTTTGACCAAATTTTTCATGCACAACCAAACACATGGTAGGGTGTAGAATGATTTCCTAAAATGCTTTTCAGGCGAAACAAACGCACCCTTAGTTAACCAAGAAAGCACCGTAGTATTGCATCTACTCCAAGAATTGTACAATGAAGAAGATGAATCAGGCTCAGCAATCGATCCATCCATAAAACCAAGAATTGTACAATGAAGAATTTGAGGGTCTGTTTGGTACATGTGTTTAAACACATGTTTTTAGTTTTTAAATAACATTATACATATTTTCATACACTTTTTTACCCACACGTATTTCCAAAAAATACAAACAATGTTACTAGTACAACGTTACCAAACGGGCCCTAAACTTCTTGAAACCATAATAACACTTTGGATTTTTACTACCTAGCAGTTAAATTCTATTAAAACCCAAAATAAGACCCAATGGGCCATTAGTACAGCCTATGTCTGGCAATCATAAAATTAAAAATTGTCCCTAACACTTAAAAATTAATAAAACCCAATAAATCTGATCTGGACTAATTAAGAGTCCAAATCTTCTATCTCATCAATTGTGCTCCAATTTATGTTCCACCAATAAAACTTGAACAGCTGGTCTTTCTCATTAATGAGATAACTCTGACTTTAACACTCATGCTACTGACATTAACGTTAAAATCCATTTCTAATTAAATGAGATAACTATCTCATTAATGAGAGAGGTCAGTTGTCTAAGTTTTATTGGTGGAGTATGAAGTGGAGCACAATTGATGAGATAGAAGATCCGGACTCACTAATTAATGCCTAAAAAAATGATAACTTATCGTAGTTATTCTCGTCTTTAAATTGCATTAAATCCACTTGAATTAATTAGTGTCTCATCGTCCTTAAAAGTTGGAAGGTACTTACAAGTCATTAGGAGCACATATGTGCGTGGTATTAGATTGCTTTTACCAAGCAGTTTTAAGAGCTTCTAAGTTGATGTTCATTTTGATTTTTCACATTTTTGCAAGTTTTAGGCATAATTTCGAATTTAGAATCATTAGAGATTCTAAATTCATGTTCATTTTGATTTTTCACGTTATTATATGGACAAACCAAAATGGAATCTATACTCTATTGTGAATGAAGATGGTTGAACTCGAATTTTGATGTATTGTACTGGTCTGAACCCTTTGGATATATGTTGACACAATTTTGCAGTGATAAGCCACAATTTTACACTATTTGTGTATATGTTGACTGTGAAGTGTGAACTACCATGAAGATGACTCGTTACTCATATGCTCAAGTGATTGCCAAAGTAACTGTCCTGACTCCTGAGCGTTTATGTCTGAAGCAAATAGCCCCTTGCATTTTTTTTGACAGTAGTCTCCAATAGCTGCTTTAGTGGAAAGCGTTTTTGTTTAATAAATTTTATTTGAAATGGCACCTCCTCACTTTGTTAGAATAAGGTGGAGAGTTAGATTGTGGTTTTAATACATATCATGTTTTTGTATAACTTAGCAATAAAAAAAAAAGTTGAAGAAACAATTTTGGGTAAGTGGGCAACAGTCATCAGATGTGCATAAGCGCTAGCCCCTCTCTAGAGTCGAAATAGATGGGCATGTAAGCTGTGAATGCTTATATTATATTTTAGGGACTTTAAAATAAATTTCAGTTTGCATATTTTCGTTGTGTTGATATTCGGAAGAAATATAAAAGTTGTCATGGTCACTGTAAATATATAATCTTTTCAAGTAATGATGCTGATTATTATCTGAATACACATGCAAAGTGCTTTCAAGTCATTGAGCTCACAAACCCAAGGCTTAAGTTGCCTCCTGATATTATCCCTGTTTGTTAATTGTTTAACCTAGACTTTTTAGACTTGTTAGTGCTTCACAGTTTCGGTTGTATTGTGTTACTCTTGTGTAATTACTTACTTGGACCCATGAGTCTTTTGGCATTGCAGTTTTACTTTCTTTCTACTAACGTACTTAAAAAAAATTCCTGTAACAGGGGTATTTGGGATCAGAAAGCAGATGGCTTTTCATTTGCTATTATACTTCTAGGGCTCATCTGTAAACAAGCCTTTGATGAGAAGTGTGAAGATAAGAGCAAGCGAATTCCTCATGTATGGGCATTGCGTGAAAACGATAGTTGAAGTTGAATTCTAGCTTTATTAAAGAAAACTTCTAGAAACTGTTTGAGAGAAAAACTATTTGCTTCAATTGATTACAATGAAGAAGTAATTAAGTTACACTAAGGCTCTACCTTATATACATGTTTACAGAGAAAAGAGGGAAACAAAATTGCTCTAACTAACTTTTAACAAGCTAACCAATCCTAATATTACAGCTGTACAACACTTAAACACTTTCACGTGCCAATCACTTAAGTAAAATGCCACCGTTTTCGTTTAACTTTCCTTTCTTTCTTTGCTTGTAAACTCTGTCGTTTTGATCTAGCTTTACATCACAGCAACTGTGCTCTTCTTCTTTCTTCTTTTCAATATTATTTTCCTTCATGTCTTCTCTCTCAATTGCATTCTCAACACTCTCCCACAAGTCATGATTCACAAGATCATTGACTTGACTAGTTGAAGTCTTCAGACTTGGTGAGTAGATATCAATTAAACCCAAACAATTGACCAATTTGCTAAAGGCTGGAAGTCCTAAAGCTTTGGTAAAGATGTCCGCTGTTTGAAATTGGCTTGAAACATAAAAGGTTTTAATCACACCCTTTGTTATTTTGTCCCTTTCCAAATGACAATCAACTTCTATGTGTTTTGTTCTCTCGTGGAAAGCAGGATTAGCTGCAATATGTAATGTAGCCTGGTTGTCACAAAAGAGCTGAGCACTACTTGGATGATCAACCTTTAAGTCTCTTAATAATTGAAGAACCCACACAATTTCACACGTTGTAGTAACCATTGCCCTGTACTCTGCCTCTGCTGAAGACCTAGAGATTGTACTTTGCTTTTTGGACCTCCAAGAGATTAAGGAAACTCCTAAAAACACATTATAACCTGTGATGGACCTTTTGGTATTAGGGCAACCTGCCCAATCAACATCATAGAAGGCTTTCACTTGCATTGTTGAGTTGCTAGAGAAGAACAATCCTCTGCTTGGAGTACCCTTCAAATACTGCAGCACTCTATTGACTGCCAACATATGAGGCTCTCTTGGTTCAGCTAGAAACTGACTCAACCTATGCACTGCATAAGTGATGTCAGGTCTGATCAGAGTAAGATAGAGTAATATTCCAATCAGCTTTTTGTATGACTTGCACCTGGAAGTAGCTTTCCCATATCCTTTGAAAGATGCAAATTTTGTTCCATTGGAGTTCTAAGTGGTTTAGACTCCAAGAAGCCTACATCTTGCAAAATCTCCAAGCAATACTTCCTCTGGTTCAGACTTATACCTTTGTCACTTCTAGCAACCTCAAGACCCAAAAAATACTTCAAAGAACCCAAGTCTTTCAAGCCAAACTTAGTGTCAAGCAAATGCTTCAAATCAATAATGCAGCCAGGGTCATTGCCAGTGAGCAAAATATCATCTACATACACTAGTAAAGTAGTGAAAGAAGCACTTGTAGTATAGGTAAAAAGAGAGTAATCTGCCTTAGATTGGACAAAACCAAAATTCAACAAAGTGTAAGAAAATTTGGCAAACCACTGTCTTGAGGCCTGTTTCAAACCATAGAGACTCTTGTTGAGTTTGCAAACCAAAGGACCACAATTGGAAGTAGAAGCACACTCCCCCTTGCTGTGAAAACCAGGTGGAAGGCTCATATAAACTTCTTCATCCAAATCATCATGAAGAAAGGCATTGTTCACATCCATTTGGTGAAGAACCCACCCTTTCACAGCAGCTAAAGATAAGACCATTCTGACATAAACTGACTTAGCTATAGGAGAAAATGTGTTAGTATAATCAAGGCCCTCCCTCTGTGTATACCCTTTAGCAACTAAATGAGCCTTATGCCTCTCAATGGAGCCATCAGACTTGTACTTAGTCCTATAGACCCACTTGCAGACCCACTTACAGCCAATAAGAACCTTACCAAAAGGGAGAGTGGTTAAAGTCCTAGTGTTGGTGAGTTCTAGAGCTGCAATCTCCTTATCCATAGCAGCTCTCCAATTAGGAGATTGGACAGCCTCATGGAAGGAAGTAGGGTCAGGTGAGGTGGAATCAATTGCCATGACAAACTGCATGTAATGCTTAGTAAGGTTAGAATAAGTAAGACAAGCAAATATGTCATAAGGTTGGCCAGAGAAAACACAGGCGTGGAAGTGCCAGACTTGTAGGAATAGTCTTTTAGGTAGGATGGAGGGTTGTGTGGTCTGGTGGATTTTCTGAGGGGCAAAGGAGAGTTTGGCCTAGAGACAGACATAGGAACAAGATTATGCTTAAAATCAACAACAACAAGAGGAACATGTGGAAGTGGAGAATGTGATGGGGAATTAGGAATCTGATCTGCAGAAACAGTGTCTGCAGAATCAGGGAATGCAACTTTATTGTCATTTAAAAAAATGGAATCTGAAATGCAAGAATCAGGAATTGAATGAGGGAAAACAAATGAAGTTGAAGTAGAATCAAAACAGCAAGAATCAGAAAGGATTGAGGAAGAAGAAGAACTAGATGCAAAAGGGAAGTATGTTCATAAAAGATCAAATCTCTAGAAACAAATATGCAGTTGGTGTCCAAATCCATGACCTTGTACCCTTTAATACTACTTGGATATTCTAGAAAACACATTTCTTAGCTCTTGGTGCAAACTTGTGTCTGTTTTGACAAAGAGTAGAAGTGAAGCATAGACAACCAAAAGTTTTAATGTGGCCATATGAAGGAGGTGATTGAATAAGCATTTCAAAAGGAGTTTTATTTTGCAAATGTTTTGAAGGTAGCCTATTGATGAGATAAATTGCAGTAAGAACGCAATCACCCCATATCTTTAAAGGCAAGGAAGAGTGAAACCTCAAAGCTCTTGCAACATTTAAAATATGTTGATGCTTTCTCTCAACAATTGCATTTTGTTGAGGAATCTCAACACAAGTTAATTGATGCAAGATACCTTTTGATTTGAAAAAATCCTTCATAAATAATTCTGTGCCATTATCACTTCTAAGACACTTGATTTTTCCACCAAATTGAGTTTCAACCATGTTAGAGAATTGTTCAATAAGAGCTTGTGTTTCTGACTTAGATTTAAGTAAATAAACCCAAGTACATCTAGAGTAATCATCCACAATGGTAAGAAAGTATTTGTAACCACCATTCTCGCGGCCTGAGTTTGAACCACCATCGGCCACAACCACAAACCATAGTAGCAAAAAAAAAAAAAAAAAAAAAAAAACCCACAACACCATCGCCCCAACAATCAAACCCAACAACCTAACAATCCATCAACAATCCATCCCCAGCAAAAAAAAAAAAAACAAAAATACCTTTACTGTCTCCCCATTTCCTCTTCCACTTTTCAGCAGCCTATCAACAACCACCATGCCACTAACCCATCAATATCACCACCGAGACTCATCATCACCATCACTAAGGCACCTCCGATACAAACATCCAAGACCCACTAGCACCAACCCACTCATCCACCAAATCAAACCCACGAACTGCCGGACCACAATCACCACTAAGACCGACCAAATCAGCCCACGAAACCCACCAAATTAGACCCACATCACCACCGTGCCTCATGCCTACAATTGCCGAACCACCATTGTGCCTCTTGACCACAATCGCCGGACCATAATCACTGAACCACCAAGCACAAACAAAAGCACATGAGTGAATAAAGACATAAAGAGAAATGAGAAAGGAAAGAGAAGAGAGCAGAGGCTAAGGGAAAAAGATGGAGAGATCAGGTGAGGAGAGAAGAGAAAGAGAGGGAGAGAGGCGCTTAATGTTTTCGCTTTAAAAAAAAAAAAAAAAAAAGGTGACGTGGCGGGTCAGGATTGGCTGGTGTAAAACACAAGTTTTACGCCACCTCCTGATCCAATGTTTTCTCTTTCTAATATTCCTTCCATTTTGTCAATATATAGACGTTGTGGTAATTGCAACTAGTAGATGATACTAATATTTTAAGTGTTAAGGTTTTATGCTAGCTCTTAATTAGTGAAAGATTTCAACTATGTCCTTATTATGGTTGAAGATTGTAGGCTAGATTTATTACATTTTGGTTGCCCTTCTGGATGGCTCTTTAAGAGCATCTTGAAATGATAACGTTTTAGTGTAATGATTGAAGTCAATATCATTTGGTTCTGCAAGGCAAATCATCTATAATGTTTTTCTTTCCTTTTTATTTTGGTTTTTCCTGGTATTTGTGTATATACATACGTGTTGGATTTCTTGCTTTAGCCTTGTGCTTTTCTAATGTTGAGGACTTTATGGGTAATTTTCTTTTCTTCTTCCTGAATTCTTGCCTTGATTGATTTATTTATTTTGATATAAATGCAATAAATTTTCTAGTTCCCCGAGTAATTGCTATAGTTCCGCAGCACCAACCGAATAATCAACAATACAATTACTTGATGGGTAGTAGGTAAACTGAGCGGTGGATATATACCTCCGGAAAGTCTCTTTAAATAAATAATTATGCAATTAAGTAATTCTACTTTTCTTTCTAAAAAAAAAATAATAATAATACTACTTTTTTTTCTTAAAAAAAAGAAGAATACTTTATGTGAATATGAATACGCACTAGACACACAAATTTAGACAACAGTCCAAATTTTTTTTTTTTTGGGCTAAACTATAATGTTGGCATTTCAAGTTTACTTTGTGTGTATAATTGGTCTTTTAAGTTTGAAATTAGCACAATTGGTCTTTCAAATTTAAAAACTAAGTTGCATTAGTCTTTTTATTAACTATCGTTAATAGTGTTATTTACGTGACTAATAAATAATAACTTGACATTTTTTTTTTTTAAATGATGTGGCAATTTTTTAACTAAAAAAATTAGTTTTCACGTTAGAATGTTAGCAGGACTAACCTTCTAAAATTACCCAGATCCACACTCAGCCTCGGCTCCCTCCTGTTCTAATTTCTTCCATTTTTACACAAATGAAAGACACGTGACTAACATTAAATCGAAGGCTTAAAAATGAGCCACGTCTAAGATAATGCCCTCTCTCTCCGACTCTTTTTAGCAGCTTCCTAATTCCTTAGAAAAACCACCTCCCACACTCCACCAAAACTTGCTCTCCACTGAGTTGAAGCCGGCGAAGAAGATCTTCGTCGTTTTGTTAATGGATGAGACTTCATCGGAATCGTTTACTGAGCTGTGAAGAATCAATCATGGAAGCTTTAAAAGCTTCCCCTCCTTCTTGAAAGCTGCCATAATATGCTCTGCCTAAACCACTCCTTCACCCAACTCATGGTTTCTTTCACAAGTTCTAATCTTTTATTCATTAATTTGTTTATTCATTTATCCAATTAATTGCCCTTTCTCTTCACATTTGAATCACAATTAATAAAACTCAATTCAAAGACCCAATTCATTGTTCCGTTCCCCATTAAATTGTTGAAGCTCCTGAAAGAGTTTTGAGCATGCTGGAGATGGGTTTGGAGTGTCTGATCATTCTATACTAGTGTAAACCATCAAAGATCATTTTGAAGGATCAATTTTTGTTTCAGGTTATACAAACCCAGAAAAAAAAAATGATGGAACTTCAATAGTATAACCTCTATTTTAAATTTTAATTTTGATTTGGTGTTGTTTAATTGGTCACCACCCAATGAAAAATGCTTGATAATAGCTGGCTTCATGTGTCCCCACGGCTCCGATCAAGTTTTGATCTTGTTGGAGAAAGGCATTACGGTGGCATGTGGACGGCAGTTTTCTACTGAGCTGCTAAAAAGGGTTGAGAAAGAATGAGAGGGTATAATGTTAGACGTGGCTTATTTTTACCTTCAATGCTTTGAAAATCAACCAACAAACCAAGCCCATAGTAAACCATAATCACGAAAACTGAGATGAAAGAACCAAACCCATAGCCGTCGTGGCAGTGGTGGTCAACAGCAAAGAGAGAGAGAGAGAGGGTAAGGCCAAAACATTAGAGAGGAAGATTTGGGTTTAAGAACCACCATATCTGGTGCTGGTGGACAGAGGCAACGAGCTTGAGGAGCTCGGTGACCATGAGTTTCGATCCATTTTGCGTGTCCTGATTCAGCTCCTCTTTTTACCTTTTTTGTTTTATCATGTTGTTCTTTCTTTTCTGCTACTACTATTACTCTTTCCTTTTAATTTTTCTTCGTTTTAAGATTATTTGGTTTTGTAAACTATGAATAAATGTGAGGTTGATTTGTTAAACAAAAATCAGATTTCTTTTTAATCGGGTCAGTATGATTTAGATTTGATTTCAATGGGTCAGTTTGCTTTAGAGTCAATCTAACGCGGAAATTAAATTTTTTAGTTAAAAAATTGTCACATCATTCAAAAAATACTAAATTATTATTTAGTTAGACACGTAAATAATACCACTAACAACAGTTAGTACATCTCAGTTTTAAAACTTGAGAGATCAATTGTACTCGCTTCAAAGGAATCAATTATACACACAAGATAAACTTGAGTAACCAACATTATAATTTTGTCTTTTTATTTTTATTTTTTATAGATGTATTTCATAAACTCCAATTTGTCATTTTTTATATTTGAAGGTGATTTTAAAGGTGTTATTGATGCCCCGTTACAGATCCATTACCTCCTCCATGGTTCTTGGCTCCTTTATTTTTAGATACGAAAACTGCCTTGCACTATCTTTTTTGTTTAGGACCTCAATTTTGTTTAGTAATTTTTTTTGTAACCCGCTGGACTACCTTTTTGTAATTGAGATGAGTTCATCTATAGCTTTTCTCTTCTTTCTTGGGTGCTTGTTCATGAAGTTGGAGATGGAATGGGGTCCTCTTTTTTTATTTATTTAATATTTATCAATATTCATTAAAAAAATTGCACTACTCACATAAGAATATTTGAAAAAAAAAAAAATTAAGATGTGATTTTTTTTTAAAAGCTAAATATTTCTTCAACAACAAAAAGTCAAAAAAATAAAATAAAATAACAGGGCATGGAAAGTGAGGTGCTAAAAATCAGAACATCAACATATATTTTGAGGTGGTGACAATCAAAATAAAGTTGGTAAGAAGCATTGACAAGGGCCGGGGGCAGGTATGAAGATTGTGAATTCTATTTCTATATAACATTCATAAACAATAAATTTTGTTTTTGTTTTATTTGTTTTAAGAAGTAGAATTATAAAGAAAATAAGATGAATCACAAGCATATCAACTTGCATTACCTACCTACCACGGTCCTTAATTAGCCGGCAAGACTGGAAGACAGAGACGACTACGTGTGTGTGTGTTGTGTGTTCAGTTGGCACATGTCAACCAACCAACCAACCAACCCCTCCTTAAATATTAGCTTTAAATTTAACAAAGCTTACACAACTCAATAATCTATCTCTCGATCGTCTCTCCATTCTTTCTCACTGCATTTTCTTTGAATCCAAACTCTTACACCTACTCTCCTACTATCTATCAGTAAGAGCTCTTTCCTCTGTTTTTTTTTTTTTTTTCATTGCTTTCATATGGGATTATTTCTTCTGGAAATTCATTCCAAGCAACCATGTACTGTTAGCTAAAGATGAAGAATTTTTAGTCTTTTTTTTTTATTTTGACTCTTTTCTTTCTCAGGGTACATAATTGTAATTCTAATAAGCCAGAAAGTAGTTTTAAATTGCCAAATTTAACATTAGTAATATCCTCTCTAACTATATGTATCATATTAGGCGAGAGGGTTGGAATAACGATACCAATCCAATACTTTTCACAACATGATTAGGCATAAGTTTTTTTTTTTTAATAATCATAAGTTGTTATTGATTTTTACATTGACATCACTTTAGTATTGTTTATTACTGTCAACTTGCTCATCTCAATATTCAAGTAAAATGTTGTGCTCTATATATATATTACTTTAGTAAAAAATTCTACTTTATCTTCTTCTGTATCTCACCCAAACTTGGTTGTTTATGGTACACAGTGGGTAATGACGTGGTCATGGTGGATGAAATCCCATTTCCTCAGCAGATCACCACCGCAAAGCCCTTATCTCTGCTGGGTTACGGTACACAACATCCTCCACTTTCTTTTTCTTTTCTTTTTTGTATTTTTATTAAATGAATTTTCCATTTCTTTTTCATCAATTATTTTTTGAAGTGAGATTAGGTCCAATTTTTTTTACTGCTAATCAGTAATTGTCAACTTTAAGACTGTTAGGTTTAGTTATTTACTATAAGAAGTGGGAGAGGAGGATTGGAATTGGACTATGTCACTTACCCACAAATGTTTGTTTTGTTTTAGAGAAAGTGTATGTCGTCGTTGATATATCATTTCACCTTATTTTAATTTTATGTTCAGTGGTACAACTCTATAGGCTTTGTAAACTAGTCTGATATGTTTTAATTAGATCATGTTAGTATGAGTGGAGTGAAAATTATGAATAATGTTAGGGACACATAAAATCTCACAACTTTTTTCACAACTTATCACGTGACAAGTTGTGACTGATGGAGGTATGGACCCACCATTTGACCTCCAGCATTCACAACTTGCCATGTGGCGAGTTGCGAGACTTTTTATGTCTCTAGCATTTTCCGAAAAATATAAGAGTGAATCAAAGTTATGGTTTAAGCCTTTAGGGGTGAATCTATTTCAAAAATTGGATATATGCCTAGTTGTATCTTCTGGACAAGTTTGAAGTGAACTTTTAGCAACTCATGTGTGGGGACAAATATAATCTAAGGATAGTGATTTCATCATACTTCTAAACCATTAAAGTTTGTTCATTAATATTTGTTAAATTACCAATTGTATCAAAAGTTTAAGCTGTTAGGAAATGATGAATTTAATCACTTAACCATAGGTCTAACAATATTTAATTATTTCTTTCATTGTTTACTCCTTTTATTCCCTACAATTTTGATTTTTGACTCCACAAAATTACCGTTAGTTAAGCACTTACTGTTATTAATATGATGATGTTCTACTTTGTTAGTTTGTTTAGCTCAACAGTAGCTTAACCTGCCTGAATTCTTGGAAAATCACATCTTTTCCTCTCTTGGTGTAACAGGAATTACGGACATTGAGATACACTTTCTCCAAATTAAGTTCACAGCAATTGGAGTTTACTTAGAACCTGAAATTGTCGGGCATCTGCAGCAGTGGAAGGGCAAACCTGGCAATGTCGTAGCTGAAGATGATGACTTCTTTGAGGCCCTTATTTCAGGTACAATCATTTTTGCTATCCAAAACTATGGTTTGCTGCTACAAATGAAATTAGGACTGTGTCTAGTCCTACTTGCCCAAAAGGTTAATTTTCCTAGTACTAGTGAGTCGTGGGAATGAACATATCATATTAGTCACTTGGTTATTGCTAAGAACAACTTCTTCAACCTATATATACAGCTCCAGTGGAGAAATTTCTGAGAATTGTGGTGATTAAGGAGATCAAGGGTTCCCAATACGGAGTGCAGCTAGAGAGTTCGGTGAGGGATCGATTGGCTGCAGATGACAAGTATGAAGATGAGGAGGAGGCAGCATTGGAGAAAGTAGTTGAATTCTTCCAGTCTAAATATTTGAAGAAAGATTCCGTCATCACATTTCATTTTCCAGCAACTTCTGGTACCGCTGAGGTAAAATTAATTAGTATCATTAGCTCATTTAGGTATATGTTAATGTTGATGTCCATGGCCTTGTCTGTCTTCAATTTTCTTTTTCCTGATGTGGGTGCCCAAATCTCTCAGAGCACTAGACTAATCCGCCGTTGCATTTGTGTGTATGTGTCAGATTGCTTTTTCGACTGAAGGGAAGGAGGACTCAAAAATCAAAGTGGAGAATGCAAATGTGGTTGAGACAATCAAGAAATGGTACTTAGGAGGGACTAGGGGGGTGTCTCCTTCAACCATAACCTCATTGGCTAACACCCTTTCAGCCGAGTTATCTAAATGAACATCGGTCGTCTTAATATGAACTTTGTGGTGCTTGTTTGCTAGTCTAATTTGAGCTTTGTCAATGAAAAATCATGCTTGCTATGTTTCTCTACCAATAATATTGCATATAGTATGAGTCTCCTTTTAAGTTTTTAAGAATATTATGAACTTAAAAGTTGCTTACTTTTTGTTCTCGATCTGTTCTCCTCTTGCAACAATTTATAAACATGATAGCGAATGAATTTCAATGCTTCTTTGATGCATAACCCATTCTGTTAGACCTGTCGATATTTGGGATAATTACATTAAAAAAAAAATCCCTGAAATTTGACCGTTAGTTTCAAAACAAATCCCAAAATTTCAATGGTATGAATCTCAGCCTTTATTGAGAGGCTGTTGCATTGCCTGCACTAGGATTGGTAACTTGGAATGGCTAAATGAACATTTACCGGTAACTAACTTCTAACAGCTATTTCTAAGGGTCCGTTTGGATACAATTTATTTTGCTAAATTAAAAACTGAAAACATTATAGCAAAATAATTTTTAAATGTGTAAATAGTGCTGTGGAACTCATTTTTAATATTTTTTTTAATAAAGTATTCATGAACAGTGCACTTTGTCTCTAAAAGCAGAAACAAGCGCTGAAAAAAAAAAAAAAAAAAAAAAAAAAAAAAAAAAAAAAAAAAAAAAAAAAAAAAAAAAAAAAAGGGGAAACGCAGCCATGGATCCAAACTGAGCCTAACTGACCAACGACTCATTACTAACTGTCTTTGCGACTGCTGCCTCTGCACTTTCTGCACCTAATGCCTCTATAGTAGCACTTTTGAGCTTGGTGTCCCTCGAAGCTAGCTTAAGATGAGACACATGACAGACGTATTTTGCTCTTAGAGCATATTTGGATTTAAAATTTCATGTGAATCACAAATGGTTTTTTGACATTAAAAAAACTTACGAAATGGCTTACAAAACCCCTAGTAAACAAGCATAGTTTAGTGAAGATGCCATCCTTGTATAATTCCCCCCCAACTAAAATACCCCTTAATGAGTTGATGTTCATATGATGGATCTTTAAATATCTAGAAATGTTCTAAGTTTAGAATTAAGAATCTTGATGATGCCAAAATCGTCAGTTTGGGTCACTCGTCCAATCCAAAGTATTAAACGATCTCGTAGGACCTGCAAGATAAAAGAGAGATAGATCGAATAGACCACCAGGTTATGCCCGGTGGGGGAGCCTCCAATGCTTAAGTTAGTATTAACCCATATTTTTCATATTTAGATAGTGTTTTGTAGTAGCTTTTAACATACTTTTGCTAGTGAGACAGATTGTCCATTTTATAGGTGACTTAGGTAGTTGTTGTACATAAATTAGGGTGATTATTACCTTAATTGTAACGTTCTTTGTCTTGATGAGAGTTTAAGACTTTGATGGTCGTTATTGAATGTGTTGAGCGGTTATCTTTGATGGCCTACTAATGATGCAAGGTCATCCATATTAATGGACGACCTAATGATTTTTCTGGACTCATTAGTTGCCCCCCATTCCCAAGTCTGATTTTGTTTTATGCTGATTAGGCTTAGGGAATGTTCTTGACTTGTTCAGATTCAGGCTTCTTTATCATCAACTACTTTCTTCTTCAGGAATGTTAGTATTTCTATGATGTATCTTCCTTTTAAAGGTCTTTTTGGACATTCGAGGGATCATAGCTTGAAAGTGAGCTAATTTCTTTGGACGAACATTTTTATCACTGCTGAAGAGTAAGGTAATTTCTTTGGATGACCATTTTTTATCATGGCTAAGGAGCGAGGTGATTTCTTTGGACAACCATTTTTTATCATTGCTAAAGAGCGAGCTTTTTTTTTTTTTTTTGGATGACCATTTTTGATCACTTCGATGCTTCTTCTTTCATTCATTTTTTGGTTGTCACGTTTGATATTCTTGATTTGCGTGTGACTTGCATTTGTGTGAGAATCCTTGTCTGCTTACACTCGTCTAAGGGTATTTAGTCACTTAGCCACTTTTAGGTGACTTAGATCCAGTTACGAAGCTTTGTCATTTAGACTTCGTCAACGATTGACATCGGTTTAGCGGAATCTTGTCCTTTTTTTTTTTTTGGGTAACTTACATCCATTTAAGGAATCTTGACACTTAGGCTTCGTCAGTGATTTACATCCGTCTTGGTGGAATCTTACCATTTAGCCATTTTTTGGTGACTTACATCCATTTAAGGAATCTTGTTACATCCATTTAAGGAATCTTGTCACTTAGGCTTCGTCAGTGATTTGCATCCGTCTTGACGGAATCTTATCACTTAGCCATTTTTTGGTGACTTACATCAATTTAAGGAATCTTGTCACTTAGGCTTCGTCAGTGATTTACATTCATCTTGGCGGAATCTTATCACTTAGCCATTTTTTTGGTGACTCACATCCATTTAAGGAATCTTGTCACTTGTTGCTAGAAAGATTCCTTGACGCTATGTCGTTTTGGACCTTATTGAGGCTATGTTGATATCTGCATTAAGTAGCACATGCACTTGCCAAGACTTTGTTAAACAAGAATTTTAGAACAATTCATAAATAATGAGTTACCAATAGCCTAGGTGGACCTTTTTCTTATTTCCTTGTAATCCTAAAGTTTTACCTCTTTTGTGATCTGTCTAGTAATGCGTACATTTTTGCATGAAACCTTACTAGGTGTAAATTTTTATAGACGAATATAAAAGAGATAGAGATAAATGTGTTACCTTAAATGACAATATTATTTTTTCACATACCTTGATCTTTTTATTGCTAGGATCTTCTTGACAAGCTCTTCCCTTTTTAAAATGACGAGCTCTTCCCTTTTCAAGATTTTTTTTTTTTAGCTCAACATGATACTTCATGTCTAGGCCTAGATCTCTTTTGCTTCAATTTTTTGAAGGCGTAAAAACTAGGCCACGTTTTTGCCCCCGCTCAAACGTGAAAAGTACAATTCTTGTTTGTTGACGACTAGGGGAATGGTCTTTCACTATTGGAACCTCTCTTCTTCTTTTTTTTGGCATGCTTTGATGACTATGGTCATTACCATTTGTAATAGCAATTTCATCTTCCTTCTTCTTTAATTGTACACTTAAGTCACTTAATAGTGCTAGTTGCATGACAATGTACAAATGTGCAATTGCATGCTATACAAGACGAAGTGCATTCTATATGAATCATAGAGAAGTATAAGAATTGAAGCTATTTGACTATATGCTTCTTTAAACTGGTCTTTGTTAGGTGCTTGCACCGTATATGATTTTTAAAGCAATTTTAGAAGATTTTGGTGAGTTAATGGAGATAGCGAAAATTTATTGAAACTTAAATTCATGAGCATATTGTGAACACAATCATCTAGCATTTTAAGTGTAGGAAACTTAATTGAACTTCTCAGATTCATGATGATGAAACATATGCTACTAAAAATATAGTCATATTGATTGTAACAATTGTAACAATTTTATAGCAATATTTTCAACATGTTCTACATAAACATTTGTAATAATCATGCAAGCTAGATATTTATTTAGTTTCAATAAAATGATCTCATGGATAAAAAAGAAAGAAAGAAATGAATTTCCTCAATAGAAGACCTTAAATCTCAATACTATTTTGTACATACCTTGGTCTTTTCATTGTTGTAGTCTTCTTGACGAACTCTTCGTCATTGAACTCTTACTTATAGAGCTCTTCTTTGTTGGATTTGTACAACCCATAATTTACAGGAGTTAAACTCGGCATTTGATGGAATTTTCACAACTTTTAGTTGTATCTCTATTTTCTTTTTTAAGGGTTTCTTTTCGTTAAATTATGACATCCCCTTAGAAAATTTGGAACATCTGTTTTTTGCATATCTAAAGCTAGTAATCTAGCAAACCTCTTATAGGTTTACATATTATACAAAATTTTGGGTGAATTGATATAGCTTATGTCCAAACAATACATTTCATGTAAGAGTATAGAAACTTAGTGAGAATTAAATCCACACTTAATGCAATGCAATTGAATAGAATTGTCTTATTTTATGTATGAAACACATGCTCTATAGGCAATTTAGCCATTTCCACTTTTTTCTTGGTTTTGGTGATAGTAGAATAATAAAAGAAATGGATGGACTTAAGATCATTTGATCGGCTAGAGATCAAAAGTTTAAAATAGGTCACACTAGCTAGAGCAGATATTACTAGTCAAGCCTTTTAACTTTTGCAAGAAAGTATCTAGCCTTTTGTGTCAATTGTACATGTTTGCACTAATCTTGTAATTTAGCAATTTGCCTTTCCAACAATCTTTTTCATAACTATTACCCTATTCTCGTGCAACTAAATAACACTTGGCAAAGTGTTTAAACTTTTTAAAGAGTGTTGGAATTCGGTGTGTTTAATGACATTTGCTATTATGATAAATAGTTATCATATTTATCATAGCAAACAGTTATGATTTTATTTTAAATTTATAGCTTGGTTTTTATTTGGCAATAATGATATTTGTCATTATGCCTAAAACTTGACTTCAAACGTTGTTGCAAATACTTAGAGAGTTAAAAGGAAAAGAAAATTTTAAATCTAACCTTAAGGCCCAAGAACTGGGCACCATCGTTGCTGTATTTTGTTCCAGCTATTTGAAGATGTAGATATATCCAAAGGGTTTGCCCCCGTTCAAACATGAAAGGTACATTCGCTGGTAAGAAAACCTCTACGACATTCTCAACAGTTGTGCCTACGCCATGACCTTTTTTTGCCGGATGATTTTTCTTACGTCGAGCCTTTGGTTGATCCATTTTGTCAAGCTTTACTAGGCTCATTTTGCTCCAAAAAATACTAACAAATTAATAATCTCGATTGTTCTCAAATGATGAGCTTAATATAGAATACATGTCATTCTGTTTAATAGAATCACGTGGAAATAATTTGATACTATTTAGTATTTAGAGACAGTAAGCTCTGCTCGTATATCATATATGTGAGTAAGTACTTACGTTGGTGATGTCACTAGTGCAAGCATAAAATAAAAAACATTGTACCTGTATAGCCACTTTTATTGAATCATACATGTGGATTGTGACACCGTGAGAGTCTCACATTTTTCCCTTTGAATGCTCGAAGCATGATTAGGTATAGATAGAACCATTTAAATTCTCCATTCTCATAGTCAAAGCAACATATATTTATACATGGAAAAATTTGAATAGTAAATTTTGTTCATTCTATTGTGGAACATTTTAAGATACAAAATTTCATAATATTTTGAAAATGATTTATGCTTAACTATTGTGGTAATTTTGTAAGAACTGAATTTTATAATTCTTTGGGTCTTTCAACCTCAGTCCCACCTTGCATTCACTTTGAAAATTATTCTGTGTGCAACATTTTAAGATACAAAATTTCATAATATTTTGAAAATGATTTATGCTTAACTATTGCGGTAATTTTGTAAGAACTGAATTTTATAATTCTCTGGGTCTTTCAACCTCAGTCCCACCTTGCATTCACTTTAAAAATTATTCTGTGTGCAAGGCCAAATACGTCATTCATGCATTTTATTCCTAAAGGTTTCTTTTTAAATCTTTTCGGAATTGTTCCTTGAAAAACATAGTTTCATTAACCAACTGACAGACTAATAACTCGTGCATAACCGACTGTAGAGCATTCTAACCATGTTATGCATTTTCTACTATACTTTCGCCACCAATAAATACACATATAAGTTTGGGGGATGGCCTTATTTTGTGGCTTTATTACCTGTGAATATCAACTAAGATATTATCAGGGTACCATTTATTTTTCTTCTTTAGTGTACCATTAATCTAATACCATAAAGGGACAAAAACATTCTATTTTTGTTTTTGTTATAGCAGGACCCATTATTAGGATATCAATTACACCATAATATATGTAAAAACAATTAATTGAAATTGTTTCCTAGCCTTACCATTCACGGTTCAAGGCATTTTCATATATAGCATAGTTTGTAACATATTTAAAATTTAAAATACAATTCGGCCTTACCACATCTATACACAATCAGATATGCTTCTCCATGCAATTTGGCCTTGACTCTTCTATACAAATTGGATATGTTTCTCCCTTATCACTTAGATACAAAATTAAATACAATTCCGTCTTATCCTAATCCTATCTCAACACAATCCAAGATTTGTATTTTGAACACTACAGCTGTGATACATCAGTAACACTAGCTGTGAATGACTTAGCTGCTATCCTTGATGACTACAGCTGTATCCTTAACAATATATAATTATATTTGGCTTTAATGGTAAGGACCTCAAAGAAACCAGTTTGACTGATGCAGTTCATAACAGTCAAGGTATTCATTACCTTTCCCTTTTTTTTTTAATGCCTATATTTAAGATCACAATTTTGGTAAGGTAATTATGTTCTATTGAAGTTTGGTTCCGCCTTTCATGCAAACTAAAAACAATGGGGAGCCGGCGAAACTAAGAAAGGAAAGTTCTCCTATAGTAATTTCATCATAGTTGACTTGGGTGGCTAAAAATTATATGACCATATACAATCACTTCTTTTTATTTTTTTAACAAAAGGATATCTAATAGAATAAAATCCTTTGTTATATTTCTAAAGTTTTAGACTAGGTTATCATTTCGTTTTTAGACTTCTAGTATTCTAGATCTTTTAACAAGATGATGTAAGACCATATAACAAGATGAGAAACGACACGTCTTACCTTAAGGCCTAGGAGTTGATCCATTCCTACGAGGTCTACCAAAGTCGCTCAATTTTTGTGGTTGTCATGTGTATTGTGTCATGCCTAGAAGGTCACAGGTTGTGAAGTTCTTACAGCACCATCAACCAACTCAATCATGTCTTGTGGCTGGGAGTCACACTTTCATTGGTAACAACATCACTGGAGGTGTCTTTCCACCAGACCCTCAAGCTAGAGGCCAACAGATTTAAGACCTTGGATCTAGGCTCTCTCATCATCATCTATTCATTTGGCTGACAATTCGTGTTTTAAAGACGATGGTGCCTTGGTAATATCTCTTTATCTTTCCCATCTCGACCCAATTTTAGATGACTGGATATTGGCAGAGTAAAGAGATGATCATTGAGTCTCATCCCATGAGGTACTTTAGATTGAATCAAGTGAACCATTTGTTATAAGAAGAGCTAGATGACTAATCGCCTTCCCACAGACGGCGCCAAACTGATGATGCCAAAATCGTTAGTTTGGGTCACTCGCTCAATCCAAAGTATTAGACAATCTCGTAGGACTTGCAAGATAAAAGAGAGATAGATCGAATAGACCATCAGGTTATGCCTGGTGGGGGAGCCTTCGATGCTTAAGTTAGTATTAACCCATATTTTTCATATTTAGATAGTGTTTTGTAGTAGCTTTTGACGTACCTTTGCTAGTGAGACAGATTGTCCCTTTTATAGGTGACTTAGGTAGTTGTTGTACATAAATTAGGGTGATTATTACTTTGATTGTAACGTTCTTTGTTTTGATGAGAGTTTAAGACCTTTGATGGTCGTTATTGAATGTGTTGAGCGGTTATCTTTGATGGCCTACTAATTAATGGACGACCTAATGATTTTTCTGGACTCACTAAATCTTATGTGCAAAAATACATTGTATGATATGTAGCACTTATGTTGAGTCACTTGGCACAAGCATAAAATATAATACCCTACCTTTAATGGTATATAACATACTATTTATGTGAGGTTTTATTTATTTATTTATTTATTTCATTATATCTTGGGTCATATGGCTCACTGATTGAAACAATTTAGAATTTTGATTAAAAACTAGTAAAGTCTAGGTTAATTTGGAGGTCTTCTCAAATTACAAGGGACTTATGTAATATTTAAGTTTTTTTTTTTGCTAAAAAAGAGAAAAATAAGCAATTTATCTTTTCCAATTAGGTCTTGCACTAGACTAGGCTAAAAGTAGAACCTCATTTCATATTACAAATTCTTTGTAAGTAAGTCTGTTATGTTACCAACAAAAGTTGGCCTGAGTGGAAGGGGCTCTGGTCGCTTAAGCAAGTGGTCTCTAGTTCAAGTCCTTATGGATGCAGCAAACTTTCTTGGGAGAGGTCCCCGCCTTTGGCGCCCGACAGTACCTTGGAGGATTAGTCACAGGCGAAGCCTGGGGATACCTTGGGAAACCAAAAAAAAAAAATGATCATTGCTAAGGTCCAATTGCTCCAACGCATCAGACCCAAGCCAAATCCTCATAGGTAATGGTTGCATAAAGCATACACCCCTCTCATTTGGGGTGGACCCATTACTTAAAATAGTAAATCCTTCATCTACTGCTTTCCTTATTCTTAATTATTTAGTGGAAAAAAAAAGTTTTTTGTGGTCTGTGGTGGGGCCATTTGCTTCTCTCAGATACTCGAAATAAAATTGTATTGGCCCAGCAAAAGTTGTTAGACTAGAAACATAGCCCATTAAAACTATAATTGGTAAATGGTCCAAGCTCAACCATGTTGGAGGTTATAGACTGCTTGACAAGGCATGTCATATATGTTTAATTATGGTGGCCCAACCCACCGTAGCCCTACTTCGCATAGCTTTGCTATCTATTAACACATTAACCCACCCAAATCCATGACCAAATCAAAACAGAAATTTAAAAAAAAAAAAAAAAAAAATCAAGAAACATTTTCAGCGGAAATCGAATTATACAAAGAAAGAATTCCAATCATATGATTTAGACCACCGACCTAATGATAACCATAGACGAGTGTCATGTCCTATTCTTTACCCATTGAAATTTAAACAAGGAAATATGTTCCACTGGCTATGGCCACCGAAAATATTCGATTAAAGCTTAGCTCCCACCTGATGTAACTGTTACAACCTACAATTACAATATTTAGTCTGTAGCTGTCCAATGTCAATTGGGCGCAAATCCTTGACAAACTTTGTACCAAAGTGGTACGTGTGTGTCCTTGTACGTGTAGTTGCTATAAGTCTCATAAGATAACAGTACCTAGTGGCATAAAAACGTATAGATAATAGGTGTAGTGGACAATACATATAAAGGTTAAAAGGGATTTGAAACATATTGACATTAGTCATCATCGTCGAGGTTGTTCCATAGGAAACCCCAAGATAAAATTCTTTGCCGCAATCTTACGAATCAAGAAAAAAATCTGATATTAGTCAATCAGGGTACAAAAGGAGAAGTGGGGGAGAGGGGTCCAATGATGAATGATGCTTTTAATAAAAATATCCTCAATGCACTACAAGAATCCTCATTGCTCGAGACATTGTCTAGAGGTAGTGCATGAATAAATTAAATTTCTTTGATTGTGGTGTGGCCTAGCAAGATAGTAGTCCCACAAAGTAATTTTGAAAAAAACAAGAGTTTAGGATTCCATTCCTCAAGCACAAAAATGATGATTCTTCTGTGTGTGTCTTTACGCTTCTACTCAAATGGCTATCAAATCAAACAAAGTTTAAAAGGAAAGTTAGGAAGAATAAGTTTTAACTCCTTCCTTGGCTAATTGAGAAGTGCTTCCTTTTCCATCAGCTTTTCCTTTCTTTAATTTCTTCTATAACTAACCGAGTTTGTATGCTATGTGATACAGAGGATAAAGCAAGATATACTTAGGACTTCTAAGTGGAAATCAATCAATCAATATAAAAAAAAATAATATATATATATATATATATAAAAGCAGAGACCTCATATGAAAAAACATGAATTTCTGTCAAATGACACATTGTATGACATCCTTCTCATTTAGGCTTCAATCTCATCTAAATTTAGCATTTATGTCAACCTATTAAGTAATGACAAATGCATTTATTTCATTGTATTAATAAAATTCAAAAAATTTGTATACATTTATAACTTTACATGTTTTGAATTGAAACGGATGGATTTAAAAAGTCATGGGAAATGTAGTAATAAAATTCAAAGAATTTATATACATTTATAACTTTACATGTTTTGAATTGATACAAAAAGATCTAAAAAGTCATGGATAAGGTAAGAATAAAAAAAACTTTTCAATTTTTAGCATAAGACTAACTTCAATGCAAAATTACAAAAGTCAAATTCAATGAATTGGGCAAATATTATTTGTCTCTATATCAATTCAATTGCAATCAATCAATATATATATAAAAGCAAAGATCTCATGTGGGAAAGCACGAGTTTTTGCCAAATGACATATTGTATGACATCCTTTTCATTTAGGTTTTTATCTCATCTAAATTCAGCATTGATGTCAAACTATTAAGTAATGACAAATGCATTTATTTCAATGTATTAATAAAATTCAAAGAATTTATATACATTTATAACTTTACATGCTTTGAATTGATACGGATGGATTTAAAAAGTCATGGGAAATGTAGAAATAAAATTCAAAGAATTTGTATACATTAATAACTTTACATGCTTTGAATTGATACGGATGATCTAAAAAGTCATGGAAAATGTAGGAATCAAAAAACTTTTCAATTTTTTGCATAAGACTAACTTCAATGCAGAATTGCAAGAGTCAAATTCAATGAATTGGACAAATATTATTTGTCTCCATATTTGTCCAGTATAAATCTCCATTTCCATTGGACTTAAAAATTAAACTTCCATAATTTTCTCACAATATCTTTGTTTTTCTTTCTGAGAGGTATGTTAATTTTCAAAATATTATGTTTGTCTTAAATATTTTGTTTAAATTTTATGTATACGGTTTTACTTATGTAGCATTGTAATTTATTTAGGATTATTTTTTCATATTATGTGTCAATTTATATTTTTGGTTTTTTGTATGATGTGTATACTTGGTAAGGATCTATTTTTGGCTACTTTTAGTTAAATTAAAATTTGGAGGTTAAATTGTGATATTATTGCATCACTATGACATTATTTTTTCTATTGTTGTTGTATCATGAAATTCTAGAAGTTTTTATAACTAATTGATATATAAAACATAAATAATACAAGAAAGACACCTAAGAACCAACAAGTTTGTAGATGATAATTTCACTATAATCTGGTGACATTTCTTGTTTGCATGAATTAGAGGAATTTTCCCCCCAATGTATTTAATTTGAATTTAGTTTTAGTAGCAAACCTCATAGATTAAGTGTGACTAACAATAATAGTATTAATAAAATCAATAGGTCAAAAATAATTTCTTACAAAATTTATCAAAATGCACAGCGCATCGCACGGGATATTGGTTAGTATATATAAAAGCAAAGACTTCATGCGAGAGTGCATGAGGTTCTGTCAAGTGGCACACTAATTTTGCATTTAACATTTTTTTTACCTCTTTCATTAAGTTTTGTTTATTGTTACCCAAAAGTTCACATTAACTTATTTTACTGTTATCTCATTAATATCTCATTAATTGCTTAAGCTTACACCACACTTTTCACTATTCTTCATATCTTTAAGCATACCCACTGTTTTAGTATTTAAAAAAAATAATAATAAGTAAAGACCTATAGTAATAACTAACGAGATAAGACTCTAGAGAGAGATAGAGAGATACAAAAATGTTGTAAATTGTTAAATAAAACGTACTATTTCACTGTATATTACCAAAATAAAAGATATGAGACTAACAAAACATTTGAAAAAGAGAGAAAGAGGAATCTGAGGGGTCACCACCTCTATTATACTGGCTTCCTACCACCATCAAAGCATTGAAACCCCTACGGGTAATTTTTTTTTTCTTTTTAAATTAGGGGCTTAAATATGATTTAGGTTTAGGTAATTTGGTTAGTTAGTTTTTGTTTTGGGTATATAAGTAGAGAGAATATTTGGTGTGCAATGTAAAACCATATTTTACAATGGTTTAATTTTAAATCACCTATAAGACATAAGCATACACACTTGCCCATATCATATCTTAATGTCATACTATCGATAAGTGAAAGACAGTCAAAGAGTTAAGCATATTTTTATTTCATAGTATGAAATATGTGAAAACAATATAAATTAGTTGATTTTCATGGTCCAGTTACTCTTGCATTTATTTTTGGTTTCATGATTTAAAAAAATAATAATCTTACCTTAAGAAGGCTATAAATATGCAGTGAAATTACTAAACTAATTTTTAATAACTCAAAATGTATATGTTTCTTTACTCTAATTTAGTTTATTTTTTCTTTAAAATATATACAATATTATCCAAAACCGTTTTACATAAAATATCACAAAATTATCCATGCATCACATGGAAATATGGTAACCGTTTTTTTCCTCAGTTTTCTGTTTTCAAAAACAATTTTCTGTTTCCTAAGGCAAAAAACTTGTTTGGTAACTTATTTTAGGCAAAAATCAAAAACTATTTTCAGTTTCCATATTGTGAAGGAAACTGAAAACTGGTCTTAAGCTGTTTTTATTTTTCAGTTTTCACTCAACTCAAAAAACACGCTGAAACATGCTTAAAACAAGGCCAATTAATGAACCAGCGCACGGGTTCGATCCACACGACTGACAATTCTTTTTCCCGTGCTTCCTTTTTATTTTTTCACTCAATATTAGTGCCTATCTTATCTGAGAACCCTTTATATCTTCCTACGCCTCCACTGCCTTCATCTTCCTCACAAAGAAAACCTTGATTGAGAGAACTGGGTAAGTGATTGGTCTACTATTCCTTTCTTCCTACGCCTCCACTGCCTCCACCTCCATCTTGTTTTTCATTTAGATTCTACTATTCCTTTTCTATTCATTATCTCACTCTCTTTTTCTTTTTCTTTTTCTTTTTTGGTGCGTGATGTAGTAGGTCTGTGCGGGTCTGTCAGATTTGGGGAAGTATTTCATAATTTTAGGGACCCAATCACTTAAAGGTACGGGATTGCTTGAGGTTGCTTGATTGCTTGAAGTTTGCTATGTATTACTACGAAATTGCTTGAAGTTTGCTATGTATTTTATGAACTGCAATTTGTGTATGTGCGTTGAAGCTGGGTCTATTCAGAATGGGTATTTTCAAAGTGTGTTTGGTTTAGGATTTGGGTTATCAGGTTTGCTTTGGCCGTGTTGGTATGCTTGTGGGCTCTATGGTGTAGCGGTCTCTTGTTTTCTTGGTCATTAGCTGAAAAGGAACAAACTTTTGGTTAGACTGTGAACTAAAATTGGAAAAGAAAGAAAAATGAGATTAAGTATAGAGTGAGAAAAAATTATTGGGTGGTTTGAATTAACAGTATTAATGAATTTTTGTTTTTGTTTTTTTAATTATAAGAATTTTGAGGGATAGGAGCTTAGTTATGGATACTACTAACAATCTATATTCTGATAATTTTTTACTTGAAGTGTGTGAAGTCTTGAAGGAGTGTTCTGGCCGAAAAAATAAGAACTTGTCTTTCTTTCTTGACTGTTGATTTGAAATCTGTTTTCCCACAATGTTAGACTTTTATTGAATTTGTGAACTATATAGTTTACTTTTGAGTTTTGACCCTACTTTTCTTTGTATTTGCTCTTCACTTGATTGTGTGTATTGTGCAAACTGCAAAGAACCAATAATGAGATACTGAACTCTGCATGAATGCAATATATAAATTCACACATATGATGTATGTGGCAAATTGTGGGTAGTACAGTACTTATAAACAATTTAATAATTGGGTGGTATAGTAATGTTTCCCAAAGGAATTTAGACTCACAGTAATGTTTAGCTGTTATTGTTAGAGATGTAAATGGTTTTAAATAGGAATCTTTAGATAGCTGTCTGATCTTTGAATTTGTCAACAGAATCTTTAGATATCTGTCCTGTTCTGTTTGAAGCTTGGAAGCTATTTCTTAGTTGTATTTGATGGTTATGTTTATAAAGGTTGTTCCTTAGTTGTTTTCATGTTTCATTGTATTATAATAGATGAAAGGAAATAGTTCAATTGATGAAGATAACCTTTGGACACCACAACTTGAGAAACTATTTATCGACATAATGCTGAAAGAGATCAATAAAGGAAATATGGCAGATGGATAATTCAGTTCCGATACTTGAAAGAAAATGTTAGCTACATTGAATGAATTAGGTAAACGGAGTTTTACAATGACTCAATTCAAAGGGAAGTTTAATAGGATGCGTTTACTACACCGTGAGTTTTCTACACTCATAAATCAAACTGGTTTTGGTTGGGATGCTAAAACGAACACTATTCATGCACTTGAGGAGTCATGGCAAAATTATTGTTAGGTAATATCGTTGAATACAATACAGTATTTTATTTTGAAACATTATACCCCATTATTTTTTTTTTCTTACTAGATGTCTTTATATTTTTAGGCACATCCCAAGGCAAAGATAACCAAAGGACTTTCAAATTATAATTTGCTTGGACTTATATTTAATAAGTCTACAGCTACTGGGGTCCTACACTGTGCATCCACCCAAGACCCTCCTAATTCAGATGAAGAGAATGCATTAGAAGAACGACTCATTCATGGGGGAGTTCATGTTAATTTAGAAAGTCCTACCCAAGACCCTGTCATCGCAATTCTTGAGTCTGACATTACAACCCGAAGGTGCTAAAGAGCTTTTCAATTATAGACATTCATCTCTTCGTAATGTAATTGAAAGATGCTTTGGCGTTTTAAAGGCACGATTTCCAGTCTTAAAAATGATGCCCCGTTATAAACAATGTCGACAAGGGCATGTGATGAGAGCTTGTTGCACAATTCATAACTTCATTCGAATGGCAACAAGAAATGATCGCTTGTTTACTCAATTCAATATTGATAACCTTACTGTTAAAGGTGAAGGTGGGGATAATTCGGGTGAGCCATCGCACACTATTGACTTAACTGATCAAGCCGCTGAAGCTATGGCAGCTTATAGGGATGAGATCGCAGGATTGATGTTGGCAAATAATAGGCATCATTGATGCCACGTTATTTTTGTTCTTTTGGATGAAATTGATTCCCTGGCATTGATGCTATGTAGTAAACTTTTGAGTTATTGATTTATCTTTTATAACACTTGATAATTGTTATAGTTTCAATCTTACTTATATGATTAAAGTTTTAGGTTTGAATGTTATATACAAAACAATTGATTTATAATTTCTTTAGGTGTAAGAATTTTAAATACTTTGGAGCAAACATGTTTTTGAATTAGAATAAATATAATTTAAAAAAAAAAAAATTTAACCAAAGAAAACAAAATTCAATTTTTTCAAAAACAACTACCAAACAAATTTCTTGAATTTTGTTTTTGAAAAATGTGTTTTTCAAAACAACTAACCAAACGTGTTTTTCATTTTGAAAACAGAAAAAAAAAAAATTGTTTTTTCCTTGTTTCCTTGAAAACAAGAAAACAAAAATAGAAAATGAAAACAGTTATCAAACATACCCTTACTAGTTAGAATAATGTCTCTTTCTGACTTCCTCAATTAATTGACTCAAATCCCACCTAGAACTTTCTCTCTCTCCGAGATTTAGGCAAGCAACATTAGACAAAATCCAGTTTTAAGTGCTCGACTCTCTCTGCATCAACATTAACAAAACTGAAACTCTCACCGGAGAAATTTTGTAACATTTGCCATGTGTGATGATGGAGGATGAAAAATAGTTTACTTCAGAATGGTGTCAGCGTGACAACTATCATGCACAAGGTGGCTAAGATGCCCACGGATTCGGGACTCCATGTGCATTTCTTTATTCCCAATAACTCTACTTTACCTTTTAACTTACAAAAAAAGGGGAATCGAAACCTTTGAACTGTCCTCAGTTGGCACTTGGCAATGCAAATCACTTTGAATAATAATTGACCAGAGGGTTGGCACATGGAGAAGTGTGTTTAAAACTATAATTTGCTTTTAGGGCAACAATTACTACCTGCCCAATTGAAATGAAGTCTACCTGCTTTGATTTGTATTGTCAAGATATCCAATTTTGCTCTAGGGTCAATGGTCTTCTTAATATTTTCAGTTTAAAAGATGCAACACTTCCTTTTTTTTTTTTTTTTTTTTGGCTGAATATGCAACACTTCCAATTTGTGATAGAAACTTGACATGATTTCATATGGATATTAAGCAGTTGTTTACAATGAACCCAATGTAGAGTTTATATATTAGATAATAATTTACTAGCTCTAGACATGGCAAAATGGTCAGGTCGGGTCAGGTCGACTCGTATTTTTCACATGAATTTTTTTTTTTTTTTTTTTTTTTTTTTTTTTTTTTTTTTAGAGAAAACAACATGTATTTGTCATTTAAAAAGTTAATCAACAAATTACTTAATGTAAAATGTATTATTTTGAATTCACCACTTATATAAAAAAATGAACTCAGTTAAACTTGTTAATATTTATTCAATAATTTTAAAATTATACAAATCCTAACATTGCTATCTAAAACAAAATAACACAAAAATAAGTAAAACAAATACACAAGTTTTATTTCTACACAATATCAACATTCCAAAATATAAAAACAAAATTACAAATGACTTATTGGATAACTCATTTGATAAAGAATAAAAACATATAAGAAATTTACAATCTTGAAAATTAATTTTATAATCTATTATCAATTGTGGTTGACACTCTATTTCAATTTGAGATATACGTTAAAATTTGATTGCTTACTTATTTATACATGGTCTCTTTTATGACTATCGTATTATTGTTAAGCAACACACACTCTAGAAAATATCATAATTTATTTTGAAAAGCCGTTTATTTTGGACATAAATTGTTAAAAAATAGGTCTAAGTATTCATAATTTATACTAATTTGATACTTTCACT
Organism: Quercus gilva; assembly: GCA_023621385.1. Classification (NCBI taxonomy): domain Eukaryota; kingdom Viridiplantae; phylum Streptophyta; class Magnoliopsida; order Fagales; family Fagaceae; genus Quercus; species Quercus gilva. The sequence continues at coordinate 69,650,544 of CM042480.1, read as the reverse complement.
TCACTATTTTCACATTTGTGAATGTTTCTCACACGTCTACAATTTTAAATCTATGTTTTTAACTCTACTGTAACCAGATTATCTTGGCATATACTTTACTATTTGATATCTAAAAATCTTTATTTATTATAGAATGCTTAACCATTTATCTTTCAATTAATTTGCATGTAGTTATGTAAATGTATCAATTGTTTCCTTAAATCTCACAATAAACAACTAAACCAATATTGTCTTAATTTTACTATTTTTTTTTTTTACGCAAAAAAAAAAAGTTTTAAAAAATAGTTTGGGTTCGAGTCGGGTCGGGTCGTGGGTCGGGTCGAGATGATTCACCAAAAACACCGGTCGGGTCACGAGTCAACTCATTTTTGCTTCGGGTAAAAAAAAATCGGATTTGGGTCAGGTATTTTTCAGGTTGGGTGGGGTTAGGTCAAAAAATTCTGACCCGTTTTGCCATGTCTAACTAACCCTAGACTAATCCAAGATTAAGTTGCTTGTTTTACAAGTATATGAACCTATAATTGGTTTGTGTTACTTGAGCAACTAGTCGCTAACATGTGCTATGCACAAGAACCTACATATTTGTGAGGTAAACTAAAATAATTTTATAAAATCTTAAATTGATTAAGAAACTACACCATTGCATTTGCTCTTATATGACTTCAATTTGTGTGACAATTTGATGAAGAAATCATTGCTTGAATGCGCAATGACTTATAAAAAATTTGTTAGACAATTTCAAATGCTGCAAAAAAAAAAAAAAAAAAAAAAAACTCAAAAATTCAGATATTAAAACTTCTAAAAGATGAAAAAATATTAAAGAATTAGATGATTCACGGCTTAGAAATTATTAAAAAAAAATATATATATATATATATATGACTAAACAATAGAGAAATATAAAAGAAAGATGAGTTATATTCAAAAGAATAATTTCAATTATTGCAAATTTTTTTATCTTGTAAAAAACGGCTAAAAAGCGTTTAGTGATTTATGTATGAAAATTACTTTTTAAAGAAGTTACAGTAGAATTCTTCTATTATCCAAAGAGGTTGAACTTTATCAATAGTTGATGATTTTTACATTTATCCAAATAAAGCCACGTCTAGGATAATCTTAATATAAGATTTATTCAAGTTTTTTTTTTTAATCAATGTTTGAGGTTGAGTTTAAGTTAGACTTGTTAGAGAGAGAGTTTCCCTCCTTATTAAGTTTGGACTAAACAAAAATAATTTTGTTAAAAAAAAAATGATAATGATGAGTTTGAGTTTGAGTTGTATTTGCTAGAGAGATAGACTTTCACTTCTTGTTAAATTTAGACTAAACAAAAATAATTTTATTTTAAAATTTGATAATAAAAAAAAATGATGTGTTTGAGTTTAAATTGGACTTCTTAGAGGGATAGAGTTTCACTCCTTTTTAAGTTTAGATTGAACAAAGATAATTTTATTTAAATAAAATGATAATTTTATTTAAATATTGTGCTGACGTGAAAAATTGTAGAAACTTTAGATGTTTCAATTTTATATATATACTAATATTATGTCCATGCGATACACAGCTTAATAAAAAATATTTTAATAATATAACTAAATTTAATAACAAATAAAATGAAAAAAGAATTAATTCAAAATTAAAAATTAAAAAATATATTGTACTTGTACACATAAAAGAAATTTAATTTTTATTTCTTATTTTGATATTTAAATCATTTGTTTTAGTGTTGATTTCATTCAAATGGTTATAAGTTATATCAACCCTAAACTAGTATGTGTATAAATATGTAACATTCTAAATTAATAATAAATAAAAATATATTACTCTAACTTAATGTAACATTCTAACTTACTAATAAATAAATATAACATCCTAACTTAAAGTAATGTTTGTAATTGTATTGTGTTTTAGCCTTTAAGAACACACACACACACACACACACACACACACACACACATATATATATATATACATATTTTTATCATAAAAAAATACAGATATTAATATTATACATGAAAAAATAATGAATTCAATAATTAAAACGGTTGAAACAAAATTAAGCCAAAACCTCAATTCATTAATGAAAAAATATCCAAAATTTTGAACTTAAAAAAAAAAAAAAAACGAAATTAAGTAAAGATAGATTTACATAGAAATATGGACGAATGGATTCTCTCATATCCAATTTCATGTTTGACAGCAAATTTTACTTTTAATTAAAGAATATAGATTACATAAAACAAAACACCAAACAAAAGCCATAACAAATTAAATCCATAATAAAATATTGATGTCAACAACAAATAATCATGTAATAAGAAATTAAAAAATACAAATATATTGCTTGCTATATTGACTTCTAAAAAAACCACTAAAGGGTATGATCAAACATAGAATTTCAACCTATCTATAAAACTTGTTGATAAAAATCATATTATATATAATAAAAAGGTAACAAATACACAAAATCTATTCAATTCGATGAAAGAAAAAAAAATTACCTGCAAGGTTGTAGGTAGGGTAGAGAGGAGAAATGAAGAATATAGAAAATAATTGTAAAGTACGTAGTAGAAATAATGAAACACCAAAAAACACTATATATATAATGGGAATTTTAGATTGTGAAGAAAATGATATGAACAAAAAAAAGTAATTTAGGTGAAACTCAAATACTTTTATTTTATTTTATAATATGATATGATATAGATATATAGATTTTTTTTAATAAAAAAAAAAAAAAAAACCCTTTAACCTAACCGATTTTTATTTTATTTTATATATATATATATATATATATAAAACCCTAACCGGCTCTTTTTCCCTCTCATAGCTCTTCTCTCCCTCTTACTAGACCATATATTCGTTCCGCTACCTTCACTCCACAGAATAGGTTAATTGATTTTCTTTTATTTTTTGTTTCGTTTGTTCATAGTTTTGTCTTTTTCTAATTTCAATTTTTAATTTCTTAACAGTGCACAACTTTTCTATTTGCTTTTCCTTCTATTCTCATGTTATTAGATTATTTTTAGTTTAACAAATCCCTAGCTAGATCTAATTTTTTTCCTTTTACGTTTTTTATAGAAACGTTTTAGGGTTTATTGATAAGATTTTAGATAGACACAACTATTATTGATTTGTTATATTTATCCAAAAAATATGTATATATCTATTCTTAAAATCTAAAAATTTATTAAAATTTGTACAATTTAATAAAACCACATGACGCAACTACGACGTCTAAGCCAACTTTTATTATATATAATATTATATAATATGATATATATACATACATAATATGTCTACCCTCAAACTAAAGGTGAAAGCTCAAGTTTGAAAGGTCTTAAATATATTGCTTGATGTAGCACCTATACTACTCTGACACGGCAATATCAATATGTCTTAACCAAAAAAAAATAAAAATTATAATATATAAACCACTCGTCTACAAAGAATTGCTATGAGAAACCATTTTTTATTTTGCTCGGCATCAGATCTCAACTTAACTTACCTACATTATTTCTGGACACATTTTTGTAGTGGACATACATTCTTAAAATGGATATTTATTTTTTTTTGGAAAATATCATTCATCAAATGATTAACATTTTGACTACCTAACAAATATAGAAATGGCCCATGACTTTTAGGTCAAATAGTATTCCAACAGAAACACTCGGGTTTTGAGTCTCTCTGTTATGATTAAATTGAATAAAAAAATCATTATGCTGATGTTTCTCACACACACAAACGCGGAGAGAACACAATAGTAATTAATTTCTTCATCCCACTTAGAATGAACATTAACACACACAGACAGTATTGCCTCATAAACCTTCATATCTATAGCTATTCAAATCGTAACAAACACACATCTCTATGCACAATTACATGACGAAAACTAAGCTAACAATATGAAAAGAAAATACTCTATTATACTATTTCAAAATAAATAAATAAAACAAAAAAAAAAAAGGAAGCAAAAGTACTCCCCACTATTTCTTTAATTTTACAGTTTTACAGTTTACTTAGGAGTTGTGAAATTGAGAAATCTTTGGAAATCAAGATTTAGCTAGCTAGCCTACCTCATCCACAGCTATTGCCACATCCCCTTGTCCTTCTGATGCATTTGAAGGATGTCTAATTTCAACATCAGCAGCATCTTCATCCCCAGCATCATGAGAACTGGTTGGTTGTTCTAGCAAAGACTGGCGACAAGTTGGACATGATGAGTGTGACCCCAACCACGTGTCTATGCACCTTACATGGAACCCATGATTACATCTTGGTAACACTCTCACTTTCTCACCATCCGCAAATTCCCCAAGGCAAATTGGACATTCTGTAGCCGGAATATTAAGCACTGAAGATCCATATACAGCAACTGGGATTTGCCGCAATGCACTCTTTTTAAGCCCTGTGCCAGCTAAACGTGCAGCAGTCTCATCTGGGGTTTCGAAAGCAAATCTACGGCTACACCTTAGAGCACAACGTACAATTGAATTTAGTCCAAGTGCACATATTAACGCACAAAGCAGGGCTGCTAGGATAATCACCATGTTGGTGTCAAAGTTTGCCTCGCTACCATACGCTCTACTTGGCGCCTTATTACCTTCATTTGGTGGTGGCACCATATTTGTTTCTGTATCGAGGAGTAAACGGTGTGGACCATGTGGAAGATGATTTATCACCATTTTTCAAATGATCTAATATGGAATTTCAAGAAAAGAAAAAGTTCTTAACTTGTGGCTTCTAGCTTAAAAAAGGTCGTACACAGTATACAAAACTTCCCACTTCTGTAAGATTTGAGAAAGGTGATTGGTAGGTAGTCTACGAAACTAATTATTTAAGAAAAGAGGCTTGACATCTCGTTCCTCCGCGGTCTTTTAGCGGCAAATCGAACCACAAAGGAGACTGAAAGAAGGGATTTCATGTCACTCATGTATAGAACAAAGCCTTGCCTTCTTAGTTTCAGCTTCTTCAGATGCAGGAGGACTAGTTCTCTAGAAGCTGGACTCGATGTGTGATGAAGCTTGTGAATAAATAATAGATATAAAGCAGGAAAGGAAAAGATTTGAGTAGGGGTATGTGGCTTATTTCCTTTGGTTCTTCTCTAACCTTTGATCTGCTTTCAACCAAAGGGAGATAGATGGGCTTTTTGAGTTAAAACAGTGCCTGTTAGGATTCCAACTAGATAAAAAAAATTAGGACTTTCCAAAAAGCATCTTGTTGGTCACTGGGATAAGGAAAGGGTGGGTGAAATACTAATAGTCTTTGAGACCTTTAAAGGATAAGAATCAATCATCTTAATTGGCAAGCATGAATGGCAACAGTTATGGCTTCTTAAATCACAAACAGCAGGCCAACTCTAACCCATTAATGAAGAGATGACAACCACTAGGAAGATGAGAGAGAGAGACAGAGAGACAATTATTTAGCCTTACCGGGGCGTTGAAGTTCCTAAACTTATCCCACACGGGGGTATGGAAATTTTCTAGTAATTTCAGTGAAGCAACCGGAGAAAGCGAGAGATAGAGAGGGATGGTGTGGTTGGGTCTTTGGTAGACTATGAGGGGGCTGTGTTTTAAAGTGCTTTGTAGTCATAGGATGTAAGATAAGGTTTTGGCTGTCTTTTCACTTCATTACTATTGTGGAAAGAAATGACACATGGAGGAGGTTGAGCTTTAAAACAAGTTGCATAAAAAGAATTGTTAGATTTTTATTTTCTTTTCTTGTTGATAAAGTTGAAGAAAAAGGTCACCTGGACTGGAATTTTGATTATGGTACCTGATCCCACCAAATCTCAATTAGCTTATTAAATAAAAATGCTTATTCTGGGCACCAAATCCTTCACCCACTCTACTACTCTTCCTTTAATTTAAAGGTTAAGTAAAATGTTCGTTGGTTTTTGGCCAATGATCATCGTTGGATCCCTATATGAGATAAGGCGAATGTCGCCATGTGTTTGTACCTGATCAACCACTCTTACTCTTTATTAATGACTTAATGATCCGATGAGGACAACGAAAAGGAAAGAAGGTAAGCTTAGGCCGCCTTGTCATTTTAGGTACACAAAGAGTCAAATCTATCGCTAATTCACTCACGATATACGACACTACTGATTTGTTACTTGTGCAGCGCCAAAACTGTGTTAGGACCACAATGTTATTTACTCTATGCCCTAAGACCTGCTTTTGTATTTAGATTCCTTAATTTTGCTTGGTTTCTTGCATTAAGGTTCTTCACAGCATCACCAACCAACATCAGCAGGTCCGTTTAATCCATTTTGTTGCTTTAGCCGTTCAACAGTTTGTCATTTGGCTACTAGATGGCTGTTAACTCTAACCCAAACAATGGACCACTCGTAATATCACAATGTTTTGTTATATCACAATGTTTTGTACAACTTATTAAGCATTGCCCACAACAAATCAAATCAATGGCTGTAAAAAAATTGACACATTTTTATGTTTCCGAATGAGACATATTGGATACAAATCACCCTCTTTCAATTTATTGAATTATTATAAATAAAAAAGTTAACGCATCATTACTCGCTAAACTTAATTGAAATTTTTTGCTGATGTTCATCAAAATCTGCAGCGGTTATGGAGTTCTTGTCAATGAATTGACTTGTTTGATTTAATCTCTATGGTAAGGGGCATATATAATTATATATCCTATTAAGATATGTCTGTGAGTGAGAGTCGGTTTAGTTTACCCCTGTGTGGCGTGTGAAGAAAAGATTGGGACATGGAAATCAATCATGAGGCTTAGGCAGACACTCCCTCCTTGGCCTACCAAGAGGTTGTTGAGAGGTCCACATTTTGTCTAGTCCCAATTCACTCTACTAAAACAATGGACCCCTCAAATTCACTGAAATTTCCACCCGTCCATCTAGATTGACTATCTCCATACACGTTCCATCAGACCCATCACCCATGTTTAATGTTTTCACCTACAATGCTACCTTCACAATAAATCCAACAGCTTTATTAGGTGAATGATATGACTTATTATGAGGGGAACAGTTTAGAAACTAATACAAGAAACAAACACACCCAAAACACAGACACAGCCGACTCTCAACTCAATAAAGATGGTACTGAGTTGCGTGTAGCCACTGCCCACATGGTAGAGGCAATTGCGTACAGCGTAGTTGGGCATCAAGCGTGGGTTTGGACAGTGGGTTTAGTTGAGTTACATTTTGTATTTGCGTTTTCAGTTTTTTTTTTTTTTTAAATATTTTTGCCGCATTGTTTGACTTTTGAGGGACAAAAATTATTGTGCATGAACCGTGTGGAACTGTTTACACACCGTTTATGCACTGTTCATATATTAAAAAAATATTAAAAATAGGTCCCACGATACTATTTATATATTTAAAAATTATTTTGCTACAGTGTTTTTAACAACAATCAATTTTTAGCAATTTTCAGCAACAATAAACTGTATCCAAACAGACCCCAAATATATCATTCCCACACTCGTTGTTGTTGGGTTAAACCGTTCAAGCATGTTTTAGAACTGTGAAGCCCACGAAGCACGATTATAACACAGCCCACGGGCCCAGCAGCATAAACATAATTAGGTTAAATTGCAAAACAAACTTATGAAGTTTAGAGATACTTAGAGGCTATTTCAATTTTCGTCACTCAATTTTCATCACTCATCACTTAATTTTTCACACCCGTTTGGTACCATCATTCACTTTCTATCACTCAATATTTTTCACACTATTTGTAGGTCTTATAACTGTCACTCGGTGTAGTTTTTTTTTTTTTTTTTTTTTTTTCGCAGTATCACCGAACCCCGTGAAAAAAAAAATGAACCAAAAACCCGATGAAGAACAAAAGAAACCCAGCCAAAAAAAGAACCCCAAAAAAAAAAAAAAAAAAAAAGAGAAGAAGAAGAAGAAGAAAGAAAGAACTAATCCCAACCAAAAAAAAATGAAGAAAGAAAGAACTGAACCTAGCCAAAAAAAGAACCCAGTGAAAACTGAAAGAATCCAGCGAAAACAAAAGAAACCCAGCCAAAAAAAGAACTCAGTGAAAGAACCAAAAAAAAAAAAAAAAAAAAAACCCAGAAACCTGAACCTAGTGAAAAAAAAAAAAGGAAAAAAAAAAAGAAAAGAAAGGAAGAACCCAGCAGAGTCCAGTGAAAGAAGAAAGAAAAGTGGAGAAGAAAGAAAAAAAAAATGGTCAAAAAGTTACAGCTGATTTGACAGTGGGTCTTTCTATGTGTGTTTAATTACAAAAATGCCATTGAGTTATGAGTTATGGAAACTGAAAACAGCTAAAAGTTGTTTTCAGGTTCCACAACTTATAACTCAAAAAGTAGAGAATTGAGAGATGAAAACAGAGTTATGAAAACAAAGAAATTGTGCAGCCAAATAAGTATTTTGCTATGGGTCCCACCATTTTTTAGAATTGAGTTATGAAAACAGAGAATTGAGTTATGGAAACAGGTGAACCAAACAGCCTCTTAAATTTTATATCTTGAAATTTCAGAATTTTGATTTTATCTTTGAAATTATATTTCGTTTACATCAACAACATTTTCATACAACATAGACGCCACTATTGGATTTGACCGTTCAAGAATATAAATAAAAAATGTTTTGTAGGGATAAAGGCCCAAAATTGTATATTGGACTTTGAGCCTTAGCCGAGGATGTTGATTGGTCCGAGTACGGATAAACAGTAGTGAGGATGTTAAGCTCAGAACCCCATGAGTAAGATGCAAACAGAAAGACTGGGAAAGGTGGTCCGAGGAGGGTTATCTCCTCGGATGGGCAAAGCACAGATCAAATATACATCCTATCATTCAAAGTGACCTTCTAGGATGTTTTACTGATAGAGGTGTGTATTATAAATGTACAAGAGGGATGGAAGCTCAGAAATATCTAAGGAAAAGCTACTGCCACCATATTGAATGTTTTGCAGCTAACTTTCTGGCCGCATTTATGTGGAGAAAACTTCTAAACAGTGCTGTCTTGACTATCCCAACTCACAGAGGACCAAAGAAGGTGTCCGATGGGACAAACACTTAAGTAGTGGTTTTGATGATCAACAAGTGGAGGGTCAAGATCATTAAAAGTGAGATATATAATGTAAGAGACCCCTAGAAAAAATGAGAGGGGAAATTAAGAGAGAAACACTGTAGCAATCAGGAACCAAACCTGTAATCAAACTTAAGAGTAATATATAAGAACTAATCTCCTCGGACTTTGCCGAGGACGCTTTTATTTAGTTTAAACTTGTCTAACTTCAATCTTTTGTCATCGAGACCTACCTTATTTGTTATCTGACTAACTAAAGTCCAGTTTTCCGATTTACTCTCTACAAATTCATTATTCTAGGTTTTTTAGGCCTAGGCCCATCCACCTTTCGGGCTAGAAACTCAAATATGGTCCTTACAGTTTTAAGTCCTTACAGTTTTAATGAAAGAAAAATAAAAATATAATTTTTTCAAAATATATAAGAACAAAACTTATATACAATCCATTGAGTGTTGTACTTTTAAGTTTTTCAATTGGATTCAATCACATGCTCGTATTGAATAATACAACTAATTAAATTTGACAATATGATTCATTCAGTAAATGGAATCACATGAATGAATTTAATTGAGCATTGGATAATTTCAAACACACGTTAAAACATTCTCATGAGCTCTCTCAAATGTGTCAAATGTCAAATATTTGGCACATTTGGCACATCAAACACAAAAACGGATGCTCATCAGGTATGCTAAATGTTTCAAAATTTTGGAACATGCTACAGTACGCTCTCATATTTGAGAGCGTACGGACAGAAATGCCATTTTTATTTAATATTTTTTTATTCTCTTTTCTCTTTTCTCTCTCCTCTCTCATCACTTTACTCTTTTTTCTGCTCTCTCCGTCACTCTCTATCTCTTCCCTCTCAGTCCTCCCTGCTCAAGATCTCTTTCATCTTTACTCAAGATCTCTCGCCGTCAACCTCCACAACCCTCGCCGTCGACCTCTACAGCCCTTGTCACTGACCTTTAGATCTTTTAATCGGGTCATGGGTGTGATATTTGGGATGGGTTTCGATGTGTGGGTTTTGGGGCATTGATTGATCGGTTGGGTTGAGATTTTAGGCTGGTGGTGCATCATGGTTGTGGCAGTGGTTGGTTGAATTTTGGGCCGGCGATGTCTGTGGCTGTAGTGGGCGACGGTGTTTGTGGCTGTAGTGGGTTTTGATGTGTGAGTTTTGGGTCATTGATTGATCGGTTGGGTTGGGATTTTGGGCCGGTGGTGGTGTCGTGGTTGTGGCGGTGGTTGGTTGAGTTTTGGGTTGGCGATGTTTGTGGCTGTAGTGGGTGGCGGTGTTGTGGTTGTAGTGCGCGACAAGGTTTGTTGAAGATTTTGAGTTTCTTTTTCTTTTTCTTTTCTTTTTTGTTGAGGTTTTTGGATTTGGAATTTGTTGGAGATCCAGTGATTGTGATTATAGTTTATGGAGGTTGATTCGCCGTTGGTGGTGATTTACCGTTGCTATTGGTGGTTTGTGGAGATTGATTTTGATGGTAATTTAATGTGTTGGAATTTGTTTAATATTATTTAATGTGTTGGATATATTATTTTAATGTATAGGATTGAAAAATAGAAAATGTGATAAATGATGAATTGTAAAATAGTGTGCTAAAATGATAAAATAGGTTTTTAATATGTTAAAATGTCATTTTTTATGAGAAAGCTGATGAGAATGCTCTTATACACATGGTCCACCTAATAAGTGCATTTTCAAAAAAATTCTTAATTATTTTATTTCATATAGCATCTTACCAATCGTGGGAGGTATGAACTATGCATAAGGGTACAAGTAGAAGCACGCCAAAGGTCGGACTTGCCACAATATAGTACACCTAGCCTCCCAACGACATTGTGCATTAAGATCAACCAAGTCATGGCCAATCTATAGTGTCTCATTAGGAGGCGTCCCATCATCCAGGGGTAGCCTTATAGGGCAATGATGCCTCCCTTCAATGGAAAATTATACCCTGTATCAAGTATATATATTATATCTCTCACAGCATGTGGGCACCGCCTGTTGTAAGGGAAATGCTGCATATACCCCATATATCCGATACAGGATATACTTTCTCCCTTACTAGGCCTCACATGCAGGTAGTCACCCAATGTGGCAGAGCTCTCCCTATGTGCGAGACCCATGTGGCGCTAGGTTCCTAAAGTCCTAGCACTTAAACCAAGTTTCTTGTCTTATGACATGTTAACGAGCGATCTTAAGAAATTTGTTAATACACAAATTAAGACAAATTTTAATACTATTTTCATAGAAAATATAAAAAGTTGTCATTAAAATCAATTACTTTTTTTTTTATTCAATAAAAATTTCTAAAAATATTTCCTAAGTAAATGCTTTAATGCTTTGGCATTTGTTAACTTTTTCCCATATAATATAGCAGCAGTTAAGTACATTAGCCAAGGAAGGTACAATGAAGGGTGGTGCAAAATAAAAATAAAAAGATACTGATAAACTGTGTTGGGCATCTCTTTCTACATCTCCTACTAGTGACAAACTGACGATTATTAAACATGGATTGGGGCCATTGGGCCATGTACCAATGAGTTCGGCTCAGTCCAGTCTTCTTCTGTGTTAATAAGAACTTTAATTGAAGCCCAAGTTATATAATTACACCATTTAAACAGTCAGCAGGTCTTATTACAATGAACCCAAAAACATGGAGACCCAAAATTAGTGATGTCCCAATCCCATTACACAAATTTTCCCAATCCTTTGCCAAATGCCAGTTCGGCTGAGGCATAATAATAGGCGGATTAGCCGGTTGTTAGACAAAAAAGGAAAACGACATCGCTTCATCTGGGGTCCACACTTTTGTAATAAAAACCATGACCGTGTCCAAAACCTTGAAAATGTGATGATGATGAGTGTAGAAGACGAATAAACACTCTAAAATCACCCAACCCCAAAATGGATCATCCGACTCCGAAAAACCCGCCAATCTCTCAGACCCAACAACAACAACCCCAACCCGATTCCGATATGGGTTTATCAAACCCGTTGCGTGCCGGCCACCACCGCCGGGCCCACTCCGAGGTCCATTTCCGGATCCCTGACGACCTCGATCTGGGCTTCGATGGTGGGCCTTCCTCCGCCGCGGGTTTCGACGAGGATGACCTGTTTTGTACCTACATGGATGTTGAGAAGCTTGGATCCAGACCCGACGGACACGGCTCCGTAACCAAACCCGACAATGCGGGTGAAGAAGGAGAAGCAGAGCAAAGCTTGAGGACGAGGCATAGACATAGCAATTCGGTGGATGGGGGTGCCCTCAATTTGATGGATAGCATAGAGGCCAAGAAAGCAATGGCTCCTGATAAGCTCGCTGAATTGTGGAACGTTGATCCCAAACGAGCCAAGAGGTTTCTCTCTCTCACACGTTTTATCCACCTCTTTTAACAACATTGGGTTTCTGGGTCACACTGAATTGCTGTTTTCACTTCTCAAAATTTTGACTTTTTTCATTTCAGAATTGGGTTCTCATTGTTGGGTTGGGATCTTTTCTATTTTGCTGCAATGATAAAGCCTAGGCCTTTAGGCTAAAGGGTTCCTTATGAAAACTAAAAGTTGAGATTTTTTTTCCCCCAATGATACATTCCAGCTAATATTGAAGTCACAAGTTTAATAGGAGTAATCCAAGTTGATCTCAACGTGGAATTTGTTGGTTTTTGTTCGTTATCTCAAAGTCAATGTGGGAATATCTATTTTGGAGATTTGGCCTATTTTGAGTTGCTGACTCGCTTGCATTTATGTTTTACTAATTACTACTTTACTTGCATTTACTGGAATTTGAAACATGTAGCTGTATATGCAATTAAGATGAGCCAACGGGATCGGGTTGACACTTGGAACATAATCATGTGGTTTCTTCATATATTTTGAATGCCGCAGTCTGACATATTTGTTGGAACTTCTGAAAATGTTCCATGTTTGTGGCCAATAGCATAAGTCTTTCTAAAACTTGAGCAAAATAATGAAGAGCATTGATTACATATACGTTGAAAGTGAAATTTGGTATTTCTGAAAGTCTGCACTGTCCTTCAATAAGTCATTCAAATGACTGACTGATGTTATTCTGGTCACTGCTTCTATTGTTCCTTTGTTTGAAGCCCCCATTCTGCCATAAGAGAAAGGGAACAAAAAAAAAAAAAATAATAATAATTTTTATGACCAGCTTTAATGTTGTGCACCAGTTGTTGAACTTTGTTTTGTCCATTCAATATTTGAGCAATTTATGAAAGTTATATTCCACAAAAGCTTACAGAACTATATTTTTAGGCAGAGCTTTATGGGAAGAAATCTTAACATTTGGTTCTTTAGGAAGATTCAAATACTGTTTTATAAAGTTAATTCACTTGTACACTAAATGAAATTCTCTTTTATAATCTTAGAAATTTTGAGCTGGTGCTTGATGAGAATAAATTAAAATATCTTGTTCTTTAGTAAGGTTAAACATCTCTTTCATAGTGTTGATTGTGATTTTTGTTTGAAACACCAACATCTGTTTTATTTGGGCCTATACTTAAGCATACAATTTAACAACATTTTTTGTACAGAATATTGGCAAATCGACAGTCTGCTGCTCGCTCAAAAGAGAGGAAAGCCCGTTACATATTAGAACTTGAGAGAAAAGTTCAAACCCTTCAAACAGAAGCAACAACTCTTTCTGCACAACTAACTCTGTTTCAGGTTCTTATTGAAATACTCTGACCTGCTCAATGACAATTTTTTTCTGTTCACATGGATGCATAGACTCCCTTCACTATGATGCACGAACCAATTTGTAGTAGTTTTGTACTTTGCCCTTTTTTTTCTTCTGGTTGACAATATATGCATATTGTATGCTTTAAGTTCATGCATAAAGTAATCCTTCAAGGTTCTTTATGTTCATCATCATGAACATAAAGTAATCCTTTTCATTTGCAATAAAATTCTATTACTTTTCAAAAAAAGTTAATGCATGAAGGCTGATCAAAGGGGCTTTAGCTCAAGTGTTAAGTTGGTAACTGCTAAGAGATGGGATGCGGCTTTTCTGGTCTTAGGTTTAAGTCTTACCAAGCAAAAAAAGGAAGAAATAGAAATGGTCATTATTGGTATTATGGCTTGGCTTTTGATTTCCACTATCTTTTCTTTTCTTATCTAATTTTAACCACAGGTTTATAGTGTTTTTGTGGATTCCAAACTCCTACTGGCTCTAATCTTGGGTTCCCTCTACTTTAGTTTCATTGCCTAATTTATATATCAACTGATGGGAATCTAAAAGGAAATGTGTTGACAACATAGTTATAAATCACAAAACGATGCTAATGTTCAAGCTGTGTCCTATAAATGTCCCGGAGTATTTCAGAAATATTTGGTACATTGCTAAAAGTTAAAAGCAATATGCTTATCTAGTTTTGGTCCTATTGGATATGCAAAGGGAAGTATCTGAAGAAGTATCACATCAACCATGGATATGGAGACAACTTGTTTTTGACTTTGTGCCATACCAGTGGGTGTGATTGGCTTTGTTGCTTGGTCCTAGATGCAAGTGCAACTGTGTGACAAACAACAGAGAAAATCAGGTGGTGGGGGGAGGATTTGACCACAACAGAGGCTTTTTCTTTATTAACACATCTAACTTTTAGGGTGGGGGGATTACTACAAAGTCCCTCTCATGAAGGTTATATGCCCCAGTGAGTTATTTATCCTTCTGTAGTATCTTTACATGATCCTACAACAACAACAAAGCCTTATTCCCAACAAACTAGTCAGTTTTGGCCACATGTATTCCTTACATGATTCTAATGATCCAAAAACTTTTGTTTTAGGTTTTTTTGTCTATGTATTTTGTCAGAGTTCTTTTTCATGGACATTTAACTGTTGGCTTTGTGTCTTTTTTCTTTGTGTTATCTTTTAGAGAGATACAACAGGCCTGAGTACTGAAAATACAGAGCTTAAGCTTCGGTTACAAGCTATGGAACAACAAGCTCAGTTACGTGATGGTACGTATCATTCATGGCAGTTTTGAAAAATAAATGTCTTCCTTTTCTGATAAAAATTATATCCATGCTAGAGGTCAATCTATGTTCTCCGTTTTGTGCACCTTTTCTTGAATATTTAGTATTTCCACTGATCACCTGTATCACAAGTGAGCGGTGCTGCCAGTGCATTATTATCTTTGTTTGATGGTTGATGTTACAGAAGTGCTGAAATTGGTTCTATGTTATTTTCTTTTTTGATACCTGTTAAAGATGAAGTACCTTTGGTGCTGATCCATGTTATATACCAATGCAATAATTTACTTTCTATGGATATTTAATTGGCCCCTCTTTTTCCTACTATTACCTCACATTGCTAATCTAATAGGTGCAAAGGATCTTACCAATCTACTTCTGACTTCTAGCCATCTATTATTGTCAATGTGTGTTACCTGTTCTATGTAAAATAGCAAGAAAATTTGCTAAGTGGCAATGCACTTTGTATGACTGTTCCCAAACAGCTTTAAATGAAGCACTGAAGAAGGAAGTTGAGAGGCTCAAGATTGCAACCGGAGAAATAATGACACACAATGATACTACTTACAATTTGGGAATGCATCATGTTTCATATCCTTCATCTTCCTTCTTTTCACATCAGCCACAACCTCAGCCAGGTGACCCCCAGAACATTCAAATGCCATCACCATTTCATCAATTCCAGTCTAATACATCAACAGCCCATCAGCCCCTGCTTGCTGTGGCCCACTCACACGCCTTCACAGATATGTTGCAGCAGGATCCTCTTGGCCGGTTGCAGGGGCTTGATATCAGTGGAAGAGGGTTCCATATGGTTAAGCCTGAAGGCACTTCCATTTCTGTAAGTGAAAGCAGCAACTCATTTTGATGCAAATTTTGCCAACCTCCACATGGCCGTATTTGTTGGATTGTTCATAGACTGACATATTGACAGCCGAAGGTATTATTTATTTGAATTTAATTCTTTTAAATCAACTGGCTTTTAAATTTTAGTAGCTTTTTCAGGTCTTATACACTCATGAGTTTTCTCCCATTCCATTCCAAATCTTGAGTTTTTGGGGCTTTTTCTTTTGGAAATAGAGGGCTTTCCAATGATTAGAAAGATGCAGCATTTCATGCCAGGCACTTCTCAATATTCTGTTCTTTATGTTGTTGTTTAAAATCATATTTCTAAGGGAAAAAAAAAATCTGTTTATTATGCAACCTGTGATCTCTCTCTCTCTCTCTCTCTCTCTCTCTCACACACACACACACACAAACACACACAATTGCCATCATCATGGCAGAGAAACATTTTGTTTTAGGTTAGAGTTATAACAGTTATATGATGTTGGCCCTGAAAGTAACTGACTCAAATGTGAACTTCTATGGCTATCTATTGTGGTCATGTTATAATGTTGTGAATTGCGGTGGTTTTCTCACCCTAAAACAAAAGGGAAGTGGGCGTGATCCCCCCTCTCCCCACCCCAAAAAATCAGAGTTAAAACTTAAGAGCCAAAGCAAATAGAGATGGATTGAGTAGCAAATGCGAGAGGCAATTCTGATGTATCTGAATGCGTAATCAGTGCCAATAAAAACTTGAAGAGCAAGGTAGCATGACTGTTATTAAATCCTGATGTATTTATAATCAATTGACTTCGAGCTGAAGCACTATATGGTGTTAGACTTTGAATATAAGCTGTACTTTTTGTTTTCAATTTTTTAATCCTAAATTAATTTGAAGATAGGTAGGAGAGGATGAAAACATGAATTCCGTTCAACATAATCCAAACCCACTTTCAGAGGGAAAGGTTGTACTCTTATTTTGTCTCTTGTTTGGCAGTGTCAATGACAAAAGTACGGTATTGAATGAAAATTTTGGAACTTTGAATTATGAATATATTATGTGTGTTAATATATGTTACATATTTGAATAAAAATTATAGATAGAAATATGTATGTAATCACTGCATAATACGCATCATCAAAAAAATAAAAATAAAAATAACTCACCTAAAATATAGGTCGACTAACAACCGAAAGGAATGTTACCTACCATGTGTGCGTTTCCTTGGAAAATCACATCCTTTTTGTTGGCCATGATTTACAAATTCAAACCTGATGGTCCACAACTTTACAAACTTTCCAAAACATTAATCCGAAATATCAAAACTCCCGGTCTTCACGTTGGAAAACCAGCATTCCTGGGAGAAATGAAGCAGATCCCATAGAAAAACAAGGCAGCTGCTTTCTAGCTATTAAGGCTAGTGGAGATCAAACCCAGATCAGATTTTCAAAGAAAATGACCTTCACAGTTCACATTCATATTCAACAGAAGGAAGAGCTTCAACTGTGAAAGAAGTCAAAAAGCATACTGTTTATCTTCTTCATGGGAAAGAAGGGTATCCATCAATAGTCCCATAAAGATAAAACTTTTTACTTTATGCAATATATCCTTTCAGCAGGTGCACGTACCTACAATTGTGGGACACCCAAAAAAAAAAAAAAAAAACTAAACTAAACTCACTGCTAGGGAAAATCTAGGACTGCTACTAGACGCTAGTCACTTAATGATGTAACTCACGGGTGGCTACACTCCGACCACTCCCGTTTAATACATCTTGGTCGTTTGAATTAGGAATGGCAATGAGTCAGTTTCTTTTTTTTTTTTTTTTTTTTTTTGAACAGGTGTCAGTTTCATATGAGAGGGGAACAAAAGAAAAAAGTAATTTTAAAAATAATCATATTAATAGATGTCTTTAAGACAATGGTTAATTTAAAACTTTAACATTGTGTCACTTTGGTAAATGTATCTTCAATTTTAGCAATTAACCATTTGTCATTTAATTTGTGACAAATCAAACATTTTGTTAGTATGTCTGGTTAAAAACTAATGGATTAATCATGTGAGATGTAACGTGCACATATCATCAACAATTTTGAAATGTCATTATTGTCATGTGTACATGTGATCAAGTTTGTTTGGCTTTAAGGAAAATGCTAATAAAACTTATAAAAGGTTTGAATCATTGCAAATTTGATATCCAGGGGTTAATTGTTCAAATCAAAAGTCCATTTATTAAATTGACACTCAAGTCAATTTCTAAACCCTACCCCTCCCTTCCCCCTCTCGGGAAAATTATTTCTAAACCTTAACCCTCTAAATATTTTAGATACTCCCTCTGTGTCACTTTTTTTTTTTTTTTTTTCCTCTATTCCATTTTGAGATGTCCAAAAATATTGTTCTATTTCTAAAATTAAAAGTCATTAATTAACTAATGTTTCTATTATACCCCTATTAATTTACTAATTCAATTTTTTGATAAATTTTTTTAAGAGTAGTTTTGGAAACTTATACATTTTTAAAAAGTAGACGAGACAACAAATGATGTTCCCTTAAAAAGTTTGACTTTTCAAACAGGACAAAAAAAGTGGGACGGAGGGAGTACTAATTATTACCAAACCATAATAAATTCTAGGACTCTATCCCAAACAATCCTATTTATATTTGTAAAAAAAATCTAAACTTGTCTCAAACCTACACATTAATCTAATCATGAGGGAGATTTAATAAACGGGATTACGTTGGATCTATTTAATAGTAATTAACTCTGGAGTTGAAATATTTGCACTAAAAGTAGGGTTATGATTACTTGCTCTACATGTACACGAATACATAGGCTTACAATGAGTTTGGGCCTCTTGGATGATATCATATACATTCCCTTAAACTCAATGTGGAAGCTTGAATTTGGAATCTAAAATTGTGAACCTAGAATGTTACTAGTTTAGAACACGTTAGATAAATGTTGGTGGTATCAAATGACAATAGTCGACGATGATAGTTGACACCAATTGTTAGAAAATGAGTTAGCAAGTTAAAGTCTCACAAGTGGATAAAAAATGCATCGATGCTCCAATATCTCGAATGGCTACATTGACACTAGTGGTTGTTTGACATGAAAAAGCCAAAATTAACATGGTTTAGCTTGATGAGCTACGTCCACAGTGGAAAGTCCTTGTGCGGATACATAAGAATGCATGGGTCTGTTGGGTCATATTATCTCTAACACCAACAATTAATTACTATTAAATAAAAAAAAGAGAATCAAATGCTTAAGATCTTTCTGAACTACTTGTTGACAATGAAAGAAGAAGAGCAATCAAGAGGAGCTTGATTTTCCTCTTCTATTGCTCTTTTTCCTTGGAACTGTTAGAAGGAAAGACCTGCACATTTTATTCAGTAAAAGTGCTTGAAAGGTGAAAGATCAATGCGGTTTGTTTCTACCTTCACTTTCGAAAGGTTATCCATCAGCTCCTTCAGAAAAGTAAATTTTTTACCTTGTGCAACAAATTCTTTCATCAGTTGCATAAAAGTAGAGCTAAATGCATGCATCACATATGATACCTAACCAAGATGTCGCCTTACAAGGGTCATGAATGGCCTACACTCTGAGCAGACCATTTAAATGCACATGGAAGGGGTTGG
This sequence comes from Quercus gilva, assembly GCA_023621385.1. Taxonomy (NCBI): domain Eukaryota; kingdom Viridiplantae; phylum Streptophyta; class Magnoliopsida; order Fagales; family Fagaceae; genus Quercus; species Quercus gilva. Next base: position 69,631,018 of record CM042480.1, on the reverse strand, counting down.
ACCCTGCAGTTAGAATTTGCATCATACGCATTTGAATAAAAATTATAGATAGAAATCTGTATGTAATTACTGCATAATACACATCATCAAAAAAATAATAAAAATAATTCACTGTAAAATATAGATCGGCGACCAAAAGGAATGGTACCTACCATGTGTGCATTTCCTTTGAAAATCACATCCCTTTTGTCGGCCATGATGTATAAATTCAAAGCTGATGGTCTACAACTTTACAAACTTTCAACATGCAATATTTCCAAAACATCAATGTGAACAATCACAATACCCCCGGTCTTCACGTTAGAAAACCAGCATTCCAAGGAGAAATAAAGCAGCTCCCATAGAAAAACAAGGCAGCTGCTTTTTTAGCTATTAAGGCTATTGGGGATCAAACCCAGATCAGGTTTACAAAGAAAATGAACTCACTGTAAAATATAGATCGGCAACCAAAATAACTCAATGTTGGGAGGAAGATCTCAACTCTGAGGAAAAAACTACAAGTCTTAGAGAACAATGGTGGGCCAGGGGTGGACATGGTGGAAGTTCATGAGACGAAGTTGGAGCTTAACAAAATGCTGATGATCGAGAAGGATATGTGGAACTAACGGTCTAGGAACTGCTGGCTAAAGGCGGGTGACAAGAATACGTCCTTCTTCCACACAAAAGCCTCAAACAGGCACCAATGCAAAACAATCCAGAAAGTTATGTCTATGGAGGGTGTTTGGCAGGAGGATGAGGAGCTCATTGGCAGAACTTTTGTTGAAAACTATGAGAATTGTTCACATCCTCAAGGCCTGTGGTGAGTAGGGAACTACTTGATGCTATACACACCAAGGTGACGGCCAAAACGAATGATATGTTGTTGCAGGAATTTAGAGCACCTGAGGTGGAGAGAGCTCTGAAACAAATGCACCCTTTGAAAGCTTCGAGGCCGGACTGTATGCCTCCTTTGTTTTATCAACACTTCTGGCCTAAAGTAAGTCTTGTCGTTATTCAAACTGTCTTAAAATTTCTTAACAATGGAGTAGCTTCGCCAAAATTCCATGAAACCCATATAGTACTAATTCCAAAAACGAAGAACCCTGTGACAGTTACAGATTATTAACCGATTAGCTTATGCAATGTTGCTTACAAGCTTGCCTAAAAAACGATTACAAACTGGCTAAAAGGGGTGCTCAGAGAGGTTGTCTCGGAAAGGCTTATAACTGACAATGTTTTAGTGGCCCATGAGATAATGAATCATATTCACAGGAAAAGGAAAGAAAAGTATGGGGAGATGGCACTGAAGCTGGATATGAGCAAATCATACAACCGAGTGGAGTGGGAATGTCTCCAATTAATCATGCAAAAACTTGGCTTTCATGAGTGGTGGATTTAGCTAGTCATGAGGTGTGTGTCGCCGATCACCTATGCTATTCAAGTTAATGGGGGTTCCATGTGGTGCACTTAGGCTAATCAGGGGGCTGCGTCATTGCTACTTTAAGTAAGAAAGGGATTGGTCTTTCCGGAGCGGTGGAAGCAGAGGCGAAGGTGATGGAAGTGGCTGTCCAGTTCGCGAAGGAAGTGGGGATAAGGGAAGCAACTTTCAAAGGCGACTCACTTATTGTGAGTGGAGTAGTCCAAGGCATTGGTGATGTTCCTTCCTCAATCCAATGCATTGTCTACGGCATTATATAGGAACTTCAGACTTTTAGAGCTACAGAAGTGTCACATGTTAAAAGGCAGGGGAATGCCCCTGCCCATTTACTCGCCCAACATGGTTTGCATGTGGTGGACTATTTCGCATGGCTAGAGGAATGCCCTAGCTTTATTGAGCACGTGTGCGCCCATGATGTAATCCAGTTTTCTTCTTTTTGAATGAAGTATATTTTTCCCATAAAAAAAATAAAAAATAAATAGAAGGAAGAGCTTCCACAGGTGAAAGAAGTCAAAAAGCATACTGTTTATCTTCTTCTTAGGTAAGAAGGGTATCCATCTATAGTCCCATAAAGATAAACTTTTTTACTTTATGCAATACATCCTTTCAGCAGGTGCATGTACCTACAATTGTGGGACACCAAAAAAAAAAAAAAAAAACCCTAATCCAATGCTTGGGAAAATCTGGACTACTACTAGACACTACACACTAGTCGCTTTATGATGTAAGTCACTCCGAGTAATTGGTAGTTAAAATAAGGAATGGCAATGTGTCAGTTTCATATGAGAGACGTGACAAATATTAATTTAGAACTTTAACATTTGTGTCATTTCAAAATTGTTCATCAAAAATTTCAAAATTGTTGATGATATGTGCACGTCACATCTCACATGATTAATCCATTAATTTTTAACCGGACATACTAACAAAATGTTTGATTTATCAGAAATTAATTGCAAATACAATCAACAATTTTGAAATGACATTATTGTCATGTGTACATGTGATCAAGTTTGTTTGGCTTTAAGGAAAATGCTAATAAAACTTATAAAAGGTTTGAATCATTGCAAATTTGATCTTCAGGGGTTAATTATTCAAATCAAAAGTCCACTTATTAAATTGACAATCAAGTTAATTTCTAAAGCCTACCCCTCCCTTCACCCTCTCGGGAAAATTATTTCTAAACCTTAACCCTCTAAATATTTTACATACTAATTATTACCAAACCATAATAAATTCTAGGACTCTATCCCAAACAATACTATTTATATTTGGGAAAAAAAAAAATCTAAACTTGTCTCAAACCTACACATTAATCTAATCATGAGTGAGATTTAATAAGCGGGATTATGTTCGATCTATTCAATAGTAATTAACCCTGGAGTTGTAATATTTGCACTACAAGTAGGGTTATGATTAGTTGCTCTACATGTACATGGATACATAGGCTTACAATGAGTTTGGGCCTCTTGGATGATAATGTCACATACATCCCCTTAAACTCAATGTGGAAGTTTGTATTTGGAATCTAAGATTGTGGACCTAGAATGTTACTAGGTTAGAACACGTAAGATAAATGTCGGTGGTATCAAATGACAATAGTCGGTGATGATGGTTGACACCAATTGTTGGAAAATGAGTTAGCAAGTTAAAGTGTCACCGGTGGATGAAAAATGCACCGATGCACCAATATCTCGAATGGCTATGCTAACACTAGTGGTTGTTTAAGATGAAAAAGCCAAAATTAACATGGTTCGGCTTGATGACCTACATCCACAGTGAAAAGTCCTTAAGCGGCTACATAAGGATGCATGGGTCTCTTGGGTCATATTATCTCTAAAACCAACAATTAATTAATATTAAATAACAAAAGAGAATCAAATACTTAAGATCTTTCTGAACTACTTGTTGACAATGAAATAAGAAGAGCAATCAAGAGGAGCTTGATTTTCCTCTTCTATTATCTTTTTCCTTGGAACTGTTAGAAGGAAAGACCTGCACATTCTATTCAGTAAAAGTGCTTGAAAGGTGAAAGAAATCAATGCAGTTTGTTTCTCCCTTCACTTTCGAAAGGTTATCCATCAATTCTTTTAGAAAAGTAAATTTTTTACCTTGTGCAACAAATTCTTTCATCAGCTGCATAAAAGTAAAGCTAAATGCATGCATCACATATGATACCTAACCAAGATGTCGCCTTTCAAGGGTCATGAATGGCCTACACTCTGAGCAGACCATTTAAATGCACATGGAAGGGGTTGGACCCTGCAGTTAGAGTTTGCATCATATTGGAAACTCATGTGGGAGCTGTGTGTGGATATTGTACGTGACCAATATCATTAATTGCCATTTGAAAGCGACCATACGAAGCCCCTCTTGTCGATGGTCCTTCCTATGTTTACTGTTTAGGGGTTCTTAGTCTCTCACTACTGGGACTACTAGACAATTCCTTGTGAAGGGCACTTTCATTTGTGCCTAAAAGACAATATTTTGGATAAAATATCCACATGCCTTTTGTGGATCTCATTTCAAGTTTGAACAACCTTGTCCCCATACAAGTTCTTTTGGAACTCTTGGACACAAATTTTGATCCTTTTTATTAGTGTGTGTGTGCGTATATATATATATATATATATATATCATAACAATAAATCTGCTTCATGCGGCTCAAATTGCTGGTTCTTATAAAGCCACCCAACAAAACACAAATGAAAAAAAAAAAAATGCAATATATATAGAACGAGTTTGGCCCAAGCAAAGTAGATAGGAGATTTAAATAAATAAATAGAACTTTAATCTTTTATAATTCAGTTGTTATATAACAAGTAGAGGATAAAGAAAGACCAAACATTGTCATTAAATAACTGCTCTCGGCAAAACTTCATTTCATGAGATGTTATCCTTAATCAATTGCATGTATTATTTCTTGGATTGAACTCTTTTTCGTCTCAAATCCCTAAAAAGTAAGAGCATTACAGCAGGCTTTATATTCTTAAAAATTCCTTAAAATTTAAACCTTATTAACGTAAGGTGTAGCTTATTCTTTCTTCTTTCACACATAATATTTCTCCCATCATCCATCAAAGTAAGAAAAGGTGTGTCATTTTGATTTTATTAGTGACTTTGACATATAATAGTAAAGCCATAGATTTTGACTTGACACCGAAATTCGGTGGAATCAAATCACGATGGATCTTCTTCATTTTATTGCATATTTAATATTCAAAATAGAGAAAGAAAAAAAATAAAATAAAATAAAAGCCTCACTCATATTATCTTCGAGAAAAAAAGGAAAAGATGATACTTCATAAATCATACAAATCGTTGATTCTACCAACAAAAAAAAAAAAAAATACCGCCTCTATAATATTCCCATACAGAAGAGACAAGTTGGAAGATTTGGAGAGGGAGTAAAATGTAATCAAGGGTGAAAGAGAAATGCTTCATTTTTTCTCCACGTCTCATTTTCTTCCATAATATGGAGTATGTCTAGTGCTACAAACTTTTTTCACAACTTTGTCACAATTTTGCTATGTGACGACTTGTAATTTATGGAAATAAAATAGTGGGTCCATAATTTCACCACTCACGAGTCGTCACATAACAAAGTTGTGGCAAAATTAAGGAAAAATTTGTAGCGATAGACTTACTCGATAACATAATATTAACACAAATTAAGGAGAAAAAAATTGTAACCGCAGCATCCTGATTGTTCATTTTGGTTTTATTATCTGCAAGTCATAATATCGTATTTATATGTTTTGTTTGTTTTTTCCAACTTTTATTTTTTTTTAATATTGGGTTAGAAAACGAAAGCATCCCAAAATTTATTTGAAAATGATGTACTTGGATACAAGGGACCGCGAAGATCGGGACTTGCATGTGCTACTAACATGGTAGGCCCTGTAGATATTCAAACCAACCTCACTTTCTCAAATAAGAACAAAGTATTGATTAGATGAGACATCAAAAATAATGTTAAATTATTGTGGAAAAATAATTATTATGACTAAAAAAAAGTCATATCATATGACATACGCTACTCCCATAATTAATCTCTAAAAATTCTCTAATGAATCATTGGAATAACTAAATAACAATCACTTCTTAATTTAATTTCTTTCAAATCCATCCTTGTATCAGAAGTAACCACGTGTCCAAGGGACACTCCCATGACACCAATCAATATGGTTTTGCATTGACAATCCACAGGCTTAATGCTATTCATGACATATATATAATAAGAGAAATGCTATGTCTACAACATTTCTACAACATTTTTACAACATTTCCTAAGTGACAGGTTGTTATTGGTTGTTATTGTTGGGGCAAAAAAGTAATCTTAGTGTTAGTTTCAAATTTGAACCAATAACAATTAACCACCTGTGATTTGTTGTAAAAATGTTGTAAAATTGTTGTAGACGTAGCATCTCTCATATAATAATAATAATTTACTTACACGATAGTTCATTAGTTTAAGTAACCGACAATCGAATCTAGAAACCCTGATGATGATGAGCTATATGTAACTACTAGACAGATTAATATGGTTGGTAAGTAAGTGAGATTATTACTACATTATTATTAGGTATGACATATGATATATAGTTCTTTTTGGAGTTATTCATGGCACTTCAACTCTTATCAGATTCCGTTATCTCCTTAATTAACACAATCATATCAATTATCAAACTCGTGAAACTGAAAAATTCGATCTCTTGGTTTAAGATAGCTCGTGTGGTACCTTTTTACCGAATGTTACTTTAATATGTTGTTTGGTTTTCACTTTTCAGCAATGAGAAAGTAAAACATTTACAAAATGGCTTTAAACACCATCAATATTGCCAATTTAGTAAACATCTAATGAGCTACTCGTTAATCTGTTAATTGTCATTCTCAAACGGAGTAATTGGTGCAAAACATGTGTAAAATAGCATGCACTATTCCTTTATGTATAAATGACCCATATTCTTCTGGTCCGTTTGGTACATCAGTAGCCCACCAAGTTGGACTTCTGTGACCTCAAGAGCTCCCCAATCAAGGGCTTGAATAGCTGAATTGTTGGCTAGCTGATTGCATAATCTCAGGCATTGAAGAAGTAAATACCACAAAAACCACACGTAACAAGCATGGAAATATTATAATTATAAGAAGGAAAATAATATAGGATAAAGAAAACGGTTGATAAATGCATGTGCATGTGGGGTCATATGGCTAAACAGTTGGTAGTCTAACCAGAACATTTGCATGTGCACTTTGATCCTTGTATATGACCAAAATATGAATATGCTTTTGTGGTTCTTGGCTCTTTTGTCAAATGTGAGAATGAATAACTTGTCTAGTTCTACAACATGACCCCACTTCTCTAACGCTTCAAAGGTCCAAACTTTACGCCCCCCTTTCCTATATAAGTAAAACCCCATTCCCCTTGGTCTAAGCACTAAGCACTTTCCATTCAAACTTCAAACCCTCTCTCTAGTCCCTTCCTCTCGACACAAGCATAGACACAATGGCCATCACAGCATTCTCCACCATTTCTCTTCTGGTCTTTGTCCTATGCCTCCAAAGCACTTATGGAGATGATGGAGGGTGGGTAACTGGTCATGCCACATTTTATGGTGGGGGAGACGCTTCTGGCACAATGGGTAAGTTTTAGTGTTTGTTTAACAACAACTTTTACTTTTAACTTTTTAACTTATTTGTTTATGTACAACTTTTTAAAACTTCATCTTTTTTTTAGATAAAAAGATATATCAATCAACTTTTAACAAATACACAAATAAGTTACACTTTTAGAATTTCACTTCTTAAAAGAAAAAAGTTGGAGCAAGTAAAAGTTAGTTAAATTATGTTGCTTTGGGGCGTTGGTATACAAGCCAACATATTACTTGGTCATAAAGTAACCATAAGCATAAGTTTCATTTAGAATGAGTGTTCTATGCCTATGGAGAGTGGTTTCTCATGGGGCTATAAATGTTGGTATTGCTTGTAGGGGGTGCTTGTGGATATGGAAATCTTTATAGCCAAGGATATGGGACTAACACTGCAGCACTCAGCACTGCTCTATTCAACAATGGCTTGAGCTGTGGAGCTTGTTATGAGATGCGATGCAATGATGATCCCAGATGGTGTCTCCCTGGTACTCTCACCGTCACTGCCACTAACTTCTGCCCTCCTAACAATGCCTTGCCTAATGACAACGGTGGGTGGTGCAATCCTCCTCTTCAACACTTTGACTTGGCTGAGCCTGCTTTCTTGCAAATTGCTCAATACAAAGCTGGAATTGTTCCCATAGCCTTTAGAAGGTAATGAACACAACAAGAATGAATTATTAACCTCTACTTCTATCACAACAATCCATGTCAATAATAGTGAAAAATGTTGTGTCTAGCATTACTCGTCATGAAAATGCTTGGTATGCTAATCTCAATTACTTGCTTGTGTTGGTCAAAACAGGGTCCCCTGTGTGAAGAAAGGAGGAATAAGGTTTACCATCAATGGTCACTCTTACTTCAACTTGGTGTTGATCACCAACGTTGGAGGCGCAGGAGATGTTCAATCAGTGTCCATCAAGGGGTCTAACACAGGGTGGCAAACCATGTCAAGGAACTGGGGCCAAAACTGGCAGAGCAATAACAACCTCAATGGACAAAGTCTCTCATTCCAAGTCACCACCAGTGATGGAAAGACTGTCACTAGCTACGACGTGGTTCCAGGAAATTGGCAATTTGGACAGACATTTGAGGGCGGTCAATTCTAGATTTTTATTACTTTTTTTTTTTTACTGATATATGTATATGTTCAATTGGTACTTATGCCATTGTTTGTGACAGTGAGGGTGTGATACACAGGGTAGAGTAGAGGGGTCTTGGCCTAAATGGCCGTTTATTGCTGAGGTGGCTTATTGGCACCCGCTAGGCCTATTATATATTTAGTGAGAATTTGTGACTTTGTGAGCTATGTCACTCGACTCACTCATAAAGAAAACATTGTTATTCTACCAAATTGCCTTTTATTTAAATCAAGGCCATCAATTTCTCTATAAGTTTCTATTTTCAAGTTGGTACCAAACTCTGTTGGGGTTGGTTATTGTCACTTTTTGACTATCCTACGTAGATTCCTCTGGAGAAAGTCTTCTCCAGTGTTTCAAAGATCAAAATTACCTGCTTCACTTTTATGTTTTTTGAACGGATACTACATAAAACCAAGCAGATAAGCCAAGGAACAAGGATTAGCGGTTTGTGCAGTTCTGTAAGAGCATAACTACTCCCAGGCTCTAATGTCAACTTCTACCCATATATTTACATACTAGTCTAGTTTACTCCAATTCATAGTGCATAGCTACTCCAAGGCTCGTATGTGAATTGCTAGCTAATAAATTTGCGTACCTCTCAGTCTACCCTACTTGTATCCAAATTAAGTAACAGTACTAGAGCCTGTAGGCTGTAGCTTACATTATTAAAAGGGGGAACCAACCACATAAACTCAACAAATATTTGCATAAGGTCGGCATCAAATAATAACTTGTCGAACTATAAACAGAGAATATTTATTTTGCCAGCAAGAGCCGTGAACATTTTACATTTATTATGTTTGCCAGCAAGAGCCGTGAACATTTTACATTTAGTGGACAAAGACCATAACTCCAAAAGGAACTTAAGAAACCAGACAGGAACATAAGCAACATCATACATTGACTTTTCATCAGAAAATATGACTGTGTCTGTCGGCCACCATTTATGTCTACTAACAAGCTCAGATTTATGGAAGACATCATTTAATAGCATAATGCATAAATGAAATCTGCAATAGTAGCGTTGGCCCTTGGGCAGACCAAACACCAAAGGCCAGTACCACTGAATCTGTGGCATCTATGGACACCATAATTTTTCACATGGACCCATAATTTTCTTTTCATCACTAGAGTTGTAGTAAAGTCCTGACAAAAGAAATTGTGATCAACAAATTTGGTTGGCTCACGAAGGCTAGCTCAAATAATCAATTTAAAGAAAGTTTTTATGAGAAAAAAAAAAATTTTTGATAGTATTTTTTCATTTTCCATAAAAGTTGTGTCAAAATTTTCAATTAACTAATGCCCTTAAGGCACTCATGACCCTATAAATATTTTTTTAAAATATAATATAAATTTTGTAGTTTAAAAATAGCGCATGTGTTATTTAAAAATATTTTCTGTGGGTATCACGGATTTTCACCTTAAGCCCTTGAGGCCGATATTGGCTTGACACCTTAGTGTCCCACATCGAAGAGAATCCCACCCCCCCCCCCCTCAACTTGCTGCCTTATAAGCTGTGAAGTCAAGGGAGTAGTGTACCATTAGTATTCAAATTTGAGTACTGATGGTACACTACTCCCTTAGCTTCACAGCTGATCTAAATACTGATGGTACACTACTCTCTTAACTTCACAGCTTATAAGGCAGCAAGTGAGGGGAGGGGTTTCTCTTCGATGTAAGACACTAAGGTCAAGCCAATATCGGCCTCAAGGGCCTGAGGTGAAAATCAATCTGAATACTGATGGTACACTACTCCTTTAGCTTCACAGCTGATCTGAATACTGATGGTACACTACTCTCTTGGGGTTCACAGCTTATAAGACAGCAATTGGAGAGTTGGGGGGGGGGGGGGGGGGGGGGGGGGGGGTGGGGGGGGTTTCTCTTCGATGTCGGCCTCAAGGGCCTGAGGTGAAAATCCGAGGTACCCACATTTTCTATTTTTATAAGTTTTAAGTAATGGAACATATATATATATATATATATAAACTAAATTTTAGAAAAAAGATTTAAATTACATTATTATCATATTGTTTTATAGTGGTTCTAGAGAAGCTTAACAGCAATAAACGTTTACAATACCACTAAAAAATATTTTATTATGTTTTTAATGTGAAACTAACCAATTATGTCACTTTGTAAATTTTTTAATTGGTAAGTGATATCGATTAAATGTTCTTTTTACTACTAAAATTTTAAATGAAAATATACATAAGATGCATTATTTTTAAAAATCTTATTATTTGATTAATATTAATTTAAAAAAAAAAGCTTAAATGACTTCTTGTACCAATAGATTTGGAAAATATAATTAAATTAACTCAATTAGTTATTTACTAATAAATTTTACAATTGAAATGGAAAGAAATAGGACCAAATTGGATTGAATGAACTAAAGTAAACCAAAATGTTACACTGATGTGGCTTAACAAGTGCATGTTATACTTATATAGATGCTTGGTTAACAATAACAAGTAATTATAGCATGAATATCCTCTGAAAGAGCAATCTAGAGAGAGTTGTCGGTAGACAAGAAGATCCTGCAGTTTTAAAGCAATGTTGATATTGATTAAATAGCAGCATGCTACTATTAAATGGGAAGTTACATTTTCATACATAAACTTTCGACAAACTTAACCTGATCCACAGATCAGAGCTACAATTTACACCAGTTCAAACCATTATCAATAAGTAAGTCATGTGCATTATTTGAGCCTCTCTCTGCGTAGTCTCTCCAGTTCCTTTACCATCTGCCAGTGTTCCAATGACAGGCAGTTTTCACCAAAACTAACAGACATTAGCCGGCCCATTGTCAGCCATCTGTTAGACGAGAAAGAATATTACCAATGTGCAACAAATTTGCAAATTTGAAATGAAACAATTTACTAATATCACAGAAGAAGTCAGCCTCTAACCTGTTAAAATCTTGGCTCCCTATGCTCCGATCAGATTGCCTTGCTTCAACCAAGTCATTTTCTACCACCTATAAAGTATCATCCAACAACATTAAGTTTCTAAAGGTACATTTCAGCCATATACAGAAACAAAGGCAGAAATGAAACTTCAAATTCCAAAATGCATCTAATACATCACTTTGTGGAAACAGGGAAGCGCAAACAGTGCTGTAACACACTAGCACAGTTAGGCCACATAAAATGACCGAAGAATAATTTAATGGAAGGTGCCTCCAGAAGATATTGTTTAAATCAGATTTGTTACATCAGCATGAATGCTCCAAGAAGTTCTAGGACCATAAAATGGAAAGGTCTTCGAATTTTTTTCAAAACTGAATTCTTGAGACAGAGCCCCTATCAATAAGTTACATTACATTTCCAGTTCTAGAAGAAACTTGTTTATCAAAAATGACACTAAGCAAATTCATACCTTCTGCATTTCTGACTCAATAGAATGTGGCAATGATTTAACAGTAGCCAAATACCATCTCCAAGCTTCTAGTGCTTCTGCAGCCACTACTTCAGAGGAATCCACTGAAGTAGGCTGGAATGGTATAACTATATCAGCTGGCAAGATGTTTGATTTCCCCTCAGAAATAATTAGCAACTGGACATCAGCTGTCATCTCCATTTTATAGTACTTAAAATCATATTCCACCTGAAAATAAATAGAGTTTTAGGGGTCCGTTTGGTATTGTTGTAGACTCCATTTATAGAGCATTAGCTGCAGAATTTTTGTAATAAAGAGTTTTGACCTTTAAAGCATTTGGCAAACAACAGTGATAAAGTACTTTTGAGTTGTTACTCCATTTGGTAAGAGAATTGATAAATAAAAAGAAGAAGAAGAAGAAGAAGAGCTTTTAGATGTGAGAAATGACAAGAGAAGACATAATAAAAGTGTTTTAATTTTCATACTTTAGTCTAACTAATGGTCGATATTTATTTAATTAATAACAATGTCAATAGTATTAATATTAGTAGTAGTATCACTCTCTCTCTCTCTCTCTCTCTCTCTCTCTCTCTCTCTCTTAAAATGAGTGGGAATTAATGTTAATTCATGAGTTCTATCAAAAGTTGGAACAGTGCACTGAGGTTTCACGATAAAGCTTGGATTTCAACTTTAGCTTAAAGCTATTTCTCAACTTTTAGATGGCTCTTTAGCAAAATTGCCAAGCACATGGTAAATTTTGCTAGAGAGCTTAAAGTTCTGTAAGCCCCTCCTCAATGCAAAGCCAGACAGAGACAGACAGACAAGTGCTTAAATATATCAAGTTCATATATTGCAAATCATGTCTATGAGCAACACCCATCCGGTAGCCCCATGAAGCAAAGGCACAGGTAATATTTCTTGCAACATAATCTGACTTTAGCAGAAAAGGTAATGCAGATTTTTCCTACTATTGTGCACTAAGCAGTGCAGCACATCTCACTCAAGTCTCAATTCATATAGGCCAATATACAAGGAGTAGGAGATATATATGTAAACATACATACATATACAAACGATGAAGTACCTTCTGCAGCTCCATCAGATTTTTTAACAACCTTGTATTATCCACTCCAACAGAGTTGAGGGTCCCTGCTTTCAATTGGGTCTCATCAACAATTAAGTGGGAACCCTCAGCTAGCTGCAGAACTCCAGTAATCAGCCTGGAGCATCAAATATGTGAAGTCAAGAAAACTCAATGAGAAAGAATTGATTGTAAATTCAAGTCATTAATCAAAATCAAAATCAATTCCTAGTGACAAAATGAAAAATCCCATTACCTGTTTGTCTCATAATCCTTTATTGGTGCAAGTGAGGCAGAGTTAAGATACTCCACTGTAAGGGGTATGCAATGTGTGACAGGTAGGAGGTCTTTAACAGCAAGGCTAAGTCGATGGCCAAACAGAGACACACTTTCTTTGCTAAAACCAGTGAGATTTACTGAAAGCTTTCCCAGAGCAATATTTTCTACTCTAGTATGCACCTGCTCAAGAAAAATTCATTAATGTCAACTCATAGGTACAAGAGATTTGGAGAAGCGACTTAATTAAGACTATAGAGATGAGATATGGACAACTGACAAATCATCATTATCATGAAAGAAAACCACTTACCCTGGACAGAAGATGCAACAACATGAAATGAGCAGCAACACTATCATCACCCAGGACAGCTGTAAGATGCCTCAACAGAGTCTCCCTTATTTCTTTAACCACATGGGGCTTTGGCTGTGGGAACAAATAATTAATGGCAATTAAACAATGTAAAGGAATTAAAATAGAAGAAGGAGACCTTGAAGACCAGAAATTACTGCAAAGGTCACAAAAATTAATTCACAGGGATAAGATGAAACAAAGGTGTATAAAGTCACCTCCATAATAGGGGAACTATGAAGAAAGTCAGGAACTGTGAGCTTCCTGTGAATAAGACAATGGAGGCGTGGCACCTTCACCAAAAAACACAAAATAAAAAGAAATAATAAGGTGAGGATTCAAGAAAACAATGAATCAAAAAACCAATTAGTAACTAGACTAATACATGACAAGTTGTTGACATTTACATTACCAATAATGAATCTAATGAGAACTTACAGAAGCACAACTCAGCTATTACTTAGAGTATAGTTAGCTGCCATCAACAAATACAATGAAGAACCAAAAATAAATTGGAGCAGCAAGGAGTCAATACCTTGTTAGGGGGTAAATGGACCAAGACATCTTCACTAAAACCATTACATAACTCATCCTGGTCATCCTTGTCCATTGAAACCTCTGAATCAAATGTGAGGACTCCAATGAACTCAAAAACATCATTCAGTTTCAAGTCAGACTCTGGAGAATCATATATCTGTATCAAAAAATAGATTTAAAAAAAATCATCAGCATAAATTGTTAATTGAGAAACCAAAATAAGTTCAACACCATTAATATTGGTAAATAGTCTTAAATTAAATTAAGAAAATGACCAACCACTTACCTTAACAAGACAAGGAAGAGAATCACTGTCAATGCTGGGTACCATACTCATATGAGAGCAAATGCCTTCATTTATAGGCTCCGTAGTCTGAGAAGACATGGAAGGGTGTCCATCCTCTTTCTAGCATAGAAAAAGACATTCTAATAAATAAAAGTGTACATATCAATGGCAAACAATTGGTTCGTTATATCAGATGCGCAAAAGTTGAAAGGAATCAAATGACAGAAACTACAGAATTTGTCACATCCCTATATCTGTCCAGGATGAAATGCAATTAACAAAATGAACCCTTTATGGCCCCTAAGGTCAAGGCAGTCCATGACACCTTTCCTTTTAGCCAAACAACCCAGAATTTTCATGGTTCCCAACATATTTGAATTAAGGTTAGGCATGCCTGGTGTTAATAACATTAATTAACTATAGGACTCAAAATATCAGCAGATTCTTATCCAACCAATGGAAAGAAAGAAAACCAAAAAAGAAAACAATTGATAATCATCTCTACTTACCATCTTTTTGGTACTAGGGGAACCTTGAAATCCCTCATCTGAGACCTGACATTGAACATGTTATGTCAGTTAGATAAATCAAGGACATACAAAATCACATTTTAAAAGCAAAAGGAAGTCGAGTACTTTAAAACCCAAGAAATCATCCAATATCCAAAGAAAAGCCCAAATAAAAACTGAGCATGATTAGTGTATAATTCTATCACATTAACCCCATAGAACTTTGCAAACTAAAACATTGATGTATAACTACTTTGGAGCCAACCTAAAATAGGAAGGCAATACGCCCTCAAAGTAATGAAAGGGGAAGCACATTGCAGTTAGAAGTTACCCTTTTATACTTAAATCAAGTCCTTTTTTTCCACAACCGCTGACATTACCTATTGTGATTAGTACATACTATTACTATATTAGTGGCTTCAGTGTGTGTAAGTAACAGTGCTCCAATCACAACATGTCGCTTTAGAAAGTTGTGAAAAATTCTGTCTTTAGCATTTGTTCTTGATACTCATTAGCTAATCATTACTGAGCAGCTACTCAAATTGAAAAAAAATTAATAATAATAATTGCAGGGATGGAACTCACAAGCATATCCATGAGATCAACGGGTTCATCATCCATTCTCCGACGCTTCTCTCCCTGTTGGGATGAGCAATCCACACATCGATTCACCACCAATTCAGTCGATGGTTCCGTCCAAGAATTCCGCCCCGGAACCTTAAGATAACAACAACAACAACAAAAACACATCAAACCAAGAGAAAACTTAGTTAGAAACAAAAGAAGCTAGGTGGGCATGTTTTATATATATACAAGAAGAGAACTCACAGGAACGCAATAAAGCAAACGGCGTTCCCAAACTCGCATATGAGGGGAAGAAGCAGAAGCCATAGGCATAGGGAAGTGAGAAAAATCCATAAACTTGTTGGTTCTCCAAACATCACCATCCTTAAAAGCACCGACGTAAAATTCATTTCCCAACATGTCTTGTATCATTCCTCGGAACCGAACCAACGTATTGGGCTGAACCCATTTGATAGTTTCACCATTCAGGATCGGAACCTAATCAAAGTCATTTACCACACACACATTAAAAAAAAAAAATTTAAAAAGACGTTTTGTTTTTGTTAACCTTAAAACCTTAACAAACAAAAAAAATGTACCTGAGAGAGGTGGGTTTGGTCGAAGAGGAATTGGCGGAAAAGATCGAGTGCCCCCCAGTCCTTGCCGTCCAGTGAGGCTGGATCGAAATCCAATCCTGATGAAGCTACTGCTTTCTCGAATGTTGATCGGACGGCTCCCTGAGGATTTGCTAGCAGATCGTACGCTAATCCCACCATTTTTCTTTTTTCTGATTCTCTCTTTCTTTCGCTGTGTCTCTATCGATTCCGATCGTTCGCGCTAAACCTAAAAGTGGTGGTTAAATAGAGTTAGGGTTTTCCCGCCAAAACTTGGGGATTGGGTGGTGTGTGTTCCCGCCATATCATATTCCGTAGTCATGGTCCGGAGTCCTAGCTGGACTCTCAAATCAAATGGGCTTCTTAAGCTACCAGCCCAATTGGATCATAAATCTAATCTCTAACATGCTTTTTTTTTCTTCACCAACAGTCTTATCAATACAATAGTGTTTTGATTTTTTTTTTTTTTCTTTTATATATATCCATAATTTATATTGGCTTTTATCAAATCAATAAAATAGAAAAATTTTATATTCTTATACCATAGTGATTACGAATCAATAAGATAGTTTACATTAGCCACCCAAATAAAAAATTTTGGCTTCGCTCGTAGTAGTAAAAAGTCTTTATCCTACATTGGCTTGGTTTGTCTTGCTTCTATCCCACATGGGTTTATTCTGACCTAAAAAGAGTATTAGGCTCAAATGGGACACCCATAATTTTCCCTGCTCAATTGCCATCCTTAGCAATTCATTTGTGGAATTAAGATTCGAAAATACTTAATCATTTAAGCAACTTGCTAATTATTTTTTAATTGAAATTTAAATCCAAAAGAGCATCATTGGAGTAATTATAGTGCACTTAATCCTTTTAAACAATGTCGACAGGGGTATTTGACTTTATACTCCATCAATAACTTTGGTTTTTGTTAACGTGTATAGTTGTGGGCTTTAAGCCCAAATAGATTACTTGTATAGCACACTCTTGTACTACACTCTTACTTGTACTGCACTCATATGCCACCTATATAAAGACACTCGTGTATATTCTTTCATTGAGAAATACAATACAATCATTCAGTATTTCTAACATGGTATCAATGCCACTGCTCTGACCTTTTCTTAGCAGTCTTGTCTTTATTAGTGTGACTCCATCCTTAACATCGATTCCACCATCATAGCAGCCGTTGCAGCCTCTCGCTGTTGAACCTCCGTCGTCTTCCAGCCATCGTCCTTGGATTCCAAACCTACAGCCGCCGTCGTTAAGGAGTTTCACACTACACAGACCACTGCCCTTTGCGTCACCGCTGCAAATATTGCTCCGATTACGTTTGCGAAGGTACCACTGAGATTGTATTGCACCGATCTACACAATCATGGAAGCCTCGACCCCATTGGAGACTGCACGCGCCCCCACGCGCCGCTCAAAGGTTCTGTTCCGAAGCTCACGCGACCCACGCGCCACTGCACATCTGGGTTTTTCCTTACGTGCTCCCACGCGCCACAAATTCAGGTCACGTACCTCTCACGCGCCTTCATGCACCACAACCTTATCGCTGACATCATTGCTGATGTCATCCACGTCAGCCCTAGTAGTTCTGTTGCTGACGTCACTTGCTTACGTCATCCGCTGATGTCATCTTTTGACATTTGAGGGTTTAACCATTGACTTTAGCAGTTTGACTGTTGACTTTCGTAAGGTTGACCTTCTGTAACTGCTCCTGATCCTCCTGTAGTTACTCCAGATTCTCTTGTAGACTTCTTTGTCTCTGTCCAACCACCAGATATCATTGATCCCTTTCTTAGTTCACCCTTTAATGAACAGGTGGAAGATGAACAGTTCGAAGACGAGCTATCTAACCCCAATCCTGAGCTTGGGTCCCCTGCTCTTGCTCCGCCTGAAGATCTTGCACAAGACATTCCACCTCGTCACTCAACTAGAGTAAAATCTATTGCTGCACATTTACTTGACTATCATTGTTACACTACCCTTGCTACACTACACGAGCCTCACACCTACCGTGAGACTTCCACTGACTCTTTATGGTAGATTGCAATGAAAGAGGAATTTGATGCATTATCTAAAAACCATACTTGGGACTTGGTGACTCTCCCCCCTAGAAAATCTGTGGTTGGTTGTAAGTGGATCTACAAGATTAAGATTCGCTCTAATGGGTCCATTGAGCGCTAAAAAACTCGTTTTTTTGCAAAAGGTTTTACATAAGAGTATGAGATTGATTATGAAGAGACTTTTGCTCCAGTTGCTCATATCTCATATGTTCGTGCCCTCATAGCTGTTGCTGCTACCAGTAAATGAGACCTTTTTCAGATGTATGTCAAAAATGCATTCCTTAATGGGGATTTAAGTGAAGAAGTTTATATGTAACCTCCTTCTGGTCTTTCTGTTGAATCAAACAAGGTTTGTAACCTTCAACGAGCACTTTATGGCCTTAAACACGCTTCACGAGTTTGGTTTGCCAAATTTAGCTCTATCATCTCTCGCTTGGATTACATGGTCAGTCATTATAATTCTGCCTTATTTCTTCGTCGCACTGACAAAGGCACTATTTTACTTCTCCTATATGTGGATGATATTATCATAATTGGTGATAACCTTAGTGGCATTCAAGAACTCAAGGATTTTCTTAGTTAGCAGTTTGAGATAAAAGATCTTGGACATCTCAGTTACTTCTTGGGTCTTGAAATCACTCATTCTACATATGGACTTTATATTACTCAAGCTGGACTTACTAATAGTAAGACTGTTGACACTCTAGTTGAGCATAATGTGCATCTGACTCCCTCAGGGGGGAAACCATTGCCTAATCACTCTCTTCACAGACGCTTGGGTGGCAGCCTAGTTTATCTCACTTTTATTCGTCCAGACATTTCCTATGCTGTTCACCAGGTGAGCCAGTATCTGTCTGCTCCATGATCGACTTACTATGCTGCTGTTTTATGCATTCTTTGATTCCTGAAGGGCACTCTCTTCCATGGTATTTTCTACTCTGCTCAGTCTCCTTTTATTCTCCGTGCATTTTCTAATGTTGATTGTGCAGGAGATCCCACTAATCGCAAGTCCACCACTGGTTATTGCTTTCTTCTTGGTTCTTCTCTGATTTCTTGGCGAAGTAAGAAACAAACTCATATGGCCCGCTCCAGTACTGAAGCAGAATATCATGCCCTTGCTGATACCACATCTAAGCTCCTTTGGCTACGATGGCTTTTCAAAGACTTAGGTGTGTTTACATCCTCTGCTACTCCTCTTTATTGTGACAACCAGAGTGCCATTCATATTGCTCACAATGATGTCTTCCATGAATGGACTAAACATATTGAGATCAATTGTCATTTTATCCATTATCATCTTGTCCATGGTGCTCTCAAGCTGATCTCAGTCTCCTCTAAAGATCAACTTGCAGATATCTTCACCAAGTCACATCCTAAGGGACGCCTTCGTACTTTGGTTGATAACCTCAAGTTGGTCTCACATCCACCTTGAGTTTGAGGGGGGCTGTTAACGTGTATAGTTGTGGGATTTAGGCCCAAATCGATTACTTGTATAGCACACTCTTACTTGTACTGTCCTCATATGCCTCCTATATAAAGACACTCATGTATATTCTTTCATTGAGAAATACAATACAATCATTCCGTATTTCTAACAGTTTTTTTATAAGGGGAGAAAAATATTTATGGCAAAGTGTTATTAGTGGAATATTGAATGAACCTCCCATTTTGGGATATGAGATTTTTATTCAAAACCTTTTGAACAAAATAAAGCAGAGACCTCCTAATTTAGCTAACTTTGTATTTGAAAATGATAATTAGGTCTTTCTCTTATCATAGTTATGGTGGCAGTAGTACACTCGTTTTCAATGAGGTTACCTTACAACAAAACAAGTGTGAAATCCAAACGCATTCTTACATGAAATTAATGGGGTAAGCTAGTGACTTGTTGGGATAAAACAACCTCCAGTGTCTCTCCACTGCAACACTACCCTTTAAGTCCTCATTAAACATAGTAAATATGCATGTTTCAATTGGATTTCCAGGCCGTTTTGGAGTTCCACCATTTGACATCACGTGCTTTATTAGGTTTGTATTGTACACTTGTGCATTATGAATGCTTACCACTCCTACATCGCCGTCTAAGGGCCACCCTGACTCCGACACCACCACGGGGACGGGGGGCGCTCCAGCTTTCTCTAGTGAAGCATGCAATGCCTCAACTATGGCATCAAACAGGTTAATATAACTTAAATAACCATCCCTTACAACCACACTTGTGGAAGTGAACAATGCATAAGCTAGTGAAATGTTTATAGGATCTCCAATGTAGCTAAAATAAGGGTACACATTTGCTAAGAGTGTTGCACCAATGCTGCTCAAGTAGCGAGCAATAGGTACCATAAAATTCATGGTGTTCATAGCAAAAGTCCCTGCTGAAGGTGGATAAGATACACCCATCATCGATGTTTCAACTGAAGTAGAAACCTTGATGTGGTGCCAAAGGCCTCCAATGCTTAATGCGTTGTGCAAGTTTTGTATTGTTGGGAGGACATATTGTGCATAATCTCCTGGGATAACTTCATTTCCAACAACTATATATCGAAAGTGGACATCAGGCTAATAAGACCTGATGTTCTTTTGGACCCAATCTTGTGCTGCACTATAGGAATTTGCAAGCCTTTGAATATCCTAATCTGCCACTCCAACCAGGACTCAAATGCTAGACCCTTGAAGTTCTTGTAATACTATATGATTTGTACATGGCAACTACTTCCCTTGGTAAGGTAAGTTGTCACCAATCAATCCATTGCATACTCCAATAGAAAAACCACCTTAGGAAAATAATTAAAAATCAATTTAGCACTTATTACTTAACACTTAAGGTATCCCATTTAGCTTCGGGTTCAACCTCCTGTTCATTTCATTGGGAAAGTGTGTGGACTCTTCACCTAGTCAATAGAATAATTCTTTTTGAAAAATACTAAAATTATTATCAATTTTACAACAAAAAAATTTATAAATTGAAGTGATAATGAACCTGACTGGTGCTATATCAATATTATAATAAATAAATTTTCTACCTTCTCATATTTGAATTATAATTTTAATGTAATAAAATTTATAATATCCCTAATGTGGGGTCATAGAGCCCAGTAATATATACTCACCTTTTGTACTGGGCCTGAGGCTCATGTTGAGGCCTGTAATCGCATATGAAGAAGATAGTGGAGATCATGACAACCCAGGAAATTGTGCCGAGGACAATTCTGTTCTCGACTAGCCAAAGCCGAGATAGAGGAAAGGTGATTCACCGACAAAGACAATTTTCCAAAGCAGCCCAAGGAAAAAAGATAGGTACAGTAAGTAAGCACATTGGAGCATGACAGTAGAGCAATTCCAGGAAAAGTTGCTGCCCCCACATTAAATGCTCCACAACCAACACTCTGGCCGCATTAATGTGGAAATGATATCTGAGCAGTGGCTTTCCAAACAGATAGCTACTACCTAAGAGCTTTTGGGAAGGGATTGATATGACAAAGACCAACAGCAACAGATCTGACCTGCACGTGTATGGTGAAGATGAAAGATGAAAGTAGTATATAAGGAAAAAAGAGCTCCGAGAAAAAGGATCGGAGATTTCACTAGAGAAAACACTATAGTGATCTGAGCTAACTTTGTAACCATTGTCATTAACACTCAAGAAATAATAAGTTGAAGCTCCTCAGATTAGTGTCGAGGATTGAATCGCTTGTCCAAAATCATATTTGTTTCACTTATTCATTCTTTAAATCATCTTCAACTGTTGTTACACTCATTAAAACCCAATTTTTCTATCCACTCTCTACAAATTTATGTTGTTGGACTCACTGGGCTTGAATTCACCTATCCCTTAGGAGCAGTGCATAAACCCAGTCCCTACACCTAATATTGCTTGTTACATTTATGTCTTTATTGCTTGTTCATTGTAATTTATCTTTCCAAAAGTAATTTATGTATTCTTTGGCAATTTTGTTATGGTTTTCCTTTTCTATTGTATCGCGCCTGTATAATCCTAACTTTAGTATAAGCTTTCAACATTGAAACTCTCAGATACTAACATAAAAACTTGTGAGAAATAAGCTCTGACAACTCAATACATAAATGAAACGAAAGAAAAAGAGCATTGGTCAAATACAATTTCACATTGGCCCCATTTTAGGTTATAAATATACTAGTATTTAGAAGGTAGTGTGTATATAGTACAACTAAAATACATACATTGAATAAGAGTTTATAAAAGCTCACTTGCTAAGTTTGGTCCGACTGCTAAAAGAATGAAGAAGCCAAGACGTAGCGGTCGAAAGTTGATGGCCATTATTGGAAGGATTGTCGTATGACTTTGAAGCATTATACTTTTTTTTTTTTTTTTGAGAAAGTTGAAGCATTATACGTGTAGGGGTTGTTAGAAATACTGAATGAATAATTGTATTGTATTTCACAAAGAAAGAATATACACGAGTGCCTTTATATAGGAGACATATAAATGCAGTACAAATAAGAGTGTAGTACAAAAATGTGTACTATACAAGTAATCTAGTTGGGCCTAAAGTCCACAACACTATACACGTTAACAGCCCCCCTCAAACTTAAGGTGGATGTGAGACCAATTTGAGGTTGTCAACAAAAGTACGAAGGCGCCTCTTAGGATGTGACTCGGTGAAGATATCTGCAAGTTGATCATTAGAGGAGACTGAGATCAGCTTGAGAGCACCATGGAAAAGATGATAATGAATAAAATGACAATCGATCTCGATGTGTTTAGTCCGTTCATGGAAGACATCATTGTGAACAATATGAATGGCACTCTAGTTGTCATATAAAGAGGAGTAGCAGAGGATGTAGACACACCTAAGTCTTTGAGAAGCCATCGTAGCCAAAGAATCTTAGATGTGGTATCAGCAAGGGCATGATATTCTGCTTCAGTACTGGAGCGGGCCACATGAGTTTGTTTCTTACTTCGCTAAGAAATCAGAGAAGAACTAAGAAGAAAGTAATAACCAGTGGTGGACCTGCGATCAATGGGATCTCCTTCGCAATCAGCATCAGAAAATGTACGGAGAATAAAAGGAGACTGAGCAGAGTAGAAAAGACCATGGAAGAGAGTGCTCTTTAGGTATCGAAGAATGTGCAGAACAGCAACATAGTGAGTCGATCGTGGAGCAGACAAATACTGGCTCACCTGGTGAACAGCATAGGAAATGTCTGGACCAGTGACAGTGAGATAAACTAGGTTGCCAACCAAGCGTCTATAAAGAGAGTGATTAGACAATAGTTTTCCCTCTGAGGGAGTCAGATGCGCATTAAGCTCAACTAGAGTGTCAACAGTCTTGCTATCAGTAAGTCCTGCTTGAGACAAGAGTTTAGAAGCATACTTGGCTTGAAGAATATAAAGTCCATTTGTAGAATGAGTGATTTCAAGACCCAAGATGTAGCTGAAATGTCCAAGATCTTTCATCTCAAACTGCTGACTGAGAAAATTCTTAAGTTCTTGAATGCCACTAAGGTCATTACTAGTTATGATCATATTATCCACATACAGGAGAAGTAAAATAGTGTCTTTGCTAGTGCGACGAAGAAATAAGGCAGAATTATAATGACTGGCCATGTAAACCAAGTAAGAGATGGTAGAGCTGAATTTGGCAAACCAAACTCGTGGAGCTTGTTTGAAGTCATAAAGTGCACGTCGAAGGTGACAAACCTTGTTTGAGTCAATAGAGAGACTAGGAGGAGGTTGCATATGCACTTCTTCACTTAAATCCCCATTAAGAAATGCATTTTTGACATCTATCTGAAAAAGGTTCCATTTACTGGCTGTAGCAACAGCTAAGAGGGTACGAACAGATGAGATACAAACAACCGGAGCAAAGGTCTCTTCATAATCAATTACATACTCCTGTATAAAACCTTTTGCAATAAGACGAGTTTTGTAGCGCTCAATAGACCCATCAGAGCGAGTCTTAATTTTATAGATCCACTTACAACCAACCACAGATTTCCTGGGAGGGAGTGTCACCAAATCTCAAGTATGGTTTTTAGATAATGCATAAAGTTTCTCTTTCATTGCAATCTACCATAAAGGGTCAATGGAAGCCTCACTATAGGTGTGAGGTTCGTGTAGTGTAGCAAAGGTAGTGTAACAATGATAGTCAAGTAAATGTGCAAAAATAGATCTTACCCGAGTTGAGTGACGAGGTAGAATGTCTTGTGCAAGATCTTCAGGCGAAGTAAGAGTAGGGGACCCAAGCGTTAGGTAGCTCATCTTCAACCTGTTCATTTGGTGGTTAGACAGAGAAGTCTACAAGAGAATCAGAAGTAACTACAGGAGGATCAGGAGCAGCTATAGAAGGAATATGTGCCTCATTTGGAAAAAGATCTAAGACAGAGGAGGAAGATAGGGAGGCACGAAAGTGAGAGAGCTCGACAAAGAGACGATGTTCCCAAAAGACAACATTGCGGGAGATACAAAGACGATGAGAGACAGGATCATAACACCTATACCCATTTTGAGTTTCGCCATAACCAAGAAAACAACAAAGCCTTGATCGAGGCTCAAATTTGTTATGCTGTGACTGAAGAAGAACAAAACAAGCAGAACCGAAGGAGTGAAGGTGGTGATAGTCTGGAGGTGACCCAAAAATGTGCTCATATGGAGTTTGATTTTGGATAACAGGACTCGGAATGCGATTAATAGTATGAACAGCATGAAAAGCAGCTTCACACCAAAAAGGAGCAAGAACTTTGGCAGAGAGAAGGAGAGCACGAACAATGTTAAGAATATGATGAAATTTTTGTTCGGCTGTACCATTTTGCTGAGAGGTACCTGGACAAGTTAGTTGATGAACAATGTCATAGGAATGCAAAACAGCTTGGAAAGCATATTGAGTGTATTCAAGAGCATTATCAAATCAAAAAATTTTGATGCGTCTGGAAAACTGAGTTTCAACCATTTTTGCAAAATTAGAATATACTTCCAATAATTCAGAATGATGTTTCATATTAAAAATCCAGTTATAGTAAGAGTAATCATCAACAAAGACAACAAAATATCTAGACCCACTAATACTAGAGACAGAGGAAGACTCCTAAACATCAGAATGAATAAGGTCAAAGATATCAGTAGATATTGATTCACTAGTATTGAAAGACAAAACTGGTTGTTTTCCTAATTGACATGAAACAGAATCAAAATTTTCTGTAGACACTGAACCTAACAAACCTCTAGAAGCCAATTGTTGTACTTGAGAGGAAGATGCGTAACCAAGTCGAGCATGCCAAAGTGTAAGGGAAGGAATAGAAGAAATTGCAGCAGCTGCAGCAACAGAAACAGGAGCAACAAGTGGAAGACGAAAGTTGTCCACGAGAAACATACGCCCAACTCTGGAACCAGTCCCAAGCTCCTATCCCGTCCTAGGATCCTGTACAATGCACCCAGAATAATCAAAGGTAACGCGATAACCCAACTTAGCTAATTGTCCCACATAAAATAAATTATAAGAAAGATTAGGAACATTAAAGACTCCAAGAACTGAAAGGTTGGAGGTTGAAACTGAACCTATACTATGACCAGACATTGTGGAACCATTTGCTGTGCGAATATTAAGAGGGTGCGGTGCAGGTTTAAGATCAAAAAATAAAGACGAGTGAGGTGTCATGTGATTGCAACAAGCAGAATCCATAAGCCAAAAGGTAGAAGACATACCAGATAAAGTTGAGAGAGAAGAGGAATAAAATGTATTACCAACCATACGAATGACATTGACGATGATATTTATAAGGTCATCTCTGGAAATAGAGAAAGTGGATCCAGAAAACTAAGACTATGCAGAGACGGGAACCATGGGTTGGAAACTCTCAATGTTAGCAACTATAGTAGTAGAAATGGAAGTAGCTGATTTGTTGCGTTGATAGCAAGTCTCAATATTATGGCCAAAACACTTGCAAAAATTGCAAAAACGCTTGTTGGATTGTTGGCGACAATTGTTGCAAAAGGAAGAAGACTTGTCCTTATTCTTCATTTAGAACCAAAATATGCAAAAATGGACTGCGAAAATGAAATCTACGCGAAAAACAGGGTAAGGAGCACCTGGACTGCAAAAAGTCAACTCTGGCCCAAAGTCAACAGTCAAACCTAGTCAAAGTCAACAGAAACGGTCAACAGATGACGTCAGCATAATAGAAGATGACGTCAGCAGATGTGTCGCTAACGTAAGCAGGTGACGTCAGCTAGGGCTAACGTGGCAGTAATGATGTCAACAAGTGTCCCAGTGGCGCGTGTAGCACGTGAGGCGTGTGGATCAGCTTCGCTGAAGCTTTTATTGGTGCGTGAGGACGCATGGGCTATCTGGTGAAAGTGATTCTTTCTCGAAGATGCAGATTGGAGAAGGACGATTCTTATGGTGTCGGCGGAAACGAGATTAGAGCAACCCTAGTGGCGCGTGGAGCGCGTTGAAGTATTGATCGAAAAGTTAACAGGCGCGTGGATGGTCAGATGTGGATGTTTCTAGCGGCGATGTGTAGGTCAAGTGAATAGTTACACGGTGATATGTCTTATGTCCTAATTGGAGGTCAGAGGTGATATATCTGATGATGGCAGTGGTTTTGGCGGTAGAGGAGTAGCTTCTGGTGGTGGAGATTCAACCCTGAGGACCTCTGACGATGGGGAGCAACCGGGAGAAGGCACAGAAAGGGTTTACTGACCACAGAAGTTGAGGCAACGGAAAATACCGACAAAACAAGACTGCAAGACACAAGAAAATTAGAGCGGTGGCTCTAATACCATGTTAGAAATACTGAATGAATAAGTGTATTATATTTCACAAAGAAAGAATATACACGAGTGCCTTTATATAGGAGGTATATGAGTATAGTACAAGTAAGAGTGTAGTACAAGAATGTGTACTATACAAGTAATCTAGTTGGGCTTAAAGTCCACAACACTATACACGTTAACAGGGGTAAAGGCCTAAAACCGGTATTGGGCCTTGGGCCTTGGCCGAGAATATGGGTGATCCGAGGACGATTAAATAGTAGTTAATGGCTTAAGCTCAAACCTTCATGAGCATGATATGACTAGGAAGGTGGTCCGAGGAGGAATACCTCCTCAGACAAGTTAAACACAGACCAAATATGGATCCCATTGATCAAATTGACCTTCCAGGAAGTTCTAATGATAGGACGTGCGCCATAAACGTACAAGAAAGATGGGAACCTAAAAATATCTAAGGGTAAGTTGCTACCACTGCATTGAATGCACTGCAGCTACTTTTCTGACTACATTTATGTGGAGAAGACCTCTAAACAGTGTTGCTTTGGTTTCCGCAACTCACAGAAAGCCAAAGAGAGTGTCTGATAGGACAAGTACTCAAATAAGGGCTTAGATGATCAACAAATGGAAGATCAAGATTGTTTAAAGAGAGTTATATAATGTAAGAGACCCTCCATGAGGAGGGAGATCGAGAAAAATAGAGAAGAGGCACTATAACAATCTAAATTGCACTTGTAATCTGTTTAACCCATTTATACGAAAACTTATCTCCTCGAACAACGAATTTATTCAGCTCTATGTTCCTTGTTCTTGCTTAATCATCTTCTACATCCATAGTAGCCGTTATCAAATTCATTAATACCTAATTCTTTGACCCATTCTCTACAAATTTATTGTACTGGGCTCACTAAGCCAACATCCTATACATCTTGAGTTTGGGCTACAAAACGTGTCCCTACAATACTTAATCTGCAACAATAGCTTAATTAAACTTAATATATATATATATATATATATGGACAAGGATATATAACCGGGCAGGTTTAAAGCTTGTGCAGCTGAAATTATTCGAGTCTTGGGAGTAGTTGGCAACGCAATTTGTGTGCAGTCTTCATCTGGTTCCGTCGTTTTCTAAATACTGGTTGACCCGTGCTTTGCACGAATTTTTTTATTTGTAAATGTGTGAATATTAGTCTTTAGACAATTATAGTGTTTTTTTTTCATTACATAAATTAATATTATATTATTATAGGGTTGAATTTGTTTGCTTAATAGAAGTTTACATTTGAAAATTAAATAACTGCTTAGCTGACGTTCTCCTTCTTTAGCGAGTCTACCTTCAATTAAATAATTTTTTTTTCATTGTTATTTACCCAAATAGTTAGTGGACATTTTTTAAAACATAAATAAATGTATGTTTATGCAATTTATATGTAAACTATCAAACATATTTCATAGAAAAGAGGAAAGAGAATAAAAATTAACAACTCAATTACAATTTTAAATTCAATCTAAAATATGTAGGTGGTAGTAAACTATAGTTTCCATCACAATTAATTAACAACACATATTCTTGTGTAAATGAAATGCAATTGCTTTTATGAGCGTGCTCGATCAATGTTCTCTAGACTTCAAGCATTTGGTTATTGATGAAATTAAGCATCAGATGGAAGGGCCACAACACAAGAACTAAAGAACCAAGGGTGCTCATAAGATGAACAAAATTCTGGTTTGAAATGTCTATATATATAGAGTTTCTAGGGTATACAATGGAAAGGCAATTCCAATTCTCTCCCACCGTGCATGTTAAATGAAGTACAATCACTGGAAAATAAAAATTTTAACCCAACCATCATCTTTATCTTGAGAAAAGTCTGGTAAAGAAGTTTCCTGATTTTGACCTCTCCAAACATGCTACATGAACATATCTTCCAAGCTTGTCCACTTGCCTCGCCTCACCCTTAGTATCTTTCTTGCAAACCTTGCACGTTTTGTCAACCCAACCATCTTCAACATATTGCCCATCCACTAGAATCAAATAGAAAGAATAAAGATTATGAAAATTACCTCCGTGTGAAAGATTTATCAGGGTACTAACATATAAGGTAGATCTTAATTAGTTACTGCCAGTAATTTAACTTCAGGTTGGTACTAGAATACTAGTATTAAAGAAACCAATATATTGGCTTATTTTAGGTAATCACAGGACTAAACTCATAAAAAACCTCTAAGAGAGACACAGTCAAACTCAAACTCAAATATAAAGTGGTAAATACTAAATAAATTTTGATTTAGGAATTATGCAAAGTAATAAGAATTGACATCATTGGAGGCAGATACTAAGCAAAGAATTAGTCACACAAATTGATGAGTCCAAAATTAGTACATTGCTAAAGCAAAATTGTGAATAGTTGTGGTTCATACCCTCAACATAGGACTTGAAAAAATCCTTGTATGTCCCTCCAATTTTCCTTCTTAGAGCCCCATACTGCATGAATTGAAAGACCCAGTTAGATCATATAGGTTGCATGCACACATAGCCCTATAAGTAACATGCAAAATCAAAATACACAAGTGCTAATTACACACACACACACACACAATGGCACACAAAATATATCACAAATGATGAGTTTTAATAAGCCAAAATCACCTGTTCCCTATTCATTCTCCCTCCAGACCTGGTGAACTCTCTAGCCTCGTCCAGAAGCTGAGCATCCTCAGCAGATCTAACTTGAGAAAAATCGAGAGCTTCGGTTATATTACCAAACAAAGATTGGTTACTCTCTTTGGCTTCTTCCTTCTGATCATCCTTCTCTGATTTAGCTGAAACTGTGAACTTAAACTTGTTGAACCTGACCCTGTGGTTAGACAAGCTTTGTGCAACTCCAAAATTTGAAGGGAGATTGCCATGTGGTGTCAAGGGAAGAGTTCTCAGCCCCATGTTTATGTTTACTTCCCTTAGCAGAAGCTGTTGTACTATGTTCTCTACGCAGCTATGCTACCTGTTCGGCTGTTCCTTAAATGTTGGGGTAGGGATAATTACGTTCTGCTTGTTTGGACCATTAAATTACAGCCACGTACTGTTCAATATAGCATGGTCGCCACTCAGCAAATCTGGTGGCTAGTACAAGACTACGTGGTGCTCTACCAGACTATTATAGTTTGAGAGGAGCATTTGGTTTTGCCCTTGGGTCAGTCATTGATTGAAGACAGAAATATCTTTGATAGAATCCTAGTGCTTTAGGTAAATTCTTTTGATTCTATCTTAAATTCTTGGACTAAAAGTCATGTGGCTATAATGACCAATCCAGAATAATATATATATATATATATATATATAACCTTCCTTAATATTTTTTATTAGTACAACCAAGCGATTTTTTTTTTTTTTTTTAGAGTTTTAACTTATAGTGTCCGCTCCTGATGATATATCTTTTATCATCAGATATAAACACCAATCAGTTTTTGGTGTAAGCACCTCAAATCTCTTATACAACCATCAGAAACTTTGCCAGTTGAGCTAATTGAAACTCACTACAACCAAATGATTGAATCCAAGTAATTGTGACTCAATTTTGTCCTAGATTTATACTGTATTATTGTCTTCCTTTCATTTCTTTTAGTTTGTTATTAAAAAGAATTAAAAAGAAGGGGAGAGGGCAAAATTGGTTCCTATTCAATTCAGTTTATGGACTTTTTGGTGTTTAGTACGTTTAATTGTTGGTTAATCAGGTTGATCACAAAAATAAAGACACTTCTTTTTTTTTCTTTTTTCTTTTTTGCTAAAAAAAATTTGCAAAAAAAAATAAAGACACTTTCAATGAAAAATGTTTTACACTTTCATTTGCAATCCTTTTATTTTCTTTCTGACTATAACTAATGAACAAAGTCATTTTGGAAAGTTTCATTTATTTTTCCAAAAGTCAAATCCCAAAGGGACTTTTTGCATTTTATCCAATAAAAAAAAGGTGAAATTCAATTTAAACCCTAAAACAAGTTTATAAATAATAGAAGAGTCAAAGTATCTTTATTTGCAGTGACGAGTGTCAATGAGTATACATCGAAGCAAAACCATTTTAAAAAAACAAAACAAAACAAAATTCTAGAAACAAACATTCCCTTCTAGGACCTTAGACACCATATTTTCACTAGATCTCTCAAACTCCTAACTCAAAATGTTTCTCAAATTTCTGATCTCATTGAATCCTTTCCATTACTTGATGTAATCATAAGAAAAGCTTTTTGATGGTCTTTAATGTGTAGCTTTCAGTTTTGACAACAATGAATGTTGTTTTGTTGGGCTAGCATTCCGCTTTTAATTCAAACAAGACTAACATAAAATTCGGTCCAGTTCTCTAGGAGCTTCAAAGTGTCTAGGGAGTGTTTACTTGAGTTTTAAGTTAGTCTATGAGTTTTATTATTTTAATGTCCAAATTAGGACTCCGAAGGGTCCAAAACTTAGAAGAATGATTAAAATTTAAAAGTATAAAATCTATATAATATGATCCATCACATTCAAAGGAAAGATTTTGACTAGTGGAAAATTGAGTGTTTAGGTGTATCTAAGTCGTAAATGTCTGGAGTTTTCTTCTAAATCCGTAATTATCCTATAACTCTTACATAATGCAAACGTCTGCACATGACAAAAACATGATAGAGCACTAGGTTCTGAGCAAAAGGTGACAATACGTAATAATCTTATTTCTCTTACATGATGTTTCCCCCAGAAAATTCATGGTTTCCCCACCAGTCCAATATGAGTTTCATCACCTTGTAAACAAAAGCAACAAAACTAGTGTAACTCTCTTATATGCAAGGAAAAATAAATCAAACTTTCCAAAATGCTTCACCACTTTGTCAACTTGTCCACCCCCACCCCTCACTGTTATCCACCCCTCCATCGCTCCCACTAACGTCTTCAATCTCCCGTCACCAACCATTGCAGCCGCCACCACCAGTCGCCACTCACAATTTTTTTAATCTAAATTAAAAAAAAAAAAAATTATATATATTCCTGGGAGATGAAAAAATGTAGGAAAGTAGTAAAAAATAAGTTTTCATAGCATTTTTATAAACGCTATTAAATTTTTTTTTTTTTTTTTTTTTTCTGACGATCAAAATATTTTCCGTCAAACCGCTAGATTCTACATCACCTACCTTTAAGCTCGTTTGGAATAGCCTAAATTCATTGGTTTATTTCACTTTGAATATATATTGGATAAAACTACCCCTATAACTAGGACAAAAAAAAGGTCAAAATTTAAGAAATTTTCACATAAATTGGCTTTAAAAAGGATGCCATCTGCATTCCATAGCCAAAAGCAGTTTGGAGTTGGAAATCTTATTTACAAGAATTGCTAGTCGGCCTTCAACTTTCATCGTCAAGAATTTATCCAAGAATTTCTAGACAGCCTTTAATAGAATTTTTAAAATTTTATAGAAGCAATTTCATTTTTCCATAGAGTTCAATGAATGTGATGGCAATTGAATCATCTATGAAACCAAAGCTAGCTATGAAAGTAGAGTTAATATTTCTAAAATCCTCATTAATCCGCACAATCACTGTACTACCTTACATTCACACCTCTTCCAGGTTTATCTGTATGTGACATTAGCAAACAAAAGAAAGCTAGCTACATATGAGGCCTACACTACATAAACCATGCCAACCTCAAGAAGAGACACTGTTGGCACCTTGAGTGCCACATCTGGCCCTCTACAATTCCTCCTCAAGAAATTATATCCAAAGTCAATGGCCAGTCTCTTGAAGAGAGAAGAACCTTGCTTTGCTCGAACATGGGAATGCCCCAATATGAATGCAGTGCCTGCTTGTTGAGCTGCATAGAGATATGCAAGCTCTTCTTGCAATTGTGCGTCCACTTCAGTTTGCACATCAGTTTCAGACTCATCATCAATGGCAAACCTCACTCTTTTACCTACTGGTTCCATCTCAATAACATCTCTAACACTTTCTACAGTTGGGAACTCAATGGATACACTTTCTGGCTGCACATTCTCCTCAATCTCATAAGCTGGTGGCCCAGAGAATGCCACTGTTCCAATCACAGCTAATTTACTCTCACTGGATGATTCATTTGATCTTGATGCATCATCCCCATTGCAAGAATTAGTCCAATTCGTTCGATGCCAATCATAGCGAATGAAATCAGCTAGTCTTTCAACTAGCTCAGTTTCAAAGGAATGGACATCCTGATGCACATCACGATATCCATACCGGACAATACACCTATAGGACCTATGAGCCGCAGGACCAACACGGCCAACAAGATACCGCTCTGCAGGGGGCACATGTGGGACAGGAACTGATTTTACACACACAAAGATGAGTATACGGTGGAAGGCAGGGAGGTTAGTCACAAAGCGTGAGAAGTTAGCTGGAATACCAGAGGTGAGATCACTGAATACTAGACCAATTCCCGGCACCCGAGCAATTCCTAAGCTTGGTCCTAAGGCTAAAAGCCACTCTAATGAAACCTTGTTGTGAAGGTCGTATTCATATTTCTTGATGGTTGCATAGTGCCAAACAAACATGACAGTCATGAGGATCAGGGCTAGAAGGATGGGAAGCCAGGCACCCTCTTTGAACTTGGTGAGCGAAGCTGAGAAGTAGAGTAATTCAATAGAGCCAAAGAAGAGCAGGAAGGTGATAGCTATAATAGGGGGCTTTTGCCAACAAATGATGATAACCAAGGATGTGAGGCATGTAGTCACTAACATCACAGTCATCACTGCTAACCCTGCAACAAACAAGGAAAAAAAAAAATTGTTACTCTTATAATTGGAAGTAATTTAAATTAACCCATCCCTTCCTTTTAACCCAAATACACTACAAACATCTTCTCAACAACTATATATCATCCGAGTAAATGAAAAGTTAATTGATCTTTTGCACAAGGTTGAAGACTAAAGTGATGAATTTGAAAGTCATAAATGTGATGCAATGCTTTCCCCAGAAGATCTCAGTAGAAGTTGTCAATGATTCTTAAATAGAAGATGACCTTCAAACAATTCTCTCTGACGGTTCTGAGGGTTTTCATGATTTAGTTCAGGCTTAAGCTTGGGTAGAAATTTATAGAATTTGATGATAAGTTTCCTGTTATGATCCTGGCAAGAAAGATATAAAAGCATAACTTACCAGATGCATTCCCCATGTGTTTTGTGTCTCTGAATCCTATGGTCACAGCAATGCAGAGGATCATGAGCATCCAGTTGATCTCAGGGATATAAATCTGGCCATGTATCTTGTCAGAGGTATGAATGACCTTGACTCTTGGGAAGCAACCAAGTGATTGGCTTTGGTTTATGATAGAGAACGTTCCACTTATGATTGCCTGGCTTCCAACAACAGAAGCAAGAATGGCAACTACAAGCACCGGCCACCTCACGGGTGCTACACCCAAAAACTTTAAACCGTTAAGCCTTCCATAATAAGTAAAAATTCCTAGACAAGTACATGATTTTGGGTTGTTCGAAAATAACATAAAATGGACTTGTAGGCAGGTTTTTAATTGCCTATCCCATTCCATGTGTTAAAATACAGGCCCAACGGGCTTTAGGCCTATTGTGCTTTACTAACTTGTATTGCACTCCTATTGCTTGTACAGTACTCATAGCTTTGCCTATATAAAGGCAGTCCCTTGTACAATATTTTACACAATTCAATACAATAGACTTTCAATTTTTAACACTATGCATAATAAAATGCATGAATGATTGAGGTATACCTGGAACTGAGACATAGAAACTGATGACGTGGCTAGAGTGGTGATGCTGTGACAAGTAAGCAGCTTGACCCATATAAGCCAATATAAGTGCTGGATAAACCAGAAAGGTAAAAGCAATCTGCAATAAGAAGAGTAGTTAAACCCCACTCATTCATAGGCAAGTCAGACATTTCCATGGGTGACACTGGACAACATTACTAGAACCAAAGCTTGAAAGGATAAGTTTTTCACCAAAAGAAGAAGTCAGAGCTACCTGAATTGCAGTGTATGAGAAATGGCCAAGATCAGCAAACATTGCCTCTGAACCTGCATAATGTCATGTATACTTTTAGCTTAGCTAGACATGGTAAATTAGATTGCACCTCGAGAAGGGCAGTTTTCAGTGTTACTTGGCATGTTTCCCTGTTGAGTGTTGACGTGTCAATTTCAGATTACTTTCAGAGGCTGATAGTTGGAGGCCTTAACACAGTTCATACCATAGCCATCATCTAGAACTCATAAAATATGCAGGGGGGGATGGGGGGAAGCACTAGAAGACATGTGAATTTACCATGTGTTCGTGTTTTCAAATTTACCTGTGATGCACAACAATGTTCCACCCAAAGACATCCATCCACTTATCCTTGTCTTCTTCAAGAATATGAACATGTAATATGGGGAAAGAGCTTTGTAGATATGCGGATTCCAGTGAATTATATTGTATAAGCCAAGGGCACTGATGCATAGTAGCCATGTCAACACAATTGGTGCAAAGAAAAACCCAACACGATGTGTGCCGTAGTGTTGAAGCGCAAATAGACACAATAGTATGAAGCAAGTAATTGGAACCACCGCATCTGCAAATGGCAGCATAGTATAAATGTACAAGATAAAATAGATCACGTAAAACACACAATTTACTTACTGTTGGAATTTAACATAGTAAAATCTAATGCCATATATACCAAAACAGTATTTCAGTCACCACAATCATATTATACTTTGAGACATCCAAGGTATGAAATGAAAGAAATATAAATCATACTGATTAGGGGAGAATGAACGATGGTTTATAAGTGCCTTTGTAATCCCTGGAGTTATAGTACTCATACTAGAGTGAGTTTAGGACTTACACTTATGGGCCTCATCCTCTTCAATACACAAGACTCTGCCACTTTTGCAGGGTTTGGGAGAGATAATTGGTAGGTATCCTTATTCCATTTGGAAAGATTACTAGTAGGATTCAACGAGAAAAAACACCGCTAGGGCGGAGGGCACTTACCATTGCACGAAGATCCAACCATTATATTGTTTAATGCACTTACATACCTAAAAAGAAATTATTCAAACAATAACACTTTTTTCTCACTTAGTACAGAAAAAACACCCGAATTCCACATAAAATATTCCCTTTTATTCTCAGATGCAAACATCAGCGTGTTATGGGCATACTTATAAAAAACATTTTATCCTCGTTTGATTTGAACAGTATTATATTGTAAATTATATCCATATATAACCACTTTACATTTTTCAAGTCTCAAACCTTTGTCAACCTCATTGTGAAATAATTTATCCATATCTCCTTCTATAGAAAAGTAAAGTAGGTAGGACCATTAGAGGGGCAGGACATGATCGTTTTACACAAATTAAGCAATTTAGACGGTTCCCCCACCTCAGGCCAAATAGCTATTGTTCACTAGGTCAGAATGACAAAGCGGATCCCTATATCCAATTATCACTTTCAAAGATCAAAAACAGAAGGCTACTGATTGACTAAATAGTATTATCTCAACCAAAAAAATTGCAGACACGAGTATAATCAAATACAAAGTAATAATGCTATAAAACTATAAAAGCAGATTCTCATATAACACCCAGAAGGATTAAATATGATTGAAACAAGCAGAATTCGATATGCAAGAGAGTACAGGCTCATAAGCTTACACTGGTGGTGTTCCTTGGACATGGATAGCTCAAGGCCAGAAACCGCAGAGAAAACTACATCAAATAGAAATTAGATAGTCAACAAACCAAAATAAAAAATAAAAAACTATAATTAAATATTATCAGCACATTTATAACCAGAAAGTCTACCTGAAATGGCTGGAGTGAGCACTCCATCTCCAATTACCATACAAGTCCCAACAAGAACCAAGATTAGCAAAGCAGTGTGCAACCATTTGTACTTCTCAAGCACAAATTTCACCCTTGAACTGTTTTTCTTCTCTGGAGGCTGTTCCAGTTTATATGTAGAGAGTGCTTCATCTGCAACCTGTCTATTGGGTAGAAGGCTCACTCTGGCGTGCCTACATATCAATGAATAAAGGGCAAAAGTACCACCTGCAAAATTATTGTTCATGCATAAGTTACAAGTGACAACCTAAAGACTGGATGATATAGATATGGCTCATTTGTTCTTGTACTTACCCTCTCCATTGTCATCAGCTCGAAGTACTATAAAGACATACTTGAATAGAGGGATTAGAGTGAGAGTCCAAAAGACAAAAGAAAGAACACCAAAAATCTCTTCATTGGAATCTGAATGTTGAATATCTTCTGCAAATGTGCTTTTGTAGACATATAATGGGGAAATGCTCAGGTCCCCATATACCACACCAAGGCTTTGGTAGGATAAGAGGAGGGCTGTCTTCCAAGACTCCTTCTGAAACGCATTAAGCCACCAACATTGCATGAATTCAGTCAATTAAAGTAGTATATTATATGGCTACTGACTGTTTTTATGAACAAAAATTTCTACCAATAATTTTTGCCAAACTCTATTTGCCCCAGAAGAAGAAGAGAGGGACAAAGCCAGGGCAAAAAGAAGACACAAATTACACCAATACAAAGCAACAAACTGCACAAACCTTTGGAGTTTTCCAACACTTGCTATAATCAAGATCCATTTTTTGTCACCCCTCAAGTTATGATGTTGAGCAAAGTCACCTGCAGATCTGCGCTTAAAAAAATAGAAGCTGAAATGGCACTCTCAAATAGAATCAACTTTTTTCTGGAAAACAAAATTGAGGAATTTCAAGATGACACTTCCAATGACATTCGTCAAGCTCTCTACTTTAAATGCGCAAAAAGGAGATAGAATGACACATTCACCCACTTTTCAATGAACCCACATGACATCCATTCTTCTTATCACACGCTGGTCTTTATTATAGAAAATAGAGCACAATATTCCACCATTCACTAGAACCCAGGAAAAACAGCAAGATAACTCAAGGAGTTAGTTTTACCCCTACAACTAGTGGTGAAATTGTAAATTTCCAAATGATTGAAGCTCAACTACACTGAATTATTTAGACAGAGCAAAATAAATGTAGAAGGCCCCTCATTAATTTGCCCGGAAGTTTTGTTTTTAATTTTACCTTTTATTTTGTCGCCTTATCACCTTTTTTTTGGTTGATGAAAAGGGAAAATAACAAAGTACCTAATACCTCACCTTCGTCGAGACGACTAGTCCAGCACGAAAGTTTGTAAATTGTCCAAAGTTTTAACTCATATAAAGGACAGACGCTAAAAAAAACTCGAATGAACAGTTTTATATACATACATACAGAAGAGTTTCAGTTCTCACACGGAAAATAAACCGAACGGTTCTAAGTTAATTGATGACAATGAAAAGGCACATTCACGTGATTCAACGACAGTTACATGAGCAAAACAATCACACCAACTACAACTCAACTAGTGCCCTCGAAATGAAGCTGGTTTCAATGACCGTTTATCTTTTATCATACCCAACCCCTCTCTCTCTCTCTCTCTCTCGCACACACACACACATGAACAAGTTTACAACTTTTCCTAATTTAATAGTTTTGTTAGGCAGCATTCTGTGAATGAAAGATGATACATCACTTTCCACATACCCACCAATCTTCATTCTCTTTCCTCTAAAGCTTCTTGGGTGGATAAGAAATAGAAAAAAGAATGGAAAAGAAAAAATCAAATTTTGGCAACTGGGGTAAAATAAGATTTAAGTAACTTAAAAGGAGTGGTTAAAGGTGGGAAAAAAAAAAAGCTTCATGAAATGCGCTAAAGTCTAAAAGAGAGCATAATCATATATGTTTCTTTGAAAACTTACCAAAGCTTATTTTGTCTGAAATGGCGTGATTAATGAAGAATAAGATTTGGTCCATAAAAAAAAATAAATAAATAAAAAGATTAGGTCCATAAAAAATAAAAAAGAGTAGGACTATCTTGCAGACAAAACCATGTGAATCACAAAAGTTCATGAGAGCTGAACAATACCAAAATGTACTGAGCACCAGCTTTTCCTAAGACCTTTATCACAACATGCATTAAAATCTCTCAAGCTTATTAAGCCCTGCCCCTTCCACTGCCTCTGCCAGTGGCCTACCCTTTCTGATCCACTTTGTCCTTTTTAGCTTTTCGGCTCCACTCCATTATCATCATTTTTCATCATGTCGATCAGAGCTAGAAGATAGATATTTAGATATATAGTGAGGAGTGACGTTCAATTTTTCACATTTATCTGGAAGAATCCCAAGCACATTATTATAGCAAACTCTGTACTACTATACCTTCCATTTCCACCTTACATTTTAACACGCCAAGTTGGTATCCAAGAAAATCTTTTTCCTCAAATAACAGTCTAATGTCAAAGTAACGTAACTATGGTTAACTCCAGTACCTTTTAAAAAGAATTTTTTTTTATTTTAATGAAAAATTATCACATCACTCACTAATTAAATAAAAGGTAAAGAATAAAATTTATTATCACTTGTTATTATATATTTAAAACAAAAAAATATGTCCAATTAAAAAAGTATTGGAAGTAAGTTAAACTTTTTTACATGTATACTAGCAAGCAAATCTTAAAAAAAAATAATAAATTCAAATTCAAATTTTGTTTATGATATAAAATTGGATGATTATGACAATTATTAATAAACATTTATTTTGATTGTATTTTTATATGAAATATGATATTTATGATATTTATTAATTGGTATTTATTATTATTATGTTTTTATATGAAACTATTTAATAAATAATTATGGTTTTTTAATATATATTTATAAACAATTGTGTTTTTATATTAGACTATTTTTTTATCATTTAATTTAGGGATTAAATTTATAATAGAATTTAAGTCCAAGTAAATACATATATTAAAATACTGACATGTAAAATCTTGACAACACAAAATTTTATGTGACAAAATATTATTAGATCAATCAAAAGTCCAATATCTTATCTTCGGTCGGTTATATATATTATTATAGATTATAAATATGAAAATAATTACACAAATAATGGGGTACTAAGAAAGTAAGGATACAAGTGGTTTTCTTTAGCTCAATAGGTAAAGTCTATTGTTCTCGAATAAGAGATATGATGTTTAATCTCTACATATACAAAAAATTAATTGGTAGTTTGTTCCGAAAATAAAAAAACAATCATTAGGAATGGACGTCATAAGTTAAATCCTATCGTATATATAAAAAAATTAAAATTGAAAAAAGTCAGTGTAGGGACTGGGTTCGAGCACTTCTATTATTGGATGAGTGAACTCAAGCCCAACTAGCCCAATACAATGAATTTGTAGAGAATGGGTTTAAGAACTAGGCCTTAAAGGGGATTACAACAACTAAACATGGTTGTGAGTGGATTGCATAACAAGGTAATGGATTTAAAGTGTAAACCTCTGTTCCTTGGCTCTCACCTGAAGGACTTGTAGTTCTTGTTACTTTTCCAGTGCCTGGTTACAAAGGCCTCTATTATGATACCATTTGCTACCGTGTTTTCTACTCCTAATTGCTCCTCCTTTTTCCAGAAGGATTTCTCACATTATATACCCCCTTTCAGTTGATCTTGACCCTCCATTTATTGATCATGCAAGCTACTATTTGAGTGCTTGTCCTATCAGCCACCTCCTTCAGCTTTCTGTAGGCTGCAGTAGCCTAGCTAATACTGTTCAGGGGTCTTTTCCCATTAATGCGGCCAGAATGTTAACTGTGAGCATTTAATGTGGAGGTGACATTTCCTCCTTGAATTACTCATCCACCATGCCCCCATGGCTGTTCCATTGTACTTATTTTTTTTCTTGGGATGCTTTGGGAGGTTGCCTTTAGTGGTGGGCTGCTTTCCCCTTTTGTGATCTCGGCTGGCCGAGGACTAGATCATCCTCGGCAATATTTCCTGGCTGCTTGGGCTTCCTACTTTCATCCTCGGATGTTTCTACCTTCTCGGCGTGGGCCTTTGGGCCTAATACGAAGTGGGCCGGGGTTGCCAAATTCTTAGGCCCCACAGTCAGGATATAGACACGTCACAACACAACACAACGATTCTTGAAAATTTAAGACACAATGAGAATATGACAATTAATTAATATCTTTAAATATATTTTTTTTATAAACATTTTTTTTGTTTATTGTAAGTTTTCAAAATAAATAATAACCATCAAATTTTTAAAAACATTCATAAAATCAAATGTTTTTTTTCAATATTTTATAAATGAATATATTGTTTCCTCCTATTACACACATGCTGGATGTTTTGATGTGTTCAACATGAACACACCAGTAATTTTAAAGTGTCCATACTTTTTTAGATGGTATGACACTCTTATATCGTATTATTACACAAGTGTAAGTTGATTTCATAGTTCTATTTATACAAGTTACCAATATTAGTACTTCCTTGCTTGGACTTTTGAATTAATGAATGTTTTCAGATCTACATGAATATGTGCACATGAGGAAGTTCAAACTCAACACTTATGACTTGTTTGGAAGCTTAGAGAGGGAGGAGAGTAGAGTGGAGTAAATGGGAGGAGAGTAGTGGGGAATGGTTCTCCTCTACTTTGTTTGGATGTTTTTAAAATTAGTAAGGGGAAGGAAGTAATTAGCCCCTCCCCTTATTTGGATGTTTTAAAAATTAGGATAGAGAGAAGAGGAAATGATTTAAATAGACAAATTTACCCCTATTTGAAAATTGACTTGCAACATAGGTCTATGATTAATTTGTTAGAAATGGTAAATTAGGGAATTTACTTGAACAATAATTTATCTACTCTACTCTCCCTCCAAATCTCTCCAATTTTTGGGAATTAAAAATGAGGGATTAGAGAGAGTTGAAATCACTCCAAACCCCTCTCTCTTGTTCCTTAAAAACTTCCAAACAATGTAATTGGATTACTCTCCATCTCTCTACTCTACTCCCCCTCATTTTTTAAACATCCAAACATGCCATTAGTGATCAATCCTCTGACCCCTTGACAAGCTCTAAGACAGTAGCGGCGCCACCCAGGACCACCCTGACCTGGAATTTTTTTTTATATATATA
The DNA here is from genome assembly GCA_023621385.1 of Quercus gilva. Classification (NCBI taxonomy): domain Eukaryota; kingdom Viridiplantae; phylum Streptophyta; class Magnoliopsida; order Fagales; family Fagaceae; genus Quercus; species Quercus gilva. The sequence goes on along the minus strand of CM042480.1, from coordinate 69,589,343 downwards.
ATAATTTAAAATATTATATTTATTTACTTTAAAAAAAAAAAATTGGGACAACCCTGAATTTTTTTATGCCAATAAAATTAAATTTTGGTCCATAATTTGAGCAACTTAACAATATTGGGGTTTTTCAAGCAAAAAGGGAAAACTCAAAAAAAAAAAAAAATTGAACTAAAATATGTAGAAAAAAAATTGAAACTAAAGGGGCATTGGCTTGATTCTTTGACTAACAACACAATTTCCAACCTTTTATTATTATGTTTTTTCACTAGACATATATTACTTCCCATTTTTTTAATTTTTTTCCTCTTATTTATTCTTATCCACACACACGTCTTCGTGTGTGTTTGGATAAATTATTTTTAGCCAACTTATTTTACTATTCAACTTATTTTTGCTCTCATTCATGACCCACTGCACTTTTTAGTACTATTCATGGACCTTATTGTACTATTTCAGCTAACTTTTACCTTTATCTACAATATTTTTAGCAAAAAATTTTCAATTTTAACAAAATAAGCACTTCCTAGACACTTTTACATTTACATTTTAAATTTTATTACATCTTCATTTACACTTTTACATCTACGTTTTGCCTTTCTCCTTGTTCGTAACTTTTGTTCTTCTACCAGTACCAGTGCGATAGTGTCTCTTCTTAAGTTTTGAGTTTCAAATTTCTCAATATGATTTTTTTTTAAGCTGTACATGTACCTTTGTTCATTTCTTTTCTTTTCATTCTTTTTCCTTTTGAGATTTTTCAGTGTACAGAATGTAAATTTGTTTTGGTTTTAAGAACAATTTTTTTTTTTTTTTTTTTTTTTTAAGCACAACCTTCATGCCAACCAAATCTTAAATTTCGACCGGTATTTGCCGAAACGTCTCAAAACACCTGAGATAGACCAAAATGACCTGAAATTTTTTCAAAGTGGAATAGGGTGAGTTACTGTTTCAGTTTGTTTACCAGCACAGTATTTTCCGGCAATTCCGGTCAGAATGGAATGAAATTAATAACATTAAATCAAACATAATTACCTAAATACTAGAATAAAATAAAATTGTGTAATTTATACTTCTTAAAAAAACACCCTAAATAAAATTCCTAAAAGCACCACGCTCAAAGATATAATTCATATACGTAAGCCTGAAGATCTGAGAATAAGAATGAGCATGAGCCTGCTTTTTTAACCTTTTTGTTTTGTTTTTTTGTTTTTTTAGATATACTATAGTTTGAGAGTTAAAGACATTGGGGAGAGTGATAATTTTGGCTGTATTTTGTAGCAGATTAAATGAACGGTTCAGAGAATGACTAATAGTCCTCCACCTGACCGACAACACTGGATGTCCTAAGCAAAAAACATTACATTGTTTTACTAAAAATTGAACAACAAAGGAAGGGGCAAGAGGATAAAGTCAAGGATTTTGATTCCTTGTGTAAAATGCTCACAATATAATTCACATTCACATGAGAGGGAATATTGCACTTTAAAATATTTAATGTCTTTTCTAAACTTTTTTTTTTTTTAATTTTTTTTATAACAATCACAACTTTTTATCTTTAATCTTTAATATTTGTTTGTTATAACTTATTTTCATTGATATAGTAGACTTCAAAAATAACTTAAGCAAAAAGTACAACTTTTTTTTTTTTTTTTAACTTTTATGCTTTCCTAATTAATGATGGTAAATTAGTAATGAATCTGAAAAATATGTTTTATTATTATTTATTAAAAAAAAACTTGGACCATATATCCTTTGTGTCATTGCTATTCATTCACTATATGTGCCATGCCTAAAAACCAACCACATAAATAGAGTATAGTTTGCGTAAATAATCAATTATGTGTCCTAGACTAGACTAGACTGCCCACGACAATCTGTCATCATTTGTGGATCAAAATCCTCTATTTTTATTTATTTTATTTTCAACAGAAAATCCTGTGTCTTTTTAGTATCACCGTTTGAAGGGAATAATTAATGAGAGAAAAAAGAAAAAGAAAAAAAAAAAAAGAAAAAAAGAAAAAAAGAAAGAGACGTGGTTGGTTTGTAGGCTTTAGAACATAAAGGAAGTGCAAGGCAATGTGACAGAGGATTTCACTCATATATTATCTTACCTAACCTAAACTACTGTACAAAAATAAAATAATCCCAGCGTAAGCACTAAGCCTATCTTCTTCTTTTTTGGTAACAAAGCACTAAGCCTATCATATGGGCTAGTTTCCACTCTAATGATTTAGCCTAAAACTAGTTCAGTCATTAGTGGGACTTCTATTTGAAGGAAGAGAAAATAATAATATCATATCATATAGTGTTTTTTTTTTTTTTTTTTGAGAAACATCATTTCATATGGTTTAGTATGAGTAAGTCGCAGAATTTTGTTACCCCATAATTGGGACTAAGATTCACCCACTAACTATATAATAATTATTTATTGGGAAGAACAAGAAGTTCAATCTTATTACTATGCAAAACCAAAACCACCAAAATTTTATAATTATTAGGGGTGTGTTTTGGTAAAAATTAAAAAATCAGCTTATTTTACGATTTAATTTATTTTTATTACTATTTGTGAGTCCTATTGCACTTTTTGGTACTATTTATGGGTTCTACTATACTATTTTAGCTAACTTTTATTTTTATCTACAGTACTTTTAATAAAAAAATTTTAATTTCAGCAAAATAAATGGATTCCAAATAAACCTTAGGCATCAAATTTAGTCATCACCCTATTAAATGGAAGGAGAAAAAAAGGAGTAGTAAAAGAGAGTAGAACAAAATTAACTAAAAATAAATTAATTTTATACTAAATCTACCATACTTTATTCTTTTCTCTTTTTTAATTTAAAGAGACAATTAATCTGATAGGGTCCAAAGGGGCCATTAATCTTGCAGTAGGTAGGGGGGTGGGGGGAAGAGAAAGTGGGCAAGCGTTGGGCCGCTACCCAATGTGATTGTCTTATTAGACTAAGTTAGGTAAGGTTAGGTTCCACAAAATATAAAAAGAAAAAGAACATAAAAAGGCAATTCAGCCCATTTCTCTTTCAATTTTCAGTGATACGTAATTCTCTCAAAGCCAAGAAACAAAAATTCCCTATTTACAAAGACAAATACTTCATAAACAGTCAAGTGTTATTGGGAAGCGAACTTGTTTGACTTCTTCATTTCAGATTACTGTTTATTTTTTTCAAATGAATGTTGCTGTGTTTGGTTGACTAAGTGAGCGTTAGCGTAGGGGCAGAGTGTCGTTTTGTGTGTGTTTGCGTTTCACTCGGCTGGTTGTTTATAGACCAATTAAGTGATGAAAAATATGTAAACAGTATTTTTTGTAATAAAAAATATTTTATTATAGCATTGTAGGGACTCTCTTTTTCACGCGACGTGGAGGTTCAGGATTTTTACCCCACCAAAGACTGACTTTGTAGTGTAAGGTTTGATACCTTAATCCCGCATCGGCGAGAGAAGTGTCCCGATACAATAAATTTATAGAGAGTGGGTAGAAGGACTAGAAATTAAGCGAGCGTTACAACAGTTGGTGCGGGTTTACAAGATCTTTAAATGGGATTTGGCTAAGTGTTCTAAGGGAAAGTTTGTCCTCGGCCCAGTCCGATGAGCTCTTTCTCCATCACTAATGAACATAGGGTTTCTCCTTTCTGAACCTCCAAACTCCCAACTTCCAAACCTCCCTTTTCTGGGGGTTCGTTCCTTTATATAGTCCTATTAAACGAATCTCTACCTTCCACTTGTTGATCATCCGAGCTTGTGTCTGAGAGCTTGTGTCTGAGAGTTTGTCCCATCAGCCGCCTTTCCAGTCCTTTCGTTAGTTGGAATAACCAAGGCATTACTGTTCAATGGTTAATTCCTCATTAATGCAGCTAGAGTGTCAGTTGTGTGCTTTTAATGTGGCGATGACAGCTCTTTTCTCCAATATCGACTGGCCGAGGACATGTTCATCCTCGGCAATGCTCCTGACAGTTTGGGCCCTCCCTGCTCATCCTCGGACACTGCATTGTTCTTGGCATGGGCCTTGGGCCAGACATGGAGTAGGCCGTGGTTGCCAAATCTTTGGGCCCCACAATAGTCCCTCAAAATTCTGCTGCCTGGCTCCTTAGGCGGGAAGGAGGATTTTGATGTCCTCGGGTCCTCGTCCTAGCCTGGTGAATCTTATCCTCCTGTCAGTACCAAAATCCTTTTAACTACTCTGGGAACGATCCTGATGTTTCAGTACCTGGGACGCACCTTCATTAAATTTTGGCGGCCCTATGTCCTCCACGTTCAACGATGTGATTATGAATGGACGGTAGGGATGCTTCTGACTTAATGGGCGGGAAAGCCTGTGCGGTTACTTTTTAATTGGGGGTATAAATACCCAACTGAACTAATTTGCCCCTTCACTTTTACATTTAAGAGCTCTTGCGCACATACGCTGAACTTAACCAAGCCTCCAATCGTCCGTACGCCTCCTTTCAACATAAAAGGCCTATCCGAGGAGCCTTTTCTTATTTCTGTAAGTTCTCTTCTCTCCCCGGTTCATACTTTCTATCTAAGTTCTTTGTCTTCTTGTTCTTCTTTCTCTTTTTCCTTCGTTTTCCCTGAGCCCTTCGTTAGTTCCTTAGGATGGGTAGGTTTAAGAAATTAGTTGAGTCTGAGGAGGTGATGGAGAAATTCGTTGCTGATTATAAGATCCCCGATACAGTGGGTTTGAGGTACTGTGGAGATAGGGAGTGGAGCACCAAGAGAAAAGAGGGTGAGGTGGCGGTTCTTATAATCGTTTTTCTAGAGGGTGGTATGAGGATCCCCATGGGGCTAGTGATGAGGGATTATCTCAGGCACTCCGGCTTATCTCCCACCCAGTGTACCATAAATGTGTTTAGGATCCTAGGTTGTGTGGATACCCTGAATGAGAAGATGGGGCTGGGCTTAACCCACCATGATGTAAACTGGTACTACAACCTTCAGCACCTTAGGGGGAAGTCTTATTACCTGAAGACGATGGATGATAGGGTCCGGCTCATTCAGTGCCTTCCTGAGTCCAGCAAGGGGTTAAACAAAGACTTCCTCATTGTGTCCGGAGAGTGACACGATGGCCTTCATTGTCCAACAGTGGAGGGTACTCCAGGTGGGACATTCAAACTTAGGGGAGGGTTTAATTTCTTGTGCCTTCGTGTTCTTCTTTGCTTGGTTGTTAACAGGGACTTTGTTTTCTTTTATGCAGATCCACGCGCTTTTGAGCGTGACTTCGGCTTTGTTAATAAGGAGGATTTACAGACCGTATTGAGGTCAGAGATCTTTGTGAATGAGGCAGACGACCAGGTTAGGGCTGCTCATAAGATTCTAAGGTATGACCCGATTCAAACATCGTTCTCGGCTTCGAAGTACGTGATCCGAGCTAAAGATCCTCGGCTGCAGAAGATAACGGTAGTCGAGTATGGATTTTTGATCCCCAAAGGATCTCCTATTCCGGAGGGTGTACCGTTAGTGGGTACATCTTCATCGTCTCAAGTTGTCGAGGCTGAAGGGGGAGAGCCAAGAGAAGAGGAAGTTGCTAACTCAGGTCCATCCGAGGACGAGTTTAACGTGTTCAACCAATCCCATTCGCCTGAGGACCATCCTGGTGATTTGGGCGACCCTATCTTAACTGAAGCGGACCTTTTATCCGAAGAAGCCTCTTCTAGGTCGAAAATGAGTTTCAAAAAACGACCCCAGACAAGCCTGCTGGCCTTGCTTGAGGGGCAGCCGAGGAAGGATGCGCCGGGTAAGTCTCCTCCTAAGCTTCCTCCTCCCCCACCCCAGTAGGGTTTACCATCTGGGTCCAAGCCCACCAGTCCTCGGCAGAAGAGGGACAAAGGAAAGAGGCCTAAGGGGGGCAAAGAATCTGATCATTCCCAAGGCAATGACGATGCTCGACAGCCATTAAAACAGCTGAGGGTTGGACGTAGAGGCCAAAAGAAACAGATCACCGTCTAGCCTGGGGCCCAGGCTTGGCTCCCTGCCCTCATGCTTCATGGGAAGCCTTTGCTGGACGATGCCTCTCTCAGGAATCCTCGAGGGGACGAGGGTGCGCTGGTGGCTGACGCATTGGAGAGATCTTTGTTGCTCCTCGTGGATATGGCCCAGCTTGAGGTTCAGAGGAGTAAGGAGGTTTTCCTCAGCCTCAAGCAATGCTTGGGCATGGTAAGTTTTTTGATCACTTGTGATTCTCATGGCTTCCTGTCTTTTGGCTTCTTATTCATCGTGCATTGGTTTCAATTGGTAGGCCATCCAAGTTACCTTTAGGTTGGAGGATGTTGCCAGTAGTCAAAGTAGGGCCGCGGGCTTGGAGCGTGAAAAGATGCTAGACGCTGTTCGAACCCTCAAAGTCTCCCAGGCCGATCTCTCCAAGGCGAGGGAGCAGTTGGAGGAAATGAAGAAGGCTCAAGACATCACCGAGTCAGGTCTAGTTAGCGCCAAAAAGTAGGCCCATGATCAAATGAAGCGCCTGCTGCAAGCAGAGGATCAACTGAGGGTTGCCAAAGGGGAGATTGCAACCCTGAAAAAGAGGGTGCTCGAGGCAGAGAGGGCCAGAGGCGTTGCTGAGTCCGCCAGGGATGAGGCCTTGAAAGCCAAGGAAGAGGCTGAGTCTGCCAAGGCTGAGGCTGAGGCCTCCAAAGGTGAGGCCGTGTAGGAGGCCTACGAGTCAGGGGTGGCTGATACAGAAGCCACCCTTAGAGCCCAAGTGCCTGGGGTATGCAGGCTTCACTGTTCCCAGGTGTGGAATGAAGCCTTGAAACAAGCAAGTGTGGAGGCTTCATCTGACCTGTGAAATGTAGAGAATGTGTACTACCCTCCTGCCATTCGTAAGGCTACTCCCTCTAGCTCCGAGACCGAGGTGACTCTTGGGGGAGTTGAGACTACTTCTGATGAAGACGCCCCGGCTGCTACCACCTCGGACGAGTCCGTAAAGGAAGCTGATCCTCCTAGGGCCGTTGAGACAAGCAAGAGTCCCACTGCGGATGCACCTGGGGAGGCTGCGAACCCCTTAGCTGATGTCCAGGCCCTTCATGTTGGGGAGGTATCTCCTTCAGCGGACCTTCCCTAAGCTGTGGCCCCAAGCGAGGGTGGCAAAGGCCCTGAAACCTCTTCTGCTTAGCCCCTTAAGGGAGGGATGGAGACAGAGTTGAAGGAATGATCCTCTATAGCGCCCACGTCTTGTTTGTTTTTATCTTTCTTATTTTTTATTTTTTTATTATTTTTTTTAAAGCATTGTAAAGGCACTTTTGCCTTGTATAACTTTTAAAGACTCAATGAAATGCGTATTTTGTTTTCTCTTATTCGTACTGTTTGTATTATCCCTTCTTTTTTCTTTTACTTGCACAATCTTAGCTTTAATTGCGCTCCAGCTGACCACATACTTATCTTCTAAAGTATCTAGTTTTCCTATAGGTTTGAGTCCGAGGATCATGCAATACCTTGGTTCCGTCTAATACTTAGTTTTTGAAGTAACTAGTTTCTCCATAGGTTTGAGTCCGAAGACCATGCAATACCTTGGTTCTATCTAGTACTTAGTTCTTAAAGTGGTTAGTTTCCTCATATGCTTGAGTCCGAGGACCATGCAAGGCCTTGGTTCTGTCTAACACTTGATTTTTCTGAAGTAACTAGTTTCCCCATAGGTTTCAGTCCAAAGACTATGCAATACCTTAGTCCCGTTTAGTACTTAGTTTTTCTGAAGTAACTAGTTTCCCCATAGGTTTGAGTCTGAAGACCATGCAAGACCTTGGTTCTGTCTAGCACCTAGTTCTTGAAGTAGTTAGTTTCCCCATAGGTTTGAGTCCGAGGACCATGCAAGGCCTTGGTTCTATCTAACACTTAATTTTTCTGAAGTAACTAGTTTCCCCATAGGTTTGAATCCGAAGACCATGCAAGACCTTGGTTCTGTCTAGCCCCTAGTTCTTGAAGTAGTTAGTTTCCCCATAGGCTTGAGTCCGAGGACCATGCAAGGCCTTGGTTTTGTCTAATACTTGATTTTTATGAAGTAACTAGTTTCCTCATAAGTTTGAGTCCGAAGACCATGCAAGACCTTGGTTCTGTCTAGCACCTAATTCTTGAAGTAGTTAGTTTCCCTATAGGCTTGAGTTCGAGGGCCATGCAAAGCCTTGATTCTGTCTAACTCTTGATTTTTCTGAAGTAACTAGTTTCCTCACAGGTTTGAGTTCAAAGACCATGCAAGACCTTGGTTCTGTCTAGCACCTAGTTCTTGAAGTAGTTAGTTTCCCCATAGGCTTGAGTCCGAGGACCATGCAAGGTCTTGGTTCTGTTTAACACTTGATTTTTCTGAAGTAACTAGTTTCCCCATAAGTTTGAGTCCGAAAACCATGCAAGATCTTGGTTCTATCTAGCACCTAGTTCTTGAAGTAGTTAGTTTCCCTATAGGCTTGAGTCCGAGAACCATGCAAGGCCTTGGTTCTGTCTAACACTCGATTTTTCTAAAGTAACTAGTTTCCCCATAGGTTTAAGTCCGAAGACCATGCAAGACCTTGGTTCTGTCTAGCACCTAGTTCTTGAAGTAGTTAGTTTCCCCATAGGCTTGAGTCTGAGGACCACGCAAGGCCTTGGTTCTGTCTAACACTTGATTTTTTTGAAGTAACTAGTTTCCCCATAGGTTTGAGTCCGAAGACCATGCAAGACCTTAGTTCTGTCTAGTACTTAGTTTTTCTGAGGTGCCTGGAGTGGGGGAGCTCGTCCTCCTCGTTGGAGGGTCTGCCCTTAGAGTGATAACGGCCTTGAGCTTGCTCTGCCGAGGGGAGACCTTTCTTCGGCCTGGCTCCTTGGCCCGGAAAGCCACTTTCAATTACAAGGCATCTTTTGGGTTATTCGAGTAACGCGTTTGACACTTCGGTGTGCGAAGCACGTTCTCATTAATATCCTTGTGGATTTACGAGGATCTGGAGGCTGATAGGCTCTTTGGAAATTGGGGGGAATTTAATACTTCCAGTAATTTCTCCTTAGGATTTTGCACAGTCTGGTTTTTATCAACTCTTGCCTTCTATATAAGGCATTTTGGGGTAACCTTTTCTTCAAATTTCACAAACACTTTGAGTTCAAAAGGGGTTCAAAACTCTCCGTTTGCCAAAATAGTGACCTTTGCTTGAGGAGGTGGAGTGGCCTTTAAAAAAGGCAAGGAAGTTGAGCCCCCTTCATGAGCCGAGGATGCCACCCCGATCCTAGACAACATAGTGGGGGCAGTATAAGTGGAGGCGAAAGATCCTCCTTTTTTTCAACCTAGCCAGAGAGAGGACTCCCTTTGCAGTTAGAAGGGGGATCCGAAAGGAACATAACGTCCCTCCTCCACGGGCGGGTCCACCGGCCTTCCAAGCTGGTAGTGATTTGCCAGTGCCCCGTCGTCGTGGGACTGGGAGGGAATCTAGGGGGAACCCTGAGGTTGGACCATCAGGCGCCGCAGCCTCTTCTTCCTTTTCCTTCAAAGCGCCGCCCATATTGGTTGGGGAGCTGTGGACGATCTTAGCATAGATTTGTCTCCACCTCTCCCTCCATACATGACTTGGCTTTAAAACAAGCCTACCTAGGCCATTTTCTTCTTTTTTCTCTTTTTAGCTTCAGCATAAGCCTGCCTAGGCATTTATCTTTGTAATTAGTTTTAGAACAAGTCTGCCTAAGCATTTACCTTTGTAATTAGCTTTAGAACAAGCCTGCCTAAGCATTTGTTGTACGATGTAATTTTTCCCTGATTAATAAAGAAGTAATCGTTTTTCATTTACTTTGCTTCTCGCATCTTTCATTTCTTTATGATGATTGTCCTTTGAATAAGTGCGTTTCTGTAGTTTGTGTTTGTTTGTTTTTTTTTTTTTTTTTTTTGAACTTGGAAAAAGTATTGTACACCAACCGTTGTGCTCGCTAATCCTCAAGTCCTTCCCACAGACAACACCAATTGTAGGGACCTTCTTTTTCACGCACACGGGGGTTCAGGATTTTCACCCCACCAAAGGCTAGCCTTGTAGTGTAAGGCTTGACACCTTAATCCCGCGTCGGCGAGAGGAGTGCCCCGATACAATAAATTTATAGAGAGTGGGTAGAAGGACTAGGAATTAGCGAGCGTTACAACAGTTGGTGCGGGTTTACAAGATCCTCAAATGGGATTTGGTTAAGTGTTCTAAGGGAAAGTTTGTCCTCGGCCTAGTCCGAGGAGCTCTTTCTCCATTACTAATGAACATAGGGTTTCTCCTTTCTGAATCTCCAAACTCCTAACTTCCAAACCCCCCTTCTCTGGGGGTTCATTCCTTTATATAGCCATATTCAGCGAATCTCTGCCTTCCACTTGTTGATCATCCGAACTTGTGTCTGATGGCTTATCTCATCAGCCGCCTTTCTAGTCCTCTTGTTAGTTGGAGTAACTAAGGCATTACTATTCAATTATCAATTCCTTATTAATGCGGCCAGAGTGTCAGTTGTGTGCTTTTAATGTGGCGATGACAGCTCCTTTTTCTAATATCGGCCGGTCGAGGACATGTTCGTCCTCGACAATGCTCCTGACAGTTTGGGCCCTCCCTGCTCATCCTCGGACACTTCATTGTCCTCGGCATGGGCCTTGGGCCAGACATGGAGTGGGCCATAGTTGCCAAATCTTTGGGCTCTACAAATATTTTTAACAATAAATTTTTAGTTTTTAATAAAATAAGCGTTGAAAAGATTGGTTAGCTTCAAACTTTTATGTTCTATGATTGGGTGAATTTATTTTTATTTTTATTTTTATTTTAACTAATTTTTTAGTGGAAAAAAAATCACTTGACATATAATAAGATAATAAATATGACTTTTATTTTATTTTTAAATAATGAGAAAATCAGCTTAAATATCTGACTTTTCCAAGAATAACTATTTTTGACGTTTTGTGTGTGTTTGCATTTCACTTGGCTGGTTGTTTATAGACCAATTAAGTGATAAAAAATATGTAAACAGTATTTTTTGTAATAAAAAATATTTTATTATAGTATTTTTAACAATAAATTTTCAATTTTTAATAAAATAAGCGTTATCTAAATAGACTTTAAAAGATTGGTTAGCTTCAAACTTTTGTGTTCTATGATTGGGTGAATTTATTTTTATTTTTATTTTTATTTTAACCAATTTTTTAGTGGAAAAAAAATAATCGCTTGACATATAATAAGATAATAAATATGACTTTTATTTTATTTTTAAATAATGAGAAAATCAGCTTAAATATCTGACTTTTCCAAGAAGAACTATTTTTAAAATTAAACTTCACTCCTAAAATAAAATAAAATAAAAACTAGACTTCATGACAAAATGGAAACTTATTCCAAAATTTACGCCAAAAACAATCATCGATAATTTCATTTTGAAAATGGCGTCGAAATCTTTTTAAATATATTATTGTGTTAAAAATATTAACAGCAACATTTACTTTAGTATTTTTATTTTATTTATATTTTATTAATACTTAATTCTCAAAAGAGAATAATTTGAATCTTAGTATATATTTAAACAATTTTGATCTTTACTTTAGACTCCAAGAAAGGAATGTTATATTCGTTTCATCTCTACTCAACCAGATTATTCCATATAAATTATTCGATATGCGTAGGAGGGAGGACTATTGTCACTTTAGGAATTAGTCAGTCTCTAAAGAGTAACATCATCCGATTTATCAAAATCAACAAAACATTACAATAGGGGAAGAGGAGATGAGAACAAAACAAAATCCTCCAACTGAGACTCTTCCCCATACCAGACCAGCCAAGGCATTAACAGTACTAAACACATCTATTAACTTTCTTCTAAGCATGTTTGAGTAGTTCCGTGTGAGCAATCTCCTGCAACACAAACCTGTAATCATCCACAAGTAGGCTTAATTAGTCCAGGAAATAATGCACTTTAATTAAGTAAGAAACCATCACTACGACATCATGCAAATTTAGCCATCAAATTAGTAAACCCCAGTGTTGAAATAATGATAGATAAACCACCTCTTAATTAATCTCAGAGTTCAGCCACCATCCTAATGGTCATGAATAATACCGTCCCACCACTATAGAGGGTATCTAATCTTTGTTTTAAATTGACATCTAGAAAGTCCTGAGTTAGGACTTAGGACCATTTGGGAACTTTTTTTCTTTTACTTTTCTGGTTAGATTTGGCACCTGGACCACCGTGTCCTATTGCATTTTATGCCAAGATGTACTAAGTATGGCTCGTAGCATTAATCATATTCAACTTAACTCAAAATTGGTCCCATAACGTTTGCAAAAAAGTCAGATTAGCCAGTAGTAGTTCAGTAGTTGTGTAGATTGGTTTTAGAAATGATAGAATATCTATATCAACTTGTGCAAAAATTCATGTCTATTTTAGTATAAGAACCTATTTTTACTATTTTCCACAATTATTTTTCAAAAGCATCAACATCAAATTATCTCTTTTACACTACATTTCATTAAAATATTATTTTTTACCAATTCTCTCTCTCTAAGTAAAGAAGTACTAAAAATTGGATTTGCAAGTGAATAACAACTATATATATTTATAAAAAAATCGATTGGTGTCTTGGTCTGATGATAAAAAACTATTATCAAGAACGAACGTTATAGGTTGAAACTCTGTTAAAAAAAATGTAAATTTCCACCCTTTTAAACTGCCTTATGTGGGTAATTTTTGAGCTCAAAATGTGTAAAATTAACATCTTTCGCTATTTTATACACACTAGTGTGAGTGCGGCTTAATAAGTCCTTCCAATTTAAGATACTAGTGGATTTAATACTGGGTCTATGAGAGCAACCTTCAAAGGCCCATTAGTGGATTTACATCAGACTCATATAATTAGGCCTCTCTAGACTATGCTAACAAGTAAGAACTTACCGAGGGCAACAACTAAGTGGGCTCAAGTGAATGCAACAGAGCCCAATGCGGAAGCGTTGCCAACTTTTTGACATTGGCTAGAATCATCTTCGATAATTCACAACAAATTAAGGGCAAGAGTATTGTAATTTTACCAAATAAACAAAGAATTGAAAAGGAAAGAAAAAAAAATGTTTTTTGTTTTTTTTGTTTTTTTTTTTTTTTGTTTTTTGATAAGAAAAACTTCATTGAACCTGTCACTGGGACAAACAAGTTTTGGTCCAATTGTTTTTGACTTTGAAGCCAGTGATCATGTTCCTTTACTTATTACTAGTATTATTATTATTAAAGTAGTGCTGCATTGTGTAATCTATATACCAATTTCCTGCTTGAGCATTAGAATAGAATGAGCCAGCTACTAAATTATTAGTATTTTGATGTGGCCAATCTCAAATTAGGAGGATAATAGAAAATGAGTGATTAAAGCTGAAATAAACTGAATTATGTAAAAACCATGAAGATGGATTCCACATCTTTTCGGCAGTCTCAATTGCGTGAGAGTTGGGATGCCCAAAATAGGTTGTCTGTGAAGCCTAAAGCGTGGCTTAGAGCCGGCTCAAGGTATTGTAGGGTCTAAGGCGACAATTTTAAGTGAGGTCTATTCTTATACTTTGAATGTTAATAGAATATTTATTTAACTTTGGTTTTCTTTTTTCATTTAAAATCTATTTTTTTAGAAAAAAAATTACAAATTAAAACGAACCCATCGCATTATTCAATGACTATACAACTAAAATAAACACCATTCATTCAATGAAGTAACCAAATACTAAAAAATTATGATTGAAAATTTTAATAAAGCTATATATTTGATATTTCTAAATAGAATTTGAGTATAAATTTATTTACTAGTGTAAAATTAATGAGTTCTTTTAATATTTATGTGTGAGAGATTAAATGATTGACCCATCTAAAGAAAATATTTTTCTTTAACTAGTTTTTCTTTGATAAAAAACAACTACTTTTTATTTTGGTGAATATTTAAGGCTTAATTAATACTTCTATTGGTATATGAATATTTCTATTTGTAAAAATTTAGAGATCTTTTTTCATTGGAGGTTTAGGCGGTTGCCTATTTAGCTAAGCCATTGAGCCGGCACTGGCGTGGCTTGAAGTATGATCATTATAATGGTATAAACTCTCAGTAAACTGATGTTATAGATAAATCACAATATAGTTATAATGGTACAATTTTCATGGCTTTGGAAACACTTGAACCATGTTAAAAAATGAAAAGATGAAGAAGAAGAAGAACACTCACTTCAGTGACCAACTCCAGGGCTAGGAACACTTTCATACTTTCCATAAACATCATAATCATCACCCACAGCGTCATCTCCAGGACCAGCCTCCATGGTTGGAGGCTTCCTTGTTGCCCATACTTCCAAATGGCACTTTGGACTACTACAAACTTTGCTATATCTCGCTGTTGCTGTAGTTGTTTGGATTGTCAAAGACACAATAACCAACACAAGTAGCACAGCAATGGCCTTCAACGCCCACCTAGACATTTCACAAACTAACTAATCTCAGATTAAGTAGAACAAAGTTTAAAAGGTGGTCTTGAACAGAAAATGCCAATTTGACTTCTTTATATAGGGCATCATCATGGTGATAGCATTAATTTTCGAAAAAAATAAAGTAGTTTTATTAGGCTTGTAAAAGTAAGGTCTGGATGGCCATGACATAAAATTCATGAAGGAGTAAATGCATTTGAAATTTGTTTATTACTTTTTTGGTAATGAGCAATGAATGTTATTGACAACTCAGAGGCATTTATGTTTTTGGTTATGTTAACATATGACTTAATTGTTAATAAATCATGTGTCCTGCTGCCGACAAGTGTCTTTAGGGCATTCGTTAATAATCCATTTTAGAAAAGTTTTGATACCACTTTTATGAAAAATGAAAAAAACTGTCAAAATATTAATTACTTTTTTTTTTTCATTTCCCATAAAAACTTTTTTTAAATTGATTATTAACGAGTGCCCTAAAATCATTTCCCATAAATCATTTAAAAAAAGTTTTGACACCTATGGGAAATAGTTTTCAACCAGCAGTAGACGTGCCTCGATTAGAACCTCACTAGTTGCGTCATTGCCCCAAGCGCAAAGATGTTTTGACACCTATGAGAAATATATATATATATATATATATATATAAAAGCCAAAAAATTTAATATTTTTTTCTTTCCCAATAAAAAATTCTCAAAACCATCCATTAGTTTTTCCCTTATACTTTAAAGTCTTTGACCACATCACATATGAGAAATGCTACGTGTATAATAATTTAACAACAAATCTTATGTGGCAAACTCTATTACTAATAGACAAAAAAATAATTTCAATAATGGACCTAAATTCAAATCAATAAAAATTCGATATTTGGGATTTGTTGTAAAATTGTTATGACTACTGATGGACAAAAAAATAATTTTAATAATTGGCTCAAATTAAAATCAATAAAAATTCGATACTTAGAATTTGTTATAAAATTGTTATGAAAATGCTATGAAAGTAACATTCTTTCACCATATACTCTCCTAGAGACTCCATGACCTTTCCTTGTTTGTATATCCATTACTGTTAGGCAACATCATGTATACGATTTTTGAAAGTTGAAAAATAGAAAAAATCATAAAAATTCTAAAATTGCTTGAAATGCCAAACCAATTCAAATTAGGCTCACTAAAAAGAGATTTGCCTACTTGTTTTGACACTTGCAATATACGAAAAGATGTCCTTGCCTATACAGAAAGCTTTGGTAAAGGCATTGATTACAGTCATTACACCAAAAGCTCAAAAATATTATGGTGTCCAAAATAATTCACAGTTACAAACTAGTACATGAGCTAGTGTTATGTTGTCAGGGGTGAGGGCTATGAAGCTATTATATTTGTTAAAATTGTGTGGTTAAATGATTAAATTTATCATATTTTAATATTTTAAACTTTTGAGACAATGGTTAATTTAACATGATTTCAAATTAATTTAAAAATATTGTATAATTTATATGGAGGTGAAATTCCGTGGAACCTTATATTAACTGTATATATGGCCATGGTCATGAGTTTCTGTTTATGATATAATTAAAACTATATATGTCTGTTAAAATGGTTACAAGGTTTAATTTGCTCTAATTAAGGTGGTCTGAGCTTATTAAAAGTAGCTTCATGTCTTCATGTGTCGGTAAACTAAGCCAGTGTCAGATATTCAAAGTAACATGCAACTATTATTCACTACTTGAAAACTAGGGGTGGGGGGGGGGGGGGGGGGGGGGTTGGTCTTGTGAAATTCATACCAAGAACTGAAAAACATGCCAAGGAGTCTTGTGAAAATCATGGCAAGAACTGAAAAACATGATTTATTCATTTCGATCAAACCAAGAACAATAAAATAAATCTTTTTATATTGTATGAACTATGCTCTCTCTCGGAAATCGGTACTCTCAAGTCTCAAAAACGGAGAGAGACAGAGAGAGAATTTTCACTGCTTATGAAACACATGTATTGTGGTATCAAAAAATAAAAAATAAACTATGGTAAACTAATTATTATGTTTCAGCAAAAACACGATTACCCCAGGCATGTTTCATCAAACTAATTTTTATACTGTATGAACTATGCTCTCTCTCGGAAATTGGTACTCTCAAGTCTCAAAATCATATAGAGAGAGAGAGAATTTTCACTGCTTATGAAACACATGAACTACGGTATCAAAAAGAAAAAAAAAAAACTATGGTAAACTAATTATTGATGTTTCAGCAAAAACACGATTACCCCAGACATATTTGCATCCACCGCGAGTATTGTTTGTTAACAAACATCAACATGTTACGCATAACATTATTAATTTATTTGGCCTAAAAGCATAATGGCATGGCATGATGCTATATATATATTGCTTTAGCCAGAATTCCCCCAAAAAACTTTTGAAAATCAGCCTCCATATATATAACGCTTTCTCAAAAAAAAGTCTCCATATATATATATATATATATATATATATCTGAGGAAAGTTCTGTTGCAAGTAATTCAAGCCATAACAATATTATATATAGGATCATACCCAATTGAGCTTAATTAATTTGTATTAGCCCAAACAGTACTAACCCAAGCTCATCACAAAACTTGCTCCCTCATCTTTCCACAATTAAGTCCGTCTTAAAGCTCACTCATAAGCCCACTTGACCCTTGCATCTAAAGTCTTAACCATGCATGGCCAATGAACCCATCAACCCATCAACTCTAACTCCGAGACGTTAACGCCTCGTGCCACCATTAATTACCTCTGACATGTTTATTGCATCCACTGCGGGTATTATTAATTTGTTAACAAACATGTTACACATAACATTATTTATTTGGCCTAAAGCACAATGCCAGGATTTCCCTTAAACTTTTGACAATAATAAGCACATATTCAAAGGATAAAACTGATGGATGAAGAACAAAATCAAGAAGGGAATCATCCAAAAGATGAAGTATGTATCTATAGTATGTACAAAAAGGAGAAGTAAACAAGAAAAAGAAAAACCAGCACCCACTTCAGTGACCAACTCCAGGGCTAGGAACATCACCATTACGTCTAGAAAAATCATAATCATCACCCGTAGCATCATCTCCAGGATCATTAGTCTCCATATCTAGAGCCTTCCTTGTTGCTTTTACTTCCAAATGGCAAGCTGGACTGCAAACTTTGCTATACCTCGTTGCAGCTGTGATCCTTATTTGGATTGTCAAAGACAGAGTAACCAAAACAAGTAGCACAGCAATGGCCTTCATCAACACCCTCCTAGCCATTTCACAATCGAAGAAGTCTCACATTAAGTAAAAACAAAGTTTATAAAGGAGGATCTATAATTAATATTAGGCAAATACCAATTTGACTTATTTATACGGCATCATCATGGTGATAGAATTTTGGAAAAGGTAAAGTAGTGGTAGGTATATAAGGCCCTGAGGGCCATGCATGATATAGAATTCATGTAGTGCATTTCCAGGTTTTTTTATTGGTAATGATCAATGAATATTATTGACCAAATTTCATTTCATCACTTTTATGTTTTAAAAAGTCTTTGACCACACCATACCCTCCCTTAACTTTATTTCTTGTTAATATATCTATCCGTTATTACTTATTACTCGGCAACATCATGCATGCGTCAAATTAGGCTCACTTGTTTAGACACTTGCAATGTACGTAAAGATGTCATTACCTATACTATATATAAAGCTTTGGTAAAGCCACTTATTACACTTAAGCTTAAAAGTATTATGTTGTCCAAGATAATTCAAAGTTACCTAGTACCCTCCAAATTACCAATAACCTTGAGGTTTAATAGTACTTTCTTTGTTAAAAAGAAGAGAGTTTGAGATTTGACCCCTCATATGTATGAGAATTGTAGATTATGATGAGGAGTGCTTTCTATAATTTATTAAAAATTAAAATACGAAATTGACTCCAAATTGGCTGTACCAGCATCATCCCTTATTCTTATATTCATATATTCTCAAAGCCTATAGTCTATGCTTATCAATCATTGTGAGTTGTGATGTAGTAGAAACTAGAGTGAATTATTCATTACTTTTAGAGCAAATTAATGCTTTTATTTTGCATAAGAGCAATTGCATCAGTTGATGCAAATTTTTTTCCATTTTACACATCTAAAACCTATTTTTTTTTTATTTTAGACTCTTATTTTTATAAAATATCCACATCAGTTTGTTTATTATATACATTTATTTAAATAAAATATTCATTTCTTTAACACTATCATCTCTCTCACAGACCCAACACAACCACACAGCCACCATCATCAAGCAACCACCATCATCAACCCATTCAACCTAGCCATATGAAATCCAAAAACAAATAATAAAAAATGGATCAAAACCCAAAAGCCATAGATCCGAACGGCAAGAAGGTAACGGAGCTCCAGTTAGAACTTGCCAGATCCTGAGTCAAGGCCTTGGATCGCTGGATCTGATTACTGAGTCAAAGCCTTGGATCACCGGATCATGGTTCGCCGAGAACCACGATTTCCAACGAAGCGTGAATCACAGAAATCAACGAAAACTCCATCCTTGTCAAAATTCTCCGATTTTGAAGCTTTATCTATTAATCTATACGAGTCTCATCAAATTGTTGGATCGAAGAGGCTGAGCAGAGTTAAGATGAGAGAAAGAGAGAGCTGTGATAAAATGAAAAAGAGAGAGTTGAGATGAGAGTCAGAGGTAGGAGAGAGAAAAAAATAATAAAATATTAAATACACGTGCTACAGTAACTGTGCATATATGCATGATTACTGTAGCAATTGTGCATAAAATGCACAATTTTACACCCACTGATGTGTATGTGTTTTTTTACCAAAATGTGCAAAAAGTGTAAGTTTTTCTATTTTGCAAAACTTTCCACAAGCTAATGTGGTTGCTCTAATAATGAATGCTTTGCAATGTGCAACCTAACTTTGCTCAAATAGTGGTTTTTAAAAATGTTTCCTAAATGAATGCATTTAGAACATCCATTAACAAAATTCATAATGAATCTTACTACACTTATAGTAAAATTAATTCACCGTTAATATAATAGGGGAATAAACATTGTTCCTAAAATAATGAATAATTTTCCATATAATTTACCTCCATTATAAAAAATAAAGAATTCGATTAATAGATGCCCTTAGGGAATTTGTTAATTAATCATTTTTAAAAAGTTTTAATATCATTTTTATGAGAAACATAAAAAAATTGTCAATACCTTTAAGTCATTTGTTAATTTTTTCCAAAAATAAACACATCCCATGGATGCAATGATGAGAAATTATTAGGTCCACGAGGAGGATTGTTAATGTGGTCCTCCTAACCAATGAGATAAAGTCATCTATGTAAATGTGTGAGTGAGCTTCCTAATTAGCACAAAGACTAGAAAATAAAAATTACCAGGTGATGTCACTTTTACATAAATAACATTTTATTAGTTGGGAGGTCAGGGAGGACCACGTCAGCAGTCCTCCTAATGGACTTAATAATTTCTTATGCAATGATACAACCATACGTACAGGTGTGGCGTGAACCTTGCATTAACTATATATGTGGTCATGACTCATGAATTTGTGTGTAAGATATAAAAACTATGTCTATCAGGTTGGGTACAAGCTTTTTTTGGTCGGGGTCATGTTAGCAGATGCCCATTGTTAACAAACCATAATAAGAAAAATTTGGCGTACACCACTTTTATGGGAAATATAAAAAACTGTTAACAATATTTATTGATTTAGCATTTTCTCAATAAAATGTTTCTAAAAATAGTTCCTAAACTAGTTAACATTTCCCTTTTTATTGTGGTTGTTGTTGATTTTTTTTTTTTTTTTGTTTTTGTTTTTGTTTTTGTTTTTGGAGGGTACAAGGTTGTTGTTTAATCATATTGGCAGAGGAATTACAAAAAACAAGAACACTGGGTTTTATAAGCTCTCATTAATTAAACGTAGCTGCATGTGTTGGGGCGCTAAGCCAGTGTCGGATATTTATAGAAACAACTATTCACTAGTTGAAAAATTCCATGGCACATGGGGTCAGATTGTGAAAAACATGGTTTCTTGACTTCTTCAGGTAGATCGCTACGCATCAAAACAAGAACAATAAATTAAAGTCTGTATGAACTATGAAGCTTCTGCCTGGCACTCTCAATAATAAGTATGCTCTAGTCTCAACCGACAAAAAAAAAAAAGAAAAAAAAGAAAAGAAAAAAAAAGAGAAGAACACGCATATTCTTTTTTTTTTTTTTTTTTTTTTGGAGAAGAGAACACGCATACGGCATATTCATCTAGCAGAATTTTCTTTTATTATTATTTGTCATTAATTTGTGTAATGCATGTGATTATTATATGTCCAGTTGTTTAATTAGACAAGTGAAAATGATACCTAGTTCTGATTAAGATTTGAAAATATTTGATAAAATATATTACGACATGATATCGCAATTGTCAAAAGCAAAACATGAAGATGTGGGGTAAGCAATCATAAAAGAATGGTTTATGAATGAAAATTTGGAAGAATTTCTAATCAAGAGATCCTAAGAGCATATGGAAACACATGGTAAAGGATTGTGTGGGTTCGCCATTTTCGTTGTCTCCTCCAAATGTCAGATTTTTGAGACTTTGCGTCTCTTACTTCTTCACCTAAACAAGAGATATGTTATGAAATAAATTAGATCAGGAGAGATACACTTTCGGTTATGTGGGCATTGACCTCCAATTGAAAAGGCTTTACCCCATAAACAAATTAAAAGCAGGGATCAGTGATTACTTTGCTTATCTCTATCGATCTCAACTAATCATCAATTTCATCATCTAATTACTTTGCAACGTGAAAAAAAATAGTGATATTTCATCTAGTGGACGTGATCCAGATCATCACAATTAAGTACTTTTAGATTATAAAAATATTCCTTGTAAAAGAAATGTTCAAGTAACAAACGTTAAAGGTTAGAGTTCTTGTAGTTTAATGACATTATCCAATTCTTCAAAATCTCAGTCTCTCTTCTATAACTTAATGCAATTCTCTCCGATAGCAATTACCTTATTTGTGTGAAATGGGCAATTGCATTTTCATGAGTACATGACTTAAAGAGCTCAAGACTTCCCATTAACCTAAAACTTACTTAACTAACCAAAAAAATAATTAAATGACTGGGATCTTAGTATGAACAAATCAATTCTTGAATGATGATTTTAGATTGGTAGTTGTAGTAGTGTGGGTTGTGCCATTTTTGTTAGAATATCTCAAACATATACAATATGATGGCCCATTAATGGCATATAGCTGGGTTGGTCGTTACTAGTTACTAATCAAATCAGCTTGACCTCCGACTAAAAAAGAATTCGAGAATCAAGACTATTGACTGTGGATATCTAACAAGTCAAAGCACCAAGCCACCAACCCTACACGTTTTGTAAACAAAAAACTAATTGCGGGTTTTGGTTAGAAAATTAATTAATAATCAAATCAATCTTTCAATTGGGAAAAAAAAATATACATATTATATCTTACCCACCGACACCTATGCGTGTCAAGTTTGATATCCTTTTGAACTTTCTTTTTCAGAAATATCCTATATTATATATCCAACTTGGTACAACCACAGAAATTGAACTTTAAAATACGAGCCTCACAATATAGTTTTGATAGTCATTCTATATACATAATACTATGATTAATGAATTTACGTTTCAATTGCAATTATTTCCAAAAAATTCTATGGTCATTTCTTGGAAGACAGAGAAGATCTGACATCAACACGGCTGAACAAGCCGGTGGGTAGGTGGCTGTGTCTAATCCAAATTCATTTAATATTGTAGGTGAGTACTTATATACTATTTTTCCATTATTTATCTTCTTCTTCTTCTTCTTCTTAGTTATTACATTATTTACATCTGGCTGTGCCTCAAACACTTGTTGTTGGTTAGACCTTAATTTGGTCCAATACAATTGAGTATTATTTGAAAATTACAACACAATTTTTGACATGGGGTGCCAAGAAATTCCTATTGGGCCTTCCAAGTGCATTCCATTTTTTACATTGTTGAATTTTTAGAAAATATATTGTCATATTCTTTTATTCCAATTCTAATGATCCAAATTATGTCAATGAGAGATTATATAAAGAAAAAAAAAAAAACCGCGTTTATCTTTTTATTTTCTATTTATTACCTTAGGAAAGGAATTATTCGAAATGAAGCCTATCTAAGTAATTCTTCTAGTCTGCGGCCACTTGATGAATTCAGCAACAAACAAACTCTACAAGCAACCACTAGATAGGTTGAAAGTCCCTCAATCTTGCCCAAAATACAAATAAAAAGAAACACGCACAATATTGAGATAGGGTGGTAAAACAGAAAAAAAGAATTACTTCAAGTATAAGAGATGAAAGAGGAAGAAGAATAAATAATCTTTTTCATTCACTTTCACGTAAATTATATCTATTTTATATAGGGATGACAAAACATCGTTATCCTACTTTTTTATATGTTTTTTCTATCACAAAAAGAGGGTGGACACGTCACGATCCAAGTGCGTGCCAGCATATGTTTCATGTCACATTCCAAGTGTATGCGTCTAACATACACATAATTAAATGTACATATTTTATATTTGTATTTAATTGTCTATACATATTTCTACTATCTCTCAAAACATTCGTCTTTTTATTTTTATTTTTTTATATCCATATATTTATTAGTATTCTCACCGTCACTCATTCCATCTCATTAGTTTTTTTTTTTTTTTTGATCTCATTAGTTTTTAATGATGTAGCATTTCTTTACATCTTTTAATTCCATTAAGCACATATAATGTTAACATTTTTTTTCACTTCATCATTATTTTTTTTATTTTTTTTATAAGTCAATTAAAAAGATAATTATAATGATTTTTTTATTAGCATAAAATAAATTAACATCAACAATTTTGGATTAAATTATGTTTAGTGTTATCTAAACAAAATATAATGTAATAACATTGCATTTTTTTACAATTGTTTCATACACACACACGCACATATATATATATATATATATATATATAGAGAGAGAGAGAGAGAGAGAGAGAGAGATTTAAACATTAGACATTTCAATTGAAAACATTAAGAGGAATTAGCTGACCTTAACGCCGTTAACTATTGTCCATTAACTTCCTAAAAAAAAATTAACGCAAGAGGTCAAATTAAAAATTAATTTCAAAGTTCTTTTTAATTTCAGAGTTCAATAAGTTAATTATAACTTGTGAATTTGAGGAAACAAAATGACAATAATCCAAAAGTTCACGATCTTAAGGGATCGTTTGGTAATATTGTTCTAGTAACATTATTTATATTTTTTAGAAATATATATGAGTGAAAAAGTGTGTGAAAATACATGTAATATTATTTAAAAACTGAAAACACGTTGATAAACCATTATTATTTAAAAGAAAAATTGAGAGATTCTAACTATTTTTTTTTTTTTAAAACTAATTTCTAATACACAAGATGTGTTGCTAGATTGGATAGTTTGTGTGATGGACTTAGTTATCGTAACGTGTGCAAGAAGTCATTTCTACACCGCGTACTACAAACAAACAATGGTAGTTTCGTTTCATTGGTCTTTGGAAGTCCAAATTCAAATATGAAAAAAATTGAGTTTGGCAATGTAAAATGGTCAAACCCCTTACGTGTTGCCCAAATCAACTGCCTTTTTCCCACGTTCAATTCCACGATTTACAAGTCACCGCCTCCCTCACAACAGTGGTTCGTGTATCCCACCAAGCCAACAAAGTTTCATCAATATTGTTTTAAAAATTTTGACTTCGGATTTATTTTTTCTCATGTGTATGTAGTTGAATGTCAAAGTTATTCTGGGTAAAAAAAAATCTAAGGGCTACCTGCATACTTTAAAAACATATTTTCAGTTTTTAAATAATATTATATGTATTTTTACATATTTTTTTATACACACGTATTTTTAAAAAATACAAATAACAATATTAGAACAACATTACCAAACGGCCCCTAAAGCTCTGCCTTGTTTTTTTTGGTGAGACTCAAATCTTGAATAGCAAAATTTATATTTTATTAAGTTGATTTACTCTAATTTTGTTTTTTTAAGTGTTTCAAATTAGTTTTTTAATTCCACTTTAATTTTGTGTTGAGTGTTTCAACAACTAGGATTTAAATAAAGACAAAATTTAGTTATAAAATTAGTTGTAGCGTAAGGCTACAACTTTATTCAATATCATTAATATTACTACATATTTTGAAAATCTAACCATTGGATTGCATGTTCTTTATGCGCTTAATACACATGTCAAATTTTGTGCCAATCGAATATTATTTACTATATAATCTATAATATTATATTTTATACATAATTTTAAATTACAAAAACTTGCAATTTAAACAATTTATTGATGACATAACTATTGATCTTTAATTTTCTTGAAATTTTGCAAGCCTAGAGGATATAAAATAAAAATGTAATCCAATGGTGGATTTTTCAAAATTAACCTCCAATAAAAAGATATTTGTAAGAATGTTACCTTAGGTTACAACCAATTTTGTAACTAAATTTTGTTCTTTAAATAATAGCTAAGTGGTAATAACATTTTTTAAGGAGCCTCATGTCTGTGATTCAAACTCCACCAATCCACCTCTCATTCCCCACTATTAATCTATTGAACAAAATGTCTTAATGAATTTATCATTAGCTCAAACATAAATTTCAATGAATTTAACCAAAACAATACAACGGAGTCATTAATTAATCATTTTATCTTTAAAAAAAAAGAAAAGAAAAAAGTGTGATGAATGCTAAAATAAAAATTTGACTTGATGACTTGATTTATATTTCCTCATATATATAGTTGAAAGTCAGTGGGGGTATAAGAGCAAATAGATTGGGAATTACAAGCACTATAGACATCATCAAGGTTGTTATGGAGCCCCAAATACCAGAAGATAATCATAAGCAACTTGGAATGGAGAATTGGAGAAGAACCCAATTGTGCAGGTATTGCTAAAAAGCAAAAAGAGAGAATTGTGGATCATTGGCAGTACCTCCCTCCAGGTATAATAAAATATAATGTTGATGCTACTGTTAATCCCTCAAGCACCACCATTGTAGTTGTGGTATCCTAGTATAGTAATTTTTAATACATTTAAAGTTATTTCAAATGTATCTATATAAAATATTTTAAAATATAATTTTATCTATCTATAGAATAAAAACGTAAACAAAAAAAAAGTGTCTCAATATTTTAAAATTATTACAAACTCAGTTCATATAATTTTAATACATTTAAAATTAATTCAAAGATAAACTAATCATTTACTGAAATATAAATTTCAATGACAAATATAAAATATTTTCAAGAAAGTGATTTTCCACTCTTAATGATATTTGACTTGATTTATTTTTTTCTCATATAGTTGAAAGTCAAGGTTATGTGAGGGAGAAATCTAGGACTACAAATAAGGCCTAACTTCACTTGGGTTATTATTATTGTTCAAATCTTGAATAAGCAACCGTTTCAAAAAAAAAAAAACTTGTTGATAAAGCAAAATTTACATTAGTACTTAAATAAGAGTTGACTTGATTTGTTTATTTCATAAACTTTGGCTCGTCTACGCGTTGAAGCTCAACTACTCAATTAAAATTAAGTTAATTCGCTCTAATTTTATAGTAATAAAAATACTTGGACCTGATTATTTATTTATATCTCCCTTTTAATTGAAAGCTTCAATTTATGATTAAAATCGAAAATACATGAGATTGGTAATTTTGGTATAATAATTTTTTACGGTCTAGTCTAACAACGTATAGAGTACGATTTAAGAACAAAGAATTACGAGAAGTCTTCGGCCCCAAGCACAAGCTAGTGATAGAAGTCAAGAGTAAATTGGCTAATTTCCTAGTAATTGAAATTGAGAGTCATAAGAGCGTGTGACGCTAATGCGTGAGTCATGGCTAATTGTCCTATGACCTTATTTTTAGCCTTCGACCATGTCAACTTAGTGACGTACTCAACCCAATCCTTTTGCTCTCATCCTTTATAAATAACCCACATAAACCTCCTCAAATTTCAAACACAACACAAATACAAATTTTTTTTCATTTTTCTCATTCTTCTCCACCCAATTCATCAAATCAAAGTAATTCACCAAAGCTTTCATTCTAGATCTCTCTCAAATGGCAAAACCTTGCTGTCTTACACCAATACTAGTCTTCTTTTTCATGTTTCTCATAACATCTTTCCCATCCTCTTCTTTAGCTAGGCCCTTGAACAAGCCACTGAACCTTGCAGCCAATGAACCGCTTTTGGAGCTTGAGCTTCCTCAAGAAAACGTGGTTGTTGTGGCCTACGCTCTGGACAAAGATTCACACCATGTTTTACCATGTGACATGGAACCCAGCAAGCCCAGCAAACTAGACTTCCCTTATAAGGCTCCAAGACTTTCCGGGAAATATGGACCATTGCTTCTTAGTGTTCTTCCCAAGGGGTCATCGACTCCACCATCTGGACCGAGCCCAGGTATACACTAGAGAACTACGCAGACTTCTGCTGCCGGAGCTCAATATCATCAAGAATAACATTGGCCTGTATTTACATACTCCATAGTTAATTACATATATAGATAATTTTTTTTTCTTAGGATGATGTTAAAATACTTATTACACATACAGGTTATACAATGTTTTAGATTTTCTTTATTATTTCATTAATAGAATATGGTTTATTTTCTTTATTTTATTAAAATGTATACCATGACTATCTCTGCTATGTTTGTCAAATTGGCAAAATAAAAAGCTTGTTTCTTCCTTATACAATAAATATGGAATTTATTTGTAATGGGATGGATGATACATATATTCTAAAAATATAAAATATCCTCTTTACATATGGTAGCTTCCAATTATTCACATTCATAGAAACTTTTATAAAGACAGTTGTTCTTAACTCATTTCGAGGTGATTGATGATCGTTGGGATCATTTCTGCAAATCAATTCAAATAAAACATAGTCCAGGACTCCAAACCATCAATTAATATCAATTAATATCAATCCATCAATTATCAATATTATATATATATATATATATATATAAGCAGAGACCTAACGTAGAAAAGCATGAGGTTCTGCCAAATAGCACATTGTATGACATCCTTCTCATTTAGGCTTCCACCTCATCTAAATTTAGCATTTATGTCAACCTATTAAGTAATGGCAAATGCATTTATTTCAATGTAGTAATAAAATTCAAAGAATTTGTATACATTTAAAACTTTACATGTTTTGAATTGATACGGATGAATCTAAAAAGTCATGGAAAAGGTAAGAATCAAAAAAACTTTTCAAATTTCTAACTTCAATGCAAAATTGCAAAAGTTGAATTCAATGAATAGGGCAAATATTATTTTTTCTCCACATCAATCAATTAATCCATCAATCAATATATATATATATAAAAGCAGAGATCTCATGTGGAAAAACATGATGTTCTGCTAAATGGCACATTATATGACATCCTTTTCATTTAGGCTTCCACCTCATCTAAATTTAGCATTTATGTCAAACTATTAAGTAATGGCAAATACATTTATTTCAATGTATTAATAAAATTTAAAGAATTGGTATACATTTATAACTTTACATGCTTTGAATTGATATAGATGGATTTAAAAAGTCATGGAAAATGTAGGAATAAAATTCAAAGAATTTGTATACATTTATAATTTTACATGCTTTAAATTGATACGGATAGATATAAAAAGTCATGGGTAAGGTAGGAATCAAAAAAAAAAATTCAATTTTCAGCATAAGACTAACTTTAATGTAGAATTGCAAGAGTCGAATTCAATGAATTTGGCAAATATTATTTGTCTCCACATCAATTCAATATCAATCAATCAATATATATAAAAAAGCAAAGACCTTACGTGGGAAAGCATGAGTTTTTCCTAAGTGGCACATTGTATAACATCCTTCTCATTTAGGTTTCTACCTCATCTAAATTTAGCATTTATGTCAAACTATTAAGTAATGACAAATGCATTTATTTCAATGTATTAATAAAATTCAAATAATTTATATACATTTATAATTTTACATGCTTTGAATTGATACAGATAGATTTAAAATGTCATTGGAAATGTAGAAATAAAATTCAAAGAATTTGTATACATTAATAACTATAGGGACTGGGTTTGAGTACTTCTTTTATTAGATGAGTGGACTCAGGCCCAATTAGCCCAATACAATAAATTTGTAGAGAGTGGGTCAAAGAGCTAGGCTTTAGCGCATGGACAACAGTTAATATGATGTTCGTGATAATCAAACAGAGATGAACTTAGTTTATCAAAGGAAAGTTATTCTCGGCACAATCCGAGGAGTTTTATTCTAAGGAATATTGAATGATTCTGATTACAGGAATTCTTGAGATTATTACAGTACTATTTCTCCTCCCCGCCTCTCTATGGTGGGTTTCTCCTATTATATAGTCCTCTTTAAACGATCTTGGCCTTCCACTTGTTGATCATCCAAGCCTATATGTGAGTGCCTGTCCCATCAGACACTCTCTCTAGCGTTCTATGAATTGCGGTAACCAAGGTAGCACTGTTCATGGGTCATTTCCTCATCAATGCGACCAGGATGTTAGTTGTGGGCATTTAATGCGGAAGTGACAATTTCTTCTTGAATTGCTCCTCCACCATGCTCCATTGGCTGACTTATTGTACTTGTCCCTTTTCTTGGGATGCTTTGGGAGGCTGCCCTTAATGTCGTGCCGATCTTCCCTTCTGTGATTTCGAATGGCCGAGGACAGGATCGTCCTCGGCGATGTTTCTTGGCACTTCGAACTCCCTTCGTTTGTCCTCAAACATTTCTTCCTCCTCGGCGCGGGCCTTGGGCTTTGTGTAAAATGGGCCGGGTTTGCCAAACTCTTCGGCCCCACAATAACTTTACATGCTTTGAATTGATACAAATGGATCTAAAAAATCATGGGAAATGTAGAAATCAAAAAAACTTTTTAATTTTTTACATAAGGCTAACTTCAATGTAGAATTGCAAAAGTCGAATTCAATGAATTGGGCAAATATTATTTGTCTCCACATTTGTCCAATATAAATCTCCATTCCATTGGACTTAAAAATTAAACTTCCATAATTTTTTCACAATATCTTTGTTTTTCTTTTTGAGAGGTATGTTAATTTTCAAAATATTACGATTGTCTTAAATATTTTGTTTAAATTTTATGTATATAGTTTTACTTATGTAGCATTGTAATTTATTTAGGCTTATTTTTTCATATTATGTGCCAATTTATATTTTTGGTTTTCTGTATGATGCGTATACTTGGTAAGAATCTAGTTTTGACTACTTTTAGTTCAAATAAAATTTGGAGGTTAAATTGTGATATTATTGCATCACTATAACATTATTTTTTCTATTGTTGTATCATGATATTCTAGAAGTTTTTTTAGCTAATTGATATTGTAGGGATCGGCCTTTTTCCCATGCGACGCAGGGGTTCAGGATTTTCACCCCACCAAGGGCTTGCCTTGTAGTGTAAGGCTTAACACCTTAATCCAACGCCGGCGAGTGAAGCACAATAGATTTGTAGAGAGTGGATAGAAGGACTAGGAGTTAACGAAAGACACAACGGTCGGCAAGGGTTTACAGGATTAATAACTGAGATTTGGCTAAGTATTCTAAGGGAAAGTTCGTCCTCAGCCCAGTCCGAGGAGCCTTTCCCTTAGAACTAACGAATACAAGGGTGGTCCTTGGACACCCAGAAAACCCCTTAACCTCCTAATTGGGAAAAAATCCCTTGAACCCTTGGGGGTGCGCTCTATTATATAGTCTTGTTTAGTCGATCTCAGCCGTTCACTTGTCGGTCATCTGAACTTGTGTCTGAGGGCTCGTCCTATCAGCCGCCTTTATAGGCTTTCTGTTAGTTGAAGTAACCAAGGCATCACTGTTCGCTGGTCAATTCACCATTAATGCGGCCAGAGTGTAGTTACGTACATTTAACGGGTGGATGACAACTTCCTTTCTTTAATGTCGGCCTGCCGAGAACGTGGTCGTCCTCGGCGTAGTTCCTTAATGGCTTGGGCTTCTCCCACTCATCCTCGAACTATGTACTTTCCTCGGCATGGGCCTTGGGCCCAATATAGAGTGGGCCGAGGTAGCCAAATCCTTTGGCCACAATAGCCCCTCAAAATTTTGCTGCCCGGTTCCTCGGGCGGGGAGGAGGATTTTGATGTCTTCGGGTCCTTGTCCTGGCCTGGCGAACCTTGTCTTTCTGTCAGTGTCAAAATCCTTTCAACTACCCAGGAGACGTTCCTGGCGTTTCGGTATTTGGGGCGCGCCTTCATTAAATTTTGACGGCTCTGTGTCCTCCATGTTCTACGGTGTGATGAAGAATGGACGGTAGGGATGCTTCTGACTCTTTGGGAGGGAAATCCCGTGCGGTTACTTTTAATTGGGGGTATATATACCCAATCGAACTGATTTGTCCCTTCACTTTTGCATTCAAGAGCCCTTCTGCACGTACGCTGAACTTGATCAAGTCTCCAATCGTCCGTATGCCTTCTTTCAATCATAAAAGGCCTGTCCGAGGAGCATTTCCTCATTCCTGTAAGTTTTCCTCTCTCTCTGGTTCGTACTTTTCCGCCAGAATTTCTTTTCCTTTCGTTCTTCTTTCTCTTTCCTTTGTTTTCCCTGAGCCCCTTGTTAGCTCCTTAGGATGGGTAGGTTTAAGAAGTTAGTCGAGTCTGAGGAGGCAATGGACAAATTCGTTGCTGACTACAAGATCCCCGACATAGTGGGTTTGAGGTACTGTGGAGTAGGGGATTGGAGCACTAGGAGAAAAGAGGGTGAGGTGGCGATTCTTGTAATCACTTTTCTGGAGAGTGGCATGAGGATCCCTATGGGGCCGGTGATGAGGGATTACCTTAGGCACTTCGGCTTATCTCCCACCTAGTGTGTGATTAATGTATTTAGGATCTTGGGCTGTGTGGATGCCCTGAATGAGAAGATGGGGCTAGGGTTAGCCCACCACGATGTAAATTAGTGCTACAACCTCCAATGCTATAAGGGGAAGTCTTATTACATGAAGACGAGGGACGATAGGGTCTGGCTCATCTAGTGCCTCCCTGATCCAGCAAGGGTTTGAACAAAGACTTCCTCATTGTGTCCGAAGAGTGGCACGAGGGCTTTCCTTGTCCAATGGTGGAGGGCACGCCAGATGGGACATTCAGACTGGGAGAGGGTTTAGTTTCTTATGCTTTCGCTTTCTGTTTTGCTTGACTGTTAACAGGAATTTTTTTTTTTTTTTTTTATGAAGATCCACGCGCTTTTGAGCGTGACTTCAGCTTGGTAAACAAGGAGGATTTGCAGACCGTATTAAGGTCAGAGATTTTCGTGAACGAGGTCGACGACCAGGTCAGGGTTGCTCACAAGATTCTGGGATACGATCCGATTCAAACTTTGTTCTCGGCTCCGAATTACGTGATCCAAGCTAGAGATCCTTGACTGCAGAAGATAACAGTAGTCGAGCGCAGGTTTTTGATCCCCAAAGGATCCCCTATTCTGGAAGACATACCGTTAGTAGGCACCTCTTCACCGTCTCAAGTTGTCGAGGCTGAAGGAGGAGAGCTAGGAGAAGAGGAAGTTGCTGACTCAAGTCCGTCCAAGGACGATTTTGACGTGTTCTACCAACTCCATTCGCCTGAGGACCCACCTGGTGATTTGAGTGACCCCAACTTAACTGAAGCGGACCTTTTATCCGAGAAAACCTCTTCTAGGTCGAAGATGAGTTTCAGGGTACGACCCCAAACAAGCCTGCTGGCCTTGATTGAGGGGCAGCCGGGGAAGGATACGTCGGCAAAGTCTCCTCCCAAGCTTCCTTCTCCCCCGCCCCAACAAAGTTCACCATCTGGGACCAAGCCCACCAGCCCCTTACAGAAGAAGGACAAAGGCAAGAGGCCTAGGGGGGGCGAAGAATCTGACCCTTCCCGAGGTGATGGCGACACTCAGTCGCCATCGAAACAGCTAAGGATAGGGTGCCGAGGGCAGGAAAAGCAGGTCGCTACCCAGCCAAAGGCCCAGGCTTGGCTTCCTTCCCCTACGCTCCATGGGAAGCCTTTGACGGACGACGCCTCCCTCAGGGACCCTTAAGGGGGCGTGGGTGCGCTCGTGGCTGATGCATTGTGGAGGTCCTTGCTACTTCCTATGGACATGGCCCAGCTGGAGGCTCTGAGGAGCAAGGAGGTCTTTCTCAACCTTAAACAATACTTGGGAATGGTACATTTTCTGATCGCCTGTAGTTCCCTTTACTTTCTGTTTTTTGGCTCCTCACCTGTTACGCATTGGTTTCGATTGGCAGGCTATCCAGGCTGCCTTTAGGTTGGAGGACATGGCCAGTAGCCAAAGCAAAGCTGCAGGCTCGGAGCATACCAAGCTGTTGGACGCTGTGCAGACCCTTGATGCTACCAAGGCTGATTTTTCAAAGGCGATGGACCAGCTGGAGGAGATGAAGAGGGCTCGAGACACTGCCGAGTCGGCCCTTGCCGCCACTGAAAGGTTGGCCCTAAACCAAACTGAAGGCTTGCTTAAGGCAGAGGATCAGTTAAGGGTCGCCAAAGAAGGGATCGTGGCCCTGGAGAAGAGGGTGCTTGAGGCGAAGAGGGCTAGAGGTGCTGCAGAAGCTGCCAGGGATGAGGCTGTGAAGGCCAAGGAAGAGGCCGAATCTGCCATGGCTAAAGCTGAGGCTTCCAAAGGCAAGGCCACGCAAGAGGTCTATGAGGCAGGGGTAGTTGAAACAGAAGATATCCTTAGAGCTTAGGTGCCTGGGGTGTGCAGACTTTACTGTTCCTAGGTTTGGAGTGAGGCCTTTAAATAACCTAGGGTAGAGGCTTCGTCCGACCTGTGGAAGGTGGAGAATGTGTATTATCCCCCTGCTATCCGCGAGGCTGCTCCTTTAAGTTCTAAAGCCGAGGTGGCTACCGAGGGAGTGGGGGTTGTCCTTGAGGAAGGCGTCCTAGCTGCTATTACTTCGGGCGAGCCTACTAAGGAAGTTGACCCTATTGGGGCCGTTGAGACGAGCAAGGGTCCCACTACTAACACACCTTTGGAGGTTGCGGACCCCTTAGCTGATGTCCAAGCCCCTCTCGTTGGGGAGATGCTACATCCGGCTGACCCTCCCCAGGTTGCAGTTCTAAGCGAGGGTCACCAAGACCTATAGACTTCTTTTACCCAGCCTCTAGGGGAGGAGTTGAGATAGAGCCAAAGGAATGATCTTTTGCTGCGCCCCCCTTTTTTTTGTTTTAGTATTGTAGTGGCACATTTGCCATATATAACTTTTTTAAAGATTCAATGAAGTGCATATTTTGTTTTCTTTTACTTGTTCTGTTTGCATTATTATATATATATATATATTTTTTATTTTTTTTTTATTTTTTATTTTTTACTCGCATAATCCCACTTTAATTGCGCTCTGACCGGTCATACACTTATCTTCTTGAGTGACTAGTTTCCCCATAGGTTTGGATCCGAGGACCATGCAAGTCCTTGATTCTGCCTAGCACTTGGTTCTTGAAGTAGTTGGTTTCTCCATAGGCTTGAGTCCGAGGACCATGCAAGACCTTGGTTCTGTCCAACACTTGGTTGTTCTGAAGTAGCTAGTTTCCCCATAGGTTTGAGTCCGAGAACCATGCAATACCCTAGTTCTGTCTAGTACCTAGTTCTTGGAGTACTTGGTTTCCCCATAGGCTTGAGTCCGAGGACCATGCAAGGACTTAGTTCTGTCCAACACTTGGTTGTTCTGAAGTAGCTAGTTTCCCCATAGGTTTGAGTCCGAGGACCATGCAATACTCTGGTTTTGTCTAGTACCTAGTTCTTGGAGTAATTGGTTTCCCCATAGGCTTAAGTCCGAGGACCATGCAAGGCCTTGGTTCTGTCCAACACTTGGTTGTTCTGAAGTAGCTAATTTTCCCAACGGTTTGAGTCCGAGGACCATGCAATACCCTGGTTCTGTCTAGTACCTAGTTCTTGAAGTAATTGGTTTCCCCATAGACTTGAGTCCGAGGACCATGCAAGGTCTTGGTTCTGTCCAACACTTGGTTGTTCTGAAGTAGCTAGTTTCCCCATAGGTTTGAGTCCGAGGACCATGCAATACCCTGGTTCTGTCTAGTACCTAGTTCTTGAAGTAATTGGTTTCCCCATAGGCTTGAGTCTGAGGACCATGCAAGGCCTTAGTTCTGTCCAACACTTGGTTGTTCTGAAGTAGCTAGTTTCCCCATAGGTTTGAGTCCGAGGACCATGCAATACCCTAGTTCTGTCTAGTACCTAGTTCTTGAAGTAATTGGTTTCCCCATAGGCTTGAGTCTGAGGACCATGCAAGACCTTGGTTCTGTCCAACACTTAGTTGTTCTGAAGTAGCTCGGAGCTAGGGAATTCGGCTTCAACGCTGGGGCATTTGCCCTTAGAGTAATAACGGCCTTAAGCTTGCTCCGCCGAGGGAGGGCCCTTCTTCGGTCTAGCCCTTTCGTCTGGCGCACCTCTTTTGATTACGAGGCATCCTTTGGGCTACTCGAGTAACGCGCTTGACGCTTTGGTGCGTGAGGCGCGTCTTCATTAATATCCTTGCGGATTTACGAGGACTAAGTGGTTGGGGAGCTCTTTGGAAATTGGGTGGAGTTAATATCTCCAGTAATTCCTCCTTAGGATTCTGTGTGGGCTGGCTGCCACCAACTCTTGCCTTCTATATAAGGTACTCTGGGGTAGCCTTTTCTCCAAACTTTGCAAACACTTGGATTAAAATCTCACAAACACACCGTTTTCTAGGCATTTCAAGGGTCTTGCCAGGATAGTATCTTGTGTGTGAAGAGATGAAGTGGCCCTGGGAGGGAGCGGTGACAAGGAAGTCGAGAATGCCGCTCCGATCTTGGTCGGCACAATGGAGGTGGGATAGGCAGAGGCCGAAGATCCTCCTTCTTTTCAACCTAGCCAGAGGTGGGACTCCCCTTGCAGTTTGGAGGGGGATTCGAAAGGAACGTAACATCTCTCCTCCACCTGCGAGTCTACCAGCCCTCCAAGCTGGTAGTGATTCGCCAGCTCCCAGTCGTCGTGGGACTAGAAGGGAAACTAGGAGAAACCCTGGAGTTGGACCGTCAGGCGCCACGACCTCTTCTTCCTTCTCCTTCAAATCGCTGTCCATGTTAGTTGGGGAGCTGTGGATGGCCTTAGTATAGGTCTGTCTCCACCTCTCCCTCCATACATGGCTTGGCTTTAAAACAAGTCTGCCTAGGCCCTTTTCTTCTTTTTTCTCTTTTTAGCTTCAGCACAAGCCTGCCTAGGCATTTACCTTTGTAATCGGTTTTAGAACAAGCCTGCCTAAACATTTACCTTTGTACAATGTAACTTTTCATTGATTAATAAAAAAGTAGCCGCATTTCATTTCTTTTACTTCTTGCATTTTCCATTTCTTTGCGATGATTGCTTTCTGAATGAATATGTTGCCATTGTTCGTATTTATTTATTTTTTTTTGAACTTCCAAGAAGTGTTGTACACCAACCGCTGTACTTGTTAATTCTCAAGTCCTCCCCACAGACGGCGCCAATTGTAGGGACCGGCCTTTTTCCCACGCAATGCAGGGGTTTAGGATTTTCACCCCACCAACGGCTTGCCTTATAGTGTAAGGCTTGACACCTTAATTCCACGTCGACGAGTAAAGTGTCCCGATATAATAGATTTGTAGAGAGTGGATAGAAGGACTAAGAGTTAATGAAAGACACAACGGTCGGCGAGGGTTTACAGGATCAATAACTGAGATTTGGCTAAGTATTCTAACGGAAAGTTCGTCCTCGGCCCAGTCCGAGGAGCCCTTCCCTTAGAACTAACGAATACAAGGGTGGTCCTTGGACACCCAGAAAACCCCTTAACCTCCTAACTGGGAAAAAAACCCCTGAACCCTTGGGGGTGCGTTCTATTATATAGTTTTGTTTAGTCGATCTCGGCAGTCCACTTGTCGGTCATCTGAACTTGTGTTTGAGGGCTCGTCCCATCAGCCGCCTTTGCAGGCTTTTTGTTAGTTGAAGTAACCAAGGCATCACTGTTCGCTGGTCAATTCACCATTAATGCGGCTAAAGTGTAGTTGCGTACATTTAATGGGTGGATGACAGCTTCCTTTCTTTAATGTCGGCCTGCCGAGGACGTGGTCATCCTCGGCGTAGTTTCTTGATGGCTTGGGCTTCTCCTACTCATCCTCGGATTATGTACTTTCCTCGGCATGGGCCTTAGGCCCGATATGGAGTGGGCCGGGGTAGCCAAATCCTTGGGCCCCACAGATATATAAAATATAAATAATACAAGAAAGACACCTAGGAACTAACAGGTTTGTAGAAGACAATTTCACTATGATCTGGTTACATGAATTAGAGGAATTTTTCCGCCAATGTATTTAGTTTGAATTTAGTTTTAGTAGAAAACCTCATAGATTACATGTGATTAACAATAATAGAATTCATGAAATCAATGAGTCATAAATAATTTCTTACAAAATATATCAAAATGTATCGCACATTGTGCAGGATATCAGATAGTTATTTTTTTAAACACCAGATTATTTTAGTGCCTTGTCTTTTAGCAACTGGTTGAGTCCATTGGCTTTCAAAGAGCTGGTCCTGCTCATTTTCACGGGCCCCTTGAGGCGAATTGGCAAAAAGGCAATTAGTTTCACTGGTTCTTCATCCAAAGGTTCGCTCCTATTGATAAAGCAAAATTTACATTAGTACTTAAATAAGAGTTGACTCGATTTGTTTATTTCATAAACTTTGGCTCATCTATGCGTTGAAGCTCAACTACTCAATAAAAATTAAGTTAATTCACTCTAATTTTATAGTAATAAAAATTATTGGAGCTGATTATTTATTTATTTATTTATTTATATCTCCCTTTTAATTGAAAGCTTCATTTTATGATTAAAATCGAAAATACACGAGATTGGTATAATAATTTTTAACGGTCTAGTCTAACAACATATAGAGTACGATGTAAGAACAAAGAATTACGAGAAGCTTCGGCCTCAAGCACAAGCTTGTGGTAGAAGTCAAGAGTAAATTGAGAGTCATAAGAGCGTGTGACGGTAATGCGTGAGTCATGGCTAATTGTCCTATGACTTTATTTTTAGCCGTCGACCATCATATTTTTAGCCGTCGACCATGTCAACGTAACCAACCCAATCCTTACTGCTCTCATCCTTTACAAAAACCCACACAAACCTCCTCAAATTTCAAACACAACACAAATACAAATTTGTTTCATTTTTTTCTTCATCCTTCTCCTCCCAATTCATCAAAGAATTTCACCAAAGCGTTCATACTAGATCTCTCTCAAATGGCAAAACCTTGCTATCTTACACCAATACTAGTCTTCTTCTTCATGTCTCTCATCGTATCTTTCCCATCTTCTTCTTCAGCTAGGCCCTTGAACAAGCCACTGAACCTTGCAGCCAATGAACCACTTTTGGAGCTTGAGCTTCCTCAAGAAAACGTGGCTGTTATGGCCTCCTCTTTGGACAAAGATTCACACCATGTTTTACCATGTGACATGGAACCCAGCAAGCCCAGCAAACTAGGCTTCCCTTATAAGGCTCCAAGACTCTCCGGGAAATATGGACCATTGCTTCTTAGTGTTCTTCCCAAGGGGGTACCGACTCCACCATCTGGACCGAGCCCAGTTATACACGACAATAAAAACTAGAGAACTACACAGACTTCTGCTGCCGGAGCTCAATATCGTCAAGAATAACATTGGCATGTATTTATATACTCCATAGTTAATTACATATATTGTTTTTTTCTTGGGATGATGTAAAATACTTATTACACATACTGGTTATTCAATGTTTTAGATTTTCTTTATTATTTCATTAATAGAATATGGTTTATTTTCTTTATTTTATTAAAATGTATACCATGACCATCTCTGTTTTGTTTGTCAAATTGGCAATATAAAAAGCTTGTTTCTTCCTTATACAATACATTGGTCTCACATAAATATGGAATTTACTTGTAATGGGATAGATGATACAGGAAAATTATTAGGTATTTCTAGAGTACCATAAATGCGTACACTCCCCTCTCACATAAATGATGGGTTCCATCATGAATTTAATTATTGGAACCCACTATTCATGTAAGAGGAGGGAGTATGCATTTATGGTACTCCGGGAGTACACAATAATTTCTCGATGATACATATATTCGAAATATAAAATATCCTCTTTACACATGGTAGCTTCCAATTATTCACATTCATGGAAACTTTTAGAAAGACAGTTGTTCTTAACTCATTTCGAGGTGATCGATGATCTTTGGGATCATTTTTGCAAATCAATTCAAATAAAACTTTTTCCAAGACTCCAAACCATTATTTTTTTTATATACCAGATTATTTTAGTGCCTTGCCTTTTCGCAGCTGGTTGAGTCCATTGGCTTTCAAAGTTCTGGTCCTGCTCATTTTCACCGGCCCCTTGAGGCGAATTGGCAAAAAGGCTATCAGATTCGCTGGTTCTTCAACCAAAGGCTCGCTCCTATTGAAGAACATTAGAATTCTTCAAACTTTGTTTTTCACTTGGGTCAAAAAGACAAAAATCCTCCAACTGCTTTGATAAAAGGTCAATAACCAAAAAGCTCTTATGACTTACTACATGCATGTATTGTGAAAATCCAGTGACAGTTTCATTCCTAGGTTTTGCTTTCACACCAGAGAATAGACTCAGCCGCCTGCCCTGACCAAAACGTTGTTCCAATTGACTTCAATTCTTTCCCCTTTCTCAGTACCATTTACCATATCATGGGCATATTTTGAATTAACAGATAAATTCTCACCTAATCATTCCAGTGATCCCCAATAAAATTAAAATTCATTTTGAGATAAGAATAATGGCTATGCCCAATATTGCTATTGCAAATGGAGGGGCTAGAACTTGGCAACCTCACAACTAAATTTGAGCCCATCTGGCCGAATATAGGGAGTCATCTAGCAGGTTTTAGAACCGGACCCTTACTTTGGTCCTCGAGTTAAGGATCTAGGTCAGACAAGAATTAAGTTCGGTAATAGAATGTACATAACATTATAACATTAGTGCAGTACCGGAGTAGGAGGCACTGGACCCGTTGTAATGGCAACATGCCATCATGGCAACGGGTTCAATGTACTTGATCATTAGACCCAATTTGTGCCCTATCGGGGTAGTCTATACTATACTAAGTCTCGATGTCATCTAGATCAGTCTTTCCAATCTTGACAATAAGCCAAACTCCTCTAAAACTTAACCCAACATCCAAGAAAATCTTCACACAATCGAACCATACCGTTCTCCTCAAAACTAGATCTTGTCGACCAATATTAGCATTCTTCACATCAACATTAACTGTACCTAATAAACTTTAATGAGATTAAACTTGTCCCTCATCTGCAGTTCAAGGCATGCAGCCTTGGAGTACATCTCATTAGTTGACTAAAGTAAGCAATCTCTAGTATATTGAAAAGTCTGATTTAAGCATGATTCTCTTAAAATGACTAGCCTCATTTTTCTCTATAAAAATTTTTAAACCAATTAATTTCATTGGTCAACGTATGTATCTTTTTGTATAAAATTAAGATTACTATGAGAATTTGAATCTACAAAGGTTTGTAGTGACTGACTTAACGAAGAGAAGTATCTTTAGCCAGTCCACATTCCAAGTCGGCCCAAGTTACACTAAGGGCTTTACTCTTCCTTGTAGAAATGGCAATAATTAGGCAGAAGGTATTTTGTCAAGACAAATTGAGGCAATTTCCTTTTGCAATTCCATCGGTTGTTTTTATTCCACCCACCTATAGTACATTTTTTATTTCTTCATAATTCAATAGTTACAATGGAGAATGGGAGACTTAAATCATGAATTTCCCCATTGGAAACACTAAAAAGTGTCAATCAATTGAATTACAAAGTTCTTGGTATGATTGCTTGGAATATGGTTATAGAGATTGGCTGGGAAATCAAACCATGAAAATGGCTTCCATCTCTCTTCCGAATCATGATATAACTATGAATCAACCTCCCCTATATCCTCTGAATCATGATATACCACGCCACCTACGATTCAAGCTAGACATAGGATAATGCATACTTCTTTGCTGCTGCTTAGAGGCTAGAGCTTTCTAATTGTTTTCTGTATCTCGAAGGTGAAAATGCCCAATCCAATTTCAATTGTTTTTTTTTTTAACAAATTCTATTGTAAGAAGCAGATCTTTTTGTCTTTTACTTATTCTATTTAATTTTTTTTGGCTTTTGATGTTCTTCAAATCAAATCCCAAATAAAATATGGGATTGGGATGTCAACATGTCTGCATTAACCTTCCATGATTCTTGATATTAATAGATCAGAATGTCTCACCCAATTATGCAAATACTAGTAGTTTAAGTTTGGCAGAATGATTTATGTGCACCTTATAAGCAAAGATCAAATGAAATTTGGGATGCTAAGCTAAAGACTGCTAGGTTTGAGCAACTCAAATGACATTGAAAATCTGGTTCTCAAAAAAAAAAAATGACATTGAAATTTTTCATCAAATAAGTGTGTGAGTGATTTTCACTGTAATTTGAGATAAAATAGAAAAGTAATTGATCTCCTTTATTCTATGGGTAGATATCCTTTGAATTTTCTTCTTCAGAAATAATCCCATATCCAACTTAGTACAACCACAGAAATTGAACTTCAAATACGAGGAACTACCCTCACAATGTAGTTTTGATACTCATTCTATATACAATTAACGAATTTGCGTTTCAAATTGCAATTATTTCCAAAAAATTCTGAGTCATTTCTTGGAAGACAAGAAGATCTGACATCAACACGGCTGATGAAGTCGGTGACCGTGTCTGATCCAAATTCATTTAATATGGTAGGTGAGCCTATATACTATTTTTCCATTATTTATCTTCTTCTTCTTCTTAGTTATTACTCCTTCCGTCCCACTTTTTTTGTCCTCTATTCTATTTTGAGATGTCCCAAAATATTGTCCTATTTTTAAAAATAAAAGTCATTAATTTACTAATGTTCCTATTATAACCCTATTAATTTACTAATTCAATTTTTTGATAAATTTTTTTAAGGATAGTTTTGGAAACTTATACATTTTTAAAAGGTAGACAAGACAATAAATGATGTTCCCTTAAAAATTTTGACTTTTCAAACAGGACAAAAAAAGTAAGACGGAGGGAGTACATTATTTACATCTGGCTGTGCCTCAACACTTGTTGTTGGTCAGACCTTAATTTGGTCCAAAACAATTGAGTATTATTAGAAATTACAACACAATTTTCGACATGGGGTGCCAAGAAATTCCAGTTGGGCCTTCCAAGAACATTCCATTTTGTACATTGTTGAATGGTTTAGGTTTAAGCCATGTGTTACCGACCACACTTCCTTCTTGTGTGAAGTATGACATTAAAAAATATATTGTCATATTCTTTTGCTCCAAAGCTAATGATCCAAATTAAGTCAATGAGAGATTATATAAAGAAAAGAAATAACCGTGTTTCTCTCTGGACGGTTTGGGTTCCAGCATCTCCCTCTCGGCGCACGGCTTGGCTCTCCGGCTGGGTGGTTGCTCGAGTCTCTTTGGCGGACGCTCGACTCTTTTGGACTTTCTAATCCTGAACTTTCCGATCCAGGCTTCCTGTTGTTGAACTTTTCGACCTGGGTCACTCTGATCTCAGACGTTCTTGGGCCTTCCTTCTTCTCTGTGGGTTTCCCTGATGGTAATCGATTTCCTGGAGGCTAAATGACCCAAAGCTCTGTAGATGTGGGTGATTTGGGCAAAGGAGACTACCACTAGACAACAGTGAGTAGCTTTAATTGATTTAGTTTTTCATTATTGCTTGATGCTCTGTTTATACCCCTGCATATTTTTACTCTTTATTGGATATGCTTTG
Organism: Quercus gilva; assembly: GCA_023621385.1. Classification (NCBI taxonomy): domain Eukaryota; kingdom Viridiplantae; phylum Streptophyta; class Magnoliopsida; order Fagales; family Fagaceae; genus Quercus; species Quercus gilva. Next base: position 69,546,932 of record CM042480.1, on the reverse strand, counting down.
CATGGTATATGGTATGGTATGAATCCCATAAGCTGGAACTGTCGGGGATTGGGGAACCCCCAGTCAGTTAGGGCACTGCAAAATCTGGTGCGGCGTTGGAACCCCAAAATTGTCTTCCTTATGGAGACAAAATCAAGGAAGAATCGTATGGAGAGGATAAAGAACAGAATTGGTTTTGCAAATGGTTTGATAGTTCCTAGTGTTGGCAGAAGTGGGGGTATTGCTCTTCTCTGGGCTAGGGAAATTAATTTAGAGGTTAAAAGCTACACAAGATTCCACATTGATGCTGTAATTTCGGAGTCTAATAGTGAATTCAAATGGAGATTAACCAGCTTCTACGGCCATCCAGAGACACATAAACGATATGAATCTTGGCATCTTCTGGCTTTTCTCAATAACCAATTCCAACTTCCTTGGCTCTGTCTTGGTGATTTTAACGAAATTCTTTCAATGGATGAGAAACTCGGAGGGGCTTGCCGCACCCAGCATCAAATGGATGGTTTTAGGGGAATAGTAAATTATTGCGGCTTTCATGATTTGGGTTATTGTGGTCCAGATTTCACATGGAGTAACATGCAAGGGGGAGAAAATAGAATTTGCCTCAGATTAGATAGGGCCTTGGCTACCTCTGAGTGGTCAACTCGTTTTGGAGAGATGAAGGTCTTCCATTTAATGGATTCCTCCTCAGACCACTGTGCATTACTTATTACTGATCCCAGAACTAGGAATCAATCAAAGAATAGGCAGTTCCATTTTGAAGCTCAATGGACCAAAAGAGAGGATTGTAGAGCCATTGTTGAGGCCACTTGGGGTGTTGGTGTGGATCTTAGCACTCTGAACGGCATATCGAAAAATCTCAAAAGTTGTGCTGCTGAACTTTCTAAATGGAGTTCTGAGGTATATGGGCAAATTCCAAAGAAAATTCAGGATAAAAGGAATGCGTTAAATGCCCTAGTTCTCCGAGAAAAGGATGAAGATCTGAGTTTGGAAATTAACAGGCTGAAGGGAGAAATTAATGTTCTATTGGATGATGAAGAAATTTATTAGGGACAAAGGGCAAAAGCCCATTGGCTTAAAGAGAGGGATAGAAATACTAAGTATTTCCATGCACAAGCTTCGGAAAGGAGAAGTCAGAATACTATTCTGGGTATTTGGGATGAACAGGGAAGGTGGTGTGATGACAAAGAAAGTATTGCCCGGGCTACCATATCTTATTTTAAGAATATATACGGCTCATCTCATCCAAACCATACTGAGATAGTAGCTAATGCAATTCTTCCCAAGGTGACAGCTGAAATGAATGAAAGTCTAACAAGAGAATTCACCAGGGAGGATGTGGTAGCCGCTTTAAAACAAATCCATCCCACTAAAGCCCCTGGACCAGACGGTATGTCCTCTGTTTTTTTCTAGAAATATTGGGGTATCATTGGCAAAAATGTTACTAATATGGTCCTAAACGTCCTTAACCACAACATTCCCATACCTGAGCTCAACAAGACTAATACCTCCCTAATCCCGAAAATTAGTAACCCCAAAAGAATGACTGACTTTCGGCCCATCAGCCTATGTAATGTAGTCTATAAGCTCATCTCAAAAATTCTTGCCAACCGCCTAAAAGCTCTACTACCCCACATTATATCAGAAAACCAAAGTGCCTTCACCTCAGACAGACTCATTACTGATAATGTGTTAGTGGCTTTCGAGTTGATGCATTATCTAGATCACAAAACAACTGGGAAGAAGAGTTATATGGCTATCAAGTTGGACATGAGTAAGGCATTTGATCGGGTTGAATGGAGTTTTATCTCCAAGGTTATGGAAAAAAATGGGGTTTTGCAACAGGTGGATCGACTTGGTCATGCAGTGCATTACCTCGATAACTTACTCTGTCCTAATTAATGGTGTTGCCTACAGAAATATCTCTCCTACAAGAGGTCTCCATCAAGGTGACCCTCTCTCCCCTAGTTTGTTTTTGCTTTGTGCCGAAGGCCTTTCAGCACTCTTCCACCAGGCAGCAAGGAACCAACTCATCACTGGCATCTCCATTTGTAGGGGCTGTCCAAAGGTGACCCACCTTTTCTTTGCTGACGACAGCATCCTTTTTTGTAAAGCAACATTGGATGAATGCCAAAAGTTAAAATCAATCCTGTTGGAGTATGAAGATGCTTCGGGTCAGAAAGTTAATACAGAGAAATCCTCCATTTTCTTTAGCCCCAATACAGCCCAAGAAACTAGAGAATGCATTTTTAACATCCTGGGACCTATGCAAGACTCGAGGCATACTAAATATCTTGGCCTCCCATCTTTTATTGGTAGGTCTAAGAATCAAGTCTTTGCAATCCTAAAGGAGAGGGTTGGGAAAAAATTAGCGGGCTGGAAAGGTAAGAGGCTGTTTGGCCATCTTTTTTTGATCACTCAATTTTCGTCACTCAATTTCCGTCACTCATCACTCATCACTCATAACTCAATACTCATCATTCATCACCCATCACTCTAAAATTAATACCCGTTTGGCACATCACTTATTTCTCATCACTTAATATTTTTCACACTATTTGTGGGCCCCATTTCTGTCACCACTGCAGCTTTTTTTTTTTTTTTTTTTTTTTTTTTTTTTTTTTTTTTTTTCAGATAACCCAGAAACCTGAACCCAAAAAAAAAAGAAAAAAAAAGACAAGAGAGGAAGAACAGGGGAGACGTGAACCCAGGTGAAGAAGGGAAAAAAAAAAAAAAAAAAAAAAAAAAAAAAAAAAAAGAAAAGGAAGGAGACGTGAACCCAGGTGAAGAAGGAAAAAAAAAAGGAGACGTGAACCCAGGTGAAGAAGAAGAAAAAAAAAGGGGGGGGGGGGGGAGACGGTGAACCCCAGTAAAGAAAGAAGAAAAAAAAAAGATGGTCAAAAGTTGTGACTAAAAGTATGGCAGTGGGTCCCTCATATAGTGTTATTTACAAAAATGCCATTGAGTTATGAGAATTGGAAACTGAAAACAGCCAAAATTTGTTTTCAATTTCCATAACTCATAACTCAAAAAGTTGAGAATTGAGAAATGAAAACAGAGTTATGGAAACTAAAAATAATGTAGCCAAACAAGTATTTGCTATGGGTCCTACCAGTTTTGAGAATTGAGTTATGAAAACAGAGAATTGAGTCATGAAAACAAGCCTACCAAACGGGCTCTAAGCTTCTATCTATGGGGGGGAAAGAAATCTCCATCAAGGCCGTGGCACAAGCAATTCCAACCTATACTATGAGTTGCTTTCTTCTCCCACAAAGCCTTTGTCATGATTTGGAAAGAATGATGAAAAACTTCTGATGGGGACAAAGGCAGCAGGAAACAAAGATCAGTTGGGTTAGCTGGAAAAGATTATGCACTTCAAAGACAGATGGTGGCTTGGGGTTTAGGAATTTGCAAGCCTTTAATTAGGCAATGCTGGCAAAACAAGTTTGGAGGATTCTCTCTAACCCGAGCTCGTTAGTGAGCCGTGTGCTTAAAGCCAAGTACTTCCCCACTGGCGATTTACTAAATGCAAAGCTTGGTGCTTCCCCTTCCTATTCTTGGAGGAGCATTCACAGTAGCTTAGAAATTATTAGATGCGGAACCCGGTGGAGAGTTGGGAATGGGAAACAAATCCATATATGGGAGGATAGATGGCTCCCAATGCTTTCCACTTACAAGGTCATCTTCCCTCAGAACCATAACCTCGAATTCCCAATGGTCTCCTCCCTCATTGATCCGGAGACTAAATGGTGGAGAATAGATGTTCTTCGTGCTACTTTTCTTCCCTTTGAGGCTGAGACCATCTTGAAGATACCACTGAGTCACAACCTACCCGAGGATAAGATTATTTGGATTGGGAATAAGAGAGGTGAATTTACAGTGAAAAGCGCCTATCACATAGCTTACAATTTGGCTAAACCAACGGAGGTGGGTGAAAGTTCCTCTAGAGACCCTTGTAGATTGCTTTGGAGAAAACTTTGGCATTTAAACCTTCCAGCAAAAGTAAAAATCTTTACTTGGAGGGCTTGTGTTAATGGACTCCCTACCCTTGAAAATATGAGTAAAAGAGGGATTCAGAGCAATAATGCCTACCCTATTTGTGGCTTGGGAATTGAGGATATCAATCATGCTCTCCTTCATTGTAAAGCTGCCTCTTCTGTTTGGAATCACTGGGCTGACCTTTCCTGTTCCTTGTGTCTCATGTGGTCCTTTCTAGACATGGTTCTGCACCTTCTTCAATCAAATGCCCCACAGTTAGAATTATTTTTTGTGTTATCTTGGGCTATCTAGTCTAATAGAAATAAATTGGTGCATGATGATTCCCCTCTTTCCCCATCTCAGGTGTGGCAGCTGGCAACCCGCACTTTAGAGGATTTCAGAAAGGCCAACTCTTCGGCTCAAATCCCTCCAAGTCATCCTTCATCCAGATGGGAAACTCCTCCCTTGGGAGTGTTCAAAATCAATGTTGACGAGGCTACCTCAAAGCTGGGGAAGAACTCCAGCATTGGAGTAATCATTAGGGACAGCAATGGCCATGTTGTGGCAGCCCTTAGTAAATATCTTCATGGCAGATTTGCTGCAGATCAGGTTGAAGCTCTGGCTGTGGAACAAGGCGTCTTACTGGCTCAGGAGTTGCAGCTGTCAAGAGTCATTGTGGAGAGTGATGCTCTCGCTGTGATTCAAGCTATTAATGACAATTCCACAGGTAGTGATTTGGGACACATTCTACAGGGAGTTCTTCTTGTGAGTGAGAGCTTTGAAAGCTGTATTTTTAAACACTTGAGTAGAGATTTTAATGCTGTTGCGCATGAGCTGGCTCAGCTTGTGCGTAGAACTGAGTCTTCCTGCTTGTGGAATGGGGTTATCCCATTTGAGGTGTCTAGGCTAGTGCAATAGGATTTACTGGTGATGGTTTAGCTCCTGTTGTTTTGTAGCCTGTTGTGGTCTTTGTCTCTTGCTGTATTCTTTGCTGGTTCCTTTGTTATAAAGCTTCCTCTTCAACCAAAAAAAAAAAAAAAAAAAAAGAAAAGAAATTACCGTGTTTGTCTTTCTTTTTTCTATTTAATACTTTGGGAAAGTAATTATTCGAAATTAAGCCTATCTGAGTAATTCTTCTGGGCTGCCGCCACTTGATGAATTCAACAACCAAACTCTACAAGCAACCATTATATAGGTTGAAGGTCCCTTGATCTTGCCTAAAATAAAAATAAAGAAAAGGAACACGCACAATATTGAGAGAGAGTGGTAAAATAGAAAAAAGAATTACTTCTGGAATAAGAGATGGAAGAGAAAAAAGAATGGATAACCCTTTTAATTTGCTTTCACGTATATTATCTCTATTTTATATAGGGATGACAAAATATCTTTACCCTACAATTTCATTTCGTTTAAGTATTTTCTGGCACAAAAAAAGGTGGACACGTCACATCTCAAGTGTGTGCCAGCACCCCTCAAAAAAAAAAAAAAAAAAACAAAAAATTTGTGCCAGCATGTGTGTTTCATGCCAAGTCCCAAGTGCATGTGTGTAACATACACATAATTGAATTTTTTTTTTTTTTTATACATATTCTATATTTTTATTTAATTGTCTAAACATATTTCTACTATCTCTCAAAATTGAATTTTTTTTTATACATATTCTATATTTTTATTTAATTGTCTATACATATTTCTACTATCTCTCAAAGCATTCGTCTTTCTTCTTCTATGTATATATCTACTAGCATTCTCACAGTCACTCATCCGATCTCATTAGTTTTTATTGATGTAGCATTACTTTACATCTTTTAATTCCATTAAACATACATAAATGTTATTTCTCAAAAAACATACATAAATGTTAACATTTTTATCACTTCATCATTATATATTTTTATTTTTTATTATTTATATGTTAGTTAAAAAGATAATCATAATAATTTTTTTATTAGCATAAAATAAATTAACATCAACAATTTTGGATTATTGTTATCTAAACAAAATATAATATAATAGCATTTCATCTTTTTCACAATTTTTTCATATATATATATATATATATTAAAAAAATAGAAGAGAGTGATTTAAACATTAGACATCTTAATTGAAAATATTAAGAGGTGTTAGTTGACCTAAAAGCCGTTAACTATTGTCCATTAACTTACTTAAAAGAAAACACATTAAACCAAGGGATCAAATTAAAAATTAATTTGAAAGTTCAAGAAGTTAATTATAAATTGTGATGAAATGAGGAAACAAAATGGCAATAATCATTAGTATTAAAAAGGAAAATGGAGGGATTCTAACTCATTTCTAATTCAGAAAGATGTGTTATTAGATTAGATAGTTTGTGTGATGGACTTAGTTAACGTAACGTGTGCAAGAAGTCATTTCTACACCGCGTTCTACAAACAAACAATAGTAGCTTCGTTTCGTTTAATTTCATTGGTTTTTGGAAGTCCCAAATCAGGGACTAATTCTAAGTTACTAATCTACCAATGAGAGACTGACGCATGGATTAACAACTCTAAGTTACTAAACTAACTGTACAATCAGTGTTAGACGACATATAGTTTAACAACCACTTGTACTAAACGACTGTAGCTTCTGCTTTTCTATTCTTCAGCTTTCTCTTCTGTACTCTGCAGTTTAGCTTTCTTTTCTTTCTCTGCTTCTTTATTCTTCAGCTTCTTCTTCTTAACACCACTTCTGTCTTCTTTATCTTTGTTAAACTTCTTCTCAGAACCTTTACACTCCTCCTCAAGATGAATAGGGGAATGAATATTAATCGTATTCATCTTGGATAACAGTAGATGAAACTGATGTGCACTAAGGGCTTTGATATGCAAGTCAACTAGTTGAGATTGAGTTCTGATAAACAACAAACAGGCATAAATGATCAAATAGCACTATTTAAAAAAAAATATTTAGCAATTTATCACTGTTCGTGAACTATTTAGCAATTTACCACTGTTTTGTAACTCGAGTTCATCAAAAAATCAAATTCCTTAAAAATGTGCCTCGGTGATTCCTACTAATATGGAATTTTTTAATTAAGAAGTCCATGTGGAACTCGTGATTATGAAACTCAAGTTCCTTATAATATAAAACTTGAGCTTTTAAAAATTTAACATAGAACTCTAGTTTTATAAACTCAAGTTCTGTATTCAATAATTCTGCACCAGGCAGCTTGCAACATTTGTTTTCTGTAGAATCAGTGTTTGGGATCCTTCCACTTGAAAGTGCCAAATCATGCGAAATTTCATCTAGTGCCATCTCTAGGCCATGTACTCGTGACTCTAGTCTCTAGGGAATTGATTCCAATCTGGGAGCTCTCAATGAATCTCTGGATTCAATTAAAGCAGGAAAATATGAGTACAAAATTCTTAAACATTTATCAGACACAATATTATTGACAAAGCCTTCACGAAGTTGGCAAAACGGTATGACATTTGTGGAGTATAACCAAATAACATGGAAAAAGGGACCTATCAATATCTTCAACATAGGGTTGCATTCCAAAGCAGATAAGTGTGCATTATAATGTCTATTGGGGAAAAGGAAACAAAAGTTGGCATTAGGGTCCGTTTACATATAGCTTATTTTGCTGAAAACTAAAAACTAAAAACTAAAAACACTGTAGCAAAATAATTTTTAAATGTATAAATAATATTGTAGGACCCATTTTTAATTAAAGTTTTGGTGAAAAAAGATGTTTGTGGGTTCTATGAATAGTGCACAAAACCCACTGACAGTGCCATTTCAATGAAATGTGTGGATGTTGAAAGTGATAGTAGGTCCTGTGCATAGTGCACGAGACCCACTGGCAGATTTGTGTACATGTGCTTCTGGTTAAAAAAAATTAAAAAAATTAAAAAAAAAAAAAAAAAAAAGAGGAAGAAACTCAGACACAAAACACAAAAATGCGCTGCTTTCATCTGAATCCAAACGCTACTTTAATATCTAATGTTAAAGGTGGATTTCATCTAGTTTTAAATGTACTTTGCACAATTTAACGTTTACATGTGTATTTTAATTTATGTTGATCAAGTATGTAACATAATGCATGCAATTGCATATATTAATCTTTTTTAGCCACTAATACAAATAGAATATAATTTTTTTTTTTTTTTTTTTGGAGAAAGAGAATATGATAATTGATCAAATTTAGTCCAGCTTATAAAGTAGAGCTTTTAAGCCCTGAGTACACGGAACTTGAGTTTTATAAACTTGAGTTCTATGTTAAAATTTTAAATAACTCGAGTTCAAAGAGCTTGAGATTTATATTACAGGGAACTCGAGTTCCACATGGACTTTTTAATTTAAAAATACCAAATCAGTGGATGCTACCGTGGCATATTTTTAAGAAACTCGATTTTTTGAAACTCAAGTTACATGTAAAACTCAAGTTTCATGAACTCGATTTACAAAACAATGGTAGATTGCTAACTATTTTGCCTAAACTTGCTATTTGGCCATTTTTGTTGCAACAAACAAATTACTCCTTCCAACGCCTTGTCTCTAACAACATGACAATCTATTTTTCCGTGTTTTATTCTTTCATGGAACACAGAATTTGCCCCAATGTGAAGTGCAAATTAACTATCACTGAATAGCAAGGCTACTTGAGTGTAATTAAATTGAATATCTTTCAAGAAACAAAGGATCCAAACAATCTCACACACAGTGGCGGAGCCACACACAAGTGTCCAAAATTTTATAAAATCATTTTATAGTACATATATTATTTACATTTTAAATATTGCTCTTAAAAGAAAGATAATAATATTTAAATTTTGAGTCATTTCAATATTGCTCTTAAAAGAAAGAAAAGTATATTTAAAATCATATAAGTTAAGATGTTTAACAAATTAAACTAGGTAAAAAAATGATAAATTTTTGTATATGTCTAATACAAGAAACACATGACTTTTATATACTCATTAAAATTTAGAATATGACAAATTCTCTTATTAAATTAATTTTTATATATATATATATATATATATGTGTGTGTGTGTTTAGAGGTTTGTTTTAACTAATATATTAGTATCACAAGTTGTTTCCTAAACTAAAATTTCTGGCGCCGCGCTGCTCACACACTGCTACTGCCATGAATATGTATTCTGCTTCTGCTGACTATGTACTCACTATTGACTGCTTCTTTGACTAATTTCCTAGTAATTGACTGCGCGTGACACTTGTGCGCGTATCATGCTGACTGTGCTATAACTTTCTTTTAGCCTTCGACCATGTCAACCGAAGCCCAAGTTCTCATCCATTATAAAAGCCCCATAAACCTTCGCAAATTTCAAACACAACTCAAATACAAATTTTTTTCATTCTTCTCCTCCCAATTCATCAAATCAAAGTATTTCACCAAAGCGTTCATACTAGATCTCTCTCAAATGGCAAAAACTTACTATCTTACACCTATACTAGTGATCTTCTTCATGTCTCTCATAATATCCTTCCCATCTTCTTCTTCAGCTAGGCCCTTGAACAAGCCACTGAACCTTGCTGCCAGTGAACCACACTTGGAGCTTGAGCTTCCTGAAGAAAACGTGGTTTTTGTGGCCTACTCTTTGGACAAAGATTCACACCATGTTTTACCATGTGACCTGGAACCCAGCAAGCCCAGCAATCTAGCCTTCCCTTACAAGGCTCCAAGATTCTCAGGGAAATATGGACCATTGCTTCTTAGTGTTCTTCCCAGGGGGGTACCGACTCCGCCATCTGGACCGAGCCCAGGTATACACGACAATAAAAACTAGAGAACTACACAGACTTCTGCTGCAGAGCTCAATATCGTCAAGAAAAACATTGGCCTGTATTTATGTATATACTCCATAGGTATACATATAGATAACATATATATTTATATTTCTTGGGATGATGTAAATTATACGATGTATTTAACCAACAACGTTTTAGATTATCTTTATTATTTCATTAATAGAATATTGTTTATTAAATGTATACCATGACCATCTCTGTTATGTTTGTCAAATTGGCAATATAAAAGTTTTTGTTTCTTCCATATATATACAATACATTGGTCTCATGAATATGGAATTTACTTGTAATGGGATGGATGATACATATATTCAAAACATAAAATATCCTCTTTGCACATGGTAGCTTCCAGTTATTCACATTCATATATGGAACCTCTTATAGAGACAGTAATTCTGACTCATTTCGTGGTGATTGATGATCTTTGGATCATTTCTGCAAATCAATTCAAATAAAACTTTGTCCAAACCATTATTTCTTTAAACACCAGATTATTTTAGTGTCTTGCCCTTTAGCATGTAGTTGGGTCCATATTGACTTTCAAGGTTCTGGTCCTGCTCATTTTCACGGGCCCCTTGAGGCTAATTGGCAAAAGGCTGTTAGTTTCAACGGTTCTTCAACCAGAGGTTGGCTTCTATTGAAGGACATTAGAATTCTTCAAAATTTGTTCTTCACTAGGTTCAAAAAGACAAAAATCCTCCAACTGCTTTGATAAAAGGTCAATAAACCAAAAGCTTAATTTTATGACTTACTACATGCATGCATTGGGAAAATCCACTGACAGTTTCATTCCCAGGTTTTGCTTTCACACCAGAGAGTAGACTCAGCCGCCTGCCCTGACCAACACATTGTTCCAACTGACTTCAATTCTTTCCCCTTTCTCATTACCATATCATGGGCATATTTTGAATTAATAAATAAATTCTCACCTAATCATTCCACTGATCCCCAATAAATTAAAATTTATTTTGAGTTAAGAATAATGGCTATGCCCAATATTGCTATTGCAAATGGAGGGGCTAGGACTTGGCGACCCCACAACTGAACTTTGGTTTGCTTTTTCCAACTTCATACCAAAATGAAAAAATAAAAAATGCCGCGAGAAGCAAATTAAGTTTGAAAGAGTCCGTGATCGCGTTAATCCTATAGGGCTAACTAAGAAACTTCAATTTCGTGTATTGCATTGAAAGTTCAAACCTCTTACATATCAATGTTCATTAAGTTTCTAAAAAATTAACAAGACAACTTGCAGATTAGCTTTTATATATATATATATATATATATGAACCTTATAAAAACCCAAGTTCTCATCCATTCTAAAAACCCCCCATAAACCTCCTCAAATTTCAAACACAACACAAATACAAATTTTTTTCATTTTTTTCTTCATCCTTCTCCTCCCAATTCATCAAAGAATTTCACCAAAGCGTTCATACTAGATCTCTCTCAAATGGCAAAACCTTGCTATCTTACACCAATACTAGTCTTCTTCTTTATGTCTCTCATCGTATCTTTCCCATCTTCTTCTTCAGCTAGGGCCTTGAACAAGCCACTGAACCTTGCAGCCAATGAACCACTTTTGGAGCTTGGGCTTCCTGAAGAAAACGTGGCTGTTGTGGCCTACTCGTTGGACAAAGAATCGCACCATGTTTTACCATGTGACATGGAACCCAGCAAACCCAAACTAGGCTTTCCTTATAAGGCTCCAAGACTTGCCGGGAAATATGGACGATTACTTCTTTCCAGGGAGGTACAGACTCCACCATCTGGACCAAGCAGACGTATACACGACAATAACAACTAGAGAACTACACAGACTTCTGCTGCCTGACCTCAATATCGCCAAGTTATACAATTTTTAAAATTTTCTTTATTATTTCATTAATAGAATATGGTTTATTTTCTTTATTTTATTAAAATGTATACCATCTCTGTTATGTTTCTCAAATTGACAATATAAAAAGCTTGTTTCTTCCTTATACAATACATTGGTCTCAAATAGATATGAAATTTATTTGTGATGGGTGGATGAAATATATTCGAAATATACAATATCCTCTTTACACATGGTCAGGGACGGAACCAGGATTTGAACCTAGGGAGGGCGAAAGCATGAATCAAAAAAATTTCAAGAGACATGGTTTATTAAAAAAAAAATCATAGTAGACAAAACAATTGCACTTTATTACTATAAATATTTAAGTCAAGAAGGAAATAATATAAACCAAAAAAGTTGAAAGTTATAATATGATATTCAAACCTTTTCGAAGAAGAATAAAAAAAGAAGAGAACTTTGGATCTCCAAATTTTGGATAATTAGAATTAATATGTTGATTTTATCACATTAACCAACTCACCAATATGATAAATCCATACTTTTGGATGCAACTAAAAATCACACTAATGAAGCTTTCAAAACTTTGTTTGAGGATTTTAAAAATTTGGGATATTAATATTAAGAGTTGGCAATGCTACATCATCAATATTGGCTTCTAAAAGAATTTTGCATTTTATCTTTTGAAAAAAAAATTAAATATTGTAATTGACTTTCCCATAATTTATAAATCAATTAAAAAGTTATATAAATTATTGTCACCCCCGTAAGGGAATTTTTTTTTTTCTGAGATTTTTTTGGTTATGAGTTATTGAATTATGATATTGGTGATTTGTGAATTTTTTGTTATGTTGTATTTGGACTATGGAGGGGACATGGGTCCAAAGAAAGGATTAAGTGATTAGTTTCTTTTAGGCTATTTGGACTAATCCAAAAATTTGAGGGGGGCCAACTATAAACTCTAAAATATGGACATGCAAAAAAAAAAAAAAGAAAAAAAAAAAAAAAAAAGAGAAGCTAATTTGAAAAAGAGGGGGGGGGGGGGGGGGGGGGGCAATGGCCCCCCCTGCCCCTTGGTGGATCCGTCCCTGCACATGGTATGGTAGCTTCAAATTATTCATATTCATGGAAACTTTTAGAGACAGTTGTTCTTGACTTCTATTCTTTCCCCTTTCTCATTACCATATCATGGGCATATTTTGAATTAACAAATAAATTTTCACCTAATCATTCCAGAGATCCCCAAAAAAATTAAAATTCATTTTGAGATAAGAATAATTGCCCAATATTGCTATTGCAAATGGAGCGGCTAGGACTTGGCAACCCCACAACAGGATTTGGACCCATCTGGCCTAAGATAGGAGCCGTCCTAGGTTTTAGAACTGAACCCTTGCTCCAGTCCTTGAGTTACGGATCTAGATCAGGCAAGAATTAAGTTCGGTTATAGAATATACATAACATTAATGAAGTACTAGAGTAAGAGGCATTGGACCCGTTGTAATGGTCACGTGCCATCATGACAATGGGTCCAATGCACTTGATTATTAGACTCAATCTCTAACTTATCAGAGTAATCTATACAATACTCAGTTTCAATCGCCATCTAGACTAATCAGTCCTACCATTCTTGACAACAAACCAAACTGCTCTAAACTTAACTCGACATCCAAGAAAATCTTCACACAATTGGACCTTATAGTTCTCCTCAAAAGTAGATTCTGTCTACCAATATTAGCATCCTTCACATCAACATTAATTGTAATTAAACTTGTCCCCCATCTGCAGTCCAAGGCACGCAGCCTTCAAGTTCATCTCATTAGCTGAGTAAAGTAAGCAGCCTCTAGCATATTGAAAAGCATGATTCTCTTAAAATGACTAGCCTCATTTTTCCCCAAAAAAAGTTTAAAACCAATTAATTTCATTGGTCAAGGTATGTATTTATTTTCCTAAAATTAAGATTACTATGAGAATTTGAATCTACAAAAGTTTTTAGTGACTGACTTAACAAAGAGAACTATCTTTAGCCAGCCCAAATTCCGAGGCAGCCCAAGTTACACTAAGGGCTTTACTTTTCCTTGTAGAAAAGGCAATAATTAGGCAGAGAGTATTTTGTCCAGGCAAATTGAGGCAATCTCCTTTTGCAATTCCATCTGTTGTTTTAATTCCATCCACCTACAGTAAAATTGACAAGTGATTACTAGGAACTTTTTTTTTCATAATTTGATGGGTTTTTTTTTTTTTATATAAATCTTAATTTGATAGTTATAATGGGAGAGGGAAATTTGAATCATAAATGTCTCCATTAAAAACACTAAGAGGTGCCAATCAGTTGAATTACAAAGTTCTTGGCATGAATGCTTGGAATATGGTCATATAGATTGGCTAGGAAATCAAACTATGAAAATGGCTTCCATCTCTCTTTTGAATATTGAATATAACTATGAATCAGGCTCCCCTCTATCCTCCGAATCATGATACACCAAGCCACCTAAGGTTTAAGCTAGACATAGGATAATGCATACTTCTTTGGTGCTGCTTAGAGGCTAGAGCTTTCTAAGAGCATTCTTATCAAGGTTTGTAAAATTTTTAGCATATACCACCTCAAATCTCAAAATTTTAGCTTTTAACAACTCATTTTACAACGTACCCAACATCAAAGATTCTATATTTTTTAACATTTCATTTAAATATATATATATATATATATATATATTTTATTTCTTTATTCTTCAATTATATTTCTTTCTCTCTCTTCCTTTCTGTCACTCTCAACCCACCCCATCCGCCACCACCAGTAAAAAACACCAACCCAGCAAACCCATATCCATCCCAGCCACCACCACTATAAAAAAAAAAAAAAAAAAAAAAAAAAAAAAAAAAAAAAAAACACTAGCAGATGCAGAAAAACCCACGGAGACCCACAAATATTCACCACAAAACCCATAAAACAACAGCATCCACAAAACCCAAAATCGGTGACCGACAAAGACTCACAGATTCACCACAAAACCCAGAAAAACAACAGCATCCACCACCAAAAATTTGAAGGCAACACCATAAAACCCAAAATCGGACCAAATCTCAACCACCATTGGAGATTCCAGAGAAGAAATCAAACCAAATCTCAGCCACAATCCACCAAATCATCCATCAATCGGAGCAAATCTCAGCCATGATCCACGATCCACCACCACCACGATCCATAGGTGAGAAGAAGGAGAGAGAACCGGTGAGAAGAGAGGAAAAAAAAAAAAAAAAACCACACAACCACGTCCATCTACCCTTAACGCCGATGCCCACGCCGACCAAATCCATAACCCACACAACCACTGTTGAATCAACCATCAAATCACAAACTAAAAAAAAAAACCACTGCGATAAAGATCGGCTTTCCTTGACGCTCCGGCCTGGGTTTCGTCGGAGAGGGAGGAAGAACGCCTTCAGGTTTTTTTCCGCTTCTCCGGAGAGGAAACTGCAAAGGAGCGAACGGTGAGTAGAGGGAGAGGGAGAGAGAGAGAAGAGAAGTGGTTAGAGAGCAAGAATGAGAGCCGGAAGAAAGACAAGGAAAGGAGAAAGAAAAAAAATAAGAAGAAAAGAAAGCGAGCCCCACGCAATAAAATAATAATAAAACTTTTACAATTGGTGAACAGTGCGGTCTCAAATTTGAGACCGCACTGTTCACCAATGCCAAAAATTATGGCATTTACCATGTTTGATGTAGAGCATTAGCATTGGAAAATGCTAATGCTATTCTATTTTAGAATTCTAAAAACCCACAATTCTATTATACCATCCAATTTTACAATACCTCCACGTCCCAAAACTCTATTTTTATTAAAATATTATTTTTTAATATTTCTTTATTATTTCTTTATAACTGTCTTTTTTTTTTTAGACACCTATTTCCTGGGCTTTCCAACAGTTTTTTTTTTCCTCCGCTTCTCCCTCAACCTCTAGCAACACACAAGCCATCAACAACCACAGCCACGACACCAAAAACCCACGTCGCCGATCAACCCATCAACAACCACAGTCACGACACCAAAAACCCATCAGCACCGATCAACCCATCAACAACCACAGCCACCAGTGCCGATTTGAAACTCACCGGTGCCAATTTGAACCACAACCACAACCCATCAACAACCACAACCACAACCCATCAACCCATCAACACCAGCGCCAATTTGAAATCCAGCGATTTAAAACCCACCGGAGCAAACCCATTCAAAAAAAATCATCACCGGAGCCACCATCGGAGCTACCAATGATCAACCCAACCGATCCACCCACCGATCAACAGATCCATTGTTTCAAACACACCATCAACCAATCCCAACCCACCGATCCAACCACGACCCAAACAACGAACCCAACCCACTTCAGCCACAACACCAGACCTAACCCACTTCAGCCACAACCTAACCACGACCCAAACACCGGACCCAACCACGACCCAAACACCGGACCCAACCACGACCCACAACCCCTTTAAGCATCGGTCACAGCAAAAAAAAAAAAAAAAAACCCACAACCACCACAGTGACCCACGCCGTCACCCAAAAAAAAAAAAAAAAGCAACCACAGAACCAGAAAATGAGAAACAGAGAAGGAAGAGAGAATGGTGTTTTGGTCTGAAGAAAGGAGAGAGCAAATGAGAAACAGAGAAGGAAGAGAAAGAAGAGAATTAAAATAATGAGAGAGAGGAGAGAGAAATTTCGATCTTAAAAGGGAATAATTTTTTTTTTTTTTTTTAGAATACTTGCTACAGTGCAATTCTAACTTTAGAATTGAACTGTAGCACTATTGCAAAAAATTTTGCAATAGTTGGGTTTAGCATTGTCTGATGCAATGGATTTTAAGGCATAAAATGCCAAATTGACCCTAGATATGGCATTAGCATTCTCCAATGCTAATGCTCTAAGTGGTTTTTTTGAGTTTGGGGTGTCAAATGCCAAATATTTGGCATTTGACACCCTTTTAATGAGAATGCTCTAATTGTTTTCTGTATCTCAATTCTCGAATGTGAGAATGCGCAATCCAATGTCAATTGTTTTTTTAGCAAATCCTATTGTAAGAAGCAGATCTTTTTGTCTTTTCTTTTATTTATTCTATTTAATTTTTTTTTTTTTTTGGCATTTGATGTTATTCAAATCAAATCCCAAATGAATATGGGATTGGGATGTCAACATGTCTACATTAACCTTCCATGATTTTTTATATTAATAGACCAGCATGTCTCACCCAATTTATGCAATCACTAGTAGTTTATGTTTGGCAGAATGATTTATGTGCTCCTTAATCCTTATAAGCAAGAAACATGATCAAATGAAATTTGTGATGCTAAGCTAAAGACTGCTAGGTTTAGGCAACTTTTTCATCATGTTTGTGTGTGAGTGATTTTCACTGTGATTTGAGATAAAAGTAATTGATGTCCTTTATTATATGGGTAGATAAGTAGTCCTTATCTTCTTCATGACCCTGGAAAATCCTCATTCTCAATAAAGAAGAGGTGCGAGTATAATATATTAACTGTTCACAGAACCATAAGTATTATAAGCAGACAATGATACATTTTGCTAAAATGGTATACGGGTGATTCATCTCAACTCAAAGCAAGAATTCATTCTTTCTATAAAGAATTCAGAATAAATTAGGTACTGCATTAATTTATTGTACAAAAAGGGAGTCATGTAACAAGGGATCACCATACAAATAGAAGTAAAATATTATGACTCCCATTTGAAAATTCCCCTGCCAAAACAACAATTATAGGTGTGAAAAAAAAATACAGACCTAAAGCATATAATCCCTGTAACTCTCATTAACTTGGCTTCAACCTAATAGCTTTGAAATCAGTTGTGAATATTATATATGCTTTATCGCCTACCAAGGCAAAGGGTGTCGAAAGTCACGAAGGATATAGGTTACCTGTATACTGATGATCTTGCCACGTTAATTCACGGATGGTCTCTTCTTCAAGTCCTAGTAAAACAGATTGACCATACAACAAAGTTTCAGCTGGTTTGTAAGCTCCTTAACAAACATCTCCTTCCTCTTTATCTCAAAGCAGAATCTACATGATAAAAATATAAGCAACGGCCCAAGCCTGCTATTTGTATTCAGTTGTTAATTGGAGACGAGAAACTATCTAATCTTTTATTGCAAATTTAATATATCATTATTGCAAACAAGGAAAACTGTCACTCAAGGAATTCTGTTCATGATACATAGCTACCCGGGCAACTAACAATAATATCCACTACTGAATGATTTTTACACAAGAAGAGAATACATTATGTTTGGTGAGAGCCATCAAAATCATTGCTTCACATTCACAGCATTACAATTATGGTCAATTCATAGAGCAATACTGTGATCAAAGTGCAAGCACAAAAAATTTAAACCTAACCCAAAAGACAAGCATAGAGAGGACAGGGAAAGATAAATTAGACAAGTGTACTTAGTACAACCACAGAAATTGAAGTTCAAATAGGAGGAACTACCCTCACAATGTAGTTTTGATACTCATTCTATATACATAAGACTATGATTAACGAATTTGCATTTCAAATTGCAATTATTTCCAAAAAATTCTGAATCATTTCTTGGAAGACAAGAAGATCAGACATCAACACGGCTTATGAAGCCGGTGACCGTGTCTGATCCAAATTCATTTTATATGGTAGGTGAACTTACCTACTATTTTTCCATTATTTATCTTCTTCTTCTTCTTCTAAAGTTATTACATTATTTACATTTGGCTGTGCCAACACTTGTTGTTGGTCAGACCTTAATTTGGTCCAATACAATTGAGTATTACTTGAAAATACAACACAATTTTTTGACATAGGGTGCCAAGAAATTCCAGTTGGGCCTTCCAAGTACATTCCATTTTCTACATTGTTGAATGGTTTAGGCTTGAGCCATGTGTTACCGACCACATTTCCTTCTTGTGTGAAGTATAACATTAGAAAATACATTGTCATATTCTTTTGCTCCAAAGCTAATGATCCAAATTAAGTCAATGAGAGATTATATAAAGAAAAGAAATAACCGTGTTTATCTTCCTTTTTTCTATTTTGAAACAGCTTATGCAAACAGGATTTAGGAAAGTAATTATTTGAAATTAAGCCTATTTGAATAATTCTTCTGGGCTGCGGCCACTTGATGAATTCAGCAACAACCAAACTATACAAGCAACCATTATATAGATTGAAGGTCCCTTGATCTTGCCTAAAATAAAAATAAAAAAGGAACATGCACAATATTGAAAAAGTGGTAAAATAGAAAAAAGAATTACTTCAGGAATAAGTGATAGAAGAGGAAGAAGAATGGATAACCCTTTTAATTTGCTTTCACGTATATTATATCTATTTTATATAGGAATGACAAAATATCTCTATCCTACAACTTCATTTCATGCAGGTATTTTCTATCACAAAAAAAAAGGTAGACACATCACGTCCCAAGTGTGTGCCAACATGTGTGTTTCATGCCACATCCCAAGTGCATGTGTGTAACATGCACATAATTGAATTTTTTAATACATATTCTATATTTTTATTTAATTGTCTATACATATTTTTACTACCTCTCAAAGCATTCGTCTTTCTTTCCTTTTCTATCTATATATCTACTAGCATTCTCACAATCGCTCATTCTATCTCATTAGTTTTTAATGATGTAGCATTACGTTACATCTTTTAATTCCATTAAACATGCATATATGTTAACATTTTATCACTTCATCAGTATATAATTTTATTTTTTATTATTTATATGTCAGTTAAAAAGGTAACCATAATAATTTTTTTATTAGCATAAAATAAATTAACATCAACCATTTTGGATTAGTGCTAAACATTGCATCTTTTTTACAATTTTTTCATGGATTGGGTTCAAGTTACACCTGGTGTAACTCTAAGCAATGTTACATTATCCAATAACTTGTTATTGAATTAATATTTTGAAAATCCAACCGTTGAATTAAATGTTCTATATGTTTTTAACATGTCTGTCAATTTTCATATCAATTGGATGCTATTTACTATTAGATCTATAAACTCATCTTTTATGCATTATTTTAAACTACAAAAATTTGAATTTTAACAATTGATTGATGACATGGTTATTAATCTTTGATCACCTCAAAATTTTGCAAGCATGAAGAATATACAAAGATAATGTTATCTAACGGTGGATTTGTCAATATTCTCATCCAATTAAAAAATATTGAGTGGTGTAACATTACTTAGAGTTACATCAGGTGTAACTTGAACCCAACCCTTTTTTCATATATATATATATATATAATAAAAGAGAAGAGAAGGATTTAAACATTAGACATCTCAATTGAAAACATTAAGAGGTGTTAGTTGACCTAAAAGTCATTAACTATTGTCCATTAACTTCCTTAAAATAAAACACATTAACCCAAGGGATCAAATTAAAAATTAATTTGAAAGTTCAAAAAGTTAATTATAAATTGTGATGAATTTGAGGAAACAAAATGGCAATAATCAAAAAGTTGACGAACTTTGATAATTGAAAAAATTTGAAAAGCAAAAGGACAATAATATGAAAATAAAAGAGTCTAAAATATATTTTAGCTGATAAACCATTAGTATTAAAAAGGAAAATGGAGGGATTCTACTAATTTCTAATACACAAGATGTGTTTTTAAATTAGATAGTTTGTGTGATGGACTTGGTTAACGTAACGTGTGCAAGAAGTCATTTCTACACCGCGTACTACAAACAAGACAAGAGTACATTTTTTATATATATGTCCTAAATCAGGGACTAACTCTTTAAGTTACTAATCTACCAATGAGAGACTGAAACATGGATTAACAGCTGTCAACAACAAACTAAACTAAGTGTTTAAACTAGCTGTACAATCAGTGTAATATGACATGTAATTTAACAACCACTTGTACTAAACGACTGTAGCTTCTGCTTTTCTATTCTTCAGCTTTCTCTTCTGTACTCTGCAGTTTAGCTTTCTTTTCTTTCTCTTCTTCATTATTCTTCAGCTTCTTCTCCTTAACACCACTTCTGTCTTCTTTATCTTTGTTAAACTTCTTCTCAGAACCTTTACACTTCCCCTCAAGATGAAGTGGGGAATGAATATTAATCGTATTCATCTTGGATAACAGTAGATGAAACTGATGTGCACTAAGTGGCCAAATACTATTATTTGACAAAATATTTAGTAATTTACCATTATTCGCAAACTATTTAACAATCTACCACTGTTTTGTAACTCGAGTCCATCAAAAAATCAAATTCCTTAAAAATGTGTCACGGTGACACCTACTAATCTAGCATTTTTTTAATTAAAAAATTCACGTAGAACTCATATTTATGAAACTCCAGTTCTTAATATAAAACTAGAGTTCTTTAAAAATTTTAACATAAAACTCAAGTTTTATAAACTAAGTTATGTGCTCAAGAATTCTACACCAAGCAACTTGCAACATGTGTTTTCTGCAAAATCAATGTTTGGGATCCTTCCACTTTAAAGTGTCAAATCATGCGAAATTTCATCTAGTGCCATCTCTAGGCCGTGTACACGTGACTCTAGGGAATTGATTCCAATCTGGGAGCTCCCAATGAATCTCTGGATTCAAATAAAGCAGGAAAATATGAGTACAAAATTCTTAAACATTTATCACACACAATATTATCGACGAAGCCTTCACGAAGTTGGCAAAACGGTATGACATTTGTGGAGTACAACCGAATAACATGGAAAAAGGTACCTATCAATATCTTCAATAGGGTCGCATTCCAAAGCAGATAAGTGTGCATTTTAGTGCACGTTTGGATACAGTCCTCAACGTTTGTGTTTATGCTGTCTTGTGCGTTTTGTGTGGGTCTCGTACACTGTTCACAGTATCGTAAGTACTTTTTTCAGCAAAAATAATTTTAAAATTGAGTTCTACGGCACTATTTACATAGTTAAAAATTATTTTGCTACAGTGTTTTCAGTTTTTAATTTTTAGGAATAAGCAGTATTCAAACAGACCTTCAATGTCTATTGGGGAAAAGGAAACAAAATTTAGTCTAGCTTATAAAGTAGAGCTTTAAGCCCTGAATACACGGAACTAGAGTTTTATAAACTTGAGTTCTATGTTAAATTTTTTAAATAACTCGAGTTCAAAGAGCTCGAGATTTATATTACAATGAACTCAAGTTCTACGTGAACTTTTTAATTAAAAAATATCAAATTAGCGGGTGCCAGAACTCGAGTTTCATGAACTCAAGTTACAAAATAGTAATAGATTGCTAAATATTTTGCCTAAACATGCTATTTGGCCATTTTTGCTACAACAAACGAATTACTCCTTCCAACACCTTGTCTCTAACAACATGACAATATATTTCTATGTGTTTTGTTCTTTCATGGAACACAGGATTTGCCTCAATGTGAAGTGCCGATTAACTGTCACTAAATAGCAAGGCTGCTTAAGTGTGATTAACTTGAATATCCTTCAAGAAACTAAGGATCCAAACAATCTCACAAGTGGCGGAGCCACACACAAGGGTCCAAAATTTTAAAAAATCATTTTATATTACGTATTGTGGAGCCTGAAGGTCTGGTAATCCCAGCCCACTTCGTATTGGGCCCAAAGGCCTATGCCGAAGAGGAAGGGATGTCTGAGAATGAATATAGGGCGCCCAAGCCTCCATGGAACCTCGCCGAGGACAATACTATCCTCGGCCAGCCGAGATCATGGAAGGGAAGAGCAGCACTCCATCAACAGCAACCTCCCAGAGGATCTTAAGAAAAGACAAGCACAATAGATCAGCCATGAAAGCATAGTGGAGGAGCAATCCAAGGAGAGACTGTCACCCCCACATTAAATGCCCACAACTAACATTCTTACCGCATTAATGAGAAAGTGACCCCTGAACAGTGCTGTTTAGGTTGCTGCAGCTCACAGAAAACTGAAGAAGGTAGCTGATAGGACAAGCACTCAAGTAGTAACCTGCATGATCAACAAATGAAGGGTCAAGATTAACTAAGAGAGAGTATATAATGTAATAAGTCCTCCAGAATAGGGGGCGGCAATAGAGAAGGAGAAAACAGGGCAGTAGTGGTTGGGACCATCTGATAAACTCTTGTAACCAGATGTGTAGAAAATAATAAGAACTTTAAGTTCTTCTGTAGAGGGCCGAGGACAAGATTTCACTCTTTGAAACTGTCTCCTTATTATTCAATCCACTCTGAGCCATGTTTAATCGTTGTAATCCCAACTAAAGCCTAGTTCTTAAACCCACTCTCTACAAATTTATTGTATTGGGCTAGTTAGGCTTGAGTCCATCCATCCAATAAGAGAAGGTTACCCTGGGAGGTCTTCTCAGCCTGGGTAGTTACTTCCCTCAGAATTGCCTTCTCCTTCTCCTTGGGATCCCCCTCGGCAGGCACGGTTACCGAGGCCAAATCCATTTCAAAACTCTGAGAGTCGACCCCATCTAATAGTTTCTCTGTGTCCTGGCCCAAAGCACCTCCCGCATCAACTAAAGTTGTCTTAGGAACTTCAACCCCTTCTGTTTGCTCCTGCTGAGCAGGGGGAAGAGGAGGACCTATGACCGGGGCCCCTCTAAGGGGTTTGTGACGTTGGAGATTGCTTCGCCACTGGGAGGGGGAGATTCCAAGGCCCTGATGGCTGGAGGGTAGAAGACCCTCTCGGTTTCCTTTGAATGACCATGTCCCCCTCCAAAGTGGTACTTGCCGATATAAGGTTCGCTTCCGCACAACTCTGATCGCCTAAATAGCTAGGAGGACCCTCCGATGATTGGGCCCCATCGAAGACTTCAAATTCATCCTCAGACGAACCTAAGTCAACAATATCCTTCTCTTCCCTCGACTTTTCCTGCCCCCCTTCCTCCACTTCGAGGTGGGAAGACGAGAAACCAACTAGAGATACGCCCTCTGGGATTACAACGTCCTCAGGAAGAAGAAATCCTTCCACAGCAACACTAATGCGACGCAAACAGGCATTTTTGGCCTTTATCACACACTTGGGTGCTTGGAAGGCGCGTGAGATGGGCGTAACCCCTAGAATCAGATGAGCCGCCCGAAGTTGGCCGTCCTCCTCGTTAACGAACACCTCGGCCTTGAGAATTTTGTCCAAACTCTCCCAGTTAACCAAACCGAAATGTGGTTCAAAGGCGTGTATGTCTGCAAAGATCCACGAAAAGCATGTTAGTAACAGTAAGTTAACCCCAGTCCCACATAACATAACAAGCCAATTACTCACGCCACTCTTAGAACCGCACCTAGTTACCCTTCTCGCGTTGGGTAGGGAAGGCCATCGTTCCATTCCCCAGATACGATTAAAAAGTCCTTATTAAGGCCCTTACTGGACTCAGGGAGGCATTGTATCAGTCTAATAGTGGGCTTCCTCGTCTTCAGGTAGTACCCTTTCCCCTTCAAATAATGAAGGTTGTACACCCAATTAACATCATGGTGAGTCAACGGTAACCCCATCTTCTCATTTAGCGCGTCTACACAACCCAATATCCTAAACATGTTGGGAGCCCATTGGGTAAAGGCTAATCGGAAGAACCTAAGGTAACTCCTCATGACCTCCCTCATAGAAATCCTCATGCCACTTTCTATAAAGGTGATCATGGGGATCGCCACCTTACCCTCTCGCCTTTTCTCAAACCACTCCTCCTCCTCACAATACCTTAGGCCAACGTTGGGAGGAATCCTGTATTGGGCCCTAAAATCCGCCATGGCCTCCTCAGAATCTACTAAACTCTTGAACCTACCCATCTCTATAAACGGAATAGGGAACTAAGAGGACTAAGGAGCGAGAATGGGGCCGAAGATAAAAAAAAGGAAAGAAAAGAGAACAGAGGGCGGAGAGAGAGGAAAAAGTACAGAATGGCAAAGAAGAAAGATGTGAGAAGACTTACAAGACAGGTGGGGGGATCCTCGGCCAAGCGTTGAATATGTATAAAGACAGGTACGCGGAAGGGATGTACAGGTTCAATGTATGTGCGCGAGAACACATGAAACGCTAAAGTAGTGAAGGAGGTCAGCCTAAAAGACATTTATATCATAAAGAAAACCCGAAAGTGGGAAAACTCTAACTCGGTAACCAATAGAAATACCAACCATTGGATTGGCATCGCACCGTTACACATGAGGAGCATAAAGCCGCCAGAATTTAATAAAAGGCGCGCTCCACATACCGAAGCATCAAAAACGTGCCTTAGACAGTTGAAAAGACTTCGAGGTTAAGGGAAGACAAGACTTAACGA
This sequence comes from Quercus gilva, assembly GCA_023621385.1. Lineage (NCBI taxonomy): Eukaryota > Viridiplantae > Streptophyta > Magnoliopsida > Fagales > Fagaceae > Quercus > Quercus gilva. Next base: position 69,522,044 of record CM042480.1, on the reverse strand, counting down.
GACATAACAAGGGCCCGAGGGCATCAAAACCCTTCTCCCTGTCTGAGGATCCGGGCAGCAGGATTTTGAGGGGCTATTGTGGGGCCTGAAGCTCTGGTAATCCCAGCCCACTTCGTATTGGGCCCAAAGGCCCATGCCAAGGAGGAAGGGACGTCCGAGGATGAATATAGGGCGCCCAAGCCTCCATAAAACCTCGTCGAGGACGATACTATCCTCGGCTAGCCGAGATCATGGAAGGGAAGAGCAGCACGCCATCAACGGCAACCTCCAAGAGGATCTTAAGAAAAGACAAGTACAATGGATCGGCCATGGAAGCATGGTAGAGGAGCAATCCAAGGAGAGACTGACACCTCCACATTAAATGCCCACAACTAACATTCTGACCGCATTAATGAGGAAGTGACCCCTAAACAGTGTTGTCTAGATTGCTGCAGCTCACAGAAAGCTGAGGAAGGTGGCTGATAGGACAAGCACTCAAGTAGTAACCTGTATGATCAACAGATGGAGGGCCAAGATTAACTAAGAGAAAGTATATAATGTAATAAGTCCTCCAGAATAGGGGGCGACAATAGAAAAGGAGAAAACAGGGTAGTAGTGGTTGGGACTATCTGATAAACTCTTGTAACCAGATGTGTAGAAAATAGTAAGGACTTTAAGTTCCTCTGTGGAGGGCCGAGGACAAGATTTCACTCTTTGAAACTGTCTCCTTATTATTCAATCCACTCTGAGCCATGTTTAATCATTGTAATCTCAACTAAAGCCTAGTTCTTAAATCCACTCTCTACAAATTTATAGTATTAGGCTAATTGGACCTGAATCCATCCATCCAATAGGAGAAGTGCTCAAACCCAGTCCCTACACGTATATTATTTACATTTTAAAAAATGTTTGAAGTTGGCACCCCAAATTTTGAGTCATTTCAATAGTGCTCTAAAAAGAAAGAGAAATTATATTTAAAATCATATAAGTTAAGATGTTTAACAAATTAAACTAAGGGTCCGTTTGGATACAGCTGAAAACTGAAAACTGAAAATTGAAAAATACTGTAGCAAATAATTTTTAAAATGTGTAAATAGTACCGTGGGACCCATTTTTAATGAAAAAGTTGCTGAAAAGTAAAATTTGTGGGTCCATGAATAGTAAAATTTGTGTGAAAAAATCAAAAGTTGCTGCTACTGTTCATAAACAGTAGCCGCAACAGTGACTGAATAGTAAAAATTTGGGCTGAACACGTGGAAAAAAAAAAAAAAAGAGCTAAAAAAACTCAAAACGTGAAACGCAAAACGTGAAACGCCCAATCCAAACGGAGACTAAGTAGAAAATGATAAATTTTTGTATATGTCTAATATAAGAAATACGTGACTTTTATATTCTCATTAAAATTTAGAAGATAATAAATTCTCTTATTAAATTAATTTGTATATATGTGTGTGAAAGTTTGTCTCAACTAATATATGAGTACAACTTAGTCCCCTCTAAACTAAAATTTCTGACTCTGCTCCTGCTCACACACTGCCACTGCCATGGATTTGTATTCTGCTTCTGCTGACGATCTACTCACTAGTGGCAGCTTCTTTGACTAATTTCCTAGTAATTGAAATTGAGTCATAAGAGCGTGTGACACTTGTGCGTGTATCATGCTGACTGTGCTGTTACTTTCTTTTAGCCTTCGACCACGTCAACTGAAGACCAAGTTCTCATCGATTATAAAAACCCCTCATAAACCTTCGCAAATTTCACACACAACTCAAATACAAATTTTTTCATTTTTTTAAATTCTTCTCCTCCCAATTCATCAAATCAAAGTATTTCACCAAAGCGTTCATACTAGATCTCTCTCCAATGGCAAAAACTTACTATCTTACACCTATAGTAGTGATCTTCTTCATGTCTCTCATAATATCCTTCCCATCTTCTTCTTCAGCTAGGCCCTTGAACAAGCCACTGAACCTTGCTGTCAATGAACCACACTTGGAGCTTGAGCTTCCTGAAGAAAACGTGGTTGTTGTGGCCTACTCTTTGGACAAAGATTCACACCATGTTTTACCATGTGACATGGAACCCAGCAAACTAGCCTTCCCTTATAAGGCTCCAAGACTTGCTGGGAAATATGGACCATTGCTTCTTAATGCTCTTCCCAAGGGGGTACCGACTCCACCATCTGGACCGAGTGGAAGTATACACGACGATAACAACTAGAGAACTACACAGACTTCTGCTGCCGGGCCTCAATATCGTCAAGAATAACATTGGCCTGTATTTATAGACTCCATAGTTATACATATAGATTATATATATATATATATATATTTCTTGGGATGATGTAAAATACTTATTACACATACAAGTTATACAATGTTTTAGATTATCTTTATTATTTCATTAATAGAATATGGTTTATTAAAATGTATACCATCTCTGTTATGTTTGTCAAATTGGCAATATAAAAGTTTGTTTCTTCCATATATATATACAATACATTGGTCTCATATAAATATGGAATTTACTTGTAATGGGATGGATGATACATATATTCAAAACATAAAATATATATCCTCTTTGCACGTAGTAGCTTCCAGTTATTCACATTCATATATGGAACCTCTTATAGAGATAGTAATTTAACTCATTTCGTGGTGATTGATGATCTTTAGATCATTTCTGCAAATCAATTCAAATAAAACTTTGTCCAAACCATTATTTCTTTAAACACCAGATTATTTCAGTGCCTTGCCCTTTAGCATGTGGTTGAGTCCATATTGACTTTCAAGGTTCTGGTCCTGCCCATTTTCACGGGCCCCTTGAGGCGAATTGGCAAAAGGCTGTCAGTTTCAACGGTTCTTCAACCAAAGGTTTGCTTCTATTGAAGGACATTAGAATCCTTCAAAATTTGTTCTTCACTTGGGTCAAAAAGACAAAAATCCTCCAACTGCTTTGATAAAAGGTCAATAAACCAAAAGCTTAATTGTATGACTTACTACATGCATGTATTGTCAAAATCCAGTGACTGTTTCATTCCCAGGTTTTGCTTTCACACCAGAGAGTAGACTCAGCCGCCTGCCCCGACCTACACATTGATCCAATTGACTTCAATTCTTTCCCCTTTCTCATTACCATATCGTGGGCATATTTTGAATTAATAAATAAATTCTCACCTAATCATTCCACTGATCCCCAATAAATAATATTGCTATTGCAAATGGAGGGGCTAGGACTTGGAACCCCACAACTGGATTTGGGTCCATCTGGCCTAAGATAGGAGCCATCTAGGTTTTAGAACTGGACCCTTGCTCCAGTCCTTGAGTAACAGATCTAGGTCAGGAAAGAATTAAATTTGGTAACAGAATGTACATAACATTAGTGCAGTACTGGAGTAGGAGGCACCGAACCAGTATGTTTATATGTATTAATGTACACAAGAGCCCAAAAGTAACAGCCCAAGAGGTCCAATTATATTGTAATTTATAAGAACTTAACTCATACAGTTCCTCTATAATCTATATACGATATTAGGATTCTTCGTAACATAAAGAGCATGTAGTAAAAATGTGGTGGTTAAGAGTCGCATCATCAGTTGTAATTTATACAACTTTTTTTTAAAATCAATAAAAATAAGTACCTTCATTCAAACTGGTAATTATCTTATTGTATATCACAGTAAAGTTTTTAAAGCTCGGTTTTTCCCGGATTGTTCCATTCTTGAAGCTAATCCTTCAGCTACTGGGTCGTACGCATGGAAGAGTATTTTAAGTGCAAGGGATGTGGTGCGGAAAGGCATGGTTTGGCGGATAGGTGATGGTAAAACAGTGAGTTTAAAGGAGGATAAGTGGCTCCCGGATCAAGTGTATCATCCGGTTAGTTCCCCCCTTCCCTTTATTCCCCCTAATGCAAAGGTTAGTATCTTGATTGATGAGGAGAATGGTACTTGGAAGGAGTCCGAAATTAGGCAAAATTTTCTGGCTCACGAGGCAAAGAAAATCATAAGTATCCCTCTTAGCACCAGACTGCCTCAAGATTGTCCCATATGGTCAAAAACGCCTTCGGGTATTTTCTCAACTCGAAGTGCTTACAAGCTGCTGGTTAATGAAGCTTCAACCAACAGCCCAAGTAGCTCTAATCCACACCCCCAAAGACATCTTTGGAGAGGTGTTTGGATGCTACGAACCCCAAATAAGGTGAGACATTTCATTTGGCGAGCATGTAACAACTCACTTCCAACAATGGACAACTTGCTTCGTCGGCACATCACCACTTCTGCCTGCTGCAATACGTGCCAGACTCAAACTGAGGACATTCTACATGTTGTGTGGGGCTGCCCAGAGGTGGCAAAACTGTGGAGCACTATCAACTGGATGCAGCACACAATTCCTCACTCACCGGGGGATTTTTCTAACCTTTTCTTAAGTTTTTTGCAGGTCCGGAAAGATTATAGGGTGGAGATCTTTGCCATTTCAGCTTGGTTACTCTGGAATCGGCGAAATTCAATTCATTTTCGGCGCCCAGCTCGACCACTGAATCAGATCTTCTCTGAAGCAGCCAGACTCTTGCGAGACTTCCTTGAGGCTAACGATGATGCACCAGTTATTGTCCGGAATCCAGTCCAGACAACATGGTCTGCCCCAGCACTTCCTCTGTACAAAGCCAACTTCGACGGAGCTCTGTTCAAAAGCTCTAACTCAGTTGGCTTGGGAGTGATCATCAGAGACACCAACGGAGCTGTCATAGGTGCGCTATCAGCTCGAGTACCACTCCCTCAGTCCGTGGCAATGGTTGAAGCTCTAGCTTGCAGGCGAGCTGTTCAATTTGCTGTTGAGATCGGGTTACACGAAGTGACATTTGAAGGTGATGCTGCAGTTGTTATCCAAGCCATTTCAAAAGGGTCGGCCAACCAATCTCTGTATGGGCACATAGTTGATGATATTCTTGGCCAAGCTTCTCTTTTACATTTTTCTGATTTCTGTTTTGTCCCTAGAGCATGTAATTCAGTAGCTGATGCATTAGCTAAACGTGCTAAGTTAGGACCTGATTTACAAGTTTGGTTAGAGGATTGTCCTGAAGACATTGCCCCTCTGGTTTTGGGTGATGTATCTTGATGTTTTATTTCAGTGTCAATAAATCCCAGCCCGCACTTGGGGTCTGGTTTCTCAAAAAAAAAAAAAAAAAAAAAAAAAGACTCTCTCTACTTTTATATTCTGGGCTGCTTATTTTATTCTAAGTGTTTAAGTTAAACTGCCACGGCCTAGAAATTGGGCCTTTATTCATGGATCTATCAATGCGGAACAAAGTTTCTCTACAAACTCTTTAAACTTGTCATATATCTCCTTTTTGGGTATGAATTTTGAAAATTTAACCGTTAAATTTCATGTTCCTTATATTTTTAACATGCACATCAAATTTCATTCAAATTGAATGTTATTTACTATTCAATCAATAAACTTATTTTTTATACACAATTTTAGATCTCAAAACTTAAAATTTTAACATTTGTTTGATGATATAACAATTGTTCTTTGATCTTTTTGAAATTTTGCAAGCATGAAGAAAATAATAAGAACATGCAATCTAACGATTAGATTTTTAAAATTCATACTCAATATAAAAATATATCAAAAATTTAAAAAGTTTTTCTTCAAAAATAGTTTAGAAAGAAACTTTGTTCAGTGGGCTCTACTCCCGCTGCTGGTTCATTTCATATTTGGATGGTTTGAACTTTAATTTGCTTTTTCCAACTTCTTACCCCACCCCCCAAAAAAAATAAAAAATAAAAAAACTTCATACCAAAATGAAAAAATAAAAAAAGCGGCGAGAAGCAAATTAAGTTTGAAAGAGTCAGTGACCGCGTAAATCCTATGGGACTAACTAAGAAACTTCAATTTCGTGTATTGAATTGAAAGTTCAAACCTTGCTCATTAAGTTTCTAACAGATTAACAAGACGACTTGCAGATTAGCTTATATATATATATATATATATATGAACCTTATAAATCCCAAAGTTCTTATCCATTCTAAAAACCCCCCATAAACCTTCGCAAATTTCAAACACAGCACAAATACAAATTTTATTTCATTTTTTTTCATTCTTCTCCTCCCAATTCATCAAATCAAAGTATTTCACCAAAGCTTTCATACTAGATCTCTCTCTCAAATGGCAAAACCTTGCTGCCTTACACCAATACTAGTCTTCTTTTTCATGTTTCTCGTAACATCTTTCCCATCCTCTTCTTTAGCCAGGCCCTTGAACAAGCCACTGAACCTTGCTGCCAATAAACCACTTTTGGAGCTTGAGCTTCCTCAAGAAAACGTGGTTGTTGTGGCCTACTCTTTGGACAAAGATTCACACCATGTTTTACCATGTGACCTGGAACCCAGCAAGCCCAGCAAACTAGCCTTCCCTTATAAGGCTCCAAGACTTTCCGGGAAATATGGACCATTGCTTCTTAGTGTTCTTCCCAGGGGGGTACCGACTCCCCCATCTGGACCGAGCCCAGATAAAAACGACAATAACAACTAGAGAACTACAGACTTCTGCTGCCGGAGCTCAATATCGTCAAGAATAACATTGGCCTGTATTTATATACTCCATGGTTATAGATAATTTTTTCTTTTCTTTTTTTCTTGGGATGATGTAAAATACTTATTACACATACAAGTTTTACCATATTTTAGATTTTCTTTATTATTTCATTAATATTTATTTTCTTTATTTTATTAAAATGTATACCATCTCTGTTATGTTTGTCAAATTGGCAATATAAAAAGCTTGTTTCTTCCTTATACATTGGTCTCATATAGATATGAAATTTATTTGTGATGGGATGGATGCTATATATTCAAAATATACAATATCCTCTTTACACATGGTATGGTAACTTCAAATTATTCATATTCATGTAAACATTTAGAGACATCTGTTCTTGACTTCTATTCTTTCCCCTTTCTCATTACCATATCATGGGCATATTTTGAATTAACAAATAAATTCTCACCTAATCATTCCAGTGATCCCCAATAATATAAAAATTCATTTTGAGATAAGATTAATTGCCCAATATTGCTATTGCAAATGGAGTGGCTAGGACTTGGCAACCCCACAATTGGATTTCGACCCATCTGGCCTAAGATAGGAGCCATCTAGGTTTTAGAACTAGACCCTTGCTCCAATCCTTGAGTTACCAATCTAGGTCAGGCAAGAATTAAGTTCGGTTATAGAATATTCTTAACATTAATAAATAAATAAAGTACTGGAGTAGGAGGCATTGGACCTATTGTAATGGTCACATGCCATCATGACAACGGGTCCAGTGCACTTGATCATTAGATTCAATCTTTGCCTATCAGAGTAATCTATACAATGCTCAATCTCAGTTGCCATCTAGACTAATCAGTCTTACCATTCTTAACAACAAGCCAAACTCCTCTAAAGCTTAACCCGACATCCAAGAAAATCTTCACACAGTTGGACCTTATAGTTCTCCTCAAAGTAGACCCTGTCTACCAACAATATTAGCATCCTTCACATCAACATTAATTGTACCTCATAAACTTTAATGTGATTAAACTTGTCCCCCATCTGCAATCCAAGGCACACAGCCTTCGAGTTCATCTCATTAGTTGAGTAAAATAAGTAGTCTCTAGCATATTGAAAAGCATGATTCTCTTAAAATGACTAGCCTCATTTTTCCCTAAAAAAAAGTTTAAAACCAATTAATTTCATTGGTCAAGATATGTATTTTTTCCTAAAATCAAGATTACTATGAGAATTTGAATCTACAAAAGTTTGTAGTGATTGACTTAACAAAGAGAAGTATCTTTAGCCAGCCCAAATTCCAAGTCGGCCCAAGTTACACTAAGGGCTTTACTCTTCCTTGTAGAAAAGGCAATAATTAGGCAGAGGGTATTTTGTCCAAGCAAATTGAGGCAATCTCCTTTTGCAATTCCATCTGTTGTTTTAATTCCACCCACCTACAGTTAAATTGACAAGTGATTACTTGGAACTTTTTTTTTCATAATTCGACAATATTTTTTTTTATATATATATAAATCATAATTTGATAGTTATAATGGGAGAGGGAGATTTGAATCATGAATATCTCCATTAAAAATACTAAGAGGTGTCAATCAGTTGAATTACAAAGTTTTTGGCATGAATACTTGGAATATGGTTATATAGATTGGCTAGGAAATCAGACTATGAAAATGGCTTCCATCTCTCTTCTGAATCATGAATATAACTATGAATCAGGCTCCCCTCTATCCTCCAAATCATGGTACACCAAGCCACCTAAGGTTCAAGCTAGATATAGGATAATGCATACTTCTTTGCTGCTGCTTAGAGGCTAGAGCTTTCTAATTGTTTTCTGTATCTCGATTCTCAAATGTGAAAATGCGCAATCCAATGTCGATTGTGTTTTTAGCAAATTCTACTGTAATAAGCAGATCTTTTTGTCTTTTATTTATTATATTTATTATTATTTTTTTTTTTTTTGGCATTTGATGTTATTCAAATCAAATCCCAAATGAATATGGGATTGGGATGTCAACATGTCCGCATTAACTTTCCATGATTTTTTATATTAATAGATCAGCATGTCTCACCCAATTTGTGCAATCACTAGTAGTTTAAGTTTGGAAGAGTGATTTATGTGCAATCACTGTGATTTTAGATAAAAGTAATTGATCTCCTTTATTCTGTGGGTAGATAAGTAGTCATTATCTTCTTCATGACCCTGGAAAATCCTCATTCTCAATAAAGAAGAGGTGCGAGTATAATATATTAACTGTTCACAGAACCATAAGTATTATAAGCAGACAATGATACATTTTGCTAAAATGGTATACAGGTGATTCATCTCAACTCAAAGCAAGAATTCATTCTTTCTATAAAGAATTCAGAATAAATTAGGTACTACATTAATTTATTGTACAAAAAGGGAGTCATGTAACAAGGGATCACTATACAAATAGAAGTAAAATATTATGACTCCCATTTGCAAATACAGACCTAAAGCATATAATCCCTGTAACTCTCATTAACTTGGCTTCAACCTAATAGCTTTGAAATCAGTTGCGAATATTATATATGCTTTATTGCCTACCAAGGCAAAGGGTGTTGAAAGTCCCGAAGGATATAGGTTACCTGTATACTGATGATCTTGCCACGTTAATTCACAGATGGTCTCTTCTTCAAGTCCTAGTAAAACAGATTGATCATACAACAAAGTTTCAGCCGGTTTGTAAGCTCCTTAACGAACATCTCCTTCCTCTTTATCTCAAATCAGAATCTACATGATAAAAATATAAGCAACGGCCCAAGCCTCCTAATTGTATTCAGTTGTTAATTGGATACGAGAAACTATCTAATCTTTTATTGCAAATTTAATATATCATTATTACAAACAAGGGAAACTGTCACTCAAGGAATCTGTTCATTATACATAGCCACCAGGGCAACTAACAATAATATCTACTACTGAATGATTTTTACACAAGAAGAGAATACATCATGTTTGGTGAGAGCCATCAAAATCATTGCTTCACATTCACAGCATTACAACCATGGTCAATTCATAGAGCAATACTGTGATCAAAGTGCAAGCACAAAAAATTTAAACCTAACCCAAAAGACAAGCATAGAGAGGACAGGGAAAGATAAATTAGACAATTGTACTTAGAGCAGAGAGCTGAACTCTTCATTTCCCATACTTCTTTCTCAATCTTTCCTTGACGAAATCATTCCGAGCTTTAGTTTGAGCTTGTTGAGGGGCAATGTTGACATAAGAGAGATGCACACCAGCAGCAAATAGAGCAGCACCAGAGACAAAGCATGCCACAGTCATCAACAATTTCTTGGGTGTTGAAGGAAAGCACAGCACCATTTCCTCAATTATCTAAATGCAAAAGAAGAAGATTCAATCAAAGCTAACCAGCTCACATACACAAAGCCACAATCTTTCATTGATTGAAAAGAAAATTATATCGATCAATTTCATAAATCTTCAAGCCACATTAAAACCTTATCTGGTACAACATATACTAGCTAAAACTTGCACATCAACTGCGCCATATTCGTTCCAGAAAATACAAAAACAAAACGGCTTCACTTGAGGATAAAAACATGAAGATAACCCATATGGAATACAACATTAGAATAGGAAACGAAAGATAAGAACTTCTAAGCGGCATTTGATCATACACATAGAACGCATTTTTTTTATTTGTAAAGAAAAATGACACAGTGTACCCACGCATATTACTAATCCTAAATTAAAACCGATCAATCACAAATAGTTTGAGCTCGAAAATGCTGAATATTAAGGATGATCGAAAAGGTAAGCATTGGATAATAACTCAACGAGAAGGAAGGTTTATACCTCAGGTCAGGAAGCTTTGCTTTTAGAGTAGTGAATAGTCACCTGGCCACTGGTTCATATTTTTCAAATATGGGCCTGGGCCATTTGCATTGTAGCACATCTAATGAGATTTAGCCCATTCATAGGCCCAAAGTAGGTCAAATAGATAATGAGAATTTGAAAGAGCCTGATTTTTTTTATTAGCATGAGTGAAAAATAAAGAAAACTATAAAGTGTCAGTTTCGAAACAATTTATTTAACTGAAATTAAAAATTTTTTTGCTAAAAGTATAGAAAATAGGTTAAAAAATAAGCTGAATTGTACAATAAGACCATGAATAGTATCAAAAAGTGTAATGAGACCTATGAATAGTGGCAAAAATAAGCTAAAAATGCTAAAAGAGAAGTTGGAAAAAGAAAGAGAGAGAGCATGAGTATGAGTTTCCCATTATTCTTCTTGGGAACTTGGGAAGAGTTTATAAATGAAGAATATGAAAGTTAACGGATGTCCTAAGGGCATTTGAAAAATATTTTTAAAAACTTTTTATAAAAAAATAAAATAATTAATTAATTTTTTTACAACTTTTTATATTTTTCATAAAAATAATGTCAAAATATTCTTAAAATGATTTATTAAAAATTTTCTTAAGAACAGTCCCTTATCTGGCCTATTAAAGATTTCTAGTTTGATGGGATGGGTGACTTGAGCAACATGAGTTTCTTATTTTTCAATGCCCATTTTCAAATTTGAGGCTGTATGATTACCTACCCTAAGTAACACTAGTCTTTTTTTATTTGACACGTGCATCCACTAAATTAAAAACCCTACCAACCAGTCAATTATGAAATCATTATTATGAGTATTATTATTATTATACTAGTATTATGCCCGTGCGATGCGCGACTTAATAGAAGAATTATATATAAATTTTAAAATATAAATTTTTTGATAATATAATTAAATTTAATAAAAAATAAATAGTAAAAATATTTTAAAGATTATAGCAAGTTTTAAATTTTTAAAAGCTTTTGGTAGTAAACGGGCTAGGCTTTGCATGATTTTGATTATAAACTTATATCATGAATAATTTTATTGAGAAATGCTAATACCCAGTCAGACTAAGACATAACTTTTACTTATTCAAATAACAATTAAGGTGAAGTAGGGTGAGGAACAACAAATAATAATTATAACATACTGGCATAATAATATTTATATTTAATTATAATGAAGCGCTTGCATTTCAAAGTGTCAAATTAATATCAACACTAAACATGCTAAGATGTTTATGTTAATTAATGTAAATAAGCATAAAATTAATATCAACATCTAACACCATACTATTGCATGAATTATGATTAAAATTGTCCTAATATTTTTACTTTAACCCCGAGCAATCATCCAAAATTTACAAATCAAAACTACCCAAATTTATAAAATAAAATAAAATAAATTGAAAGCAAAATTCACAATAACACACACATAAATATATAGACACAAAGAAACTCTAAATTCAATAATTACAAACAATATTAATTTCTAAATATTAAAAAAAAAAATCTAGAATTAGAGTTAAAGTCACATGAAAATTGAATTAACTTTGACAACAAGGGGGAGGCAGCGAAGTTATTGATATTTCACATCACCTTAAATATCCATTGTTTTTACATCATCCTTTTTATATTTAACCAATTTTCTGTCTCCATTCTTTGTGAAGTGATGTTCATTATCATGGTTTTGGATGCTCAAATCTTGGTCTCATGGCTACCTATGGAATCTATACATATTGGAAAACAAATCTTTCAAAAAGTGAATAAATTTTTTGTTAAAATTAATCTATTAGTTTTTGAGGAAGATACAATTGATTCTGAAGACCATAACAAGCATATATATTAGATCAAAGTTAACAAAAATAACTTAAAAAAAAAAGGCAATCCGCACACAAAACATATTCAATTTGATGAAAAAATATATAAAGAAGGGAATTTTATGAAAAAACAAAATGAAAAAGGCAAATACATACATGCAAGTTTCATGAGTAAGGTAAATATAAGAAGGAAAGAATACATCAAGATTCAAAATATTGATGGTCTTGGGTTAGTTTTTTTCGACGTTAATCACTTGCTTTGGTATGGGTTTTGCTGTATTTTGGTACCTTGGTGCGTTTTGATTGGATTCCAAAGTGGTTTAGTTCAAACCTAAACAAATCTAATTTGTCTATTAGGAGAATATTGTTTTCTTGTTCCAGCTAATTTTGTTTGGGTTTCAAATCATGATATTCTTTTAGGATGAAAATTTTTTGGGCCTATGAGCAAAAAATACGACACTAAGCACTGACATAGGTGAAGTTATTTCCCCTAGAATATGACAAAAAATTCTTGTGAATGCTTTTTGATGCATGTACTCGAGAGCAACTATAGAAAACTGCAGTATTTACTTTATTATTGTCTGTAGGGCTTGTATTTTATGCTTGATTGAATTGATCTTGGAGAAAAAAAAAAAAACTAGTTGAGCATTTGTTTATTAGCCTAATGTTATTTCTGGGTTTTTAATTTTAATTTTTTTTAATAACTTTTTCATTTTTTCTAGTGTGATTCTGCTGTATGTAAATTATGTTGCTGCACCATTTGGTCACAGGGGCAAAGGAGCTCTTACAGAGCATCTCCGAAAAGCAGGGGAAGCAAATGAATTCAACTGAATCTACTAAAGATATACCAACGTTTGTCGAATCTTTTAAGGCATGTAGCATTTATTACTCAATGATATTTTTAAGGATTCTTTGTTCCGAATTTGACTTTCTTAAAGTACTTTTAGATTGTGATACTTTGGTTTTGACTGAAATGAATTTTAAAGATGATGTAGCTACACTTTTTCAATCACAAATAAGGATCTATTAGGTGAGGCTGCTCTAAGGGTGCTTAAGATTTTAATAATCACAAATTATCTCTATGCTGTTTGGTAACCTAGGGGTGCTTCTACTCTTTGTGGATTTTATAAAGCAGCTTAAGCTTTTTAATTAGGCTGCTCTTAAGACAGTCCAAGAGTTGCTCTTCCAAGCAGCAGCTTTTAGAAAGCTGAAGCCATCCCTAACTAGCCCTAAATTAACAAAAAATGCATCAATTCACACCCTAGGGACAACATATGCCAAAACCTTTCTTCTGCAGTAATATTCCGAATATATTTTATAAACAGATAGCATTATTACATTTGAGGTGTGTTCTCTGCATGTATATGATGTACCAGATTTGAAATTTTAATTTGATTTGTATCTCTATATTGGATTCGAGAAGTACAGTTGTCCAAATCAATGCAAGCACTCTGTTGAAGTATTTCTGGCATTGGAAATTATGTCTTTTTGTCTTGTGCAATTCTGAGTTACATTCGTGGATTATGATATAGAGTATGTTTTGCACTTGTGAACCAATGTTACAGTTAAAACTGAAGAAACAACATGGGATACAATCAACTCCAAAATTCTTTGATAGTAACCGTGATGGCCTTACTTGTTCAACAATTACTATGTTTTTGATGCAATAATATATGTCTTGTTTTTATTGCTGGGATAATTATTTTTTTAGAGTCTGTGTTGTGTTTTTCTTCATCACTTATGATTTGTGTGTTAAACAGGTTAAAAAGGATAACATGGTTCCTGACTTGTTGATACTCCCACCAAGTACTGACTTGCATAATCATCCTCTGGTCACGAATGGAAGTGTCTTTATGCAAGTAACAGTTTGTTCAAGTCTGGTATTAAGATTTTATTTAAAAATAAAATTAAAAGCACCTTCATGTTATTTGTATTCTTATTTCATGGAAAAATAAGTATCATGCTTCCTTACCCCTGAAATAATTTCCATGACTTGGGCAGTGGTTCTAATTTAACATTTTGTTTTTTTTACTGAAATTGTGATCTTTTTGCACAGGGGAAGGCAAGTTCTATGGTGGCAGCGGCTCTTGATCCTAAACCAGGATGAGAGGTGAGTAATGCTTCTCATTTATATTGGTGAATGATGATTGAGTTTTTCACTCAAGGTATCAACTTATCTTCTCTCTCTCTTGCTTTGGTTTTAATATGTTGATGGAATCCATTTTTGACTGTTTACATTCAAATTAGGAATCCACAACTTCAATTTTCTTCGGCATTTTCTTTTTCTTTTTCCTTTTCAATTGAGAAGCCATGAAATACATAAGGACATGATCTGAAAACAAGTGTGTTGCTTACCTTGAAAAAGAATGAAAAGAAAGAAACAAGTTTACCATTTAGAGTATATCAGTTAACACTAGTCATTTGCATAAATTTTTGTTTTTTTAAGAAAGTCAGTGAGTGGAGATTAGCTTATTTTGGATTCTAAATCATGATTTTCAACTTTTAATGCAAGTGGAATTTTGTTTTTATCCCTCGTGGGTTTAGTTTGGTATGCCTTCTTTACTTGAGAAACATGTGCATGAATTAAATTTTTATATGGGAAGATGCTAGTGAAAACCAGAAAACTAACACTTGTATGGCAAGTAACTGTTTGAGAAGTAGTTTTCACCATTTTCTATACACCTGCACTGCTATACATGCTTTAGCCAGTGAGGTTGAGAAAATGAGACAGGGTGTGTAACCAACCAATCCTAAAATATAAGTCTCCTCTCTCGCTTTCACTCCACATGTATGCACGCACGCACACATTAGAATCGTTGATTTGAAAAATGAATTTGAAATTCAACTGATAGGTGTAATTAAGAAAATTGATACCTGAAAGATCTCCTTGCTTGATTTTATGATGCAGGAAGGGTGGAGCCTTGCAGAAACGTTTTGTGTCTGTTGCATTGTTGCTTCTTCATATGTTGTCCCTTACAGGTAATGGAAGATTCTCATATTCTTTTCATACAATTGAATGCTCTTTGTAATGTATTAATATGTTTTCTGTTGTGTTGGCTAGCCTTAAATTGTTTTCCTTATTACTTAACATGGCCGTAGTCTCTCCTACATGACAAACTTAGATTCTACTCCATTTTGGTTTTATAGGTTCTGACATCATGTTGAGTGAAATTACTGTGGGAAAATTTGCTATCATGTTTTAAAAATTACAATGATCTCAAGTATTCTGTGTCTGACTAGCACTTGTTTTCTCAATGCCCCTTCTCAACTTTCATATCTACTATTTTTTTGGTGAATCTGAATTCTGAACCATTTTCAGCATTTAGAGATTCCCTGGAACTTTTTGTATTTTATTCCAACATTTCATATTATTTCACTCATAAATACCATGTATTTTTCTCA
The DNA here is from genome assembly GCA_023621385.1 of Quercus gilva. Taxonomy (NCBI): domain Eukaryota; kingdom Viridiplantae; phylum Streptophyta; class Magnoliopsida; order Fagales; family Fagaceae; genus Quercus; species Quercus gilva. The sequence goes on along the minus strand of CM042480.1, from coordinate 69,506,425 downwards.
GTCAATTTTCATGTGATATATATTTCCCTCAATTTTATGTGCGACATATTACTTTATTTATTTATTATTTTTCCTGTGCAGTGCACCTTCGTCATTTGAGCGCCACTTTCAAAAAGAACTTCCTCTTTTGTATAGATATCTTCAGGAAGCTACAACTAACAAGGTACTTATACACTATTAGAAATACCAACTTTTTGTAAAATTTAGTTGCAGGATGTGCAATTTCATTGATGGTAAAGACATCACTAACAAGTAAACATATTTTCTGCTTCTCTTTTATTAAAATAGGTTGGCAGTCACATTCATAAGTTGTATATGTAATGTTAATTGTACTTCTATGCACATAGGTCTGTTGGAAAGACGTGATTCATTGGATGTGGCCTCTTTTCACTGATAGTTGGGGATCTTGGAAATGTGATGATTTGAATCTGAGTCCTTGCCCTTTTACAGTTGGTGCTTTTAGTACTTATATATACATACATACATACACACACACACATATATATATATATATATAATTTGGTGCATTCAGTCATTTATAATAAAAAAAATTTATTTGAAAAGTTTCATGAAACAGAATATAGCTGCATTTAAAAATGGAAAAGAAAAAGAAAAAGAAAAAAGAGATAAAGTAAACAAAGATAGATGGTTAAAGTGCCTAGTTGAAATGTTGCTGTACGCTTGTACTGTTTGGAGGTACATGGCTTCTCTGGCTTTCTGTTAAAACTCATCTGAGTGCTTATTTCTTGAACTCAGGATCCAGTAACAGGTCTTCCCACGTGGCATGATAGGCCTTCATCTCCTCTATTATTGTAAGTCAAGAGTTTCATACACTATCTCCGTGTGTGTGTGTGTGGGCATGTGTGTATAAAAGAGATAAAATTTAGAGAAAGGTTTAAATCAACATAATTTCTACTATGATGTAACACAAGAAAAAAAGAAGCGTCTGTTTGCATCTTCTTCTCAAGCATTAGTTGAAATTCTCAAGCCTTGTTGCTTAATTCAGAATGGATTAAGATATATATCCATATAAGAAACTCAAATCTGTTTGCATATTTTCTCATGTCTGCATGTGAAGAAGAACCTGAAGTTGTTTGATCTAATAAGAAAATAGTAAAAAGAGATTACTATAAGATGCTAGGAGTGATTTGGGACACTGTTAGGTCAGTCAACGTCCTTGAAACCAACAAGAGAGACTAGAAGTAACATAGCAAAGGGGAAAAAGAAGAAATTAGAACGAGGGAAATCAAGAGAGAGAGATTTGAAAGGGGAACTTTATTTATTTATTATTTTTCCTGTGCGCACACACTCTTGGACGCACACACCTATTTGTGTCTTCAGCCACTTTAATTTCAAGCCTTCTAGCATTTCTAAATCTCTCTTTTCTCCAACTTGGGTGGTTCGAGACGTTTTCGTGTTGAATCAAAATCATTTGAAATCTTAATGGAGGAACGGGTTGTAATTTTATGTTTAAGATATTTGAAAAATGGCAATATTTCCTACTATCTATCTTCATGGGATGAGGTGTTGTAAGGTGTTTCTTGGCAATAATTGTGGACCTTTTTATAATTGACTAGACCAAAGATTTCATATGGTAAACCAAAGAAGGTGACAAAGCTTTCTCGGTCCAACCACGCTCTAATGTGTTTGGACAAATTTATGGCTCTAAGAGCATTCACATCAGCTTATGTAAAATTTGTGTCTATTTTACACATAAAAACCAACTTTTTCTATTTTACACATTCACTTATACAATACACTCACATCAGTTCATTTATTTTACAAGATATTTCAATAAAATATTCAATCTACACAATTTTTTTATTATTTCCCTCAACCAACTCTACCTATATACACGCGCGCTCTCTCTCTCTCTTCTGAACAGATCAACTCTCTCTCTCTCTCTCTCTCTCTCTCTCTCTCTCTCTCTCTCTCTCTCTCTCTCTGTGTTCTTCTTTCTCTCATTCCTTCTCTCTTTTCTTCCTTCTCTCACCGGCCAATCCAGATCGTTCCACGCTCCATGCTCCGATCAAGCGATACCCACGAGCTCCGGCGACCCAGAACCTTTCTTCACCGGCCAATCCACGCTTCACAAGCACCGATCCATGCTCCACGCTTCACCGGCCTACCCACGAGCTCCGATCAAGCGAGACCCACGAGCTCCGGCAACCCAGATCCTTTCTTTACCGGCCGATCCACACTCCACAAGCACCGATCCACGCTCCATGCTTCACCGACCGACCCATGAGCTCCAGCAACCAATCCGAGGACCCATCTTCGTCGACCTTTGTATAAATATTTGAGCTTTCTTTCTGTGTTTTTGTGTTGGTTAATTTTCAGTTGATTTGGCGCACTGGATGTTGTAATGGTTGGAGAAGAGAGGTAGGAGATGAGAGTCCGTTAGAGAGGAGAGAGAAAAAACCATTAAAAAATTAAATACACGAGCTACAGTGCCCGTGTAAATTTACACGGGACCCGGAGCTCGTGTATAATTTTAGAAGATTTTGCAAGAGTTTAGACGGACTGATGTGGGCTATTTTTGAACAAAAATGTGTAAATTTGAGCATTTTTTCTATTATACACACTTATACCTGAGCTGATGCGAATACTCTAAAAGAATATATTAGAGGTGGAAAAAAGGGTACAATGGTTATTCTAGAAGTCAACCTTGTTAGCAGCCTGATTGAATGGTCTCGACCTATACAACTATGTGTATAATATCTTTCTTCATTTTTTTCCAGGTGCCATGTGTGTCTATATATATATATATATATATATAAAAGATGGGTTTTGTATGTCTAGTTATTATGGCCCATATCCTTGACCCATATGGAAAAATATTCATACACATACGCTATTGTGGTCCTTATATATTTCCTTTGAAAAACACTATTTTATTGTGAAATTATGTTCACTATTTTAATTAAAATTGCATTTTTAAAATATAATTTAAGCTAATGTGACAGTATATATATGGTGGTGTAATAAAGAGTGTACAATAATTATACTCCAGACCTGGTATATAACATTTCTCTTTGACAAATCAATAATTGACTACTTTTGATCGAGATGCGGGCCATGCAGAGCATGAAAAGGCCAAAGCAGTTCCGGGTTTCAGCTGGAGCACCACTTGTGTCTAGAGCACCATTTAACGTTACTCCCCATAATTAATTATCCTTTGTATAAACTCTTAAGTGAAAGTATTCTGTTAATGAGTATCATTAGAGAATTTGTTAATAAACCAATTTTAAAAAGTTCTAATATCACTGTAATAAAAAATATATAAAAAACTGTCAAAAAAATAAGTTGCTTGCCTTTTTTCTTTCCCATAAAAAGTTTATAAATGTAATATTTCTTAAATGAATATCCTTAGGGCATTCATTAACAAAATCCAAGTATTGGTTAACATTTCCCTTAATTAATAAGTCTCATTATTACGTAAGAGGAGGGATTTTATTACAGGTTAAAGAATGTTAAATGTTCAATTATAAATTGCAATATAGTTTTTCAAAAGAAAAAAAAAAGTACTTTTATTGATATTTGTGTATAATTTAACTCTATATTTTTTTTAAATAAAAATCATTTAATTAGGGAGTAGTAAATGCTTTTTAACTTTTCCGGTTTTCCCTTTAATTCATTGGTTAACAAAAGACTACAGAGTGTTTGTTACAAATAATTAATGTGCCAAACACTACATTTTAATAAAAATATCATCATTAATTGTTATTATAACTTTTTGGGGAACACTCTTCAAAAAAAAAAAAAAAACTTTTTGGGGAACAGGAATGTATTGCAGTGGGAAGGACTTTTGCTGCTTTAAAGGATTACCAAGTGGATGGAAATAAGGAGATGATAGCAATTGGGTTGATGAATGTTGTTGGCTCCTCTACTTCTTGCTACGTTACAACAGGTGCATAGTTACCCCTTCATAATTCAAAAGTGAATACTAGTATTATAAATAAATAAATAAATATATATATATATATATACTATTATTATTTATCATACTGCTCACTTGGCTCCACCCAAATTATGAAGTATAAGCACTTTTGATTGATTGGTATTGAATACTTGTTTGATATACATGTGTTTATGATTGCATGTTTCTTTGTTTGTAGGTGAAGCTAGTGCACCAACAGGTGCAGATCCCATAGCAATGACAGAATTTTACATGAAGAAGGCTGCACAGGAAGAGAAATTTAAACAACCTAAACAATCAAAAGATGAAATGCCACCAGCTTCTCTTCAAGGTCCCGATTTGCTCAGTAAGAGCAAATTTTCTTTGGTTTTTGCAATTGAATATGAATCTATTTATTTTTTATTGATGGTTGTGTGTTGGATGTGGTACCTTTTTTGCTTTTTTATTTATTTATTTAAGTGGAGTTCAATTTTGAACCATTTGTTTTAAATTATTTATTAATTGTAGTGTCACCATAAATATAGTGTCTATTGACTCCATAAATGACGTACAATGGATTTGCTTGACAGATTCTTTTAATCTCTTAAATTAATGACTCTCTCTCTCTCTCTCTCTCTCTCTCTCTCCTTTTTCGGCTCTTCCCCTTCTCAACTAAACAACTCTTCGTTTCTCCAATTCTTCCATTTAATTGCCTCTACCCTTAAAGTTAAAACATCAAGAGCCACAATAGCATCTAAATGAAAAAAAAAAGAGGTCTTTGTCTTTTGGAACAGGAACCACAAAAGAAGAGACAGAGAACTCCACTCCTATTGGAGTCATGCTCTTCTCCAGCAGTGGTATTAACCCAGAGCGAAAAGTCCATCCAAAAAAGTTATGCTTTCCCTTTCTCTTCAACTCAGTTTGAATAATTTGTAATTTTCTTAAATGTCAAGTTTCTTGTTGCAATGATGGCTCGACCACCAAGGAATCATAAAAAGGAAATTTTAGTTGTGTTGTTACATCAATTAGATTTACTACGTCAAATGTGGATGATGTTAGTGTACATGTGTGCAATAGTGATTCTTTCTAGGAATAGGAGAGTTGGAAGAATTGGAGGTTGGGGTGACCAAATATTGGAGAGAACAAATGTGAGAGTTGTAAGTATGAATCAAATAGTTTGGATGGATGATATAGCATCCATAAACAATGTACGAATGGACAGGAGAGCATTTAGAAAACTTTGTGACATGCTCCACATACATGGGGGTTTGAGGCCATCTAGGAATATGGAAATGGATGAGATGGTAGCGTCTTTTCTACATGTACTTGCACATCTTGCAAAAAATAGAGTTGTAGCACAACAATTAGCTCGGTCAGGTGAGAGTATAAGTAGAAACTTCAATGCTGTATTGCATGATGTCCTTCAATTATTCTCTTTTATGTCATACTGAGAGATTGCCCAAATTTATGAGGATTTTATTTGTATTTTTTATATATTGGTTTCAATGTTGAACACGTATCTAGTCATCTTTTATTTACTCTTTTAGATCTTGGTTTATATTCTAAAAATCATTTAATGACCATGGATTCATTTTATTATCCATATATTACTCTTAAATTGATATATGCTTAACAGTATATGAGAAACAAATAATTAGAACAATATATAAAAATTATAAATACAAATATATTTAATAATTTAATATATTGTAGTGTACGCCTACCTGAAAACATATTGTGCTTCTTAGGATGCTTTGCACTTAGTTTTTCTGATTTGGATTTTGGATTCTTTCTTCTTGTTGGGTATGTTGTTTTCCTGGAGCCACACTTTTCTAGAAACTTATATTTTAAAATATTAAGCGTACTGACATTCTTCTCTTATTTGAGTATTGCAGTTAGATATGGCCGAGGAATGTTTAAAGTGTGCAATGGACTTGAGTGGTTTGTTACTGCTCTATTCTTCTTTAGGTGATGCTGAGGGGATAACACAACTTGCATCACTTGCTAAAGACCCTGATTACAGATTTGAGCTAGCCATACAGCTTGGTAGATTAGAGGTTGCAGAGGTAAGTCCAATTTGTTTATGTCATGGGATATGGGTTTCCTTGAGAGCATTTTTCTACTTGAGCACGTGAACATTTCTAATTTCCTTTTGAACAATGGTATAGTCCATTGTTTTTCCAACAAAATGATTCATTCTCACTGTGACACAATCTCATTTCTAATTACCCTTTTTCTCATATCTGCAAGCAATTACAATCTCATTCTTATGGGAAAAACTTTTCCCCAGCTTCCATCTGATTTAGGGAGAATTTCAGCATATGGAGACTTTTTTTTCCGGTCTATTTTTGGAAAATTTTAGTGAATTTTTTTATTTATTTTAATCCCTCTAACTCCAGCTTTGCCTATAGCCGCCGAGCTCCTTTCCCTTCTGCGAAGCTCCGATCCACTTCACTGAGCTTCTTCCTCATCTTTCTTTGTGTCCATCACCATCACCGAGCTCCAATCCCTTCTCTCTCTCTTGAACTGGTGAGCCTCTCTTTCTCTCTGTAACTTTTATATATTTATATGTATGTATTGTATGTCGCATGCTTAGTAGTGATTGATTGATCTAAAGTTTTAATCTGTTTGAGAAATATACTAAATCTTTTTCCACAATTCTAACATACAATAAGGAATCTGTTTGAGAAATTGTGTAGTTTGTATCTCTATCACTCACCTTAAGTTCATTTAACGGGGCAAACTTTTTGTCAGTACTAATGATGGCATTGCTAGAATTAAGTTTTTAATTGAGTGTTGAGTACACAAACAAACTTGTGACTTTGATAGAAAGAAAATATCTAAAAAATAGCATGTAAATAGTATAGAAAAAGGAAACAATGACATGACAAATAAGCCCTCTGATTAAGGTCAATAACGAAGTCAACACTAGAAGATGATGATGGGAAATGGTATGTCAAGGGTAGTTTTGGGACACAAAATTTTGGGTTGTTGTGTGTGAAGGAATTGAATTATAGAGTGACCATCTACTTGGCCAAAGGGTGATGGATTAGATATTAAAGTGTTAGCACCAGTTTTCTTGCATGTTCTCCGTTTGTGGATTTGATTAGACACCTTTAATCGAAATCTGTTAAGCATGAGCAATGAGAGCTTGACACTACTTCTAAATTCACACTGATTGAGAAGACTCAACCCTGATAGCAACCCCCATTAGAATCTCAAACAGTCCATTTAGGTGCATAAACTCTCTCCCAAAAGTTCTCTTTTTTCATAGTTGTAATGGAACTTCCTAGTAATCAAAACTAAGACAATTACTTAGGGAAGATTCTCCTTTATGAGCTAAAAGGAGATGGCAAAAAATTTAACTAAGATTGTCTTCATTGTATTGATCACATAACAATATTTTGCTTTTGCAAGTTGCAATAACCATGATCCACTATGTTGTACTCTATGTTGTAGCAAAATATATGCCTAACATCTGCCATGTAGGATGGACTAGATACTAATCAGGAAACTTAAATTAAGAAACTTGGCATGTCAAATTTTATAGTCCTCACCACAAATTTTATCTAAAGTGCACTGTGAGTTAATTACCCTCCTCTCTTGCATTTTATCTTTGCAAGAGATATTACTATGTATGTACTTTCGGAGTTTGTACTAGTTTAAGTTATAACTTAAACTCAGGTGTGGAGGTCCTTCTTAAGCCATCTGGCCTAAGAAAAAAAATAAAAAAGGCTATAGCCGCGTTTTTACACGCGGCTAAAAATATGTCCTATAGCCACATTTAAAAAATGCGGCTATGGTCATCACCTATAGCCACGTTTTAAATGCGGCTACACGCGGCTAAAAATATGTCCTATAGCCACATTTAAAAAATGCGGCTATGGTCATCACCTATAGCCACGTTTTAAATGCGGCTATAGCTATAGCTTTCACCTATAGCCATGTTTTAAACACGGCCATAGGTTGGATCCTATAGCTCCGTTTTAAATGCGGCTATAGCTTTCACCTTAGGCCACATTTTGAATGCGGCCATAGTTCTGGTCTTAGGCCGCGTTTGAAAAAGTGCGGCCATAGACCCCTCAGGCCTGTAGTCACGGGGTTTAGGCCACATTTGAAAACGCAGCCTAAATAAATGCAGCTATAGGCCAAATCGTCCTATGGCCACATTTTTCTGACCTAAGGCCGCGTTTTGCAAACGTGGCCACAGAACGTTTTTTTTGTAGTGACAGTTGGGCTTCTATTATCCCTATTTATTTTCTACATAGGGACCCCTATCGGCTGCCTTCAAAAATAGAAAGCTTCAACTACCTAACGACCCCTCAGAGCTTTATGAGTTTGAGCTGCAGCATTACACTGCTAGTAGCGGGAAGCGGCAAGTCCATCACACCCCAATTTTCACGTCAACTCTAAAATTTTCATTACTAGTTTTTTTTTTACCCTTTAAACTAGGGTTTTTTTTTAAAAAAAAAAAATAGGGTTTTGGATATAATTTAAGTATCTACCAGCCTTAATTGATAACACTTCTGAAAAAATAATTCTCAAAATTAAAATAGATTTATTTCATAAAATATTATAAATTTTTTGATATATTTAATGTCAAGTTATTTAAAATATTTAATGTTGTGACACTCTATATACTCTTGCTTCCATTTTAGATTTTGAGATGACAGAACTTGCATAGTTGCATGGATACATGAGTGGTTGTTACAACTTTTTTTCTGCTTAGTTTTCTTTATTTCTTTCGGGCAAAGGAAAAAGTTTTTTTTTTTTTTTAATAAATACCTGTTGGTTTTTTTTTTTAGGCTTTCTATACGTGTAGGAGTTTGATGGTAAAGCTTTTATTTATTTATTTATTATTATTGTTGTTTTCTGGATCTTTTTTACCATTTAGAAAATTATTAAAATGTTCGCTGCATATGAAATTTCTGATGGTTAAGTGATAGAATAGACTAATAAAGTATATATAATTACATGTAAGACACAAAGTGCCTTTTCTATTTTGTCAGATGCAGCTTTAATTTCCAAAGAATAAAGCTAAATACAGGCCTAATTATTAACTCTATTGATTATGAATCTCTTTATGGAAATTGAGTTGGGGTTTTTGTGGATCTGAAAATGCCCCAACCCTTATTGAGATATGATTATAGGATTTGATGGTTTTTTTTTTTCTATAATGCTTATTTGTTTATAAATTTTCAATTTTTTCTTTATTGCAGGTCATGATAAATGCAAGTTTCCATCCATGTAATTGCTCAGAATTCATTTTCATTTATTTGGCTCTAAATGTGTTAAGATAGGCTCTGTTTCGTTATTGGGAAATTTTAATATTTGGAATGTAATGTTATGAATGTGTCCTACAATTTTTTTTTTTTTTTTTTTAATTGAGAGTGGTTGCATTTAGTTCCTATAGAGTCATGATGTGTCAGTGGCAATCACTTTAAACTTCTAGGACTTCAAGAAATCACTTTAAAGTTTAAACTTAAGTGATTAAAAGAGATCACTTTAAACTTCTGTCTTGAATATCTTCTTTTTTCTTAATGCAAACAATGTCCAAATAATGCACCCCCAATGGATATTGCGACACTAAATTCTTAAGTCAAAAGTTGATTTCACCTATTATGAGGAAGATGGAACAATAACAATTAGCCCATATATTTGAAACTCATTAGACTTCTTTTTGTTCATTCTCTTGTCTGCGCTTCAATAAAATCTTTATTTACTTATCAAAAAAAAAAAAATCAGCCCAAATAATTGTGGATTTTAAAGGCACGCCTTAAAAGCTTAGCTATGTATGTTGTGTGTGTGTGCGTGTGTATAGAACAAGTGAAAATCTTATCGTACATCCTGGCATGAGACAACTCTACCAGGCTGCTCACTTTTTTTGAATGCCATGGAAGCACAAAATCTTGAATCTTTTCCCCTTCAATAAAGAAACTATGTACCTATATATATCACTTATAGTTCTTGTAGGACAGGTTCTGCATGGGCTGATATTCTATGTTGCAAATGAATTACTCAGTCACACCTTTGGGATCATCATTCAAGGCAAGAAAGCGTGGAATCCCATTTTGGAGAAAATTGAGTGAAGACTATCAAGTTAAAAACAATTATATTTGTCAAAATGAGGTGGAAAAGAGAAAACCTACATACAAACTTAATACAGTCGTTCACAACCTCTACATTTGAGGCTCACAGATTGGAGAGGAATTATTTGTGGAGTGGTTTGGGTGACGAGTTCAAATTCAATCTTGTGAATTGGAAGACAGTTTGTTCTACTACTAGCTAAGGGAGTTTAGGGAGATCTAAGCTGGACACTTTTAACCAAGCCTGTTGGGCTTTGGAGACATTCGTTTATAGAGATGGGTTGTTCCTTTGAAATATGGGGAGGATTGGGATTGATGGTCAACAGAGGAGGTAAGAGGTGCCTATGAATGTAACTTATCAAGGAGCATAAAATAAATTGAAAACAAGGTTACAAATGACCTAGCTAATCAAAGTGCATAATATAATAGTTGGTACTCTATGATCACAATAAAACACAATATCATAAGCACATCAACTCTTCATATTCTAAAATTCCCACACAACTTTACACAAATCTAGAGGAGAACTAAGCTGAAACATAGAAATGCTTTGAACTTGTTCACAATGAGAATAAATATCAAAATTCCCACCACCAGCCCCTCCCCCGGGGCAAAAAAGAAGGATAGAATTTGGACCGGACAATCACAAAGCAAGCTATTTTTTAGCTTTATGGCATTGAATAGGAATGTTTTGTATAATACTTAAAAGATCCATTATTTCCATGCCCATTTATCTACATACACAGGAATGCTAAGTCAAATTTCCATGCACTTTTTTTTGCACTTATGATATGAACAAAATTTCCACTAGTTTGCTTTAAACAGAGGCTATAACTTAAGACATCATGATCAGAGAACAATAAACCTCTGCACATATAAAACATATATAAATGACTTAATCACGTACAACACATGTAATTCTAACATTTGGGTTCAGTCTCAACCAAACCCAAGAGGCTTAACTTCAATTTAAAAGCTAACTTTCATGGTTGAACTGTAAGACTAGGACAATGAATCAATACCCATGTTTCACTGCCAATTGGGTTCTAAAATTACCAGCCAGACAATTGTAACCCACTACATTGATAGATTATGCATCAAAACCCACACAGGAATATAAGATCCTCAAAAGCTTTTACAAAGACTGAGGTTATCTGTTCTATTACACAAAGCTGCCAAGAGCCTTGTGGCTCAATGGCATTGCCCAATTCTCCAATGAAGTAGAACCCTGGTTTGAATCCCCTCCCCCACTTCGAGTAATTTTTAAAAATAAAACCTTATACAAGGCTGAAATTAAAAGCTAACAGTAAAGATTCCATTAGTGAAACCCATGTTCTTGTGCTAAAAAAAAAAGAAACTGCAAAAAATTAGGGTCATCACAAACACAGACCATCGATGATTTCCATGATTCAAAATTAAGGATTTTTTCTTCGTGTTTGAGGCTACAATATATGGCATTATAAAAAATAGGTAAAATTTGTGATTTTTTGTTTGAGCCAAATGTTGGCGGATATTTTCAAGAGGATATTTAGTAACACAACCATATACCTTGAAAACAAGGCCATTTTTCAAAGTAAGCACATAAATTGCCATGCATGCTAGATAATCAAGAGGAATGGTTCCAAAACACTACTTCGACGTGTAGATTAAGTGTTTGTGGTTGACCATACAATGCAATTGATGCATCTATTCGATGATATTGGTCATTCATGAGTGCATATTAATGCGTTCTACAATCATTGTGGCATTAACTATAAATGCTAGAGAGCACACACAAATACACAATCACCATGTGTACGTTTTGGGTTTTTTGGTGAAAAGTTATGTTGATAGAGTTAGATTAACTCTCTCACATGAGTGATCACCTCTAGCATTTAGGTAATGAGTAGAAATGAGATGTTGTGTCATTTAACCTTTTTATAATAGGCAAAGTTAATATAAGTCTCCTTTAATACTTGAGATTAAATAAATAGGAGACATATTGTATATAAATGTCGCATTCACTAAGGTGACGTCTTTAATATGCATGTTACGTTAATTAAGACTATGCATGAATAGCTCATAATCCATGTAGCCTGTAATTGGCCACATGCAAAACTTTAATTTAGCATCTAAGGAGATGAGCAAATTAAGGACATAAAGACATGCGGACAATGTCTAAAATAAGATTTATATTGTGTTGTAAAGAAATTGGACATACTCGTACTACATGTATTTTTTTTATCACCATGAGAGGTGAGTCCTCACCATGTGAGTCTTGTAGGTCATTATACAATATAAATACTCCAATTATATCCTACATGATTTCGATTATGTTACAAGGTAGAGAATTTAATGATTGTTACTCTAGCATGTTGTATATTGTCATGGATGATGCGATCTAAAGAGACATGACTAAGGAAATTATTGAACTAAACTTAAGTAACATGAGAGCAAATGAAGGCTATTTGATAAAGTTTCAGTGGGTTCCAGTTAGCTCAACTGGTAAAGTCTCTCATGATTAAATAAGAGATTTGTGGTTCAATTCCCGCTTATACAAAAAACCGATTGGTGTCTTGATTTGATGATAAAGAGTTATTATCAGGAGCGAACGCTATAAGTTGAAATTATCTCCAAAAAAACAAAAAAACAAAAATTTATTTGATAATATATCGATGTTTAGTACTCCTAGTTGACAAGTCGTGTTACTTCTTGAACGTTATGAGTTAATCGAGAATGCAAAACAGTTAGTAGGCTTTAACACGACTCTAAAAGGATTGAATTAAAGAAAGATCATCAATCGATGTTAAATCCAATGTGACCAAATGAATCCAAGGCAAATTGAGACATTGATAGGGATGTTTTTAACTTTTTATCCTAATCCATCATAATTATTATTTTAATGCTTCCCAACTTTTCTTATAGGTTGAACTCATTAGTTGCACAACCTACTTGCGAAGTATGAATGATGTTAAAAATTGATATGAGAACATATTGCCTTGTTGCCCAGTGCCAAATATGTGCAAATGGGAAATGTTATAAATATTGGGTGGTGCAGAACCCAATGAGTATGCCTATAATGGGCCTGATCCAGTTCACAACGAAGAGTTAAGACTTGGTAAAAGGGTGTGATTCTTGATGAAATGGTGTGAACATTATGGAAGTGCCCGTCATTTGTTGAAAATGTGTGACTTTTAGCGAAGGATTACAATATTTGGCAAATGTTGCAACTGTTAATTAAGAAGGTCGTGACATTTCTTGAAGGGGGGTGGATGTGTGTTTAAGTAGGACATTACACATTATTGTTAGATAATAAACTAGGGTGGTTTGTAGAGAACTACACACAAGGAAATATATATATATATATATATATCTCTCTCCCTCACTCAATTTCTAATAGTGAATTAGGATGTGAATATTGTGTGTTATGTTCATATAACAAACATCGTTGTGCGAGTTTCATTAATTTTTTGTTCATAATCGGCAATATAAGACAATGTAAATCACTTACAAGGTTCCTACCTATATGTAAGTTTGATTAAGGACAAGGTAAGCAAAAAAAAGAATTGTTGTTTATATGTTATTCGTTTCCATTGTCAAACAAGTTGTTATAAATTTTTTACCATAAAAACCATATCAGAAGAGAACTTTAAATCCATTCTATATACACTAAAATCTATAGGCATGCATCAACTGATAAGTGATACAATAAGTCTAGATGCACATTAAAATTGATAACAAATTTCCTACTTGTGTGAGGTGACAAGTGGTAAATGGTAGATAATAAAGTAGTGTTAGTAGTGAGATCTTATAAGAATCAATAATAAATTATCAATTATCAATTCAACAATCAATTTGTGTGAAATTTATTGTCAAAATTGTTGTGTTTGTAGTACTTTTCAGATAGAATTTTTTTTTTTTTTTTTTTTTTTTTGGGGGAATCGTGATTTGTACTAACTTGATGAGTGTCATATACTCATATATATGGATAGATTTTCATGTAGAAGAACAAAAGAAGTGTTACTTTTGTTTTAACGGTTGGTTAGAGATTTTTTTTTTTAATGATTATGAGTAGTAAAATGAAAGAAATAACCAAACAATATAGAGAAATTGCAAGACAAAACATATATGGAACTAGTACTTCCAGAATGTTATGTTATTCATCATTTTTTTTATAGGCATAGGATCATAATGAAAGGATAATTAAAATGTAAGGAATTAAACCATGGATTTTAGTTAGCTTAACTAGTAAACTCTCTGATGGTTGAATAAAAGATTTTGAGTTTAACCCCTGCCTACACCAAAAAATTGATTTGATGTCTTGGTCTGATGATAAAAAGCTAAAAAAAAAAAAAAAAATTAAACCAATCATTAATATAAGAACAAAGTTTCTCTCCAAACTAATTTGGAGAGAAACCCTACAAACTCATCATATATATTTATATTGAGTGTGAATTTTGAAAATCTAACTGTTAGATTGCATGTTCTTATTACATCATTAATGCTTACAAAATTTTAAGAAAATCAAAGATTAATTGCTATGTCATCAAATAAATGTTATAATTTCAAGTTTTTGTAATCTAAAGTTGTATATAAAAAATAAGTTAATTGATCAAATAGTAAATAATATCCGATTTGAACGAAATTTGACATGTATGTTAAGAATATAAGGAACATAAAGTTCAACGGTTAGATTTTCAAAATTCACTCCTAAAAAGGAAATATATGAGAAGTTTGAAGAGTTTCTCTCCATACTAATTTGGAGAGAAACTTTGTTCTTAATATAAACCAAAAGTTTATAAATTAACCCGAGGGATGATTTCATATATGAATGGAAAACCCAAGTGGTGGAAACCCAAAGCCAAAGGTTTCGGGCATGAATTGATGAATGACATTTTTTTAAAACATAATGGAATAGGAAAGGACCATTCGTTATAAATATGAACTTGAATTGGGAAAATCCAAAGGTTTCGTGCATGAATTGATGAGTGGCATTTTTTTTAAACGTAATGGAATAGGAAAGGACCATTCGTTATAAATATGAACTTGAATTGGAAAAATGATTTTAACGAAAATGACAATTAACCTAAATTTTGATAGTGTAGTTTAGATTTTAGCCAATTCCCTTTCTCTAGGGGAAAAAAAGTTTAGGTCTGTCATCCCATTTTCTTGAAAGTATAAAATTTTACATTTTTTTATAATAAAAAATTTGCAAGAAAGTATTGTCATCACAAGTCACAACTCTTCAAATTCAACTCTCTGATTTGTTTTTATATAAAAAAAATTCTTTAAATTTTTGAAAGTTTTGTAACCCAATTAACATATTTTATTATTTCCAATAAAAAATTTCAAAGTTTAAATTATCTCTCACTCAATATTGGAATTATATATATACTAGTATTAAGCCCGTGCGATGCACGGCTTAGTAAAAAAATATTTTGATAATATAATTAAATTTAATAGCAAATAAAATGAAAAAAGAATTAATTCAAAATTTAAGATTAAAAAATAAATTGTACTTGTACACTTAAAAGAAATTTATTTCTTATTTCTTATTTTGATATTTAAATCATTTGTTTTTAGTGTTAATTTCATTCAATCAAATAGTTATAATAACAAAATAAGAAATATGTTTGGACTCAATGAAATATAAATCATGGAAAAATAAATATTCAGAGGCCTGTTGTAAGAGAAAAACCAAAAAAAAAAAAAAAAAAACACTATTAGAGAAGATTTTGACCCTTCCAATTGAAAAGCTTGATATTTGGTAATTTAAGATGTATATTATCGTAAATAAGTAGGAAGGTTGATAAATATAACATATTATTTGTTATATTTAATTATAATGATTTTTTTAGATAAATATAACATATTATTTGTTCCTATTAAATTTTCATTTATTGTTTTATCACTTCTTAGGATAAAGTTGTGTTGTTCTTTGTGGATTTTTTTAAATTTATTTTAAACTTTCTACATTTGATAATTAGGTTTTAATTAAAAAAGAAAAGAAAAATCATATCCTATTTCCTTACAGCCATCAATCACCTTTTTTTCCCCTTCATAGACCTTTCTTTTTTTCTTTTCTTTTTTTATTAATTCTATTTTTTTTTTAGTATGGTGATATAACATGTTGATTAATAATTCTATTTTCAATAAGATTTAAATTTTATACCAAATGGGACTCTAAAAATATATATCCTTTTTAAAAAAAAAAAAAAAAAACTATCTTATATCCTTATTGCCTCAACCATCAATCACCTTTTTTTTTTCTTTGATTCTATTCATATGATGTTTCTTTTTTTAATTCTATTTTTTTTTTTAGTTATGGCAATATAACACATTTTTTAACAATTATATTTTTAATAGGATTTAAATTTTATATCAAATGGGACTCTAACAATAAGTATGCTTTCATCCACCCAAAAAAAAAAAAAACAACAACAACAACAACGTAGGAAAAAAAAAATGCAACCCAAATTACTAAACATTAAAAAATAAAAGTAGATACACTTATATAATAATTGAATTTTTTTTCTTCGAAAATGAGGTAAGAGACACCGAATTTCACCCTATCAAAACAAAATGTGTAAATATAAACTTTAAGAAATTTTTTGGGGAAAATCTCAATACCAAGAGTGTTGTTTGATAAAGTGCTTCGAAACCTCATGGAAACTCCAAAAAAAAAAAGAAAAGAAAAAAGAACAGGAATAATATAAACAAACAAACAAAATTAAACAAATAACAAATAACCCTAAAAAATGATAGATATTTGGACATTCAAAATATTAATGAACAAATCATGAATCTGACCTTATTATTTATAATGTCCTCGAACTCTAAAGATGAGAGTCATGGTATAATAAAACAATTATCTATAATCATTCCTGTAGGATCCAAATTTGATGGGCCGAGCACAAACTTTGCAGGCTGTGAGCCCAATGAACCCCGAACAATAAATTTGTAGAGAATGGGTTAAACAGCTGGGCTGGATATGGATTTAGCAACGATTCAAATAGACAAGTAATGACAAAATGATGTTCAGACTAGTATTCAATAAGAATCCTCTTGAATCCGAAGAGGATTAATGTTTACAGACTAAAACAATACAATTTTTCTCCTCCCACTTCTGAGAGACTTGTTCCTTTTATATATACTCATTTCTTCTCATCTTCACCGTACACTTGTTCTTCATCTAAGCATCCATTTGAGTACTAGTCACATCAGATGTTTGCTTTAGTCTGCCATGAATGGTAATAGTTGAGGTTGCACTATTCAGGTGTCTTCTCCACATAAACGCGGCCAGGAAAGTTGCTGCAGTGCATTAAATGCGGTGGTAGCAGTTTTTCCTTTAAGATATTTTATGCTCCTCTCATCCCTAGATATGCCCAGAGCTCACTCTTTGCCGTGGAATCAACTGGAAGGATTGCTAGGGTCTTCAGTATATTTGCTTGATCAAGTTCTCTAGCGATCCGATGAGGAGAACCTCTTCGGACCAACATGATTGTCTTCGAGCATACCCATCATTTCTTCTCGAGTGTATTTCCACCAAACGGACTCAGCCCTGATTCCTTTTACCTCTTCGGACAAACGGTGATATTCAAATTGGGCCACAGGCCCAATACGTAGCATTGGGCTTTCACACCCATAATAGCCCCTCAAAATTCCAATTTTTCCCTTGTATCCGAAAAGAAAAAATGGGATTTTGATCTTTTGCTAAATAAAAGCATTGAAATCATTGAATCTCTGAATCCACACGTGTATGCGCATAAATTTAGGCGCTTCTTTATTGCCGCTGTTGTTGCACCGTTTCCAAGGCGCCATTAATTGCTCCAGGCGGCGTCTTGTCTATGGAATCCAACGGACATGATTTTTCTCAAAATTTGGGCGGGATAAATCCCACCACTTTACTTGCCCCTATATAAAGCCCTAGAGGGGGTTATTTTCCCTTTCACTTTGCAAATTCCAGACTTCTCAGCGAACTCAAGCATTCACGCTCACAAAGCCTCTCCTGTCATCAACTCTAACTCACCCCAGAATCAGCTACGATCTTCCTACGAACCTAAAGGCCATTCTTCAATTTGATTTCGCGTAAGTTCCTCACTTGAGATTTTCATATTCTTTTCAGTTTGCTTCTTCAACCTTTGGATAGTCGCTCCCCAACCACTGTTTTGTACCGTTCCCCTCTATCTTAACTGAAAATAGGTAGGTTTAAATATCTGGTGGATAGTCCTTCCCAGATGGAGAAGTTTAGGGCAACATATCGCATTCCCCAGGACGTGGGCTTGAGATATTGCTCTATAGAAGGGTTACTAACAAACCGAGAGGTGGGCGAAGTTGCAATCCCCATTATCGCCTTCCTAGAAGGAGGGATGACCATCCCCATGGGTCAGGTCACCAGAGACTATCTCCGAAACCATAGACTTTGCCCTGAGCAGTGTGCACCTAACGTGTTTAGAATTTTAGGAGCAGTCGACGACCTGAACCAACATCTAGGGTTGGGGCTCACCTGGCTTGACGTGGTACACATGTACGAGTGTCGTACCAAACAAGGGTCGGGATACTACCTTAGATCCTGATCCGATATAGTCAGGCTCTTCTCTTGTCTTCCCAAGTCTAACAAAGAGATGAAAGACGACTATCTGATCGTCTCGGGCGCGTGGCATGACCGGCTTCATTGTCCTACTCAGCCAGGTGGGATATCTCATATTTAGGTTTCCTAACAATAGATTAAGGGTTTTTGTTTTCAATAACTCAGCCTTCTCTATCACGTTTTAAGTTTTCTGATAGTTTCATTTTGATGTTTACAGATAGGGATCACGTTGCTCCTCGGCTGAGCCTTGCAAACTCCGCAGCACTCAATTTCCTTCTTCGGTCGGAAATCTTTGCAAGCGAAGACGGTCAGCTTAGGGCCGTGCATCTTATCCTCGGCTATACCCCAAAGTCAAAGTATTTTCAGCCAATCGGCTACGCGATAACACTCGGAGACCACCACATTAACCGCATCGACATTGCTCGGAAGGATTTTTTGGCTCCCTTTGACCTCGCCCCTGTGCCACATCCAAACCCACAGGGCATTCCGTTGCTCGTCCAGCCTATTCAGCAGGTCCCTCTTCAGCCGGCAGCAAAGGGAGAAAGAGTTGCTTCTTCAACCCCTTTGCTTGACGAGCAGATTGACCAGTTCAGATTCGAAGGGGAAGTTTCAGAGGAGGTTCAAATTTTGGACGTCGACGAGGGGATTGATAGGCAATCTGTTGTTCTCCCACAGAAGATAGAAGTGTCTGACTCCTCTTTTGAAGAAGACATGCAGAGTCTAACTGATTTGATGAAGAATAGAAGGCCGAAGGCCGCGACCAAAGGTACTGGTACATCCCAGCCCACGGTCACTCTTCCCCCTCCTCCTCCCCCTCCTCAAGCTCCCTCAGATCTCGGCCTAAAGCCACTGCCGGATCTAAAAAAGAAGAGGGTCGCAGTAGAGACTGAAGAGAGGGAGGTGGCACATCCGAAGGGGCCTAAGCAACAGAAAACGACCCACGACACAAGAAGCAAAAGGGCTTCGTTTACTGAGAGTAGGGAAGACCCTCTGGCTGCAGACGTGGGCGAGGAACTCGGGTATGGTTCCCGAAGTTGACATTGGATAGTGCAGCCATCCCATATGATGCCTCTCTCAGAAATTACGCTGGAGGGAAGGCTGGACATATCGCAGAAGCGTTGGAGCAACCTCTGTTCCTCCCGAAGGACATGGAGTCCTACAGGCGCTTCAACCAACAAGAGCTCTTTCTATCCCTGAAAAGGGATTTAGCCATGGTAAGAGAATTGACCCACTCTCTCAACTCTTTTCTATGTTCACTACTAACATAAAATTCTTCGTCTGTCATGCAGATTGCTCAACAAGTATACGTAGCTGAGGAATGGAACAAGAAGAAACACGTTGAAGTATAAGCGGAGGCCCATTCTCGGGCGGAGGCGGAGAAGGCATTGGGCAGCCTAAAAGACGAGTGCGCCCGCGTCTCTGAGCAACTAAAGGAGGAGACAAAAGTGAGGAAAAGTCTGGAGGCGGGCCTAAAGAGCGCTGAAAGGGGCTGAAGACCAACGCCAGAAGCTGTACACTACTGAGATCAATCTGGAGACAGAGAAGACGTTGGTAAAAAGTCTTCGGGCCGAGCTTGACAAAGCTAGGGATTCTGCTAAATTGGCCAAAGAGGACGCTTAATTGGCCAAGGAAGCAGTTGAGACTGAAAAGCAAGCTGCCTATATGCTGGGGGTGCAAAAGACCCAAATGAGGTTGACCAAGGAGTTTGCAAAGGTCTGCAGGGAGTACTGTGACATAACGTGGGGCAAAGGCCTTGATGCAGCTGGAGTCCCCCCAGAGTCTGCCCTGAGGCAGCCTGGGAGTGTTTACTACCACCCTGATATCTGCGACCTGCCAGATACTTTGGATGCTTCTTCGGTCGACCCAAACCTTCCAGGTACCGCTGAGGCAAACCAGGCACCTGCTCAGACTAGTGGTGCAGGCGAACCGTCGAAGGCTGACCCATTGCGTCAGGAGAAGGCTTAGGTGTTTAGGGGATACATTTTTTGTACTTGTAATAGTTAGACCCCATTGTCTTTTGCTTTGTAACAAAGTTGTTTCCCTTTAATCAATGAAATGGCTTACTTTTTGTCTTTATTGCTATTATGGTATATGTCAGGATGCATCATCACAGCAAATAACAATAGTTTGATAAATGAGAATCAACTAATACCACGGTTTTCGCTTAAACATGGCTAAGGAGGCATCATGATAATAACGGCTGCATCGGAATGTTAATTGGCAAAAGTAATTTGGTCAGAGAACTATTGACGTAGTTGAGTTTGAATTCAAATGCTTGGGGAAATTGTGAAGCTAACCACCATACTATGCTGATGATGTAGACAATAATACTTAAGAAAAAATGTTCATAGGGGGATTGCTTAGTAAATGAGTGTTAACTAACCCAAATTATCTGGTCCGAAGACTACATGCATGATTGAGTTTAAGTTTAAATACTTAGGAGAATCCTGAATGAGTGTTAACTAACCTAAATCATCTAGTTCAAAGACTACAGGCATGATTGAATTTAAGTTTAAACACTTTGGAGAATCGTAAATGAGTGTTAACTAACCCAAATCATCTGGTCTGAGGACTACAGGCATGATTGAATTTAAGTTTAAACACTTTGGAGAATCGTAAATGAGTGTTAACTAACTCAAATCATCTGGTCCGAGGACTACAGGCATGATTGAGTTTAAGTTTAAACACTTTGGAGAATCGTAAATGAGTATTAACTAACCCAAATCATCTGGTCCGAGAACTACAGGCATGATTTAATTTAAGTTTAAACACTTTGGAGAATTGTAAATGAGTGTTAACTAACCCAAATCATCTGGTCTAAGGACTACAGGCATGATTGAGTTTAAGTTAAAACACTTTGGAGAATCGTAAATGAGTGTTAACTAACTCAAATCATCTGGTCCGAGGACTACAGGCATGATTGAATTTAAGTTTAAACACTTTGGAGAGTTCTTAGCATAATAAAATGGTACCATGACTAAAGGAAGAATTCACTTAATAATAATACCTTTTGAGGTTATTTACATTCCACGGCCGGGGTACTACATGATTATCTAGATCTTCTAAGAAATATGCTCCAATGCCAGCCCTTGAAGTGATGCGGTATGGTCCTTCCCAATTTGGTCCTAGTTTTCCCCAAGCTGGATTCTTTGCAGTACCCACCACTTTCCTCAACACCATATCACCAGGCTCTAAAGGTCTCAGCCTTACGTTGGCATCGTAGCCCTGCTTGAGTTTTTGTTGGTAATGCGCCAGTTGGACCATTGCATTTTTCCTCCGTTCTTCAATTAGATCCAAACTCTTTTCCAGCTGCCCGTCGTTGCCGATCGGATTAAAAGAGCTAGTCCTGTATGTTGGGAACCTAGTCTCCAGAGGTATAACAGCTTCAACCCCGTAGGTCATTGAAAAGGAGGTCTCCCCAGTAGACCTGCGAGGCGTAGTTCTGTATGCCCACAACACGTGAGGCAATTCTTCCACCCATCTACCCTTCGCATCGTCTAGCCTTTTCTTTAATCCGTTAACTATGACTTTATTAACAGCTTCTGCTTGCCTATTTCCTTGGGAATAAGCAGGGGTGGAGTATCTGTTTGTGATTCCCAGCTCACTACAATAACCCCTGAAAGCTTTGCTATCAAACTGAAGCCCATTGTCCGAGATAAGGGTATGAGGGACCCCAAATCGAGTGACGATATTTTTCTAGATGAATTTCTTTACATCTACATCCCTGATATTTGCTAGAGGTTCAGCTTCGACCCATTTGGTGAAGTAGTCCGTGCCGACCAGAAGGTACTTCTTGTTTCCTGCTGCCTTAGGGAATGGGCCCACGATATCCAATCCCCATTGAGCGAAAGGCCATGGGCTGGATAATGGATTAAGGGTGCCACCCGGCTGATGTATGTTCGGAGAAAACCGCTGGCATTGGTCACACTTTTTAACATATTCATGGGCCTCTTTCTGCATATTTGGCCATCAATAATCTTGAGTAATGGCTCGGTGAGCTAAGGATCTACCTCTAGTATGGCTTCCACAAATCCCTTCATGCAATTCTTCTAGTAGTGATTCAGTTGCTTCAAGATGCATGCACAATAAGTATGGACTTGAATAGAAACATTTATACAGTTTATGCTCCTCGGACAACCAGAACCTCGTAGCTTTCCTTCATACTTTGGCCGCTTCCCTTTTTTCTTCGGGCGATACATCGTCCTTCAAGAACTTGATGATAGGATCCATCCAGCTCAGGTCGGCCCTGATATAATGAACCTGGACTGCCTCTTTTCTTAATTCCGTAGGTCTATGTATGTCCTCAATGAGGATAACCCTTGGTAATTCCTGTGCCGAAGAGGTGGCGAGGGTGGCTAAAGAATCGGCATGTGTGTTACCACTTCTGGGGACATGCCGCAGGTTAAAAGATTCAAACTCTGACTGCAGGGACTTAGCCTGGCTCAAATACCCCTGCATCCTTTCTTCTTTCGCCTCGAATTCCCCCTGCACTTGACTGACGATTAGTCTTGAGTCTAAGAACATCTCAACTGACTTTTCTCCCATCCTCCGTACCATCGTCATCCCCATCAATAAAGCCTCATACTTTGCCTCGTTATTCATCGCTGAGAAATCCAGTTTTAACGCTTTTTCAATGATAATTCTCTCTGGGATATCAACACTAGCCCCACTCCCGAACCTCTCTGATTCGATGCGCCATCTACGTACACTTTCCAGGGCAAAGCGCTCCGTATAGAAACCATGCCAATAGACCTTCCATCCAGGCCCACTGTTGGTGTTACTTCTTCTAAATGGGGCTCCGTAAACTCGGCGACCAAGTCCGCAAGGATCTGGCCCTTCACTGATGTGCGAGGCATGTACTTGATATCAAAAGCCCCTAGGATCGTGCCCAATTTGGCAATCCTTCCAGTGTAATCGGTGCTTCGAAGTATGGCCCTGAGCTGGAGTTGGGTGAAGACTATAACGGTGTAGGCTTGAAAATAATGAGGCAGCTTCTTCGTACCGAGCACTACAGCCAGGATGGCCTTTTCCAGTGGCAGATAACGAATTTCAGCTTCATGCAGTGACTTACTTACGTAGTAGATTGGTTTTTGTACACCACAGTCTGTCCGGATCAACACCAAGATTACGGCATTAGGAGCTACAGCGATGTAGGCAAACAAAACCTCATCTGGCTCAGGACTGGACATGATTGGAGGTCTAACTAAGTAGTCCTTAAGTTGCTGAAAAGCAACAGCACATTTCTCAGTCCATTCGAAACCTTCCACTTGTTGATCAATGAGAAAAAAGGCCTACACCTGTCTGCTGATCTGGAAATGAACCTATTGAGGGCAACAGTCATCCCTGTTAACTTCTGAATTTCCTTGGGGTTCTGAGGAGCTCGTAAGTTGTTGATGGCCTTTATTTAATCAGGGTTAACTTCAATCCTCTTGTGAGTCACCATATATCCCAAGAACTTGCCTGATCTCACACCAAACGAACACTTGGACGCGTTCAAGCATAATCTGTGTCCCTTCAGAATTTCAAAAACATCCCTGAGATCCCCAATGTGCCTAGCAATAACCTTGCTTTTTACCACCATGTCATCAATATAAACCTCCATGCTTTTACCCAACTGCGGCTCAAACATTCTGGTCATCATCCTTTGATAGGTAGCCTCCGCGTTTTTCAGGCCGAACGGCATTACCTTGTAGTGGTAATTTCCCACAAGGGTCACGAAAGCTGTTTTCTCCTGATCACCAAGAGCCAGTGGTATCTGATGGTAACCTTGAAATGCGTCCAAGAAACTCATCCGAGGGTGTCCAACGGTAGCATCAACTAGTTGGTCTATCTTCGGTATTGGAAACGGATCCTTCGGACAAGCCCTATTAAGGTCAGTGAAATCTACGCACACCCGCCATTTTCCATTTTTCTTCTTTACCACCACCGTGTTAGCCAGCCATTTAGGATAAAAGATTTCCTTAATAGCCCCTGCCTGCTTGAGTTTCATCACTTCTTCCCTGACCGCATCTGCGTGTTCCCTTGATGGACGCCAGAGCGGTTGTTTCTTGGGGACGATGGTGGGATTAACGTTTAGATGGTGGCAAATGAACTCTGGGCTTACTCTTGGGGCCTCTGTAGAGTCCCATGCAAATACATCAACGTTGGCTCTAAGAAACTCTATCAGCTCTTCCTTCTCTTGAGGAGGCAGCATGGATCCAACTTGAAAGAACTTCTCTGGGTCATTATCAACAACTATCCTTACTAAGCTTTCACACTCTACCCTTTCGACCGAGATTTCGGCGTCCAGCACCGAAGGTCTTAACTGCTATAAACTCTCCTCGTTACGGTCCGAGGACTCAACCTGAGGTTTGTGCTAGATAGCTGCCACTAGACATTGTCTGGACTAGATTAATCTCCTCGAATCTCCTCAACTCACCCTTCGGACGGGTATTTAACCTTCTGATGAAGAGTGAAGGATACGGCCCCGAGGGTATGAAGCCAAGGTCTAACCACAATCGCAGTGTAGGGTGAGTAGGCATCCACCACTATAAAATTTACCTCCACCATCTCAGATCCGGTTTGCACAGGTAGTCTGATCTGGCCCTTCGAGATGACCACTTTGCTATCAAAACTCACCAAAGGGGAACTGTAGGGCGTTAGGTCTTCAAGAGATAAGTTCAGCCCCTTATAAAGGTCTAGGTACATTATTTCAGCGGCGCTGCCCTGATCTACTATCACTCTCTTCACGTCATATCCACCTATTCTGAGAGTAACCACTAGAGCATTATCATGCGGCTGCATAGTCCCGATTTTGTCCTCGTCCGAAAAGCCCAAAACTGGTTGAACCTCCATCCTAGGCCTTTTCGGCTCTCTGTTAACATTCTCCGAGGGCAGCCGAGCAACTGATAGTATTCTGGATGGGCAAGACCCTGTCCTCCCTGGTGCGGCAAAGATAACATTGATCGTGCCTAAGGGGGGTTTTACAGAATCATCTCTCCGAGACCCTGCGTTTGCCTGGTTTCCCTGACCATATGAGTGGTGTAAAAGTTGCTTTAACTTGCTCTCGCTGACAAGCTGATCCAAATGGTCCCACAGGCTCCTACAGTCCTCAGTAGTATGCCCATGGTCAAGATGATATTGACAGTAGAGATTGTGGTTGCGCCTTTCAGGGGTTTCCGACCATCTTGTTTGGCCTCTTGAAGAAAGGCTCATTCTTGATTCTCTCCAGGAATTGGTGCACTGGCTCACGAAAAACGGCATTGACTGTCTGAAAGTTCGCTGAACCCTGTCCAACCCAATCCTTTCTCGACCTATTATGGTTCTGCCGGTCCGACCTAAAATCCCTCCTTTCCTAAGGGATAACCTTATCCTTTCCCTTACCTTGCTGTTGGTCTTCTTCAACTCTTTTGTACTTGTCAATCCTATCCATCAACTGGCGTACACTAGTAGTAGGTTTGCCCGTTAAGGACGTCCTCAAGAGATGTTCAGTGGGGAGGCCTAGCTTAAAAGAGCTGACGGCCACCAAGTCACAATCTTCCTCCATCTCATTATACGTTTCCCAGAACCTATCTGAATATGACTTCAAAGTTTCACCCTCTCTCATGCTGACGGACAATAGGGAGGCCATGGATTGCGGAACCCTTCGGCATGTGACGAAACGCGACCCAAATGCATGAGTTAGCTCTTGGAAAGAGCTTATAGAGTTTGCTTTCAGACTATCAAACCATCTCATGGCGATCAGTCCTAAGCTGGACGGGAAGACCTTGCACATTAGGGCATTGTCTCTGGAGTGAACGGCCATCCTCTGGTTGAAATGACTCACATGTTCCACAGGGTCTGTCCAGCCGTTGTAGATGGTGAATGTAGGCTGGTGGAAGCGTCGAGGAAGTCTCGCATTCTCGATGTTACGTGTAAAATGAGATCTGGAAATCTGATCCAGAGCTTTACTCATAGCATCGTTCCCTACGCCCCTAGGTAAGGGGCTCCGAGGGTTCCTCCCACGATGGTGCATCTCCTCATAGGGAAAGGAGTCGCTGACTGGTGCTCGAAGTTTCTGCTTGTAGACAACGTCCTGTTTGTCCTCAGAATCTTCATCAGAGTACGAGGAAATGTGCTTCCTCTTTGCATGGCGCAGCTCCCTCTTTAGCCTTTCAATTTCTAACTGCATGCTTTGGTTTTTCTCTGCATGGGACATGTGGCTCTCTTCGTGTGACTGGTTTCAATTGTCATGTGCGGTGTGTACGCTACCTTCACGATCCTGCCTCCGTTCCAGATTAAGAAAAGGATCGGTGTGCTGAGATGACCTGGACTCCGTTGGTCGTTGCCTTGGTTCAGCCATTTATGAGGTGTTGCTTCCACCTTTGCTCAAGCTGATCCCCACAAACGGCGCCAATTGTAGGATCCAAATTTGATGGGCCGAGCACAAACTTTGCAGGCTGTGAGCCCAATGAACCTCGAACAATAAATTTGTAGACAATGGGTTAAACAGCTGGGCTGGATATGGATTTAGCAACGATTCAAATAGACAAGTAAGGACAAAATGATGTTCAGACTAGTATTCAGTAAGAATCCTCTTAAATCCGAAGAGGATTAATGTTTACAGACCAAAACAATACAATTTTTCTCCTCCCACTTCTGAGAGACCTGTTCCCTTTATATATACTCCTTCCTCCTCATCTTCACTGTACACTTATTCTTCATCTAAGCATCCACTTGAGTACTAGTCACATCAGATGTTTGCTTTAGTCTGCCGTGAGTGGTAGTAGTTGAGGTTGCACTGTTCAGGTGTCTTCTTCACATAAATGCGGCCAGGAAAGTTGCTGCAGTGCATTAAATGCGATGGTAGCAGCTTTTCCTTTAAGATATTTTATGCTCCTCTCATCCCTAGGTATGCCCAGAGCTCACTCTTTGCCATGGAATCAGCTGGGAGGATTGCTAGGGTCTTCAGTATATTTGCTTGATCAAGTTCTCTAGCGATCCGATGAGGGGAACCTCTTCGAACCAACATGATTGTCTTCGGGCATACCCATCATTCCTTCTCGAGTGTATTTCCACCAAACGGACTCAGCCCTGATCCCTTTTACCTCTTCGGACAAACGGTGATATTCAAATTGGGCCCCAGGCCCAATACATAGCGTTGGGCTTTCACACCCACAATTCCTATATTTATCCAACAAACAAAATTAAACTTCAACCAAAAAACAAAAGTTGATAAGAAGTTGTTTCTAAAACGATAATTTTAAGTTGTGAAGAAGTTGATATAAGCAAAAAAAAAAAAAAATTAAAATTAAAATCCAATACCATAAAAATCAAGTTGGATAAATATCAAACAACATGATTTTTACGGTATAATAGAAACCAAAAAAAAAAAAAAAAATTTGTAATGAACGTTATCTACTCTTTTTTTTTTTTCAAATATTTTTTAATTTAATTTTTTAGATAAATATCAAATTTTTTGATAACAAAAAAAAGGCTAACAACGTTAATTAACAACATGATTTGTATGATTTTTTTTTTTTTTTTTTTTTGGTATAAAGTAGAAACAGTGAAGCACTACTTTTCTATTAAGCCGTGCGACTTGAGCTAACAAATTTAATTCTATTATAATATTAATTTTTCAGGAAGGCGCATGTTTGCAAGATAAGGTTGTATATGGAATAGAACTTTAATGTGTTTCTTCCTAATGCTAATTCTTATCACCAATCAATGGATTGTAATCAAATTAAGATAGGAATTGGATTGTAATCAAATTATGATTTTATCAACTTATAAATTATAGGAAAAGAAAAATTATATATATATATATATATTTAAAATCTAAAAATCTAGAATTTTTTTTTAAGAGATACACTTACTTTATGATGGATTCTTTCGTATCCAATTTCATGTTTGACAGCAAATTTTGCTTTTAATTAAAGAATATAGATTACATGGAACAAAGCACCAAACAAAAGCCATAACAAATTAAATCCATAATAAAATATTGATGTCAACAACAAATAATCATGTAATAAGTTAAAAAATACAAAAATATTGCTTGCTATATTGACTTCTAAAAAAAACACTAAAAGGTGTTATCAAACATAGAATTTCAGCCTATCTATAAAACTTGTTGATAAAAATCATATTATATATAATAAAAAGGCAACAAATACACAAAATCTATTCAATTTGATGAAAGAAAAAAAAATTACCTGCAAGGTTGTAGGTAGGGCAGAGAGGAGAAAAAGTACGTAGTATAAATAATGAAATACCCAAAAAACTGTGTATATATAGTGGGAATTTTAGGTTGTGAAGAAGATATAAACAAAAAAAAAGTAGTTAAGGTGAAACTCAAATATTTTTTTTTTTTACTTTATTATTAGGAAAAATATGACATAAAATGCAAATTTATCCACCCAAAAAAAAAAAAAAAAAAAAAAGCAAATTCTATCTTCTTCTTCTTCTTCTTCTTCTTTTTTTTTTTTTTTTTTTTTTCTTTACGTTTTTTAAAGAAACGTAGGAAACAAAAATTTCATCAATTTTTTCACTTTAACTACTTTAGTTTAACTACTCTAGGTATACTCTAAATTTTTTTTTTTGAAATTATAGATAAATTAATAATAAAAGGATTATATGAAGAATTTGGATTGTAATCAAATTAAAATTTTTATCAACTTAGAAATTAGATGACAAAAAGATAAGGACAAATATATATATATATATATATATATCTATTTTTTGATTTCAGGATTTGTTGATAACATTTTAGATAAACACAACTGTTATAATTGTAAATCAAATACTACATTTTTTCATTACTTGATTTGTCATATTTATCTAAAAAATATGTATATATATATATATATATCTATTCTTAAAATCTAAAAATATATTAAAATTTCTGCAATTTGGTGAAGCCACGTGGCGCAACTACGGCGTCTAAGCCCAACTTTTATTATATATATATATATATATATAATTCACGGTGATCAAGTTACACCATAAATTACACCTGGTGTAACTCTAAACGATATTACATCACTTAATAACTTATTATTAGATGCGAATTTTGACAAATCTACTGTTGAATTACATTATATTCATATACTCTCCATGCTTACAAAATTTCACGGTGATTAAAAATCAATAGTCATTTTATCAATTAATTGTTAAATTCAAGTGTTTGTAGTTAAAAATAATTCATAAAATATGAGTTTATGGATCACATGGTAAATAACATTCAATTGGCATAAAAATTGGTATGCATGTTAAGCACATATAGAACATGTAATTCAACGGTGGAATTCTTAAAATATGAATTTAATAAGAAGTTATTGAGTGGTGTAACACTGTTTATAGTTATAACAAGTGTAACTTGAACCTAACTCATATATATATATATATAGCTATGGTTTGTTTAAGGCGAAGTACATAAATAAACTAAAAAGTACATGATCGTGTAGTATAGATTTTATCCAGATTCCTTTCTCTAGGGGGAAAAAAGTTTAGGTCTGTCATCTCATTTTTTTTTTAAGTATAAAATTTTACATGTTTTTATTTTTTTTATAATAAAAAAATTTTGGTTGAAATTTAGCATTCAAGAAAGTATTGTCATTGCAAGTCGCAACTCTTCAAATTCAACTCTCTTATTTGTTTCTTTAAAAAAAAAAAAATTTGAATTATCAAAAGTTTTATAACTCAATTGATATATGTTAATATTTCCAATAAAAATTTTCAAAGTTTAAATTATCTCTCGCCCAATATTAGAATTATATATATAACTATGATTTGTTTAAAGAGAAGTACATGAATAAACTAAAAAGGCGAATACGGGTTTGGGTTTGAAAATGAAAATTTTGAAGATTGAAAAATGGTTTGCGTCCACCAAAAGTAGAGAAAAGACTTTTAAAAAGTGCTTAAAATGTAGTCTTAGTCAAAAAGCCCCACAAATAGCAGGGTGAGAATGACCAGGTCCAGGTCTTCTTGCATTGTAGGTTCCAGTTGATTTCAATGAATTCTACTAGTCAGAGTCACCAACAACTTCAGCCCAACAACATAACGTAGAAGATAAAATTAGAAAAAAAGGTAGTTAATGACTCACAAAAGAGTCATAATTAAGATCACTTGACAATATGTGAAAACTCTTTTTTTTTTTTTTTTTTTTTGCCTACCAGAATCATAGTCTGAATTAGTATATTGATGAGTGGCACAGTTTTTTTTTCTTTGTGAAGATGAGAGCATTAGTTTAAGCATGAATATTATTGCTGGTTTTAAGAGTCAATACTGCATCATTTCCGGTGCAAAATATGTAGCCATTATAAAATGGGCATGGTAAATTTCAATTTCTCTAATGATTAATTTATATAAAAATAATTTGAAAATAATGGCTTGACTAAAGTATACAAATATACATATATATTTTTTTATCGATGAAAATCATAAGCTTTAGTCTTGTTAATATAATTAAGTATAAGTTTTTTTTTTTTTTAATATCAAAATTCATCACATAAGTAACTTGTTGGATTAAACCTCTTTCCTTTTTTCTATTATAAATCCAAATTATCATATATTGTAAAATATTCATACCAAAGAATAATTCCAAAAAATATACATATAAATCTCTTGATTGCAAATCAATACATCTAAGATGAAATGTCTCTTCGATTAGGTTAGAACCAAGTCATGAAACCAATGTCATCAATGTTTTTCACGGCCGTATGTGTTAGGTCATTAATCAAAGGTCGTATATTAAAAGTTAAAACAGCAATGCAAGCTAGGCTAGCTAGCCCATTCACATACAAAATGGCATAAGTGGGGTCCCTTGTGAATAATACTAGTCATCATAAATATGACCATATGAGCACTAAACTAAGGTTGGTTTGTGGCTACAAGTTTCTCTTAACTTTTTTGAGAAGGAAAGTTTCTCTTAACTTTGTGCAACGCCATTACAAGAACGACAATAATCCATTGGTTTGGTCATACCGCGTGTTGCAGCCTGTCCTTTAACTCGACAGGCAGGGGCGTAGCCAGGAATAAATGCATGGGGGGCCGGGTTGTAACATAAATATACTAAATGCCAAAAGAAAAACAATCACACGCACAAGACAGTATTTACGTGGTTCGGCAATTTGCCTACGTCCACAGAGTTGCAGGAATTTCACTATTATCAAAGAAAATTACAATGTGCTGCTGCTACAGTGTTTTTCTTTCTCAAAAACAACAAAAAGACAAAACCCTAATCACAAAAAAAAGGCTTTTATATCCTGCGCACAGGATTCACAATGGGCTACAAAACGGGCCAAAAAATTTTTGTCTACCCAAGCCTCTGCTCCATGGACTAAGCCTCAGTAAATCTCCCATTAAAAACCATGCAACATTATTCAAGTCAGGTCGGGTCATCAACCGGATCAAATCATGCCTGACGACGATTTTTCATGGAATAAAATTCATCCATTATCATCTCTATAGTGAAATTCCCTGCAATTTCCTTCTCTATATAAACTATCATATTATCTGCCAAAAACTCATCCTCCATTCTATTACGAAGTCTTGTTTTTAACAACTTCATAGCTAAGAAAGCTCGTTCTGTAGTTGCTGTAGAAACTGGAAGGGTCAACACAAGACGAATAAGTCTATCAATCAAAAAATAGACATTAGACTTTCCTGAAATTTTTAATCCCCTACATAGCTCGGAAATTGTACTCATATTCTGAAAATCTGGATGTTTTATCACATCAAGCTCATAATGTTGCAATTGAGACTCCAAAAGTTCTTGTTCATGTTCAGTAAAATCTTGAGGATAATATTTCTTAACTAAATTGCATATATGAGCAATTTTGAATAATCTAAAAGCATCTTTGGGATTTAAAGCTGAACTAAGAATGACAAGTTCCGTTGTTAACTCACCAAATCTACTTTTCAATTCTTGCAATTGAAAGTCTATTGCAACTGTAAATATGCAAATTCTAAAATGATGTTCCATTGTTAAATCTTCATCTTGACGACGATATCTACCTCGACCTTTAGTGTAATGAGCATTCTTATCAGGAATATCAATTTCATGTTGCTCACAAAATGCTATAACACTAGCAAGTAAAGGCTCCCATCCATCATCTCTCAACTTTTGAATAAGTGATTTTGTAGTTGAAACTAAATGCATGGCATTTAAAAGGTCTTGAGAACGTTGTTGCAAAGCTTGACAAAGAACATTAGTAATTCCCATTATCTCTTTCATCAAATGTAAGATTAAAATAAATTTCAATGATGTTAATACCTGATAAGCTCCATCGGCATCACCGCGTTGTTTATAGTTAGCCCCTTCCTCAGAGATAGTGTTGATAACTTTGCAAGTAGCATCAAACATGTTAATCAAA
The DNA here is from genome assembly GCA_023621385.1 of Quercus gilva. Classification (NCBI taxonomy): domain Eukaryota; kingdom Viridiplantae; phylum Streptophyta; class Magnoliopsida; order Fagales; family Fagaceae; genus Quercus; species Quercus gilva. The sequence continues at coordinate 69,473,536 of CM042480.1, read as the reverse complement.
CTACAAATAGATTGAAAATGAGATCCCCACCTAGTATCTCCAGCTCGTTGCAAAGTACCAATCTGGTTTGCCCCTCTTCCAGTCTCAATTTCATTAGAAGCAATCATATTCTCAACTTGTTCTGATTGAGCATGTTGTAATTCATCATTACGCTTACTAGAACCAACAACAATATTGATAATATTAACCAAATGATCAAAGAACTGATGAACAACTTTTACTTCTCTAGATGCTATAACCAGAGCTAATTGCAACCTATGAGCCATACAGTGTACATAATAAGCATATGGGCAATCTTTAAGAAAAAGAGCTTGTAATCCATTCCATTCACCACGCATGTTACTAGCCCCATCATATCCTTGACCTCGAATATTTTCAATGTGGAGGTTGTAATGAGAAAGGACAGCACATATCTCATTCTTTAAAGTCAATGCAGTAGTGTCTCTAACATGCACAACATGAAAGAAACGCTCTTTAATGAAACCTTCTTTATCAACAAACCTCAAAATGATGGCCATTTGCTCTCTCTTCGACTCATCCCGAGCTTCATCAACAAGAATGCAAATTTTTGCATCCCCAATTTCTTCACGAATAGCATTTCGCACATTACTAGCAAGAATATGCAAAATCTCTTTTTGAATTGTGGGTGACGTATATTTGGCATTTCTTGGTGCATTTTCCAAGACAACACTAGCTATTTTGTCATTGAAAATTGATGTGAATTTTATCAATTCAATAAAATTACCTCTATTTTTTGAATCAAGACTTTCATCATGACCTCTAAAAGCACAAGCTTGGAATGCTAACCATCGAGCACACTCTACTGAGGTTTTGAGCCGCAATCGATTATTCTCTAATTCTTTTGACGTTTGTTTCTCAATCAGCTTGTCAATATGCCGTGAATGATTCTTTAAATCATCGCAACATTTCATAGCATTATTATGTGGGGAGTTTGGTTCTTTCCCTTCATGACGAATTAAAAGACAATTCATTCCATCTTTCACTTTTTTCCAATTATTAAAACCTTTTGAAATGAATACATCTGATCCGGGACGACCTATTGGTTTCTTACTAAAAAGGTAGCAAGGTAGACAACATATCGCATCCATTGAAGGTGAGTATTCTAACCAATCCTTATGTGAACTATACCATGAAGGTTGAAATCGACGACGATGAGAATCATTATTGTATGGATATTCTATATTTACAGGTTGATATGGACCTTCTATGAGATAAGCTCGTCGAATTTCATCTTGTTTGTTGATAGGAAATTCACATATTTGTTTACGTGATCCTGGATCACGATCTATCTCTTCAAATTGAAGTTTTGGACATTTGGAGGGATGTTCATCAGGCATTGAAGTATTAACATTTGTTTCTACAGCCACAGGTGTCCTAATTTCTGAATTGCTAACATCTTTTTTCTTAAAGAATGCATCAATTGTTTTTCGTTTACTCATAATTCTTTTAGCTTTAAGAATATGACTCAAAAATTAACCTGAAAAGAATTTTAAAAAAAATTTAATTAGAAATTTTTATTTAGTTATATGAATGTTATTCATACACAAGAAAAAAATAAAATTTTCACTATAATTTAAACAGTCAACCCATTTTTAATACAACTTTAATTAATAATAACCCCTCAAACAAAAACAAAAATAATTTAATTAATTTGTCTTTTATAATGTATTGGTTAATTTAATTATATAGCTTTAATTATTATTGTTTAGTTTAACAATAAACTATATTGCTTTAATTTATTTGCTATTAATTATACTACTTTAATTTGTTATATTGGTTAATTTAATTATATTGTTTTAATTTGTTTTAATTTATTTGTTATAATTAAAGCAATGTAATGTGCAACACATTACATTGCTTTAATCAATAGCTAGCTGCAATCAGAAAATTTCACAATACTAATCACAAATCATAACACACGTTACACTAAATGCCAATTAATATTTCACCAAACACCAATGGGTCACCGACATATAACAAAAAGTGACAAGATAAAGCTAAATTAAAAAAACTAGTCACTGACTGACCAATAATAAAAAGTAATAACATAAAGCCAAATTTAAAAATAAAAAAAAATAAAAAAAATAAAAAGACAAAAACATTAAAACAGAAAAAGGCAAAATCAGCCAATCAGTGAAGCACAATTCAAAAAAGAGAGACATGAGCATCTGAGATCACAGATAACTAGATAAGAATAAAGAGTTAGAGAAACACAAACATGAACATCATAAATATTCTTTCATTTTTTCCTTCAGTTCAGCGAGATAAAGAGAGAGAGACTGAGAGAGAGTTAGAGAGACAAACCGGAGCAGAGGCGATGAGGCGATCTCCGATGGCGTCGTGGCGATGAGCGATCTCCGATCTCCGATGGCGTCGTGGCGATGAGGCGATCTCCGATCTCCGATGGCGATGGCGATGAGGCGATCTCCGATGGCCTGGTCCGCTACGATCTGCGAAAAGAAAGATTCAAATGTTCAGTGAGATAAAGAGAGAGAGACTAAGAGAGTCAAAGAGAAAAAGTGAGAAATACCTTGAGGGAGGGCCGGACCGCCGGAGGGAGCACCGTCTGAGGGAGGCCGAGCACCAGAGCAGAGGCAGAGACGGCGACGTCAACGTGACCGTGGGTAAGTGGGTTAGTGGGTTTGGTTTGTGTATTGGGGGTTTTTTTTTTTTTTGATAAACACTCTGTTTGTTTTAGTTTACTGAGTTTGATGAGTAGTATTGGGGAATTGGGGGTTTGATTAGCTTTAGTATTGGGGATTTGGGGATTGATTTCTCTGATGGGATGGATTTCAACTCTCTGCGACTGCCAACGACGACGCGACGTGCCTGTACTGGTTTTTTTTTTTTTTTTTCTTTTTGGTTGAGAATCTGTGGGCTGGCCGTGAGCAAGCTTGGGCTCGCCGTGGGCTTGGCTTGCCGTGGGCTTGGTTTGCTCTGTTACATTTTTTTTTTTTTTTTTCAGATTTTAGTTCAAATTTGTTTTGTGCTTTTTTTTTTTTTTTTTTTTTTTTTTTGGCTTGAAAGTTTGAGGTGTTCCTAATTTTTGATTGGGGGCTGGGAAAATGGGTGAGAAACAGGTAGGGGGGCCGGTTGTGAAATGTTGGGGGGGCTCAATTATTTTTTCTCCCTACTCTAATGGGAAAATTTTTTTTTTGCAGGGGCCTCGGCCCCCTCAAGCCACTATGTGGCTCCGCCCCTGTCGACAGGCATGATAAGACCCATGCTGAAGATTTAGAAATGGCCGAAGTTGATTCATTCATAATTAAGGGTTTGGCTTGCGAACCTAATGCAGAGGACAGAAAAATAAGCACTAAAATTAGGATTACGTTTGCTGCAATTTTCTCTTTTTTTTTATTACAACTTTTTACAAAGTTTATCAAAAAGTTTTTAAAAATGTGGTCATGAAAGCTCTAAATTAATTTTTGGGTGTGCAAATAAGGACACCCTTCATTATCCACCCACCCCTGGCCCCCCAAGAAAAGGATACCCCTTTCATCCTCATAAATGATGATGCCATGAAATCTGTTGGAGCATTTTAATATTAAATAATTAAAATGAATAAATGTTACAATATAAATGTAAAGATGTGGAAGTAAATATAAAAGATGAAGAGTTAGTGAAAATGTTTAATCCCACATTGAAAATGAGAGAGACTATTTTGTTCTTTTAATTATGGTGATTAATGGACTAACATGAATTGTCTCAGATATTAGGCTGAATACGTGCGCAAGGGGGAGGTGAAGGGTAGAGGTATCAAAAATGGAAATGAAGCCAACCTAGGGCTTGAATCTTTTTAAAGAGAGAGAGTGTCACACCTCAATCCAAATAGTATTGTGTAATTTTTTCCTTTAAATTAATAATATTCAGAAGTATACAAAAGATGAATATAATTGTCGCTCTTATCTTTTAAATTGTCTTGCCGATTATTTCTATGATTATTATGATACAACTTATAATTCTACCAAGAAATTTGGAAAGCTTTACAAAGAAAGTATGATACCGAGGAGGCTGGTGCAAAGAAGTATGTTGTTAGTAGGTTTTTCCGTTATCAAATGGTGGATGGAAAATCGATGGTGGATCAAGCGCAAGACTTCCAAATGATAGTAGTAAAATTGAGATCCGAAGGCATAAAGATTGGAGACAATTTGGTGGTAACTGGCATAATTGATAAATTACCACAATCTTGGAATGAGTTCTAAAAGACTTTGCGGCACAAACAAAATGAGACATCCTTGGAGACTTTAATCACACACATCCGTGTGGAGGAGGAGGCTAGAGGACAAGATGTACTCAAGACACAAGAGAGCAATGGTAATTTCACCACAAAGGTAAACCTTATTTCAGCCAATAATAATATGTCCAAAAATCATTTTCCTAGAAATAGTCTATTGAAGCCTAAAAATGGAGCCTTTAAAAATAATAATAGACATAAGAAAGGGGAAACTCAAATAAAAATTACAATAAGAACCAAAGACCTCCTTCACAAGATCAACTTAATAGATCCTGTTTTATTTGTGGCAAGAGTGGGCATATTATTCGATTTAGCAAATTTTGGAAACGTGAATCTGTCTTGCAGGCTAACGTAACCAAAGAGCCTTTAGTGGCTATAATTACAGACATCAATATTGTGCAATATGTTGAAGGGTGGTGGGCAGATTCTGGTGCTAATAGGCAGGTTTGCTATAATAAAAATTGGTTCAAGTTGTACATTCCTTTTGAAGAAGAAAAAACTGTTACGCTTGGTAACTCTAGCAAAACCAAGGTTCTTGGAAGTGGTGAGGTTGAATTGAAATTCACTTTTGAACATGTGCTAATATTGAAAGATGAACTTTACATTCCGTCCATAAGGAAGAATTTGATGTCAAGTTTTTTGCTTAACAAGGCTGGCTTCAAACAAACTACAGAATTTGATAATTATGTAATCACTAAAAGGGGATTATTTGTGGGCAAGGGTTATGCTTGTGATGGAATGTTTAAATTGAATGTCAAGAATAATAAAGCATGTACTAGTTTAGTTTATATGCTTTTTGCTTTTAATTTTTGGCATGCTCGTTTGTGTCATATAAATAGTATATATGTGGGAATCATGAGTAGTTTAGGATTAATTCCAAGACTGTCAAAAGATTTTGAAAAATGTGAAACTTGTAGTCAAGCTAAGATTACAAAAGACCTCATAATATCAAAAGATACTTTTATACTTACACACAAGACAAACATTGTCTTCTCTCACAGATACACCAAAACTATACTATCGAACTTTTTTTGATAATCATACTACCAAACTTTTTTAATATATATTATTAGGTGGATAAGGACTACCTTTATTTTTTACCCAATCAAAATAAATTCAAATAAGTAAAGTTTTTTTTTTTCTTTTTTTTGCTAAGAAATTCTATTTACACAACATTTTTACAACAATCTTATAACAAATTTTAGGTAATAAATTGTAATTGGCTATTATTGGTGGGCAAATAATTAATTTCGATAATTGACCAAAATTAGAATTAGTAACAACTTACTACATAGGATTTATTGTGAAATTGTTGTATCCATATATATATATATATGTGTGTGTGTGTGTGTGTGTATTCAATAATTATAATGAGAGAGAGGATTTAAACTTTAGGTGTATTCATTAGAAAAACCGAAAGATGTCAGTTGAGACATAAGGCTCTTAAGATAAGCGTTTTGCTATAAAATCCTCTCTCCCATTGTGATTATCGAATATGTGTGTATGTGTGTAGTTTGTTCCCAATAACCTTGAGCTACTGGGCTTGAACCCCCAATTTACTTGTACTCTGGATTGGGTTTATCCCACAATGAGAGATCCAAAGAAGTTATTAGTGGTGTCACTGATGTTGTTAAGGATTTTTCTTAGGAATAAACTACCTTACTTTTAGCTCGGTCGTGAAGGCTACCAAACAGCCGAGCCCCCTCTCTGGAATCCGAACAAGACTTCCTTCTCCCCAAAATGTGTTTCTCTCGTGTCTCTCTCCTCAATTTTTCCAACACTCCATTTCCCTTACCCTTTCTTTATTAATTTATACCTTTCTTTGAGTGGGGGTGCCATGATAAGCAAATATTCTGTGCTAGTGGGCCCCACGATTCAGTTGGTATGAGTGGCTTCTTCAGTGATCAGGGTCACTGTTGCCCAAGGTCACTGTTGCCTAGGGTCAGTAAGATGACCCACTTTTTGAGATAGAGGTGACCTCCTAGTAACTTGTGCCTAACCCCTAGTTCATGCTCGATGGGTGGAAGTCCCCAAGGCATTATCCAAGATCCTTGACTATAGGGATTCGCAGAGGCGCGAGCTGACAAGTCCTCATCCTAGGCTCCCTCTTAGTGCATTTTTCGGCTGTATAGGCCGTGATAGGGTTGAAATCGTAATGACTAGTGGCTAATTACTCTAGGGAGTGGCCCGCGGTTCTTGGCACACCACAATATATATATATATATATATATATGTAAGGTCACAGATTACTGGCCCAGGCCCAAAAATCCATTTAGACGATGGTTTGGTGAGCCCTATACAATGAATTTGTAGAGAGTGAGCCAAAGAGCTAGGTTTTATTGATTTGTACTAACAGCTAGGGAATATTTCAATAATAAACAAGTAAACAGTACATAAAGCTTAACTAAGGGATTGTCCGAGGAGACTGAATATGACTAAATGCAGTAGTTATGAACTTTCATACAGCACTTGGAGCTACAATAATTCTCTCTTCCCTTTTTCTTCCTCTCTTTTCTGCCCCTCCCCCCTTCTTGGGAGATCTTTTACATTTATATAGACCTTTTCAGACCATCTTGACCTTACACGTGTTACCATCAAAATTCTTACTTGAGTGCATGTCCCATCAAGCTTCTTCTTTTGTTATCTTTGAGTAATGGTAGCTAAAAATTGTTCTGTTCAGGGGTTTTCTCCCCAAAAATGCTGCCAGAAAAGTTGTTGTAGTGCATTTAATACGGTGGTAGCAGCTTTTCTTTGAAATATTTTCATGTTATCATCGCCTTTGCACGTGCTTGAAGCTCATCCTTGTCGTCGTAGCTTCCTGAACGGTTATCTAAATCATCCAAGCACTTGCCTGAGCGACATTCATCCTATCCGAGGAGATCAACCTCCTCGGACTATATTCCTCCCCCTTTTCCTCGTGTGGCCCTCTATTCCAGGGCGTCTTCTAACTATTTGTTCCTCCTCAGACGGATCCACGTACAAGGCCCAAGGCTGAGCATACAAGTTTGGGCTCTTATCCCCACAATATATATATATATATATATATAGGTTTTACTAACATGTGCTCTTAGAGCATATATTAATAAACCATTTTATGAAATGTTTTATAAAAAAGTGATTAACTGTTTTAACAGTTTTTTCAATTTTTCATAAATTTTTTTTCAAAATTGATGATTAATGTATGCCCTTAGTACATATATTAACCGAACCCTGTATATATTTTTAAATAAAAAATATCTTTTACACGGTTACTTTTTTTCTTTTTCTTTTTTCTTTTTTTGCTAAATTTTTACAAGGGCTACCCGCAAGAAGATATTTCAGACTATTAATTTGACTTATTTTTCTTGGACCATTTCTGGGAATGGATCCCTGCTAAAGGACAATATTACATATTATTTTAAATAAAAAAAAATAGTGAATAGGACAAATAAGTGGGAAAGTCCAATTAATCTATCAAAATTTGTTTATAAGTAAGAGAATACAGTTTATAAATTCAATATTTGGGGATTTAAATAATACCGTGTAGTACTATATGATATTGGCAAGTTGTTCCATGAAATGCCAAGTTCAATCGACCGGGAAGGACCTCCTGATCCAGACTAAACACAGTTGAATGCAAGACAGTGAAGAGTGTGGGGACAACGTGGAGCAAAGAATCTCATGAGAAAAAGTACCATTTCCCCCAATGAAAATATAGGCACGGACCTTTTATTGATTATGAAGCATGAAAAGTGTGGACTGGGAGAAAACCATACCACCAAATGACCGGCACATTGATTCTTTTCCCAATTCATTAATATCTTATCAACTAACCGAAGAAAAAGCATGAAAACCATTTCAAATGTCTCATCAAAGAAAAGTAAGAAAATTCATTAAGATATATGGCTATAGGAGATGTCCAAATTCCAATTATTGGGATTCCCTGGATTTGATTGTCCAATCTGTTAAATTTCAAATTAGATATACTTCCCAATCAACGCCGTAGATGACCGGGAGGAACTTTGAACCTTCAAATCTTACAATAAAAATAGGAATACAAATTTTCATGACACATTGCGATTGATGTATATTATAAATAATATCACAATTAATTTAGGTAAAATTGATGTTATTTTTATTTTTTAGAATAATTCAATAGTTGGGAGAAACAAGGATTTGAATTCTAGAGTCTGAATATCTCTGTTAAAAACACTATAAAATATTAACTAATTGATCTATAAAACTTTTGATAAATATTATATTACAATGAGATTATTATTATTATTAGAGATTATTATTTCATTAAAAAACAAGGGTGCATGATTTCTTATCTTAAAGATAGGCTGCACAATATACTGTTTCATAGCATCCACATTCCACATCACTTTTCTAGGTTGTAACTAGTCGAAATGTATGACCATCTGGCTCAAAATGCTGTTGAATAACGCATCTCGATCATCTCCATTGTCTCTACCTAGCCTTATTTTGTTGGTATTAGGAATAACTATCTCAGAATCTGGACAACCAACAAAGATTGATTTGAGGGTACTTGAAGTCTTGAACAGCTGGCTGTGGGGCAAAACAATTTAAATAAATAAATCTAGTCAATCTCTCTCTCTCTCTCTCTCTCTCTCTCTCGCCTTTTCCTTCCTTCCTTGACTAGGCATTGGTTGAAATTGCCCAAGTCCAATGTAAAATATGCAATCATATTGCCACATGATATTTGTGGCCTGGAATCTGGCAAGCATATCACTCTGTTTACCATCAGTTTTTTTTTTCTTGGTTTATCTTTTGAAAAAAAAAATCTAGGACTACACCATTTAATTTTGTGCAACAATTTAATTTGCCACAACTTTGATGTGTTATGTTGTAATTAGAGGGTCCATGTGAAAATGAAAAATAATAGATCACAGTATATCATAAAATACAATTATAGAAATATGTGTGACAAAAGGGTATGGTCCAAAAATTGTTTTTCATATTTTGTGGTGATTACACTTTTCACAATAAAATATCAATAACAAATCAAATAAGTTGGAACCAAAAGGGTCGGCGAACACATCAAAAAAAAAAAGGGTCGGCGAAGTTTCCTTTTGTGGTGATTACACTTTTCCTAAGGCACAACGAAAAAAACTGCCTAATATTCAACGGCATCCCTTTGGAAGATTCTTATTGATCAACGTAGTCTTTTTGCTTCCTAACTACTCTTTTTGACTTGAAGCAAGGAAGGAGATAAATTAAAAAATAATAAAAATAAACGTAACAGAAATAATTAAGAATAAAATTTGGCTACAAACTTGATTTGTAGCCTGACACTAAAACTTCATTCAATTTTTTTTTATTAGATGTGAATTTTAACATATCTACATTATTATATAATTTCTTCTTATATCTTCCATATTTGCAAAATTTATAAAATATCAAAAATTAATAGTTATGTCATTAACAAATATTTAAATTTCAAGTTTTTGTAGTATAAAATTATACATAAAAAATAAATTTATGAATCAAATAGTAAATAACATCCGAATAACACGAAATTTGATATGTGTGTTAAGAACATGAAAAACATGCAATCGAACAATTAAAATTTTAAAATATATAGTCATGTTAATTTTTTTAATGTGAATTGTAGCCAAATTTTGTCCCAACAACTAATTAAGGTTATAAAAATTGTGGCATACATTGTTTGAAAAGGACTCACCCAATTAGTGCAACGTTTTCACCACTGGGACGGCCTGATTCTTGGACATCAGCATCATGTTGGTGATTCCCTCTCTCTCTCTTTCTCTCATACGGTAGAAACCAATAATTAGAAACCATCATATTTTTTCCTTGATGTAAAATTAGCATATTATTCTGAACCGGTTCAATCAATCTCATCATTATCTTTTACTTTTCTGCAAGGATGATTCAGTGAACCCTCTTAGTCTCTTTTTTGGTATTGTTATGGCTATCATATTTCTTACTATTATGTATTTATTTTAGATTATACACTAACGTAAATTTTATCCATTTTATGTTTCAACTTTCAAATATATATAATGCGCAAATTAAGACAAAGAGACATATCATTTTCATATGTTATATATTTTATAATTTGATAAAAGAAAGAGAGAATTGAACACTGAACGTCAATGTTTTTTTATCTTTTTTTATAGGTTTTTTATTATTATTATTTTTTAATCTTTTTTGAAATAAAGGTTGATAACTTTAATTACTGATTGAGAAAAGAGTATATATGTAACGGATATAAATGTATATATAAGCCAATAAAACTAAAGTAAAGGTCTTAGAAAAGAAGGGTATTCCAGATTTATTACGTATCAAATTGGGACATGGTATATAGTTGGAAGTTTTCGTTAGAAATACAAAAAAGTTTCATTTAAGCTATAGAGCTCTTAGCTTATTTAGCCTCCGTTTGGGTTGGGAGTTTGCGTTTCACGTTTCACGTTTTTTTTTTTTTTTTTTTTTTTTTTCAGGCGCTTGCGGGAGTAAAGAGGGTACTGTGCGGCTACTGTTCATTGAACAGTAGCCGCAACTTTTGACTTTTCCAACATTTTTACTGTTCACGGACCCACAATTTTCACTTTTCAGCAATTTTTTTTATTAAAAATGGGTCTCACTGTACTATTCACACATTTAAAAATTATTTTGCTATAGTGTTTCAGTTTTTAGTTTTCAATTTTCAGTTTTCAGCTCTATCCAAACGGACCCTTAGTATACAAAATTTTCAGCTTCTTTAGCATACAATTTTTTCCTCTCTCACTCAAATTAAGAGTAGTTTTGAGCCTTTTGACCATATCAAACCGTTAGAAAATACATCAGATAGCAAAGACAATAGAAGAAAAAACAAATTATGAGAATTAACGTGGTTTTTCCTCGGCTCCATTTGCAAAAAGTCGCATACCGCTATATATTAACTATTAAGCTTTATAAAATATAATAAACTCATTGAAATGTATATATGGTTGAATATTAAGGATTTCGAAGGTTATAAAAGTATATTAATTAGGATTTTTGGACTATATATAATTAGAATTATGATTCATAGTATAAGGGAGGGACTTGGGTTTTAACCGTAAGATCTTCAACACAAAAAACCCAATAATGTACCAATATCAAAGCAAAAATATACAAGCGTTAAGATGTTAATGTAGATCCGTGAGTCCTAGGTCTTTTCTTTTCTTCTATTATGTTTTATTTTGTGGGGTTTGGGGTTGCTTGTTATCTCAAAGAAAGTGGAAGTTTCTGGCTTGCATAGGACGAATATAGAAACCGCTTAGTCCAATAATCTTAGAGTTCATCAACCAGAGATGCTTACAGTTAGTACTTTCCATTAAAGGTCAAACTTTTTATCCTTTATATAGTCTTTAGAAGTGAAGTCAAATTCTACTTCATTAACAAGCGTAATTTCTCTTTGTTATCTAGATCAGAATCGAATCATACAAGATTATAATAATCTCTAATGGGACCCCAAGTTTTGACAACTTGTTCCACATTCACTTAAAAACTTTGGACAAAAAATTGTACAATTGTACCCCCACCGCATTTACAATTCACAGGTCTTTGCTACACCTTTTCAAAGTCAAAAATCCTCTTTTTATCTTTAATTGAATTGTCGTTCCCATTCTAGAAACTAGAATCCACACGCAAATATCCTCATGCGTTAAAGAGTACGTGTTAGGTGAGCTATGAATTGAGTCTAATCACCATGAAAAGCTCTTTATAAAGCCCAGTTTCGTGACATTTGGATATTACAACATACACACAATTCGTTAGTATCACATCAAAACTGTTGTATCCCGATGGCTACTTCTTCTTCTTTCATAGCCATAGTCAGTTTGGCTCTCCTCTTGGGGAGTGTCAATGCTCATCTTTCAACTAATTTTTATTCTAGTTCTTGCCGAAAACTCTTTTCCACTGTGAAATCCACCGTGCAATCTGCCATATCAAAGGAAGCCCGAATGGGTGCCTCTCTCCTGCGCTTGTTCTTCCATGATTGCTTTGTCAATGTAATTACACTAAAAATTTTCCCCCAGTCTTTATTCACAAACATAGCCCAATATTTGAAGTGGCCTATGCTACTAGCTTGTTTGCATGAGCTTAATATGGTTCTCATTTTTTGCTTAATCTATTTATTTGGTTTATATATAATTTTTTTAAGTCTTTTATATATATATATATATACACACACACACATTATTTTACCAACTTATTTTTAAGTAACATAAACTAATAAAAGGACAATGTTTAATTTCTTTCAAGTATATTTGAAAAAATTCCTTTCAATTCATTACTGATTAATAAAAACTTCTAAATTTATAATTTAAACAAATCATATATTTATTAAATAGTTCATATAATTAAAACTAAAAGCATATATAAATAGTTTTTATCGGTCGTCACACGGTGGTTAGAGTTATAATTTTCCTCTAATAACAATGAGTTCTTCCAAGTACACTCATTATTGTTTTAGCTACTATTCTATTTGTTAATTTACCACTTTGATGCATGACAACGTATTTTTTTTCTCTTTTTTCAATTTGTTGGGTTTTCAAAAACGAAGAATGTCGGAAACATCAGTTTGACTTATTGGGACCCAGTGTTACCTGTCATTAACCTATGCACAAGGATTTGCTGCAAACAGGTTTGCTGGACTGCATACAGAGATAGGTGGCAAAATTTTGAAGTGACATGTCTCCAGGGCACATGACCAGCTATGAGTGGAATTTCTCTGTTAACGTTTCCCTCGTTTCTCTGTCAAACGGCTTAGGCAAAACCTATTAGACTCAAAGCTCATCTCTCCCCATCATTAGATTCTCTCTTCCACCTCTATTCCTCATTTTCTCTCATTAGAATCCTCAGCCCACCTAACCCATCAAAAAATAACTCCGCCCACCACATGCTGTCACCGCCGACCCACCTGACCGTGTTTGTCTCTGTGGGTTGCTTCGATTCGAACTTATTGGGTTGCTTCAATTGGTTATTGGACTATAGATTTGCGTAAGGGTAGTTCAAATTGGCTTCTTGGATGGTCATCAATGGAGTATTTTTTGTGTTGATGGTTGCTGGGTGGTTCGATCTGGTGCGTTGCTTTATCGACGCCAATGGGTTGTGGTAGGCTGTGTTTGATATGGGTGGATCACGGTGGGCTACGGGTTTGATATGGGTAGGTCATGGCTGGGCACGGTGGGTTAATATGGTTTAGGTGGCTGGGGTTTTCTGAGTTTTGAGAAGAACAAGGAGGAGAAGAGAGAGAAAGGGATCTGGGCTTAGATGAAGGAGGGAGAGAGCAAACGTTAACGCCGTTTGTCATCTCAAATGAATTAATTGGTCATGTGCATTGCATGAGACCACTAAACATGTGTCACTTTAATGTTTTGCCACCTATGCAGCAGCTCCAGCAAACCTGTATGCAGATGCAGCAAATCCTTGTCATTAACCTATTAGGCCTTTTCTTTTCTATTTTTTGGTTTAATATGGCTAGAGGAACTTTTGGACCTTATGTAACTTATCTGTATGTAAAATGATGGATAGGGATGTGATGGGTCAATTCTCCTTGATGACACATCCAACTTCATAGGAGAGAAGAATGCTGTCCCAAATCGGAATTCTGCCAGAGGCTTCGATGTAGTTGACAATATCAAGTCTGCGGTGGAGTCTTTCCCATCCTTTGCGTTGGACAAAGAATCGCACCATGTTTTACCATGTGACATGGAACCCAGCAAACCCAAATTAGGCTTTCCTTCTAAGGCTCCAAGACTTGCCAGGAAATATGGACGACTACTTCTTTCCAGGGAGGTACAGACTCCTCCATCTGGACCAAGCAGAACTACACACGACAATAACAACTAGAGGGCGGATTTGCTTGCTAGAATGGGTGCTATTCAGGAAAGTGATTTTATTTCCTTTGTAAGTCCACCTGTGAACATTTGCAATGTTTTTGAGGATGATTTGAATGGTCTCAAATAGATATGAAATTTATTTGTGATGGGATGGATGATATATATTCGAAATATACAATATCCTCTTTACACATGGTATGGTAGCTTCAAATTATTCATATTCATGGAAACTTTTAGAGACGGTTGTTCTTGACTTCAATTCTTTCCCCTTTCTCAGTACCATAGCATGGGCATATTTTGAATTAACAAATAAATTTTCACCTAATCATTCCAATGATCCCCAAAAAAATTAAAATTCATTTTGAGATTAGAATAATTGCCCAATATTGCTATTGCAAATGGAAACGCTAGGACTTGGCAACCCCACAACAGGATTTGGACCCATCTGGCCTAAGATAGGAGCCGTCTAGGTTTTAGAACTGAACCCTTGCTCCAATCCTTGAGTTATGGATCTAGGTCAGGCAAGAATTAAGTTCGGTTATAGAATATACATAACATTAATGAAGTATTGGAGTAGGAGGCACTGGACCCGTTTTAATGGTCATGTGCCATCATGACAACGGGTCCAATGCACTTGATTATTAGACTCAGTCTCTGCCTTATCATAGTAATCTATACAATACTCAGTTTCAATCGCCATCTAGACTAATCAGTCTTACCATTCTTGACAACAAGCCAAACTCCTCTAAAGCTTAACCTGACATCCAAGAAAATCTTCACATAGTTTGACCTTATAGCTCTCCTCAAAAGTAGATTCTGTCTACCAATATTAGCATCCTCCACATCAACATTAATTGTACCTCATAAACTTTAATGCAATTAAACTTGTCCCCCATCTGCAGTCCAAGGCACGCAGCCTTCAAATTCATCTCATTAGCTGAGTAAAGTAAGCAGTCTCTAGCATATTGAAAAGCATGATTCTCTTAAAATGACTAGCCTCATTTTTCCCCAAAAAAAAGTTTAAAACCAATTAATTTCATTGGTCAAGGTATGTATTTTTTTTCCTAAAATTAAGATTACTATGAGAATTTGAATCTACAAAAGTTTTTAGTGATTGACTTAATAAAGAGAAGTATCTTTAGCCAGCCCGAATTCCAAGGCAGCCCAAGTTACACTAAGGGCTTTACTTTTCCTTGTAGAAAAGGCAATAATTAGGCAGAGGGTATTTTGTCCAGGCAATCTCCTTTTGCAATTCCATTTGTTGTTTTAATTCCACCCACCAACAGTAAAATTGACAAGCGATTACTTGGAACTTTTTTTTTTCTTAATTTGATGGGTTTTTTTTATTTATATAAATCATAATTTGATAGTAATAATGGGAGAGGGAGATTTGAATCATAAATGTCTTCATTAAAAACACTAAGAGGTGCCAATCAATTGAATTACAAAGTTCTTGGCATGAATACTTGGAATATGGTTATATAGATTGGCTAGGAAATCAAACTATGAAAATGGCTTCCATCTCTCTTTTGAATCATGAATATATAACTGTGAATCAGGCTCCCCTCTATCCTCCGAATCATGATACACCAAGCCACCTAAGGTTCAAGCTAGACATAGGATAATGCATACTTCTTTGGTGCTGCTTAGAGGCTAGAGCTTTCTAATTGTTTTCAGTATCTCAATTCTCGAATGTGAGAATGCAAATCCAATGTCAATTGTTTTTTTAGCAAATTCTATTGTAAGAAGCAGATCTTTTTGTCTTTTATTTATTCTATTTATTTTTATTTTTTTTTTTTTTTGGCATTTGATGTTATTCAAATCAAATCCCAAATGAATATGGGATTGGGATGTCAACATGTCTACGTTAACCTTCCATGATTTTTTATATTAATAGATCAGCATGTCTCACCCAATTTATGCAATCACTAGTAGTTTATGTTTGGCAGAATGATTTATGTGCTCCTTAATCCTTATAAGCAAAGAAACATGATCAAATGAAATTTGTGATACTAAGCTAAAGACTGCTAGGTTTAGGCAACCCAAATGACTTAGTAATTTTTCATCAAGTTAGCGTGTGAGTGATTTTCACTGTGATTTGAGATAAAAGTAATTGATCTCCTTTATTCTATGGGTAGATAGGTAGTCATTATCTTCTTCATGACCCTGGAAAATCCTCATTCTCAATAAAGAAGAGGTGTGAGTATAATATATTAACTGTTCACAGAACCATAAGTATCATAAGCAGACAATGATACATTTTGCTAAAATGATATGCAGGTGATTCATCTCAACTCAAAGCAAGAATTCATTCTTTCTATAAAGAATTCAGAATAAATTAGGTACTGCATTAATTTATTGTACAAAAAGGGAGTCATGTAACAAGGGATCACCATACAAATAGAAGTAAAATATTATGACTCCCATTTGCAAATTCCCCAACCAAAACAACAATTATAGGTGTGAAAAAAAAATACAGACCGAAAGCATATAATCCCTGTAACTCTCATTAACTTGGCTTCAACCTAATAGCTTTGAAATCAGTTGTGAATATTATATATGCTTTATCGCCTACCAAGGCAAAGGGTGTTGAAAGTCACGAAGGATATAGGTTACCTGTATACTGATGATTTTGCCACATTAATTCACGGATGGTCTCTTCTTCAAGTCCTAGTAAAACAGATTGATCATACAACAAAGTTTCAGCTGGTTTGTAAGCTCCTTAATGAATATCTCCTTCCTCTTTATCTCAAATCAGAATCTACATGATAAAAATATAAGCAACGGCCCAAGCCTGCTAATTGTATTCAGCTGTTAATTGGAGACGAGAAACTATCTAATCTTTTATTGCAAATTTAATATATCATTATTGCAAACAAGAACAACTGTCACTCAAGGAACTCTGTTCATGATACATAGCTACCAAGAATATCCACTACTGAATGATTTTTACATAAGAAGAGAATACATCATGTTTGGTGAGAGCCATCAAAATCATTGCTTCACATTCACAGCATTACAACCATGGTCAATTCATAGAGCAATACTGTGATCAAAGTGCCAGCACAAAAAATTTAAACCTAACCCAAAAGACAAGCATAGAGAGGACAGGGAAAGATAAATTAGACAAGTGTACTTAGAGCAGTGAGCTGAACTCTTCATTTCCCATACTTCTTTCTCAATCTTTCCTTGACAAAATCATTCCGAGCTTTAGTTCGAGCTTGTTGAGGGGCAATGTTGACATAAGAGAGATGCACACCAGCAGCAAATAGAGCAGTACCAGAGACAAAGCATGCCACAGTCATCAACAATTTCTTGGGTGTTGAAGGAAAGCACAGCACCATTTCCTCAATTATCTAAATGCAAAAGAAGAAGATTCAATCAAAGCTAACCAGCTCACATACACAAAGCCACAATCTTTCATTGATTGAAAAGAAAATTATATCGATCAATTTCATAAATCTTCAAGCCACATTAAAACCTTATCTGGTACAACATATACTAGCTAAAACTTGCACATCAACTGCGCCATATTCGTTCCAGAAAATACAAAAACAAAACGGCTTTACTTGAGGATAAAAACATGAAGATAACCCATATGGAATACAACATTAGAATAGGAAACGAAAGATAAGAACTTCTAAGCGGCATTTGATCATACACATAGAACGCATTTTTTTTATTTGTAAAGAAAAATGACACAGTGTACTCACGCATATTACTAATCCTAAAACTGATCAATCACAAATAGTTTGAGCTTGAAAATGCTGAATATTAAGGATGATCGAAAAGGTAAGCATTGGATGATAACTCAACGAGTAGGTCAAATAGATAATGAGAATTTGAAAAAGCCTGATTTCTCTTATTTGCATGAGCTGAAAAATAAAGAAAATTAAAAAGTGTTTGTTTCGAAACAACTTATTTAACTGAAACTGAAATTTTTTTGATGAAATCGTAGAAAATAGGTTAAAAAATAAGTTGAATTATACCGTAGGACTATAAATAGTATCAAAAAATGTAATAGGACTTATAAATAATAGCAAAAATAAGCTAAAAATGCTAAAAGGAAAGTTGGATAAAGAAAAAGAGAGAGAGCATGAGTATGGGTTTCCCATTATTCTTTTTGGATTGGAACTTGGGAAGAGTTTATAAATGAAGAATATGAAAGTTAACGGACAGGCATTTGAAAAATATTTTTAAAAACTTTTTATGAGTAAATAAAAATTAATTTTTTTTTTACGATTTTTTGTATTTTTCATAAAAATAATATTAAAAAATTTCTAAAATAATTTATAAAAAATTGTTCTAAAAACACTCCGTTGACAGGCTTATAAGATTTCTAGTTAGATGGGATAAGTGACTTGAGCAACATGAGTTTCTTATTTTTCAATATCCATTTTCAAATTTGAGGCTGTATGATTACCTACCCTTAGTTACACTAGTCTCTCTCAATTTGACACGTGCATCCACTAAAATTAAAAACCCTACCAACCAGTCAATTATGAAATCGTTATTATGTGTATTATTATTATTATTATTATTATTATTATTATTATTACTCAGATGACTAATACCGTATAAAAGAAACTATTGCACCGAACTTTTTTCTGAGAAAAATTGCACGGAACTTAAACCTGTGTCTGGTCGGCATTATATATTTTATTATATCTACATTATCCATCTAAAAGTTGAAAGAGATTTCGTGTTGTTAAAGTAACTGTAGAGTTGGATTTATTGGATTAGATCAAGCTCACAAAACATTAATTTTTCATATATTTAATAATGAATTGTATGAATTTTTTTTTTATGTCCTTATTAATTTAAATAATTGCCGAAGAGTGCTGGTGAATATTCGTTTAAATTGTTGAGAATTATCCTATGATGGAATAAAAACAACTCATTTATTATAAATGATTGAGCAAAACTTAAGTACAATATTTTTTGTACTGTATGTTAAGTTCGTCAATTAAATTAAACCGTAATTCTTTTTTTTGTTCCTCAAAAAAAAATATTTATTAATATTTATTTGAAATTTTTACTATATACAAGAAAGTTTAAGCTACATTGGTTAATAAATTTATTGTATTAGTTAACAAGCCACCATAGGTTTTTAATTTATATCGTCTACTTTACGATGATTACTCTTTATCATTAAGTCAATACATCAATTGATTGATTGAAAGTTGTTTTTTTTTTTTTTTTTTTTTAGGAGGGATTGATTGAAAATTTATTAAATAAAATGACACTAATTGATTTTATTTTTGTATAAGCGTAATTCAAACTCATATACATTGTTCAATAACAATAGATTGTACTAGTGAAGTTTATCAAAATCCCCTTGATTAAGAAATTTAAGATACAACGCCTAAGAAATTGTGTCTATAATTTTGTTCAGAAATAGTATGGGTTGGAAATTACTAAAATTGCTATCACTTTTATTATATAAAAAATTACAAATTGGCATGACTATTAATGTGATTGATGTCGTATCAATTAAATTTATTGCATAAGAAATTTTAATTGCTTTTTTATTTTTATTTAAAAGTTCATCTTTGTAAGACCAATATAATAAGTAAAGTTTATAATATTTCTAGCACTCAAATTGATAAAAATAGTTCTAGATTTCATGAGACTTTCATCTATTCCTTTTATAAAAATTTATAAAAACAATAAAATAAAAAAGGGTAAAATTTCAATCAACGTCCTAAGGTTTAGGTTAATATCAACTAGGTTTAAGACATTTTAAAATTGACTTACTTAGTCCCAAAACCCAACACCGTTAGGAATCATTATTTATTTTTCTCATTTATCTTATGATATTTAGACTTTAAAAGACTAAGTTAATCAATTTTGAAATGTTTTGAATTTGACTGGTATTATACTATTAGCTCTCGGGGTGCTGGTAGGCTATTATCTCTCGGGCTATTGATTGTATTTTACCCGATAAAGTACAAAACAAAATGCATAGATAATCATTCTTTTTATGAGAAGTATATCGATAATCATACGAATGCATGATGAGTTGGAAATAGATTCTTCATTTCAGAATTGGAGAAATAAATAAAGCAAAAAAAATAATAAAGCCAAAAATAATAATAATTTCTTCCTCGCCTATCACGTGCGTTGAAAAAAAAAACAAAACGGATAAAGAACAATTCAAAATGTCGCCTCGTTGGTTTTTTTGTCTCCTTCTCCATCTCACACTGTACATTTACATAGATTTGTAGTACATAAATACTCCTCCTCTCGTTGTTTCCTTTTCCTGTCCAAATATTAACGTTTCTGAAGGTAGAGAACGCTGATCATTCATTCATTCATTAATGGCGATGATGAAGAAGAAGAGCTGTGTTTTTTCATTGAGTTTTGTGGCTGTTTTTTGGTTATGGATGCTGTTTGTTGTGGCAATCGAAGGAAGGGTGGTGCCTCTATTGCAGAGCTATGAGAAATCCGGGTTTAGACCCAGTTTTAGTACGATTTATGATACTTCCAAATATGGTATTTTCAACCTCAACAACGGTTTGGCTCAGACGCCTCAGATGGGGTTTGACTCTCTTTGCTTCTCTCGCGTTTTTAGCATGTCCTTCTTCATCGTTTTGCTAATGGGGTTCTGTCAATTTTACATCTTTGTTTGTATTTAAATAAGAAGAAGAAAAAAAAATCATTCTTTTCTTGTGTTTGTGGGAACTGGGAATATCACAGCGAAAAGAGTAAAAGGGAGCTCTTTAATTTTTTATTTTACTACAAAATGTTTATAACATAATAAATTAATTTCCTAATTACTTTTTTTTTTGTTTATGTTTAAAGGTCGACACGTCAATTTGTAAAGCGAAATTAGTGAAATTTGTAGTATGCCTAGCATCAATCTTGTGCGAATGAGTAGGAATTTGATTTTGTTCATTAGGCAATACTGCTGATTCAATGTGTCATTAAATTTTTTTTTTTTTAAGAGGAGAATTTTTATTATTATTATTAGTAGTAGTAGTTTTGGTAATGCATATATAAAATCTGTTTGTTGATATGTGTGGGCAGATGGAATAGCTGGAATTTCTTTGCCTGCAATATCAATGAGACAGTCATCAAGGAAACAGGTATTTAATTCTTGCTATCATGGTTCATTACTCAGTAGCTTTTTATGGATATCTGGTAAGACCAGTTATATATTTTCATATATTACTTGCATTTTGTGGCATTATTGTCTTCTTGGTAGTGAGTGGAGTCAAGTTTCTTGCTTCTTGAATTCCAAACCTCGCATCTATATGGGTTAGTCTTAGAAGCACGTTACTTATTTGGGGTCCTCAAGAATTTGAAATTGAGGATTGTATGAGGAATGATGACTATAAAATTATGCAGGATCTAATAATGTTACAAGATTTTGTAACTGTAGAAGGAATAAATAAGTATGATTAGAGGACAAGCAGTCCTTCTAGATAAATGGAGTATTGTGTTTTTTCTGGTGTTAATTTTGAATAAATTTGTATTTGTATACAATATGGGAACCCTCTTATTTTCACAGTCTATTTTATTTTATAATTTTTAATGTTTTCTATTATCAATAAGAAGAGAAAACCTGCATGTCTGTTTTTTTACTATACATATTGTTTTCCTTGTAGAAGTTAAGCCTAACAGATTCTTGCCTAGCATACATTCAAGCTGCTGCATACCTTGTTAACTCATAATTCGTACTCTTTAAAAAACTGATGCATGCATGTAGAGGACCATATTTAGGTGCATCTGCAACTACAGTTTGATTTATATAACAACAACAACAACAAGAAGCCTTAGTCCCAAATTTTTGGGTCAGCTATGTATCCTCAAAAGATTAGTTGGCCACAAGTATTCTTTTTCTCTATTCTATTATATTTGAAATCATATTCTTTGTTACTTCCTCAATTGATAAGTCATTTTTTATCACTTCTACTAATGTTAATAAATATATATATATATATGTATAATTTTTAAATCAAGTGGAGAGAATCCTCTTCCTTGACATCCTTGTTCTCACTTTGTTATGTATATATGATGCATTGACATAAATATATGGTGTATGCTTGTATATATTCCCAATTTCTCATCATCTTTTTGGTCATTGGCAGCTGATGCACTTATCTCGACGGGTTTGGCTGATTTAGGCTATGTGT
This sequence comes from Quercus gilva, assembly GCA_023621385.1. Taxonomy (NCBI): domain Eukaryota; kingdom Viridiplantae; phylum Streptophyta; class Magnoliopsida; order Fagales; family Fagaceae; genus Quercus; species Quercus gilva. The sequence continues at coordinate 69,451,316 of CM042480.1, read as the reverse complement.
ATCTCAATATAGGTATTATTCTGGCATGTTTCAAGTATTTAACTTCAATTTTATCTGTTTTAGACTTATTTATTTTCATGGACTGCAGATGATTGCTGGTCCAACACAACTCGGAATTCAGAGGTCAATTTAATCCTTTAATTTCACCTAATCACAACTCTCATTGACTTTGTACTTTCGTACATCAGTAGTGTAGATCTTGCAGTCTTAGCAAACACCATAAATTAGATAAGTGATTTTCTTAACTTTAAATTCATCTTGAGTTTCTTGTTTTTGGTGGGACAGATCAAAATTGTGCCTTATTGTAATAAGTGTACTTTCATCTGTCTTGCACTCTATTTGTATAGCTTTTCTTCATGTGTTTAATTGTGGAGCAAATTATTTGCACTACTTCATTTCTCCATTTGAAGAAAATTTTTGCTCAAGAAGTGTTCACTACTAAATATTGTGCAGCTACCCTAAGATTTAATTTCCTATTGAGGCCTTTTTAATTGTGCAGGGTCAATTGGTCCCTGATCCAAAAACTTTTCCATCAGGAATTAAATCTCTTGCTGATTATGTGCATGCGAAGGGCCTCAAGCTTGGGATATATTCTGATGCTGGGTAGGTCAAATTCCCTACAGCTGGCCAGAAGCTTCTAAAGTAACCTATTTCTCAGTCATCTGCTTACCTAATTGCATCCCACAGGGCTTTTACATGTGAAGTTCGACCAGGATCACTATTCCATGAAACTGATGATGCAGAGTCGTTTGCTTCTTGGGTTGGTTTCTGCTATCCCTTACTGAGTATTGCTAGAAAGTCTATCAAACATTAGTCATTGACTTGGAGATTGTTTGGAACTGTTTGACATTGCCTCTTGTTTTACAGTTCTTCCTATGGCATATTAAGAATCAAATCCATGATTGGGGAATGGAGTTACCATAATGCAATTATGAAATTGGACAACTCAAGTCTAAATATTAGTCATCAAATAGGTTGATTAATTCAAACTCCAAACAATATATCTCCACTAATTTAGATAGGTTTTTTTAAAAGGAATTTGGGAATGCTTTGAGTGTCACTTAAAAACAGTCCTAGTTGCTTTTCCCTTTCTAAGTTAATAATTTGATAATTCAAAATCAGAAATTAGGATGTTTAAATTCAGTGAGGAATTCTGTTAGTTGTACAGCCATGGTCTTTTTACTTCTACGCAATGTTTTTTTTTATGTTGTCTTAATAGGGTGTGGATTATCTGAAGTATGACAACTGCTTCAATCTAGGCATCAAGCCAGAAAAACGGTAACACCTTTTATGTTAGTCTCGTTTAAGCCTTCAAACAATCATAACCAAGTAGCTTCCAATTGACTTGATGTGGTTTGATAATTTCCAGATACCCACCAATGCGTGATGCTCTAAATGTAACTGGACGCACAATATTCTACTCAATTTGTGAATGGTAATACACTTTATTGACCTCTTTGTTTAGAATCCTGATTAGTGAACATTTACATTAACAGAAATAGTTGCCCTTTTATTATTATGGTTTTACAGGGGTGAGGATGATCCAGCCTTATGGGCAGGCAGGGTTGGAAATAGCTGGCGTACAACTGGTGACATCAATGATTCATGGGCAAGGTGAGATTATACTGAAAGAATACTGCCTGTATTATGTCATAGTTCAAAATGCTATGCGCAACAGTTCATATAAACTCAGAATAGCTTTTCGAGCCTCCTTCTAAGTTGTGTGGAACATGACTCTGCTCTCCATTGAAACATCAGAATCACATTTTGCAAACAGGCCCGTTTTCCATTTTCATACATTAAATTGACAGCTCATCCAGCCAATGAGCTCTTGCTCAATGGCACATTTTCCCCTTGTAAGATGAGGATGGAGGCTGAGGTCATGAGTTCAAGATATATTGGGTGAGTGTATAACTACCAATAAAAAAAATGGAAACCTACATGTAATGTGTTCACTCACCCTGCCCTACAAGCAAAAAAGTTAAAAGAGTTGATGACCTGACTACTCCTATTGGTAACATTGCTACTTGATGACCCGACTTGCACCCTGATATCAAGAGTAACTGAAGGCATTAGATACACTGTATAATGGGGATAATATCTCATTCCAAAAAGTGAATGGTGAATATCCTTAGGATCACCTGTAGTACTATCCTGATGGGAACTGTAGTGAGTTAGGTTACATACTTGTGTTCTATTGGTAACGTTGCTACTTGATGACCTGACATGCACCCTGATATCAAGAGTCGCTAAAGGCATTAGATATAGTATATAATGGGGATATATCTCATTCCAAAAAAGTAATTATCCTTAGGATCACCCATAGTATCAACAACTATCATGATGGGAACATTAGTGAGTTGGGTATGAAAGTATCCATTTAAACAAATTAAAGAGTTGGCTGATATGATATCTCACCCCTTTACATGTCTAGAGATTTCTTATTTCTCCCAAGTTTATTGTTCTTTTGAAGTGCATTTCTCTAAAAGAGATTCCCACTTGAAAATTGTGTGTTGCATTTACAGGCTTGGTTGCAAATATTTTACACATGATGTGCTAGTGTTACTATCCACTTCAGAGAAAAAAACAGGGGCAAAAATGTAGATTTCTTAGTGTGTTGACTGTCATATTGATTGAGTTTTTGTTCTTTTATTGTTAAGCATGACTACTATTGCCGATCTGAATGACAAATGGGCAGCCTACGCTGGACCTGGTGGATGGAATGGTAAAAATTTGATCTTTGTAAAATAAATCAATTATGGAAATGCCGAAATCAACTCCAACTGTGAGCTAGTTTTTCTTATTCTCCATATTATCTTTTCTGGGTAGATCCGGATATGTTGGAAGTTGGCAATGGAGGCATGACATACCAGGAGTACCGTGCTCATTTTAGCATCTGGGCTTTGATGAAGGTCTCTTTTGATTTGTTCTACTTTCTTACTGGTCTGAAATTGTGGTGTATTTTTTTTTTTTTTTTAATTTGCATGCATGATTTCATAGTAAACTCCATTTAAATACTCCTAGTTCTCAGAAGTATGTATGTGTCGTCTGTGATGCATCTATGATATTTGGACATCAATATTCACTCTCCTACCCAGCCTGAATTTTTAAATTATTTGTCCCCTATGGTGCTAACTAGTGCTGCCAAATTTTTTACTGTTATGGGCATTCTCTTAGCACACACTAACTAAACTTACTTCACTTCAAGCTTGCACTGGGGAGGATAGCGTAAGAGATATATGCTCCATCTAACTGACCTTTACTTTACTCAATATTAATTTGACTTTTTTGACACTTCACAAACGTGCAGGCCCCTCTTTTGGTTGGTTGTGATGTAAGAAACATGACTGCAGAAACTTATGAGATTTTAACAAATAGGGAGGTCATTGCCGTAAACCAAGGTGAAACATACTCTCTCTTTCTCTCTCTCTCTCTCTCTGCTTTTCTTCAGCTGTTTAAATATACTTTTGCGGTCTGTCTACATTACAAAGCTGTTTACATGTCACAATCTTTCCAAATCATTGTAACAAAACTAAAGAAGAAGCAATTTCTTTTTGCAGACTCACTTGGAGTTCAGGGAAGGAAAGTTAATGTTACAGGAACACATGGCTGCCAACAGGTTTTCCTCATTCACACCTCTTTTTTTGGCATATTTAAATGATGTTACTGCCGTGACATGGGAAATGTAAATACTTTTAAAGCCAATGGCACTTCCTTCCACTGTAACAAATTTTTTTTTTTGGGGGTGGTCTTGGGTTCAAAACTCATGGGTGCATATGTAACTTAGAAGTCCAAAATAGAAAGAAAAAAAAATGTAAATGCTTTTGCATTTTTTGCAAGCCAAATGTTAATTGAAGAATTGAAAATTTTTCACCGCTATCCCTTACAGGGCTTTAATGGAAAAGGAAAAATTAACTTCATACTCACAATTAAAATGCTATGCTAGACTGTGAGTGTGTAAACATGCTTGCGTTGACTTTAATGAGAATATAAAAGATGAAATGCTCCCAGTTTCATAAAATATAGTTATTTAATATTTTTGCGGACCAAATTATCTAAAGCAATAATGATTAAGTAGAAAAGTTTGATGATGTATACCTCGTGAGACTTGGTTCATTAGTTATATGATTCTGTTGTTCAGGTTTGGGCAGGTCCTTTGTCTGGACATCGCTTGGTTGTTGCTCTTTGGAATCGCTGTTCTAAGGGAGCAATTATTACAGCTCTATGGGAAACACTTGGGCTTGAATCCAGTACTAGTGTCACAATCAGAGATTTGTGGCAGGTAAGGAAATTCACTTGTATGAACCAATTAAATACTAGGCTGCATCAAATAGGCCCTGCCAAACAGAACATTTTATTTGGCAGCGAACCTGCTTGGGGTTAACACGGTGGGCATTGGGTCAAGATGGTTTATGTGATTCGGAGCTTGATCAGTTTAAATTCTCTTACCATTTCTCTTGTGACAAATTGTAGATTTTTTAGTCTAAGCTACTTATCAAGCGTAGAGTTGAAGCATTTTAGTTAACTTCTTAGTTGTTTCAAGGTTTTGACTTTCCAAAATTATTCTATGCTAACTTGTTCTCACTGCTGCTTGCAGCACAAAAATGTTACGGGAAATGCAGTGTCATCATTCAGTGCCTATGTTGATGCTCATGATTGTCTGGTTTATATTTTCACTCCCCTGACATTGTCTCAATCTGCGATTTAAGCCATCATACTATTAGTGGGGTTCCAGGCTTCAAGCTCATCCATTGTTCTGTTATTTTAGGTTTCATCATTTATGCAGCTTGTTGGATCCCTTTGGAAAAAATAATACGAAAGTGCCATATCCGTTGTAATTGCATTGAAATTTGTGTCTCCAAGTTGTGTTACCCGTTGTCTATAAACTTTTTGATGGTAACATTAAACAGTTGGTATCTGACTATCTGTAATGTATTGCTCAGACAAATGAAAATTATATTGTCTACAGTCTGAAGTTCAAGGCTGTAGAGAATATCTTAGTGGTTTAGAAATACACAATGTGTCTAATGGATTTGGTGGAATATTATAAGTAATGATTCGTGCGTTATCTTTTTTAGTATCGCAAAAGCTGGTTGACATAATGGTCAGCAACCAGCATGAGACACAGAAAACTCTAGTAAAGGCTTTGTTAGAACCCTGAAAAAGGGGTCAAATTACATGATCTTGCTTACCTTTCCTGCAGAGACCATGTATGTCAAAAAGGCTATATGTCTTGAGTTAAACGGCTGTGATTATCTAAAATGTTGTGTATTTAGTAAAGACTAGTTTTGGTAGCACGTGCAAGGCACGCACGGCCCCTTGATTACGAAAATTAAAAGAGAGCTTCTATCTGAATAACAGTGAGTAGCAAGGGCTCTTCATCCTTTTATGTAGGTGTTGCGGGGTTTTGGGTCTTTTAAACTTATTTGGCAGCGTCTGTTTTTCCTTATTGTGAGTCTGTTAGGTAATATTAAAGTTTTGCCACTCTCATTCAAACTCACTGTTTTAGCCAACAATAGGACAAACTACCAAACCAAACTACTGTAAATAAACCTCTTCAACCTTTTTATATGGATAGTAGATTAGTAAATATTTAGACTCAACGAGAATTTAATTGATTTGATATTAAGTACACCTTTATATTTGAAAAAAAAAATTAGAAGTTTCTTTATGAAATTGATTATCTCTGTTTTTCAAAATAACACAAATAAAGAGAGTTCTAGTGTGAGAATGTTTTCATTTGTAAAGACCAAGCATTTGTCATGTTTGCACTTTCACCCCAAAAGGCTAATCAAGTCACAATTGAGACTCCTCATAATCACTTATAAATCTAAGATCCACCTAGTAAACACATGATGTGGACTCAACACGTCTGCACATCACACACTCAAACAATCAAAGTCCAATCAAATCCCCACAATTTGGGGTATCACGCGGATCTAAAATGTTGTGTATATGAAGACTAGGAATGAATATAATGCAATTATTTTAGCAAGAGCTGATACTAGGCATATTAGATCCTCATTAATAAAGTACATGTAAACATGTTATGGCTACATAATCATCTAGAAGGTGATGGGAGGGATAACAAAATTCTACCCAGAATCCATCCTTAATACAGCTTTCTAGACTACTAGATTAGAATCCAAATTAAAGGAAGAAGGCAAAGAAGAATTCATAGTATGGCAAGACGCAAGAACATCACCACAGAAGCAGACTTTTAACTTCAGAATAGTCCATTGGTCTTCACATTGTTCTGTTAGTGTGGCCTTCATCATTCTTATCTGAAAAGCAGTCACGTGGTTAAAGGGGGGAACTCCTGGTCATCTTTTAGATGGAATCGATGCATGAGAACCCTGCAATGCCAAACAAGCAAAGGAAAGAGTTTAGATGGTATCTTATTTATTTTTCAAAGCTTCAATAGATTAGGGACTATCAGACATGTTATCATTGCTTTCCCAAAATTGCTGTTGCCTCTGCATTCCCATTGTTGGATTAACGGGCATATGGTCTGAAATGCTTGACATGGAAGAATCTGCCTGCTTGCTCATTACCTGCAAAGGCAATTTCAATGGTGATGGTGAACACCTGTGAGCCCCAAACCGAATACTCCCGGAGGGAGAGCAGTCCTTGGCTTCCGGGGACTTCACAGTTAGCTGACCAGACTGGTTCATCTTTGATGGTAGGGACTTCCGAATGCCTGTAAGCAATGGGAATTCTTCAAGTGAAAGATTGAGGCAACAGCCATTTTCAACCTTGTCTGTCACTGAGGGAACCTCAATCTGGTCAATGAGCTGACCAGTCTGGCCCATTTCTGATGGTGGGGGCTTTTGAATGCCTGCAAGCAGTGGGAATTCTTCATGTGAAAGATTGAGGTCAAAGAGCTGACCAGATGGGTCCACCTCTGATGGCGGGGACTTCTGAATGCCTGCTTGCAGTGGGAATTCTTCATGTGAAAGATTGAGGTCAGCGAGCTCACCAGTCTGGTCCATCTCTGATGGTGGGGGCCTCCGACTGCTAGCAAGCAGTGGGAATTCTTCATTTGAAAGATTGAAGCAGCAGCCATTTGCACCTTTGTCTGTCACTGAGGGAACCTCAATCCGGTCAATCCTTTTAGGTGATCTCATAAAATCTTGAGTTCTATGTTTTGAATACCTTCCCCTCACCCTTGGTATGTCCCTGTAAGAATTATGGGTCTGCAATATACAGAAATCTTAAGCTTATGACAGCAAGATCAATCATTTTAACAGTTCACCAAAAATAAGAGCAGCAGAACTAAAATTGCAGATAAGGCTTTGCATTAATATACCACGTTAGGGATGTATGTGCCTGTTCCTCGTGAATTCTTCATGTCTTCAAAAGGAAATATTGCAGCAGATAGTTGGGAAGCATCATGACGGTGGAATGGAAGCCTTGGACAATATACCTCCGTACCTCTCTGAGAAAATAAATTCCAGTTGTGTTGCCATGACTGAGCCATGGATTCCCATCTAGTCTTGTTCCAGAGCTGGGAAAGTGATAATGGAGAACTGGACTGTCCAGGAATGGATAATGCATAATCATGATACTGCTGACTATATTGTAGATCACCATAGTAGCTATCATAGTCTCCGCTTAGGTCAGATATTTGAGATCTTCCAGTACCAAATGTAGGGATAGGAACTTGTATATCTGGCCTTAGTCCCCTTCCATTCCTATTTAAAATGGTAGTGAAAAAGTTCTCTAGTCCCTCTCCCATGCTTTCTCCCGGAAGCATAAGGACCTCTCGAAGCTTTTGAGCTCCATATGAAAGCGCACATCTTATCCGATAGAAATTGCCTGGATGAAATGAGGGCATTATAATCTACATAATTTACAAAACTAGGAGTTCAATGAGATAATTCTGTCAAAAGATGTAATTGTGAGTTGTAACTTGTAACACCAATTTCCTTACTTCCATAAAGATTACAAATAAGTAAAGTTCTTTTGAGACATATTGAACTTATTATTAATATCAACAGAAGAGATATCAAGGTATTTGTTCTTAGACTTTTAAGGTTTTAATAGGATGACCCCCCCTCCTTTTAGTTATAATGAATCATGATAAGTTCAAAGAAAAGAGGAAGGGTCTGCATTTTCTCTAGTTCTTCCAAGTCCAATTATAGGAGATGAACCCACAACATCCATTTAAGAGAGGTGTTTTTCACAAGTCCCAGACAGAATCAAATAATACAAATTCAGTGCATAAGCCTCTAGAAATTAGCCTTGTTAAACAGTGAAGAAAATCTGCTTCAGTAAGTGAAATTGGTCAAAAACCTTTGCTGACACTACGTCCTAAATTGTTGTTGTATTTTAGAGGATCCACTATGTTGAGGTGCTTGATGGGAAATTCATGGGTCCTAGTCTCATGTGCCCTTATTGGAACTGAAAATATTTCTCTGCAGTTTCTCAGGAACACCTCAGTGAGCAATAGTTCATCCCTGTTATCTTCTGTTGTTACTGCTGCAAAAAGCATCCACAAAGAACAAAAAAGAAAAAAATAAGGATCTTAAGTAGACAAGTAAAACAATCAGATTACAGAAAACAAAATAAAAAACAACTTACCCCCAATTCCTGGAATGGATGTGTTGAGCGGACCAATTACACTGACACAGTAACTGTCCCAATCAAATGTGCTAAAGTACACCAAAAATCTATACAGAACCTGTGAGTAGAATATGAAAATAAGTAGCATTAATGCTTTTAAACTCAAACACAAATGCTGAGTGGACCTTTGAGGACTTAGATAGTTCTGGAGATCAGCTGCTTTGTTCTTTTAGTGGATCTTTGTTTGATTGGTCTCAGGCTTAGGGGACTCACTTCTAGTGATTCTCTTTCCCTTTTTCCTAAACTCTCTTCTCCTTTGTAATTAATTTTCTGTTTTGTTTTCTTTTCTCTGTATTTTTGGTTTTCTTTATGCTTTTCATACGTAAAGTAGCTTCATGAATATACATCTTTCTTACTTATAAAAATAAAAAAAAATAAAAACAAATGCTGAACTGAAAGAATCTCACCTCCAATGGACCACGTAGTGATACATGATAGCGATTGATAATACACAATACCAAAGTTTCTAATGCATATGCTGAAAACAAGCCATGGTGAGCACCGAGAATTCTAGCCTCATAATAGCACCAGGCTTTTATCAAGAGAATGCTGCGTTTGAAAAGATGGTCTCTTCCAATAATTTGGTCAACCTAAAAATAAGCAGCACAAGAGAAGTCAAGTATGTTATCTCAAAAATCACATTACAGTCAATATCTATTATAATTTGGTGGATGGATAGAGAAAAAGAGTGGTTTCACACACTGCTTAGGCTAAGATAGGGGGAAATGCAAGAAATAGGGAAAAAAAAAATTTGAATGTGAAATAGAAGCTGAAAAGAGCAAGAACCACATACACAATAAATTCAAGAATAATGAAAAGGTAAAAATATACCTACCAACAAATTTAAACCTTATTCAGTTAAAGGACGAAAAACCATTGTATTGATACTGTACATGCTTTTCAGTGCCATGTCAATGAAATTCACAATAGTGCATGCAAAGTTGCATGTTGGGGGATATGTAAAATTATACTAAGATTACAATGCATTCATATGAAAATACTGGACCATACCTGCTCAAGAAAGCACAAACTAGAGAGCCCAGCCAATTGATTGAAAGAAATGTCCACAGCTATATTCTTCACAATACATTTCACAACTTTAACCTGTCATTCAAAATCCCATCATTATCCCAGATAAAGTTGGGGTCCATTAATTTCACAGAACAACAAAATTTTCCACAACTTAAAGTAAAATTTTCAGTATATGTAAATTAATCACTGGACTAAGAAAAAACAAAGTTAACGAAGCTAAACCTGTGCACAAATGTATTGGACATCTTTTACTTGAAACTTGGAGTCTTTATCTCCACCTTCAAGGATGCTGCAGACACCTCTAGCCAAATCTTCCTCCACATTTTGATCACTGATGACAGTCAAATCAATGTCTCCGTCAGGAAGGTAGGTTTTTAGTGGCACTGAGCCAAATGGGAAGACCTGTAAGTGCATAGACATGAAAAGAGAACTTCACATTAATTCAATCTCACTATAATAGCATTATATAAAAAATGAAATAAACTCATCATTAATCCCTTCTAGCAAAGATTTTTTGATACAATAAACAGTCAAACCTATAAAAAATAAATTGACTGAATTAGATACACCTCATAGGATCAAGCAAGTGGATTTGTAAAAGTTCAGGTCCCTGAATCGAATGTTCCATAAGATTATAAATAAATAAAGCATGTGAATAAATGAAAGCATCTCCAGTATAAATGTTACAACTTCATATGTCTAATATTGAAATATTCTGAGCCATGTAAATGATTTTTTAAAAGAAATGTCAGTTTTTTCACTGAGCTAGATGTTCAAATACTAGTTGAAAATATATGAAAGTAAAGAACTATACAACATATCGTAATTGAAGGTATCTTTGTCAGTTATAAAATACATAATCAAGTCACAAAAGATAAAACATTTGTAAAGAAAAGCTCCAGGAAGCTAGTTTTCATCTAAAGGACTAGACAAAGTAGTATGACAAGATCAAAGTTGCAAGTTTTTAAACTTCGTTTGCCTCCCCATCCGCCATTAAGGCCGTTTCATAATCTATGATCTCTATTAAAATTTTCGGCATAAAAAGTACCCAAAAAAATACAAAATATCAATCAACATGCCTCAGGTCCATGTGGTGGTGCCAATAATATAAATCAAAACTCGAGAGCAATCCCCACCCCACCCCCCCCCCCCAAAAAAAAAAAAAAAAGAACAAACTCAATTACAGACTTCAAAGAAATGGGATTGCCATGTATTACAAAGAGAGGTCTGCAACATGCAAACTATTTAAAAAAATAAGCCAAACAATCTCAAGCAGATCTAACCAAATAACAGGAAAGAGGGGAGAGGGGGAGCTACATTTAGAAAATGTATATATTATATTGAACTTTCAAAAAACTAGAGAACAAAACAAAGTAAAGGGGAAGGGGTCCAGGGGGAATTCTCACCTCAGTTGCATAATAACGTTGAATTAGCCTCCGGACATAATCAATAACCTCCTTCCTCACCTTCTCAGAATCCACAGTAGGTTGAATGGCACATAAAATTTCCCGGGTCCTTTTCTCAGCCATCAGCCAGATTTCCCCATCAATTGACAATGGGTCTGGGTTAGGTAAAGAGGAGGAAGAAGGTAAAGAGGAGATAGTTGACAATGTCTCTTGAAAATCTTCCATAGCTAAAAAAAAATCTAGGATAATTCTGGTACTGAAAAATAAACCTAGGAACACACAAACGGGGCAGGCCAGTGCCAATTCAACAACAGATCACAGAAAAGGCAGCATCATAGCCTCTGGAAGTCAGAGTGTTATAAAGTAGCTTTGGGGAGAAACTGAAATGAGTTGTCGACGTTGGTCAACTCTAGTAATAAATACAGACTAGGAATTGAGAAGGATGCCAGGATATTGTCATCTAGAAAAATTATTTAATAAATGGCAGACACAGAAAATATTATGAAAGCGGTAGAACTTAGTCCACAGTGTAAATTGGAAAATATAGAGAAGAAAACCGGCTACTTGGATGCTTTCAAGTGGTCCACATTGCTTCCATATCTGTTGCAGCCTCAGATACTCTGTTTCCATATGCCTCCTTTTATGTTAATAGCCGAAATGCTCTACCGTAGAAGAAAGGGCGAAAAACAACTATAAACAAAATATTGGCACTATTTTGACAAAGTCGGTTGTCAAATAAGGGAAGAAAGAGCGAAATAAGAATTTTGAAATAATTGGAGACAATATTTTCAAACATGGAAAGGAGAAGAAGAAAGGACAAAGGTAATATGAACCAAAAAATTTTAAAAAAAAATGTCCCCACCTACCCGGCAATCAAGCGCACACATGGTGGCGTGGGCGCCTTAAGGGAAGCTTTAAAAGTGGATCAAGTAGAACACTGCATAAGAGAACTTATATGGTAGAAGAAAGGGTCAAAAACAACTATAAACAAAATATCAGCACTATTTTGACAATGACGGTTGTCAGAGAAGGGATGAAAGAGCGAAATATGCATTTTTAAATTATATAAAGGACTATGTCATCAGGAATAATTGGAGACAAATCTTTTCAAACATGGAAAGGAGCAACAGAAAAGGACAAAGGTGATATGAACCGGAATTTTTTTTTTTAAATTGTCCCCGCCTACCCGGCACTCAAGCACGTGCATGGTGGCATGGGTGCCTTAAGGGAAGCTTTAAAAGCGGATCAAGTAAAACATTGTCACATTCATAGAGTCTCACTAGACAATGTGGATTCTATTTCATTAATGAGCCAACAGAGTATAAGACCAAATCAACAATGTTATAATAGTAAATTTGTATATCTTTCTCCATTCATAACATGCCATGGCGAGTTTTTTTTTTTGGATAAATAACATGCCTTGGGCTAGTATCAATAAGATGATTAATAAATTCTAAGCTATTTCTCCTTTTTGCTCAATAATTGTTATCCTAATTCATTCCAACTATTTAGATTTTTTTTTATAACTATTTAGATAATTAAACATTTAATAACCATCTTTAATATCACATCTCAGATTAGCTTCCCAGATATAAATCCTACAAGCATTAATTGCAAGGAGATTTAATGTTAGTTCTCATGCTAATGAAAATGTCGACCAGAAGAAGCACTTTTTTTTAGATGCCCTGAAATGTTTGCAAAGCACAAAACATTCTTAGTAACGGGAGTTGTCTCTGTTAAGTTAACAGTACCAAATGATCATTCAGCAACAAAAAAAGGCAAAACAAAAAGGAAAAAGGCAAGTCCAAAAGATCCTTGCTACCTAGTTAACACGTTTAGATATTTAATAAACAAGTGATATTTCCAAATAGGGCATAACCCCAAATAACACCCAAAAAATAAAAAATAAAAGAAAGAGGAAAAAGAAAAAATAAAAACAGGAGAACTTTAATCTTTTGGTCAGATAAATATGACAAATGTGTGTACGAGAGTCCAAGCCTCAAATATTAAGCTTGGTTACTAATCTAGCCAAGCTTGGACACACACATCAATTAGCCATGATTGGGAGGGAGGCATGTAGAGGAGAAAGTACATGCACACACTGTGCATGTGGCCTTGCAAATCACATTACAGATGTTATAATCTACATAATGACATAAGCAAAACCAGTTCATCAAATATCAAGCTTGGTTACTAAGCCAGCCAAGCTTAAACACACGCATCAATTAGCCGTGATTGGGAGGGAGGCATGTAGAGGAGAAAGTACATGCACACACTGTGCATGTGGCCTTGCAAATCACATTACAGATGTTATAATCTACATAATGACATAAGCACAACCAGTTCATCAATAAATACCTATTCCTCTAGGCCTTACCCACTCCTATATGACATATCCCACTATAAGGAACAAGGACAGCCCAACTGGAGTTCATTCATCCTCCACAATTGCTGAATAAGGTTAACATACAAAAAAATAATTGTCAAGCCAAACATAAATGGGGCTTAAAATCAACCTAGGCCCAGAATAATTCTCTAAGCTCGTTTCTTTTTCACATCCTGGTTCACTAATTTGATATCCTACATACCTTTATGTGAAATCCAAGGCAAACCAGATGGCCAACTGAAAATTCTATTCATCACATATGATTAAGCTACCTTGTATCAGTTTCAACTTTACCACAAGCTGATGCGAATTGCCATTTTCTTTTAAGCCTTATTGTGTAACACTTACAACCAAAATCAGTCACTCCAGATGCCACTCCTATCCTCACTCCACTGCATGCGGCATGCTGTAAAACATTTTACAAAAGACACTTTCAGTGTTTTCAGGTGTTTGGCATGATGTAAAATCCTGGTAAAACCAAAAATGTTTTCAGTTGAGCAGAAAAAATGCAGTTTTGAGAGGTGTAAAATGTCTTACACCCAAAAAAAAAAAAGTGTAAAACATTTTCCCCTCTTGACCTTGGCCACCAACCCCTCCACAACCCCCCACCCCCCCAAAAGGGGAACTAGCCAACACCTTCGCCCAAAGCCACCCACGGTGACACCACCCCTTCCGCAAAAGCTACTCACCAGCCATCTATCTGCCAGTATTTCACTGGAGCTTAGCTAGTTGCATCAAGTAAATCTGACGATTGAGCTTTGTGAGTTTAGTGCCTAGAGAGCATTACCTGCCCAAAGCTGAAATCTTTGCAAAGAGGGATAAGGATTTTTGTAACTATTAATTTGAAAATTGGAGAGAATTGGAGGTGCAGGGGTTTGTATATGACTTGGGACTTATATCCACACAAAGACGTTCTCTCTTATTTCGTGGACTGCTACCCTTATGAAACTTTAGCTGTTTTGGTTAAGATTACTTAATAACTCCTACTTACCATATCAGATTTTGGGGAAAATAAACAAAAACATTGGAAAATTGTTTTCCAAGCATTTTCAAGAATGGACAAACACTGAAAAATAAGTAGTTTTCCTTCCATCGGAAAGTATAAAGCTGAAAAAAATTTCAAAGTTAGAGGAAATTATTTGCCAAAACCCACTCCATATGGTATAAAACTGATTAGATTTTCGAAAATATTTGCCATTCACATAACTAATTTTTTATGTTTTTTATTCCTTTGTCCATGCTGTGAACGTTTATGCATGTTCTATTTCATGCAAATACAAAATTTGAAGTGAAATCAAGAATCAAAATAAAAGTTCCACTATGGCAACAGAAAGTAACGACGTTAAACTTTTGTACATTGGCAAATGTTCAGTACACATACATGATGACAGAGTTGATCAAATGGACAAAATTTTGAACACGATTGCAACAAGTTTTTCACTTGAAAATTTCAGCACACATTTGCAATATGTTCTTCATTTGACAAAATGTGGCAAATAAATTTCAAATATAGTAGGGTCCTCAGCCAACATCAAACTGACATGTGCTCTGAATCTAACAATAGACAAACAGAGAGAGGTCCAAATATTCCTTAACATATTAGAAATAGAAACGCTAATCTCTAAAGGGTAATGTGCTGCATTCTCAAAATAGCAACTCACCTATGTATTCGCCTTTTAGAGACGGCTCTAAAAGCTCATCTCTAGTCATACCCATTCCCAAAACATAAATAAAAATAACTATAATTTTAGGAGGGGATGACCACAAGCTCAAAGTGAGGCATTGGAAAAAGAAAATGATAGCCAAAATGTCAAACATCTCTCCAAACTCAACCTTTTGCAACTGGTTGAGGAACAAACCAATCCCAGTTTCAAAACCACATGAATTGACAAAACTCTTCCAACCCCAATTTACTGCATTTATCTATCAAGCTTGAAATAGAAAGCACACAAGTAATCTCAACCTAGGCAAATGTGATACTTATTCACCATAATCAAAGTATTAAAAACCCATAAAAGGTTGAACCCAGAAAAAAAGTTTTTACCTTTAATGGGTGCCACTAATCACAATGGCTTTTTTCTTCTCTTCTTCTGCTTTCCTTTCTTGCTCTGGCCAAAAGCCCACTTCATTGTTGGAAACATTGAATCCATGCAACTATTCCCACTTTCCACAATCCAAAAAAAAAAAAACCCTAACCTCAAACCTCAGTCACAGGACACAAACAAAAGTCACAACCTAGGAATGAAAGAGAATAACCGCTCAAACAACCAACCGTTAAAATCCAACACCTCCAGAAACACGTAATAGACATCCAACTCCAACCTAACCAGTAACCGTGTAAAATTTCATGGACCCACATGCTAACGTGGCAAGATCAATGTCGGGTAGTAAACAATCTCAAACCCATCAGCAAATACATCTGGGTCGCCCATCTTAGAATTATAAATGCACATAAGTTTTTTTCTTTTTTTCTGATAAAGTTTTTTCTTTTTCTTTTTTTTTTTGAAGACAAGTTTTTTTCTTTTTTAAGAGAGGATTAACCCATAAATTTCTTTTTCCGACGAATATTATATACTTATATATCATTGACCATATATGTATTTTTTTTCCCTACCAAAGTAACTTATTTAATGCTATCAAAAAAAAAAAAAAACATAACTTATTTAATAATCATTTGCTTGAATAAGGTTGATCATTTTTTTTTTTTTTTTTGAGTAAGACATTTTGTTGAATGAGAACACAACATTAAATAATTTAATTTTAATGTATTTCTTATAAAAAAAATAAAAATTAACATGGGTCCCATTCAAAAAAAAGAGAGAGAAGCTAACATGGGTGTCAATAAAACACTACCAACTTTTAAGCTACAGAATTAGCAACAAAACCAACATTGGCAAAATATAAATGATCTAAGCTGAGTACAGAGTATCAGTTAATGTCCTTATAAAGAACATTGGCAAATATATACATGATCTTAACTGAGTAGAGCATCAATTAATGTCCTTATAAAGAGGATCAATTCATGTTACAATTAATGTTACTAAAAGTTACAACTTACAAGTCTCTTAATAGCACATTCATCATTTGAATCATCATGAGATGAGTTGGAAACAATAAGTCAACTAATATAATGCTTTCACAACTTATTAAGGTGTTAAATTATTATTAATGCACAATAAAATGGTAACAATAATTGCCCATGTAAAAAATGGTATTGCATCAACAACAACTTATCATTTCATCAAATTTGAACCCTATAAGTTAGGTGTTTAATAGGTTAATTAATGTAGTTTCAAAGGTAAGTAATAAATTAATCATGAAAATTCAAAAGGTAACAAATTAAGCAATGAGATTACAAAAAGTAACAAATTAATCATGAAAATTCAAAAAGGAACAAATTAAATAATGAGGATGTAACAAATTAAAGCCTCACCTTATATTAAACCTCAAAAATAATTTCATTCCACTTAAATGAGATGAATTTTAATTTATTACTTTTTGAAACCTCATAGTTTAATTTGTTACTTTGAAACTATAAAATTTAATTTATCACATATTGTGGTGAGCCTTTTTCGCAACTGCAGGCTGGGCTGCCTCCTGCCATGTTATAGCCCAATGGTTCTGGGTAGGAGACTTAGGACTAGCTTGACTGCAACACACCCCAAGCCAGCTTGTGCACAAGCTAGAGCCCCTTTACTAAGACCTTGGACACGTGCCCATGGCAAAGGAATCCATTACACAAAAGTTATGGCAGACAGGTGTAATATGACAATAATAAGAAGAGTATGCTTACTGTCAACCAAAAGAACGGAAAATACTAAATCATGATCTTAATAAAGGAAGAAGTAATGCAGCAATATACATGCAACATGATTAGGATGATAACAATGAGGAAATGGAAATCACACTAATGCTTGGTCAATAAAATAAAAAGGCAGAATGGTTAGTCTACTATGCTTGATTTCTTTACGGAACTAAGTCTAGGAAGGGAACCACTTTTTAATGTGGGTAATCTCATAGGAAAATCCTGCCACGAAAATTACCCACTTTGAGATGATGAGCTTAAATGGCTTATCCTCAAATTTCTTAATTCTCACTAGAGAGTAGGCTTTTAAAGGAAGAGAAGGGAACAGCATATTGGTGCATGCCCATTATCACGCTCTTGCTCACTCTCTCTGTTTTTCTTTCTAATTCCTTTTTATTTTCTAAGTTTTCAATTCTATCTTTCACTCCCTATTTTGCTTCCTTTTCTCTTTATTCTCTCTTGTCCCCCCCCCCCTCCGACCCCGGTTGTTGTTTTTCTTGTGCACGGCTGAAGCCCTTCTTATACTGCCTGTCATGACAAGTTTTTACTATTTTACCCCTTAACCGCTTTTGTCCTGGCATATGGGTCCTTCCTAGACCACCTACTAGTTTGTCAGCTGCATAATCATCACCACTTACCTGTGCTGACCGTGCCACATTCCATTCCCAGACAAAAGAGCATCATTTTGTTTTCTTGCTCACCGTGACATTCACATCAAGATAAGGGTGGACATTCTCTCTCACCATCCCTCATGGCATGCACCTAGCGATTTCAACTCATTTTTCCTTCTTTTGGGTGATATGTCATCTCAGTAAGACATTTCCCCTAAAAGAGCTTGAGCGGGAACCCTAGAATAGGCTTTCCTCTTCTCCCCACTGCAAGACCACACCCTCTCTTACCTCTGACCCATGACCCACCACTCCTGTATTGGCTAGGTACAAGTTGGTGGTGCCTGAGCCTAGTGTGTGCTCCACTTCCATGTGTGTCCATGGCTTGTCTGTTGTTCATGCATTTTCCATGACCTGAGCGCTCGTCTACACATTCTGCTACTTGTCCTCGACCTCTTGTGGCGGGAATGAATCTTTGAGCTTTCATTCTTTATGTCTTACTTCTTTCTTGGGCTGGGTCTTGCTTGATCATGGGTCTTTCCTTCTCCAATATGTTCCTTACCCTATTTTGCAGGTCAGTTAATACTTTTGCCATGCCATCCTAATGTTCTTGCCATGCTATTATTTGACTTGTGTTAGCTGGGCCTCTTTTGGGTCTGCTGTATACTTTCTCTTTGCTCAATTCTAGTAACCTAGCGCTATCATTAGGCTTATACTCATGTTGTTTTGGGCTTCCTTGGCCCATTTCATTGCTTTTGGGCTTCCTTGGCCCATTTTATTTTTTTAGGCATCTTCGGCCCATTCCAATTCCTTAGGCATCCCCAGCCCATTTCAATTCTTCATTACCATGGGTTTTTGCTAATTATTTTGGGCTTCCCGAGCCCAAATTACCATATCCTTCACTTTTGGAGTTTATGGGCTTTTCCACCAACCCCTTAGTTACTTAGTTCCTTCCTTTGGGCTCCTTCGGCCCATTCTTGCTTGCTTTTCATTTCTCATAATGCCCATGGGTTTACCACTTCTTTCTCCAGGCTCCTTTGAGCCCGCTTGCTTTCTTTGAGGCCCTTTGGCTTTTGCTATCTTTTAGGCCTATGATCCATTATTCCTATCATTTAGGCTTAATAGTTTTCTTCTCAATTTACTAACTCTTCTTCTTTATTTCCCTCCCATATTGTTGGATTTCTTCCTACTATTGAGCCTTCTCGCCAAAGTGGGCATCAACGCATATTAAAATCAAGGGTTTAATTTATTACACCCTTGAACTATATGGTTTAAAATATCTTTTTTCCAAAAAAAAAAGTGGTAACAAAAAGTTAGTGGGGAGGGTTTGAACCTTTTTTATTTGTATAAAAAAGATTAGTTAATGCCACTAACTTACAAGTCTCTTGGCATGTTCATCTTCATTTGAATTGTCAAGTGATGAATGTGAAATAATAAGTCTACTAACATAATATTTTCATAACTTATTAAGGTGTTAAATTATTTTTATTGCACAATAAAAATAGTAACATTAACGTGTAAGTCGTATTTCATCAAATTTTAACCCTATAAGTTAATTGTGTAACAAATTAAATCTTGTAAATTCACAGGTAACAAAATTAATCATGAAATTGAAAAGAGTAACAAATCAAACAACGAGGTTACAAAAGGTAACAAATAAGCTTGTGAACTGAACACCTATAAAAATTAAAGTTTCAACCTATATTAAACCTCAAACATAATGCCATTCCACTTAAATGGAATGTGTTTTAATTTATTACTTCTTGAAACCTTCATGCTCAATTTGTTACTTTGGAACTATGGGATTTAAGTTGTCACATTTTAAAACCCCAGGGTTTAATTTGTTACACTCATGAAATATATGATCTCAAATGTCATTGTCAAAAAAAAAAAAAAAAAAAAAAAAAAAACCCTAATGTTACTCATTTGGAGATCATGTATAACTAATGCACTAATAGCAAACATAACAAATGATGCAAAAATATTTAGAAATGGACAAAGTTTATGTATATTTTCTTAGGTGTTATATCTTAACTTCTCCAATTAAATTTATTCATGTGATAGTGTTTGCCATGAGATGAATAGAATTATTTTTGGAGAAAAACAATATATAGTTACATAATTAAATTTAGTTAGAAAAACTAAGTCACAACTCCTAATAAATTGTGTGTAGGTTTTTAAGACAAGTCGAAGGACAAGGCTCATGGATTGCGTTACCAACTGATAAAAATCCCAAACAAATGAATTTCATGGCAACTTCCTCTTAATTAATGGCCCATTTTCTTTTGGGTCCTAAGCAGTGCTATCAAACCCAGCCCTGCTAGTCGGGCCGAAACCCAGTGACCGAACACATAGATTGGTCTGGGTCATTAATTAGATCGGATGTGCATTAGACCCCATCAAAATTGGTAAAACTCGACTGGTTTTAAGTAGATAGGTTTGTTAATTGTGTAAATTACATTAATAAGTCCACTTAATTGACTTATTTATTGTTTAATGTGTGATAATATGGTAATTTAAATAAGAGAAAACTTAAAAGAAGAAAAAATTAATTGTTCTCTCACTTCTTTGCCGATTTCCGCTACTTTACCCATCACTTTATCACTTTTCACTATTTTAGTTCTCCAAACTTGCAACTATGCATCAATTTTTTTGCTCTAAATAGATCATTTTTCAGTTTCACACGGCTATTTAGAACACAGGTATGAGTATATCAATATATGTTATATAGTTTATTGCTTGAACATTCTTTTCTCTTCTTTTGTTTACGTTTTTTGTGCTTTATTTGTTTATTACTTTAAGTTTAAGCCTTTAACATTTTTTGTGCTTTATTTATTTATTTATTTATTTGATTCTCAAAAAAAAAAAAGTTTAAGCCATTAACATTTTTTTTTCTTTTCTTTTGTTTACGTAGTTTGAGATTTGCCTCATTTTAAATATATATATATATATATATATACTGAATTTTTAAACACATAACTAGATTTTATTTAGCGAAAACTTTGTTAGAATCTTATAATATTCGTTTATTTTGCTTGTGAATTTTATTGAATTTCTAATGTTATTGCTTGTGAAACCTTGATTTTGAATTATAATGACGAATTTAATTTAGGCATATGCCTTTTTTTCTTTTTCTTTTTTAATTTACGTATTCATGTTATAATTTCTCAAACTTACTTTTTTATGTATTAAATTTTTTATATATTTTTATTTGACCTTGCAGTTCAACCTGGTTGAACTTAGGGGTGGCAAAATTTGACACGACTCGACACGAAATTAGCAGGTTATGGGTTGAGGCTTAATAAGTTTGTGTCATATTTGGGTTGACACGACTGACTCGTTTAATAAACGGGTTGAGTTAGTGTCTATGGAATCCGTTTGACCCATCTAACCTGTTTAGTTAAATGATATTTTACCAATATACCCTTCAAATCCTAGGTATATAAACATATTAGTTGTTGTGATTTATTTTCTTTAAATATGATTTATTATTTGTGATATTGAGATATGTTTTAATTTTAAATGATTATTTGTGATACATTTATTTGTTAGTTCTGAATTTTATAAATAAAAAAATGTATGTTTTTGGTTTTTCATAATTTAGTACTAAAATTTGTATATTTTTGTTTCGTTTCGATAAAATCTGATAAATGGGTCGACACGACTAACCCATTTAATAAACAGGTTGTGTTAAGATTAAGGATCTTAACCTGTTTAATAAACGTGTTGACTTAGTGTTAACTCATATAGTCGAATACTCATTAGTTGACACGACATGAATCTGACACGCAAACACGAATTATCACCCTTAGTTGAACTAGTGACCTAGCAACTTGACTCATAGACATGGTCCTAAGTATTTAAATGACACATGTTAAGGAATAAAAAATATACAATTATGAAACATAATTCACTTTTTTATTTGGGGAAGCAAGGAACACTTATTATAATTCATTGGGTTGCATGTAAACATTTATTATGATTTGTGTATTTCTCTTGATGTTTGTGCAAATTTTGACTTTCTTTTTTGAAAAGTGTGCACAAGTATCATTTAGTTGAGTATTAATGCACCATAACCTAAACTCTTATATCACTCCTCACAAAAGTTGTTTTTTTTCTTTTTTTTTGTTTGCTAAGATGGATAAATATTGAGGGGAAAGTGAGATTCAAACTACAAACATATGACATTATATATGATGTCATTACCACTAAATTAACACCTGGTATGCCCTTTTATATTTTCATAGTATCTTGAAACGATTCCAAAGTTTATTCCCATGTGCATGTGGTACACCAAATTCGCTTTCTACAAATCTAGAGAAACAACAATTGTCATAATGTTTTCTTGATAGTTGTGCATAGTTGACTTCATTTTTTGAGAAGTGTGTAAAATTAAAAGTAATATTTAATAGAGTATTAAATACACATAAATCTCTCTCTCTCTCTCTCTCTCTCTCAAAGATAGATAGATAGTGGAGGAAAAGTGGTGAGATTCAAACCATAGATACGAGGCACTACAAATGATGTCATTATTAGGGATGACAATTGGGCGGGGTGGGTCCGAAGGATGGGATCTTTGCCCCCGCCCCGCATGATTTTGTCTTACTCCATCCCCGCCCTACCCACATGACGGGGAAAATTTTCTTGCCCCATCCCCGCCCCTTGAGGCCTCTCAAAACCCTGCCCCACCTTGTAAAACTCTACTTCTTGTTAATTTGCCCACAACTATTACAATTGTTCTTAATAAAACTTGTTTTGTTAATAAAAATATACTTAAAATTACAAATAAATTTATCCCATCAAATCAAATTAAATTTTAGCAAAAATTGAATAATATTATTAAAGTTTTTTTTTAATTATTATTACATATGTATATAGAGATGAGCCCATTAAGCGGCTGGGGGCAGCACCCCTCCCCCCCCCCCCCCCCCCACCCCCCCCATTTTTCGAAAAATTTAAATAGCATATACGATGACTCATATTTTAGAGTTTGGGTGTGAAATTGTTATAGCTGCCCCCCTCAAATTTTTGGATTGGTCCAAATAGCTCAAAAGAAACTAATCACCTAACCTTTCTTTGGGCCTGTGGCCCCTCCATAGTCCAAATACAACACAAAATAAAATCCCAAATCACCAATATCATAATTCAATAATTCATAACCAAAAAAATCTCATAGAAAAAAAAATTCCCTTACGGGGTTACAATAATTTATGACTTTTTTAAAATTGATTTATAAATTATGAGAAAGTCAATTACAATATTTAAATTTTTTTCAAAAGATAAAATGCAAAATTCTTTTAGAAGCCAATATTGATGATTTAGCATTGCCAACTCTTAATATTAATATCCCAATTTTTTAAAATCCTCAAACAAAGTTTTGAAAACTTCATTAGTGTGATTTTTAGTTGCATCCAAAAGTATGGGTTTATCATATTGGTGAGTTGGTCAATGTGATAAAATCAACATATTAATTCCAATTACTCAAAATCTAAAGTTCTGAAGTCCTCTTCTTCTTCTTTTTTCTTCTTCTTCGAAAAGGTTAGAATATCATATTGTAACTTTCAACTTTTTTTGTTCATATTATTTCCTTCTTGACTTAAATATTTAGGTAATAGAGTGCAATTGTTTCGTCTACCATGATTTTTTTTTTTTTTTTAATAAACCATGTCACTTGAAATTTTTTTGGTTCATGCTTTGGCCTCCCCTAAGTTCAAATCTTGGTTCTATTCCTGTATGTATACAAATCATGATCATAATATGAATCCAAGAAGTAAATGGCAATGCTACCGACGTAACTTTTTCACAATTGATTGAAATGTTGTCAATGACACAGGCTAAATAATTATAAGAAAGAATCTGTCTTGAGAGATGGCATTTTCAACCCAAGACCTTATGAATATAGAGTATTCCATTCATTTTTACATGCATATGTTAGATGGATCAATGTTTATTCAAACCAATTATTTAAATAAGAGTGGGTCATATAGATAAGGCCTTTTTCTCCCAAAAAAAAAAAAAAAAAGAGATAGGGCCTAATTAATGGATTTGGGTAAAATTTGAACCCAGAGGTTTTGTCCAGTTGGGCTAGCTTTACAAGCCCATTTAACCGGATAGATTTCATTTAAGTCCTAATCCACTGCTTTATGATTTGTTGCTTTTATTTTTTCATATTCACAAATGGGAAAGATGCCATCACTAGGATGCATTAATGGCTTAATGTAATATATATTTTTTATTCAGTAATATATATATATATATATATTATTTATTCAGCAAGAAAAATTGTAATATGTATTTTCTAAAAGTAATTTTTGCTTTTTTTTATAAATTGATTATTATTTGTCTATTTGATTAAACCAGACCATCATCGAAACTAATTTAGTTTAAACTAGATCATCATTCAAAGTTCAATTTCTAACATATACACAACTTATTAAATTATTTAAATAAATTACATAACTTGTCAAATAAGTCATGCAAGTAAAAGCACACGTGGATAGTTATTCGAATCGTCATATAAACTTGGAAGAATTTTAAAAGTAAACTTTATTCTTAAATTATTTAAATAAATTATATATCTAGTTAAACTCAGATGTCTTGCTCGACGACGAAAAAATTTACCAATTCACCCAATCAAAACCTATGTTTACTTGATTTTTTTTTTCTCTTTTTGAGAAATATGTTCACTTGATTTTTATTTTTATTAATTTATTTTTTAATAAGATGTTTACTTTCTTTCTTTTTTTTTTTTTTTTTTCTTTGAGCAAAATAAGATGTTTACTTGATTGAATTGTCAATAAGTTCTAAATTACCACTTTAGGAAATTATAAAAATAAATGGTATGTCTGAATTCTCATTATCCCATATAATAAATGCCGCCAAGATTATCTAACAGTCTAAGCCAACCCATTTCCCGCCATGTTAATCCTTACTCCTAAATCCATATCCCCTTCCTCGTTTCTCTTCAACACCATTCCCATTCCCATTCCCCAAAACCCTAACCCTAAATTCCTCACCCAATCGAGGCCGAGCTTCAAATCCGAGTACCAAACCGAAAGGGGTCATGAATTCAAGACCGGCGATACCTTCTTCCGGCACGAGAGCGCCACAGGCCGAGACCTCAGCGTTCTCGCCGCCTCTCTCTACAAGAAATCCAAATCCAAACTCCGTGTTCTCGACGCTCTCTGCGGTTGCGGGATTCGGTCTCTCCGGTACCTGGTCGAAGCCGAGGCCGATTTCGTGCTCGCAAACGACGCGAACGAAGAGTATCGGAGAATCATATCGGAGAACCTGTCTCGCGTCGAGAGGGGTTTCGGAGAGACTGAAAGAAGATGGGTAGTGACGCATTTCGATGCGAATAGAGTAATGGCGGAGTGTTATCTGCAAAGGCATTTCTTTGATTTGATAGATGTGGATTCGTTTGGGAGCGACTCGTCGTTTTTCCTGAGAAATGCGATGAATGCTCTGAAATTGGACGGTGGATTGCTCTACGTTACTTCTACCGATGGTTACTCATCCGGTGGTCACCGCCCTCATCAGTGAGTCACTTTCACTTCTCATTTTTTTTTTCCAGCTATTTGGGCTGAGCTATTTTGAGTGACGCTTAAGGTATTTCAAAATTTACTACAATTTAATTTTTTTTTTTTTTTTTTTTAGTTTATATAATAAATTTGTAATATTGTCTCTAATTTTTCATAACTTCTGACTAGGTAGGTGTACAATTTTTCACAATTTTTTTTCTCCTAACGGCTAGTAACTTGTTAATAACATCACCTTTAACATCAATTACAACATGACAAATCAATATTTATGTTTAGACTTTTTGCTTTTTGATAAAAGAGGTAGGATATTATTCCATTGTAAAAATAATAGGGTAAATTCCACTTACATTCCATGAGGGTTGTGTTAATGCTAACAAAGTCCAAAACTTTTTAAAACTAGCTAATTTAGTACCTAAAGCCAACTTAGTTCCTAAATAATTAGTTATTTTTTCTCAACTATTTTAGAGACTAAGTTGGCTTAAGGGACCAAACTGGTTAGTTTTGAAAAGTCTTGAACCTAGTTGGTATTAGCCCAAACTTCAGGATATGTTAATGGAATTTATCCAAAATAATAATAACAATAATACAAGGTGTAGGTGTCATCAGGGTTCGATTCTCGGTTTTTACTAGTTGAACTAGTGGTTTTTACTATTGAACTTTCGGTTTTTACAATTTTTACCGGACTAGTTAAGGGTCTAGTTCTCAATTGAATTGGCCACTCTAATCTGGTTTTTTAAACCATGTTGGCATCCTCATAATTGAGGGAGAATCATATGTCACTCGTGCTTAAGGTTTGATGCTTAATGTCCATTCACACATTTCACTCATGCTTAACGCTTGCTCGCACATGTCACACATGCTTAATGTTCATTCATACATGTCACTCATGCTTAATGTTTGGTTGCACATGCCACAAATGCTTAATTTTCATTCATACATGTCACTCATGCTTAACATTTGCTCATACATGTCTCACATGCTTAATGCTCATTCACACATGTCACTCATGCTTAACGTTTGCTCACACATGTCATCCATGTTTAATTTTCATTCACACATGTCACTCATACTTAAAATTTGCTCATGCACGTCACACATGCTTAATTTTCATTCACACATGTCACCCATGCTTATCGTTTGCTTACACATGTCACTTATGCTTAATGTTCATTCACACGTGTCACTCATGCTTAAAATTTGCTCATACATGTCACACATGCTTAATATTCATTCACTCATGTCACTCATGCTTAATCTTCATTCACACGTGTCACTCATGCTTAGTGTGGGCAAACGTTAAGTATGAGTGACATGTGTGAATGAACATTAAGCATGTGTGACATGTATGAGAAAATTTTAAGCATGAGTGACACGTGTGAATGAACATTAAGCATGAGTGACATGTGTGACACACATGTCACTCATGCTTAAAATTTGCTCATACATGTCACACATACTTAATGTTCATTCACACATGTCACTCATGCTTAACGTTGGCTCACACATGTCACTCATACTTAATGTTCATTCACACGTGTCACTCGTACTTAGTGTGAGCAAACGTTAAGCAGGAGTGACATGTGTGACATGTATGCGTAGATGTTAAGCATGAGTGACACGTGTGAATGAACATTAAGCATGAGTGATATGTGTAACATGCTTAACGTTTGCTCACACATGTCACTCGTGCTTAAAATTTGCTCATACATGATAGACATGCTTAATTTTCATTCACACATGTCACTCATGCTTAACGTTTGCTTACACTTGTCACTTATGCTTAATTGTCATTCACACGTGTCACTCATGCTTAAAATTTGCTCATACATGTCACTCATGCTTAATATTCATTCACACATGTCATACATGCTTAATATTCATTCACACATGTCACTCATGCTTAATTTTTGCTCACTCATGCTTAACTTTTTCTCACACATGTCAGACATGCTGAATGTTCATTCACACATGTCATTCATGCTTAACATTTGTTCACACGTGTGAGTTTGATGTTCATTCACATGTCACTCATGCTTGAAACCTATGATGACTTGTTGGTTTCACTAAGATGTCTCTTTATCAGTTTTATGTCAATAAATCAATAAGCTTATTTTTTGTCTAGTAGAATTCAAACCCAAATTTTTAATCGGACATTATCAAATTGATATAACTAAAAAGTAAAACCCACGTCTTTTAGACTTACTATAAAATCTTTTTTTTTTTCATCAAAAAAGTTTTTACTAGAAAAAATGCTATGTCTACAATATTTTCACAATACTTTTACAATAAATTATAAGTAGCAAGTTGTTATTGGTTGTTACAAGTGGGCAACAAAGTAATTTATGTTGTAGGTTTAAATTAGAACCAATAAGAACTTACCACTTATAATTTATTATAAAAATTTTGTGAATGTAGCACTTTTTTTACTTAATGACCAATTTACTGTTCTTAACATTTGGACAATTGGATTTTTTTTTTCTCTTCCCTTTTTGTTTGATAAATTTATCTACGTAGCTAGTTAGTATGTTTCATTTGTGGAGTGGAAACGGTTATGACTCAAATTTTCTCGCTAGTTCATTAGCTGCATATGGAGCTTATGTTCGTCCAATGCCATTTTCGAATGAGGTTGGTTTGCGAATGCTTATAGGTGGTGCTGTAAGGGAAGCATCCGTGCTTGGTTATAATGTCACACCGTTATTTTCATACTATTCATACCACGGGCCTGTTTTTCGAGTCATGCTCCAGTTAAATCGTGGGAAGCTTGTTGATGACAGGTAAGATATATAATTGTGTTCGTTCATTTTTGTTAAGGCTTTGAGATTTAGGCATTTAGTCATCAATGTGGCTGATAATCAGTTGCATAATGGTTTATTACAGGTATTATGGTTTCATCAGCTACTGCCACCAGTGTGGAAATTCTGACACAATTTCTTGGGATAAACTTGGTCAGATCAGTTGCCCCTGTAGTGATTCAAAGGTACGTTCCACTACGCTCTATTGGGATCTAGTGCTTTTTCTCGCTACTACTATATAGTAGAATAGAGTTGGTGTACTGTGTCCATAGAATGTTATGTTGGTACTTTGACTTCTTTCCAGGTTTCTAGCTCACCTGTGGTTTCAGGGCCTCTTTGGACGGGACCTCTTCATGTTGCCGCCTATGTAACAGAAATGTTGAAGTTGGCGGAGCAATGGGGGTGGGTGGGCAGTGGTAAAGGAACTGACCTTGAAAAACTTTTGAAACAAATGGTGGATGAAAGTGACCCCAGATTACCATTTGGTTACATCAAGTTGGATGAGGTACTCCCGCAAAATTGCTTCCACAAATTAAATGAATGCGACTTGGCATAATTACTAGTTTATTTCCCAGGTGGCAAGCCGTGCGAAAGTAAATTCTCCACCCCTGATGACCATGATGAGCACCATTCACAAGGTAACATACCCAGTATTCTCTTTGGTAACCACTTGCTTGCGCTCAGCTAAGTAACACACGATACGGGTGTCTCTATAGCATAAAGGAGAATCAGCCTTTGGAAAATCCAAAGACAAAGTTCATTGCGATTTGGTTTCTTGCAGGAGGGGTATGCTGCAAGTAGGTCACACATTGTTTCCAATGCAATCAAGACAAACTGTCCCATGACAGTATGCATCAGAATTGCCAAGAATTTACAGCAGTGTCATAGTTAAAAATCTGTTGAGTGATTGGGCATGGAGCAGTACTGTTGGTGCTCAACACAGTTGATTTGAAAGGCACCTAATTCTGTTGCCCGAACTTGAATCCTGGAAGTGCAAAGCTCGATCAGAGGAGAGTTTGATTCCAGATTTTGCAGATGATAGGACTGAATTCTTGTTTGAGACTCGGTAGTTTAAAACTGAATGGATGTAAAGACGTGGCTGAACAAATACGTCTTAAATTGTGTAGTGGATTGATCTACCAGCTCTACTGTGAGGCAATTTGTATTCTTTATAGAAATTTTCAATCATACAAATACAACTGGGCCTAATCCTTGAAGGATCATAGTTTCAAAGAGTATAAAAAAAACATTTTCCTCACATGGCATATGTCAGGGCTTCCAGTTACATTTTCCAACGTAACACATTATCAAAAGCTTAAAACGGATTCGGATGGGAACAGCCTAGGATCGAGCACACCTCTGAACATTGCTATTAAATTGTTTTAATCAGATATGTTTCAACAATCTCAGAGCTCGGGGCTGCTAAAATTACATACTAAATGGGACAACCCATCTTCTCAAGGTCCAATATTACAATATAGACCTGAAGAGAATACGTCTTTTTGAGTTCAGTTTTTATCACATGATCACAATATATGCAATGATCATACAACCATACCTCAGCATTGCACACGGTGGAGATAAAAATGGGATGAGGTAAGGAAAGACAGAATTGCAAGTCAAACTGATATGCCAAACTCAAATAAGTGTACATAATCTTTCAAAAATAGAATTTATGGATTCCCAGGTCCCATTCTCACAAATCAAACATCCATAAAGAAAACAGTAAATTAAACCATCAAGATTTCCTAGTCAAAACTGAAAAGTTCGGAGACAGCATGACTGCATGTGATAAGCTTAAAAGCTTTTTATGTTCGGGCAGGATTCCCAGCTCCAGCAGGGCGGGGTGCTTGACCAGGCTGACCAGGCCTTGGCTGATCATCCTGAAAAATCACAGAACGCAATGAACCAGTTTAAGAAAAGCATCAGTTAAATTCAAAGGGCTCATCCTCATAATCTCATGACAGACATCAAGAATAAAATTCATATGGCTAACTACAGATTTTACAAAAACAAACACTGCCAAATATCTCCATGAATGTACAGAGAAAAAGGAGGAATCAAGTTTTTTTTCCTAAGTTTTACCCAATCTTAATTATCACAAACCCATTTGAAACTAACAATAAATGACACCCTCTAATTGTATAAAAATATCGAAACCCTTCAAAAGTATTACTGGTCCCTTCAAAGTGCAAATCTAACATCCATTGGAGTAAACAAGACAACAAATTACCACATGAAATGCATCCAGCAACATGTTAAGTGTGCACCAAATAGGAAAATGTATGGACATCCCCAAAAAAATTTGATTTGAAGCTATCCAAATATAATTATTTAAAGTAATTAATGAGAATAGCAGCCTTCACAACAGAAAACATAAAGCGCTAGCAAACTATTAATGCCTCCAGATTTAACAGAAGACCCTTTGTAGATTATGGCTTCCTCCTGTGAAATGCTACATAAAGTACAATGGATCCATTTAATATCTAATAGAAGTCCCCAAAAGCAACTCTGATAGAAGAGCGAGAATGAGGATTACAGTCGATAGGCTCAAAGGAATTAATTCCCATAGATCTAAGGTTCAGTTCAGCAGATTTTCAAAATTAACCATTTTCAGCATGCTTAACGGTTGTTTTGGGGCAAAATTTAGCAGGGCAAGGTATGGAAGTTCAACACATTTTGGCAATTAAGAGAACTTCCAATTAGTATGACATAAAAACAATAAAAACCAAGTCTCCAGTTGCATATTTCCTACTTAAATCTTGAAGCATATAAAGTGAATCAATGGCAAAACCATTGGCAGAAAAGGCACTAAAAAGATGCAAACATACCCTACGCCTGAGGAAACGCTGTGGTGGGTCACGCTTCCTCCTATCAGTGCGAGAGCGAACCCTCACAACATGTGAGTGAATAGCACAGGAAACACAGTACTGCATCTTTGCATACAGCTTTGGAAGAACATACTCTGCATGAAAAGGGTACATTTTCAGCAAAATATAAATGCAAGAAATAAACACGGCAAAATGAAAGAAAAGGAAGTGAGGAAAAGTATATTACGGTCATAGACGCAAGCTTCTTGAACATCCCTAACTGCAGCTTGCTCAACAATGTTCCTCACAAGGAATCTCTTGATAGCCTTGTCCTTTTTTCAAGAAAAACCCAAATCACAAGTCAAGATCTACAGTTTAACCAACTCACATACACCCAAAATCATATACATAATCGCACTTTCAATCACAAACACACAAACAAATAACACGAAGATAAGCACACATTTGTAAACTCGACACAACTGAAAAAATAGACATCTATCACACATGAAAAACAGGAAAAATCTCACGTTGTCCCGCATGGTTTTGCAATAATGATGAAAAGCACCCACATATTGTAAACCCCACTAGTATTTATGGTCAGTATTATATATTTTGTTCATAACCCATGTAACTGGCCCTGATTTGTGGAGGGTGGAGACTACATAGCAATTTGGGACTAAGGCTTGGTTGTTATTGCATCTATATATTGTAAACATAAATTCACAATCTAAACCATATTTTACTTTCTTTAACATTTTCATAACAAGAAATGAGTATTATATATATTCATACAAACACAATCACATACATATCCATCAATAATAATCACATAAATCACAATTTACACATATCACCACAGTTTAAACTTGAAAAAACACACACAATTTATAGATTGAGATGAAATGGAAAACTAAAGGAAAAAGAGGATAAAAAACCTTGGGGCAGCATTTGCCGCAGTTGGAGCAGCGGATGAACTTGACGTGACCGCGGCCGTGCTTGTTGCGACCACCATTCCTGCGCTTGAAAGTCTGCAAATCAGAGACAGAGACAAAAGAGAGAGATTAGAACAGTGAATGAAACAAGCAGAAATGAAAGAAGGAGATGAAGAATTGAGGATTGGAAGAGAGATCTGACCATGGTTACGAAGGAGATCTGAGGCGTTCGGAGTCGCCGGCTCTGAGTACCAGCTAGGGTTTATGCCGCTAGAGAGAGAGATATGTGAGCGCTAAGACTTAGCGAATGAAAAAGAATGCGCTTTTTATACATGCCACGGTGCCCTAGCCAGCCAACTATTAGTATATAGTAAAACCCCTCCTCCTATTTCTAGCTATTTCTACTTTCTCCCCCTCAATTTCTCTACATACATGTATTCAATTTTTTTTTTTTTTTTTTGGTTTCTTTCAATAACGTTTTAATAGAAGGGATAGAGAACAATGTGTTCTACTAACTTAAGGATATTTTTTATAATTAGAATTGAATTGTTTTGGATTTATAAAATTTTAAAATAAAATATGATATTTATCAATAACATAATAGATTATAAACGTTCTTAAGACTTTTTTAAAAAAAAAATTCTTACTTTTTACTATTTATAATTAGTTAAAACTGTATAAAATTAAGAATGAACATCAATTATTAAATATACATATAGGCGATGATGTTTGACTTTTGAACTCTTCTATATTATGCCACATAAGCTTTGGTAGTCTAACAAATTTTCACATAATTTGTTTTTTTTATTCCTTGTTTATTTGAAAAAAAAAATTAATCAGACGTCAATCATTCTTTTTTAATATCCAACATGTAGCTTGTATTTAGATTCCAATTAGGATTTGTTTTTCTTAGAGTGGCGAGTAAGCCTTTGACTTGCTTTTAAAGCATGTTTGTATGCAACGCAAATTCCTTCACAATAAAAGATGAGTAGCCGACTTACTCTCCTAAAAATCATATAGGATTAAAATAACCTTTTGATAAGCTTTAGGATTAAAATAACTAGGCTAAGCTTGACCTGCACATCTATATAGGAAGCAATTACCCTCATAAGAAATTTAAGTAACATTATAGCTGTGGCTTCAACTTTCAAGTCATGGGAAATCCGCGCTAAAAACATTAGTGAGATATATAGAAGAAGGAACGCACCATGACCAAGTAGAAGAGCATCATCCAATCGTCACATGCCAAATATGCATAGAGCCCATGTAACCAAACCATAAATTCAACTACAACAACAACTATGTGCACCTTTTTTTATGATGTCAAATACATCAAAACCCGTATTGACAATAAGGTGCTAAACATTGAATATCCTATATTTATTTATGATGCATAGATCACATTATTCAATAAGAATTACTAAATAAAACTTAAAATCATATATATTCTACATTTATATTTGCTACCTCACTTTGAAGGTTTCACAACTTCATTATTTTGCCAAAGGCCTTGTACCTGAATTGGCACCTCTCCCATGTACAAAGTGCTCGGGGGTCTAGGGGGGAAAGGATTCGAGCTACGGGATTAGCAACGTGTTATAATTATTTCTCAAAAAAAAAAAAAAAAAAAACTTCATTATTTTATTTATTTGATTTTGAATCAAATTTGACAACTACAAATGTGTTTCTCTTATATTTATGTTGTGTACTTCGGTCAACATTGGTCCTAATCGGTCTTATTCAATACATCTTGTCAACTTCAGTCCTAATCGGTGCACATTGGTATTATTTAGTCCACTTCGGTTATATTCGGTCCTATTCAATCCACTTTGGTCCTATTTAATCCACTCCGGTCCACATTGCTCCTATTTGGTCAATTCTATCAAATATGTTCCTATTTGGTCCATTGTGGTCCTATTCGATCCACTTCGGTATGAATCCATCGGTCTTATTGGTCTACCTTGGTCCTATTCGGTCTACTTTGGTTCTATTAGGTCCATTCAGTTTACTTTGTTCCTATTCAATTCACTTCGGTCCACATTGTTCCTATTTGGTCCATTCTGTCCAATTTGGTCATATTCGGTCCACTTTGGTTCTATTCGGTCCATTCTGCCCACTTTGGTCTTATTTGCTCCACTTTAGCTCTGTCTGATTCCATTCGGTCCACATTGGTCCTATTCGGACCATCCTACCTACTTCAGTCCAATTTGGTCCTACTCGGATGAATTTGGTCCTATTAGGTCCATTCTGACAACTTCGGTCTTATACAGTCCACTTTGGTCCTATTCAGTCCATTCGCATTCGGTCTTATTTAGTCTGCTTTGGTCTTAGTCAGTCCTATTAGGTCCATTATATCTACTTTGGTTCTATTCAGTCCACTTTGTTCCACTTTTGTCCTATTTGGTCCGCCTCGGTTAACTAGTCCAATACCAATCTAGACAATCTGGATATCATATTAGTTGCCATAACATATGCAGCACCACTTTGAAGTTTGGACTTAAAATGGAAATCAGAGTAACCATTTAAACAAACCAACTCGTGAATAACGAGAGCAACCAATGCCGAGGTCACAAATTTGCTCAAAAAGTCGCATAGGCCACCCTGGGAGATTTCATTTCCATGGGCCACAATGTAATGGGCACAATAAAGCCTGCGTAACAGTGAAGGTAGCACATCTATAATGTCATAAGAACTGAACTGCTAGAAGCCATAAAATTACAAACAAAAGCAACATAATCAATAAAAGGTAATGCCAAGAGGGGCGAATTTTCATATTTTGGAATGGGCATAAAGATACAATGAGCACATAGCTCTACATAATTAGATTTTTCATACATGAGATACAATATTAATCAAACACCTCAACAGAAACAATGTCCCTCAATGTTTTGACCATATCATTTTATTTCATGAACCAAACTATCCGCAAAGCCAGCTGGAAGCCCATCCTGAAAGATGAATTGGAACTCAAGGGCATTCTTTCGCATACACTTGACTGGCATATTTCCAATTAATAACTTTCCATATGTTCTTTAGATAGTCTGGTCTGACATTCTTGTACTGCAACATGAGTAAAACAGAAATGTCATTTATGATAGAGAAGCAAATCATGGTTAAAATTTGCATTTTAAAGAGAAACATTATACCAGTCAACAATTTAGGAAAAATTGCTTTATAAATTATAAAATAGATATATAAAGCAGTCTCCTAACTAGTAACAACAGCTTTCAGAAACAGTCACCAGTCGCCAACCATTTACCTCCATAAAATAATCTAGCTCAAGGTAAAATAAGAGCAATGCAATTAATTTCTGATATATCAAAAAAGGCAACCCCATGTTGATACCCTCTTAGTCTCATCCACTCCCACCCCAGAACGGCAAGAATATTCAACACCTTGGGGCTTAGTAATCATGGGAGTAGATTTCATTAAACAAAAGCCTATGTACCACGTCTCTAACAAACTCCTGAGAAGTGGAAATGCCGAAAGATAAGAATTCAAGAAAAAGATTATCAAATGTCATTATAAACCATGTACTCTTGCAAAATCCTGGCCATCATGTAGAAGCATTTCAACACAAACTTCATAATTAAGAGTTTCAATCATCATGCAACCACATTTGAGATAACATGAATAGCAATCTAAAGTAATACTAATTTACCTGCAAGTAGTAGGCATGCTCCCAAACATCTATACCGAGCAGCGGAACTAAATTTGCTCCTTTAGTTACCAGTGGGTCCTGCAGAAAAAATAATTTCAGAATTTAATTAATAGAGTTTTTTCCGCATGTTAAGACAATCAAAGACATTTTGACAGATAAATATATATAAAGAGTAGATGAACCATGTTCAAAAGCAAGTTCGGCAATATATTTAACATCAATCTTTTTGAATCATAGGAACTCCTCGTAATTGCAAACCTCCTAAAATTGAGGGTTAAGATAGCAACATATATACAGGCTCCAACATAAAAATTATGCTCAAGGTAACAAGCTTAAGAACCAATCCAAACCAGACAGTATCAAAGTTTGACACCAAAAGTCCTACTAAGTGTTACAAAATTCAACAAAAATGGAATAAAATTACGGTCAATTGAAGAGGACTTGGAAATACAAATAATCATTGCTAGATAACTTTCCAATTGCATATTTATAATTTTTACCTGATTTGCGGTGGTATCAACCACAAGTTTCTTCAACTCCTTGTCCAGACCAAGCCACTGCCAAGACACAAATATGTCAAAAGAACCATACAAAACAAACCCCCACCCCCCCCCCCCCCACAAAAAAAGAAAGAAAGCAGCATTCATTGAAGGAACCAGCCAATTATTAGGGGCATGAAATGAATGTTGGAAACTACACAAGCTGCAAAACCTACCACCCATCCGGAGCCCTGTAAAGCAGCACCTTCCGCACTGATCTTTTGCACAAGTGCTTCCATGGAACCAAAATTAGTGTCAATAGCCCAACCTAAGGAACCATGTGGGGGCTCACCACCTCCTTCCTGCCATGTATAAAAAGCACTTGGTAAAAGAAGTTTCTTAAACATTATAAAAAAAAAATAATAATAAATAAATTAAAAAAAAAAAAAAAAAAAAAAAAAAAAAACGACTTGAAAAAAAAGAGAGCTAAAGACATAAACTTACAGAAACAGGAGTTAGATTCTTCCAGAAAATTGAGTGGTTAATATGACCTGCAAGGAAAATAAATCATTCTAGGTAAAACAAAGTTAAGGATGACTAACTTTTAACAGTAACATGATGATATAGACAATGCCCACGAGGAAAATTAAATTGGGTTAAGTTTTGATCATCTAAAGACATGAAAATGTAATAGAAACAAGCAAATTCTTGTACAAAAAATTTGAATTTTACTCTTTAGCTACAAGAAACAGAAGGATGAAACAAAAGCAAAGCCCCCAGGAAGATCTCAAACTGTTAATTACTCACAGCAACAATTTCACATTATGATTTCATTGCATCAATATCCTAACGATTTTACTTTTGTTTATTAAACTGATTGCATCAATAATTATCAACATCCATTAATAAAAATTCTCAAAAGATATACTCCATTAACAATCCAATTCTCACAAGTCACAGCAAAAGCTTCATAAATTCACAACAGTATTATTAAAAACAATTAAATCATCCAAACATATAATAGCATCAAATGAAGCAACCAACACAATATCCTAACATTTCGTAAAGAAATCAAAACAAATAAGAGAGAGAGAGAGACCTCCGCCATTGAACTTGATGGCGCTCTGCAACTTGACGACGGAGGAGGAGTCGCCTTTAGCGACGGCGTCCTCGAGCTGCTCGAGAGCCTTGTTGTAGTTGGTAATGTAAGCCTGGTGGTGCTTCTGGTGGTGGAGCCGCATGATTTCGCCGCTAATGGCCGGCTCGAGAGCGCCGTAGTCGTATGAGAGATCGGGAAGAGAGAAGGTTTGCAAGCCACGGAGCTGAGTCAGAGTGAGAGAGTGAGAGTGAGTCAAGGTTTGGGTTAACCCTAAGGTTCTGCTCAATAGAGGCCGGAACGCCATCGGAAAAGTCTACAGAGAGAGAGAAGAGAGGAAAAGAAAACAACAAAAGCAGATTGAAAATGTGAGTGAGAAATTGAGAATTGAGAATTGAGAAAGAAATGCAGAGGTTTTTATATATATATATATATATTTATATTTATATTTATATTTATATGTAGGAGAGAGAGACAGGTGCGCTCCTGTCTGTGTGTGATAAAAGATCAAATCGAATCGATTCGAATCCGGGTGCGGAATTCCGAAATGCGACCCACTGGTTTGGACACGTTTCATCTCCTTTAATTTTGTATGTAGATAGGTTTTCCATGTATTTCAGCGCAGGGAAGTCAATCTTGAGCCAACCTGCGAACACTAACACGAATCCAAAACGGATTTTTGCAAGTGATGAGTGGGCCATAGGTTTAGGTCATAAATAGGTCAACTCGAAAATGATACAATAAAAAATGTGTTATAGGTAGTTAACCTGTGTAATTTGTAATAAACATATTTGACACGGTAATTTATTTGTGTCAACTTGAAATGACTTATTTAACACAACCATTTTAACTCGTATAATAAATAAATATTTATTTTATTTTAGATTTGTCAAATATTTTTTATATCTAACATATATTTTAAATTAAAAACAAGTGAGTAATTACAAAAACTTACAAAGGGATATAATTAGATATCCAACATATATCTAATTTTATTTTTTTATTTCAGTTGTACTACTCACTCTACTAATTATAGTCTTACGCCTAATTCTCAAACTCAAAATCTCAAACCGATTATTGTTCTCTTTCTCTAATGTGTTTAGTGAGTTTTAGAATTAAAGAAAACTGTTTTCTTGGTGTTTCAAAATTTTGTAGTAATTTTTTTTTTTTGCATAATGTTTTTGTTCTATAAACTTTGAACCCATGTGCCATTATTAATATATGAGATATATTAATTGTTGATTAAGGCCACGGTTGTAGCTTTTGTCTTGTGTCGTGTGTTTTTTTGGTGTTTGTATTAGTGTTGGACATTGTCGGCATATCTTGCAAGTGGGTTTATTAAGATTGTTTATAAACTAGATCAGATGGGTATTGCTTTTAAAGATTACAATTACGTGTAACGTTGTTATACTCCCTTTTGATATCATATGAGCAGTTTTATGATTGCATGATATGACCCACTTGTTTTAGTTTCTTTGAATGATAATAAGACAACTTGACGCTATGCTTGTTGGCCATCTTATAAACACGTGTTAATTTCCTTGGATCTGTATGATATTTTTTGAAGAAAGTGTGTTAATTCCCTTGGATCTGTATCTTATTTTTTGAAGAATTGAAGTGTATGCACTGTTTTTGAAATGTAAAAAAAAATTATTTCTAGATAGATGTTATATTTAATATTATGCAAGTTAAAATGGGTTGTGTTACATTCGTTTCAACTTAACACGACTCGTTTATTAAGCGTGTCAAATGGGTTAGGTCAGGTCAACCAGCCTTATTAACAGGTTGGGTTAGGATTGAATGATCATGACACGATTATTAAATGGGTCGAGTTAGGATTGAGCCATTTAGTCGAATACCTCTACCTCGACATGACACGAACCTGACATGCTAACCCGAATAGACACCCCTATTTCAGTGTAGTATCAGAAAAAATGAGTTAAGGGAAAACTATTTTTTGTCAATTAAAAAAGTATGACTTATTTTTAGACATTCTTTTCTACTAAATTGTCTTTCTTTTTTTTTTTTTAACAACTCTATCTAAATGAGTTAGTTTTATAGGAAATAATTTTTGAAAAATAGCTCATTTTTTAGAAAACATTATTGCTGAAACAAAAAATATATTCATTTCTTCTTTTGTCTTTTTTTTTTTTTTTGGTTGGTTTGCCCATATTTAAAAATGACCACGTGTCACTCTCATGTTCTGTCTAATACAAAAATTTGACTCTTTTTTGTTTTATTGCCTCAACAATTTTGTTTCAAATATAATTAATTTATTTAATATTACATAGAATAGAAAAATTGATATAATCCAAAATCTTTAGGAATCATATTATAACTAACAAAAAAGGAATCTAGACCAAATTTCATGTGCAACAAGTTCTTTTTCATTTTTTTTAGGGAAGATGACAATTATTTTCATTTCCCACATATAAAAAATGTCATTTGAAAAAGAAAAACAAAACAAAAAAACACGTCTAAGTTTGTTGATAAAAGCACAAAAAATGCTTGCAAGTTACCATTAAGCACGAGGACTATACATACAAGTGAATAATTAGGGGCTCAAAGAGCTATGGATTATATATATATATATATATATAAAGGAAACATAACCATTTGAGAGACATTATTTCGTATTCTTTGTCTAAAAGTTAAAGGAGAGACATTGATGAACACAAATCAATTAAGTTTAAGGTTTTCATTTCAGGATCTTCTACTATTAAGTTTTAAGACAATTGTATACAATTGGGCCATTCCTAGCTGTAGGATCTCAGATTTAGTAGAAAAGAGCTAGAGCTCTTATTATCTCTGCGGGCATAGTTTGAGTGAAACGAGAGAGAATGAGGCCCATACATCCGAATTGTTATATAGGAGTGTGCAACCAACTTGCCAATTCGCCAAAACTGACCTGACCCAATCCAACTTGCTGAGTTGGGTCAGTTTTTAGGGCTTGGTGGGTTGGGTTAGGTTACAAAATTTTTTTTTTTGATAGCAAGTCGGGTTGGGTTTGGATTATAAAATTTCAAACCCGCCAAACCCAACCCAACCCAACCCACCCATATATTTAATATATATACATATATATATATATATATGTATATATATTTAAAATATATTATATAATTAATAAAAATTTTAAAATAACGAGCTCTTCCTATCTTGTATAAAAGCCAATTAGTTTACACAAACCCTAGTAAATTACTATTGTTGTTTAATCATTAGTGTTGTTTGCCTTTAAGGAGTTATATTAATACTAATCTTTGAATTTTTTTAATATATTTATATTTATATTTTTTTCTACTCAATTTAATAATAATAATAATAATAATAATAAATTTGTCCAACTCACGGGTTTAACCTGACCTTTGTGGGTTGGGTTGGACTTATTTGATGGGTTGGGTTGGGTTGAATTTTTTTTGACCCACCATGGTGGGTTGGGTCAAAAAATCCCCTTAACCTGACCCATGCACCCCCTTATTGTTGTCATACCCATTGCAGTAGTTTACCCTGTCCCTGTGGGAAGCATTAGCCACCATAGAAAAAATCATTTCCAAATACAAAACAAATGTTTAGGATTTGCTAGTCAGTATCAATTGCCTTTGGGCTTGGTTTGGTAGGCTTGAACTGAAACTCACACGTAATCAGTATTAACTATTAATTGGGTGGAATTGCCTTTGGACTGGTTTGGTAGGTTTGAACGGAAACTCACACATAATTATAATAAGGTACTTAATTCCAAATTGAATTGTACATTTCGTTAAATCAAGGGGAAAAAGGTTTGTACTCCAAAATAGGTTTAAGATTTATAGGCCTTATTTGCTAACAGCCTTGTAACTTCTCTGGTGTTTTCAATAGAAATATCTATAATTCAAATCTTTTCTCTCGTTGTAATATGGAATTATTTTATTATTAAAAAAAAAAAAAAAAAAGACAAGGCAAGGGAGGAACAAATACCACAAGTATTCCAATCCCATATAATAAGAATTTAAAATGCATCTACAAATGCATGTATTTATCTACTTGAGTTGTTGATCAAATTGGGGTTAGTTTGGTAGGATTTTTCAATTTCTGTCAGTTAAACTCACCTCCTTCAGTTCCTTTTGGCCCAAAAAGGAGTGAGTAGTGTTCTACCAACCATTTTTTTGGTTGCCTTTCTTGAGTAAACTCGATAGGCAGTCCAAATCAAAAGCTACAGTGCTTGTCTTGAAACAAGATTACAGCTTAGGATCATATTCGAACTAATAATAACTAGTTATCTATAATTTATTGTAAAAATGTTATAAAAATATTATAGACGTAACATCTCTCTTTGTTCAAAGAAAAATGATATGTCTACAATATTTTCACGACATTTTTACAACAAATCCTAAGTGACAGATTATTACTGGTTGTTATTGTTATGACAAAAAAGTAATTTTAATATTAGGTTTAAATTTGAACCAATAACAACTAACCTAACAACTTACCATCTATGATTTGTTGTAAAAATGTTATGGACCTAACATCTCTCTTTGTTTAAATATGTTTTCTGACAAACTTCAAATTAAACATACCATTTTGGTAAAAACAATTGGACACTAACCCAAAAAGGCTGAGTGCCATTTCAACTGAATCCTAAAGCGGTGTAACATGGTAACTTTCAAACAGTGGTGATAAAAATGGCAGTGTCAAATATATTTGAGTATTATATTTCCTCTTAAAGTCCGGGGGGGATGGCATTGGCAAATACAGAAATGCTTTTAAAATCTCTAACATAGACAGTAACTTGGGTTGTCAATTAAATTTAGCAGAAATGGAGATTAACACTGGAAGATATGGTATAATTTGCCAGCAGGATAAGAGAGTGACATCTTGCTTAATATGATGGACAATGAGCCAGCCTCTCTCACTCACACCCTTCAGTTAAAACTTAAAACCTATTATGCAAAAATCTAAACTTTCTCAGTTTGCACCAACAGGTTACTCATAATTGTTCCTGATAATGCTGAATCTATGGACAGACTTGAGAGGATTCTAGAGGCGGATAAACTTTTGACTACTCCAGATATTAGCAAAGAACAGCCTCTTGGATCACTACTGGAAAATTCCGAAGTACCCAATCTGAATGCCTCATAAAAATTCTTATTTTAACAGAAAATTCTTTCTTTGCTAAGTTAAATGTTTTTTTTTTCCAGGTCCGGAAATTCCCAAGCAAAAAGGAGGGCATTGTTCCCTCTAAGCAAAATTCTCTCCACCTGGTTTTGCAACTTCCAAGCAATCCTTGCCTTGATTTTCGCCCAGTTTCCAGCAAATGGGTAGCCATGACCACAAGCAATCAAGCAACCTCAGTTTGGGCATTTCTCAATTCTCAGGCCTCCCTGCATTTTCTTCTGGATATGGATCAATCATCAATCACCTTTATAGAATAGCAAATACAAGGTAAAAAAAAATCCAGTCTGAAGTACAAAATAGAAGGTGTTTGTGGTTGGTCATTGTGACTGGAAAAAGCATTTCCCTTTGTTTAGCTTCACGAATTTGTCTTCCTCTTTCGTAAAGTAGAATCTGGATACAACCCAAATGATGTACTGCATAATTTGTAGTCCAGAACTGTGGATCTATTTTGCAGATAGCATATGAGTAAATGCATATGCGAAATTTAGTTATCAGCTCATGACCGACAATCAAATCCTGACAGATTCAACTAGACATGAAGTCAACTATACAGTAGACCACATTTTTGCCAAAGTTGGTGGAATCCATGGCATTTCAACTAAAAGCTGTCCAACATGAATGAACAACTCAAAATATCCATGTAAGCTCCATAACTCTTTTGGTAATAGTGTTTTTCCTTTTTTTTGGATAAGTGGTAATAGTGTTTTTACTTACTTGAGAACCAACTATGATTTTCTCATCAAAGGCTAAAAAGCACTGAAAATCAAA
The DNA here is from genome assembly GCA_023621385.1 of Quercus gilva. NCBI lineage: Eukaryota > Viridiplantae > Streptophyta > Magnoliopsida > Fagales > Fagaceae > Quercus > Quercus gilva. The sequence continues at coordinate 69,408,221 of CM042480.1, read as the reverse complement.
CTACTCGTATAATAACTGCTAAAGAAGCACCAAACATTCATACCAGAGGCTAACGAAGCTTACTAAGAACATTGATTCATTAGTCATCTAAATACCCCAAAAATAAAATAAATAAATAAATAAATAAAAAAATCCACTAGGGTCCAAACACTAATTGACAGTAATGCATAATCAGAGAGCGGTGTTGAGGTTAATACTATAATAACATGATCAAACTAATAAATGGTACAATTCAACTATAAAAAAAACCTAATTGATGCTCGATTCACAGCCTGGATATCCATTCAATTGCAAACTAGGATTTCTACCCTTTGAAAGTCATAATTGGTAAACTTCAAATTGTAAAAGAGGGAAAGTACGAATAAAGGTGATGCCATTATATAAAAATGAAATCGAAGACAATTAATGGAAACTATTCCAATCACTTGTCACCAGGTTGGCAAATACAGATGGGACATCTTTCCAAACAGATGAAGCAAAATCACTATTTCATCTCACCAGAAAGACCTCATCAAATTGACACATGATTGTATGAACGAAAATTCCGGGAGGAAAAAGTTAATTCCAACTACCACATTTGTCAGTTTCCGCAACTGCCCACCACGTGCACAGCATTGTAACTTGTGCCTCTCCATTCATAATAGAAATCCAATTTGTTGATCAATACTATCACAGTTTTATAATGAATTTGGTGGGTGGATACAGAGTATGTTGATTTACGGAAGGGTATTACAAGCTCTTCATGGTGTGGGAAATAAGGCTCTGCTAAGAGATGGTTCTGGGGTTACAAGAGTATTCTAATTTGGAGTAGGTGTAAACCAAGAAGCCAAGAAAACCCTAATCCTTTCAAAATAGTGAAAAGATTGTAGATTGTTCATCCCACCTACAGGCAAAATTGACATAACAGCGTGAATTTTTCTGTGTGGCTATCAGTTTTCTTAGAATTATGGTAAATCATATTCTGAACTTTTTTTATTTTATTTTTATAAGTAATAATTTGAACAGATGTCTTAGTATATCTTGAATTACCTAATACTGTGTATGAATTTATGCAGGTAGCAGAGGAGCTGACATCACTCTGTAAAATTGTATGGCCCATAGTAGCCTCAAGCTTGCTTTTATATCCCAAGGCAATCATCTCTACAATCTTCTTGGGATATCTTGGGAATGCTGAATTAGCTGGGGGCTCACTTTCAGTTGGATTTGCAAATATTACAGGCTACTCTGTTCTGAAAGGCCTGGCATTGGGGATGGAACCAATATGTTCTCAAGCTTATGGAGCAAAAAAATGGGATGTTCTCTGCCAAACATACAAAAGGACTCAGTATCTCCTCTTTCTTGCAGCCATTCCAATTTCTCTTTTGTGGTTGAACATAGAGCCCATCCTTCTATGGTTAGGTCAAGATCGAAACATTACGTCTGTGGCCAAGGTTTATATAACATATTCTCTTCCTGATTTACTAGCCCAAGTCCTCCTCCATCCCTTAAAGATTTTCCTAAGGACACAAAGTCTAACCAAAGCCCTCACTATATCTGCTGTTTGTGCAATAATTCTCCACCTCCCTATCAACTACTATCTTGTAACATATTTGAATATGGGGATAAGGGGTGTTGCTCTAGCCTCATCCTGGACTACCTTAAACATGTACCTTGCTTTGCTAGTTTACCTTTTCCAATCAAGGACAGCACTAAAACCTTGGGATGGGAAAGCAAAACATGCATGCTCTCAAGGCTGGCAACCATTGCTAGCCCTTGCAGTGCCAAGCGTTCTCTCTGTCTGTTTGGAGTGGTGGTGGTATGAGATAATGCTCCTATTGTGCGGTCTACTTAGTGATCCACAGGCAAGTGTGGCTGCAATGGGAATCCTCATACAAACAACAGGATTGCTCTATGTGTTTCCTCACTCTCTTGGCTTGGGTTTATCAACATGTGTTGGCCAAGCGTTGGGGGCTGGGCAGCCTGCGCGGGCTCAACAGACAACAATAATTGGACTCATTGTGGCGATTGTGTGCGGTATACTGGCTTTTGCTTTTGCAATTGCAGTGAGAGATGAGTGGGGCAAGCTATTTACATGTGAGCCAAATGTACTTGCTCTAACATCAACTGCCCTTCCTGTATTAGGCTTTTGTGAGCTAGGCAATAGTCCCCAGACAGCTGCATGTGGAGTCCTCACAGGCTCTGCACGGGCTAAGGTGGGTGCTTATATTAATTTTGGCTCCTTCTATCTAATTGGTATGCCAGTTGCAGTTCTCATGAGTTTTAGATTCAGAAAGGGCTTTATGGGGTTGTGGTTTGGTCTTGCGGCAGCTCAGATATCATGTATGTGCATGATGATCTACACTTTGGTTTCAACTGATTGGAAGCAACAGGCTATAAGGGCCAAGGATCTGGCTTTGGCCACTGAAGGTGAGAATAATGATTTGGAAGTCAATCTCCTTAGCTGAGTTTGGTCCCTAGAAGCTGCTAAACTACTTGTACCGGCACCATGATATGAGGTAGTCCTAGACCTTCTAATGGCAAAAACTTCCTGTTTCATTCCTCACATTCCCCCCTCGTCGCAAAAATAAAAATCATTCACTTCATTCTATTTTATTGTCAGTTTTTTTCTTTTCTTTTTTTCTTTTTTTTTTTCTTTTTTTGATAAGTAAGAAAAAATTTGGCAAAAACATCAAGAAACCAAATTACAATGATCAAGCAAAACAGGAAGGCAAAGACAAGAAGAAGATGGTAAAACTAAACACCATTCGAGAATAGTAAAAAAGAAAAAAGACTTAAACTCAAGAATGGACCGTTCGCATCCCTAAAAACTTCTAGTATTCCGTTTCCGCCATATACACCACATCAAATAGTGCGGCACAATCCTCCATATAGCTATATTGCGATGTCGCCTAAAATTGCATAACCAAGAACCCAACAAATCCACTACCCTTTGTAGCATCACCCAACAAATACCAAACAAGCAAAAGACCATACTCCACATCTCATATGCTATAGGACAATGAAGGAGGAGATGATCTACAGATTCCCAATACCTTTTGCACATATAACACCACTCAAGAACAACAAAATGCCTCTTCCGAAGATTATCCGTAGTTAGAATCTTGCCTAAAGCAGCAGTCCAAGAGAAAAAAGCTACCCAAGGAGAAACCTTCAATTGCCACACCATTTTCCATGGGAAAGAAACGAAAGTAGAAGGTGATAGAGAATGATAATACCCACTCACCTCAAAACCTCGACTGCTATTGTCAGCTTTTTAAAATTAGGACAGGTTGGAACAAAAGATCATACCAGAGACCAAGAATCAGATCCTAAGGGTGGGAGAAGGCTACCTTCTATATTAGCCCATAGGCCTAAGCAGACTTCTATGGAAAAGGGGGGGGGGGGGGGGGGGGAAGGCTAATATCCTCATCTACATAATAATAAATAACCCAATTTGAAACTTATATTTCATTAAAGAACGCAGAGAATTCAAATTTTCCATATATAACAGGCAATAAGATTTCATTAAAAAAATGATTACAAGGCTGAACCATATTTGTTTGGCCAGGAAAACAACAATACCCATTATATGCAGTCATCGTTTGAGCTAACTGGTGGGATATCAACTTAATATAATGCTAAACCAACTCTAATAAGGAAAAGGAAGGCTCACACCTGGGCAGATTGCAGATGCAACACACGGAAAATCTGTTTATGCCACAGATATTGCCATTGCTCTCACAGTAGCACTATTTTCCCCCCTATTTTCATTTAAGTGACTTTCTCCTTTACTTTGATTGCGAATTTGAGATCTGCTTCTCTTCAGTGTATGAACAATCCTTCATGCATGCAAATCTTTGTTTGAAGTCCACACAGGGGCTTTTGGGACAACAGCATCAGTTAATCCTCCTTTCCCATTTTCCGCATTCAGCAGAGGATCAGCTTCACTTTCCACTACCTGGCATCATTCAGAATTGTTTTTAGAAAATAAATAAATAGAGAGAGAGAGAGAGAGAGAGAGAGAGAGAGAGAGAGAGAGAGAGAGAGTTCACAAAGCATGTTGGCATTAAAATTTAACAGTAAATGAAATTTCTAGGAAGTAAAGCGTGCATATTGATAGAATAAGACAAGAATTGACAAAAGTGGCCAGAACCTGAAATGGTTGTGCTGCTGGTTCATTAGCCTTTTGCTGACTCTCACGAGTGCAAAAGTAAGAATATAGAACCATCCCAATTAGTGCAATCAAAATCCCTAAAATATTCCTCCAGTTAAATGGGTCATGAAGTAAGACATAACCAAATGCCAATACCAAGCAAGTCTTCAGATGTCCAAGCACCTGATAGGTGACTGGGGATGTCTTTCCAATTACAAGAAATGTGCTAAAATTTACAGAGACAGATATCAGGCAGGATAGGATGATGAATGCCTGTAATACAGAGAGAGTGAGAGAGAGAGAGAATGAGAATAATTTCAAAGATAAGGACAGAAAGAAAAAAGGGGTCACAGTCTCAGAAATTTTTTGATTCTCACCACTACTTGACTTGTATATTTGAAAGCAAACACATTTTGATCAGTCAAAAGCCCATCCAAAAATGGGCCAGTGATCAACAAGGTGCCTGCTTGATATGGGCAAGATTGATATAGAAGTTGGGTTGAAGAAACCTTAAACTTCTTCTGGATGGTATTGGTCATCTGAAATGAATTAGTTAAGTTCTTAAACAAGGCAAAGATATTAGAAGTGTGTTGTCCATGCAAGACCATTGCCAGCAAAGATAAACAAACTAAAGCATCAATGCCTAACCTCAAAAGATTAAATTCTTTTTAATTCAACATGTCTCAACGATTCTTAACAAAAGGTCGTGTGCACGTGGATTTTCAATTAAGGTAACTTCATCAAGGATACAATTTGAGCAACACATGTTGTAACAATTGCAAGGAGAGATAGGATAGAGCCCAAAGCATTAAGTTGCACATCTGTGACTGTTGCAATCCCAACACCCAGAAGGAGGATAATGAGTGCAAGCTGAATAGTCCTACTGCAACAATAATAAAAATAAAGAACATATAAGTACAGTTTCACTAAATTACAAATCAGAGACCAGATTATTTCATAGTTGAAGAAACCAAAATGCATTTAAATTGGTTCAGAAAAGAGGTCACGTGTTTGCAAACTTAATAAAAGACAGCAGCAGTTGAGGAGACAATATTGGCAATCCACGCTCAAAGAATTAAAAGGATAGAAAAGAAGCGCTTGATGCACAGAGATGCAGATCCATATCTGTAGCAATCATGTTCTTTAGAACACATATAGTTTCAGGACAATGTTTGCCAGACGTGAGCAACAAAGACTGATTATCTCTAAAAATTTAATTCAGGTGGGAAGCATTACCACAACAAAATGTGCTAAACCACGAGAGTTGAGGTGAAAGCAAAGATGTGACAGCATAATATGATAAGACCCTAGATAGCACTAAATGCTAAAGAAGGATTTAAATAACTACAGCAAGTGGTTGGTACTTGTGCCTTGAAGAAATGCAATATGTCTCCCCAAAGGAAGGGGAAGACAATTTGATGTCCAGAAACCATAATAATTAGCTTGAGCACAACTAAAGAACTACTTTTTTACTTGTAACCTTACAAATGATTTTTATGATATGTAACCTTATAGAGAATGCCAAGACAGTTATACATCAAATTCGAACATGAGTGACCTTGAAAAATTAGCAACAAATAGTAGTCTTATAATAACTGAAGATATCCATGACATGCATTGAAAACAAACACAAATTCACAAAAGAACCCCACAATTCATGCACAACGAATTTGAGTTACTGTTGAATCAATAATGATATTGGAATAATATAGTGCTTCGCAAGAATCACAACAATTTTACAATTTCAGTGAAAAATGTCCTCTTTATAAAACATCCATCGGGCTTCCAAATCATATGGCCTGAAAATTTGATAAATCAAACAATTCTGGGGCTAAGAAACTCATCAACATTCTGTTTTCAACCCCATTCCTTGGGATGAACAATCACAACTAGAAGGTTGCAATACAGTTTGAGATGACACGTGCAACTAAATGATAGGACCTTGGAAAGCATCCCATAAGGTTACTACTTACAAGTACACAATCACAGAGAGTAGCCAAATAAGGGAATTTTACATTCAGATGAAAATAATGTAGTTGACCGAGCATAATGTTCAAGTTCATGATGAACTAATAATTATTTTAGGTGAGTGCATCAGTATATCAGCATCTTAGTCATAAGAGGGTAAAAGTGTCTCGAGAAACCTGAATCTCTTGCCAAGGAAAAGGGTCTCCAAGACTACAGTGCAAGGAATGATTGCCAGCTTGGTCATCTGGATTTAAAAAGGAGTAGTTCAGAATTTCTTAAACTTAATAAGAAAGGCTAAAAGAACACAGGACACATATATATGTAAAATTCAAAATAGAGTAAGAATAACAATAGTACCTGATAAAATCCAACAGAATTGAAACCCAGGCTCAAATTCAAAAGCCCAATGGAGATCCCATTTAGAATACCAAAGCCCATTACAGCACTTTGGTCAAAAGCTTTGTGTTCAAAGAATTTCATCTTTAAAGCCACATGAAGAGAACAAAAGGTGACTAGAAGATGCCAGCTTGTCAAAGTTGTAGCTGCAGAAATATGAGAGGATAAAAGATGTTATTACACCTTAAATCGTAAGGTCTAACAAAGCAAACCATTATCATCATGACTGTAACAATATGATCAGAATGAGACTAATCTTCTTCTTTTTTGAATTAGTAGAATGAGACTAATAATTCCAAACATTTTTCTGGAAAGGATAATCTAGTCGAGGGCTTTACATCACAATTGGCACGTCCAACAGAAGTGCTAACCTCTCATATGCTCATAACAACACAACCGGGCAACCACATGTGTGACTATTGAACAGTCGCTCAAAGTCATTAGGGAATTGCCAAGTCATTGCCCGCTCATAATTACCCCCACCTTTGTCTGATTCAGGCAACAGGTGATCTAGACCAACAAAGTGGTCTTAAATTTATTGGGAGACGGGATACCATCCTGGTGAACAAATCAAGGCAACAAAAAACTGCAGTGATAACCGGATGTGTCAACTCTTGCTTCAACAAGAAACTACAAAGATGAACCTTGTGATTTCTTCGTATTTAGATAGTAAGAAACTGGTCATCCACTTATGTCTTTCATTCTATATAGGGGATCCCAAAGTATACCAATTATGAAAATATGTGAACTTATCATTCAATAATCTTGTTTGGGCAAATAGTGGAATTAAGTCAAGCTAATATGCTAATGTAAAAATCAACATCAAATTTATTAGACTGGGTCTAGTAAACTCATGGACTCCAAAATGCGCAACAAAGACTGATATGGATATACCAGGATATACTAAATTATAAATCTAATTATTTTGGATATGCCAGAATATGTCTCTAATACATCCAAGATACTTGGGTTGGCATGAAATTTTAATAATAAAAATATGAGGGATCCTTTGAAGGTAACTTGGGCTCAAAAAAAAAATACTAATTCATCAGAAAATACCTTAATTCATCACTTATCGGGAAAAAAAATCCCTAGTCAGCATAACCTAGTAAAAATTTTCTACTATGAATTAGTGAAGTCTAAAATTCAGTAACTTTCTTATACATATAATTGAACACACAACCAGATGGCTAATTGGAGATTATATATGAGTTACCAATATATCACCAAATGAGATTAGATATTAGAACTTTAAAATTCCTCGATTTATAATCATCAAAGAAGAGGGGCGAGGGGAAAGACTAGAGAGGGATGCTCTAATTCCATGGAGCCACTTCAAATGTTCCACCGTCACCATTAATAAATACAGTTAGCATGAAAGATCTCCCATTTTGGTACTTCAATGCATAAATTACAACAATTTAGATTAGTCACTTTCTACTTGATATACTATTATTTATAACTCGCCAACCTCATATCCCCACTTAGACACTTTAACTACATCAATAAAAATCAAATTACAAAGAAAGAAACATACCCAATAAGGTCAAAACTAAATGAAACACAAAAGCACATATCTTAACTATAATTTATTAACAAGATTGTAACTTGGCAAAAGAATCAGACAGAAAACTACAAATGCCACGTTTGACCAAAATATCTAGCAGAAAACGAGGTTGTGAAACAAAAAACGTTATACTTACCGAAATGAAAACCCAATGAGCTCATTAGGGCCTTGTTACAAATCACAATGGACACAGATGAAACTACGGACAGAGACAACGCCCCAACTGTTCCCAGCTGGAATCGCTCACCCTCACCCATCTTCTTTGATTTCCTGTTACTGGTCTCTCTAATCACAAACCCACCTCAAATTCCACTAACTGGAAGTGGGTGTTTGATAAAAACCAAAGCTTTGGATCTGATCCGATCTGGGTGTGTGACTAAAAATGGGATTGTGGGGTGGTCTTTGATTTTTGATAAAAAGAAAACTTTCTTTGTTAGGCAAGCAGTCACTTTGTGAAGAAAAGAAGTGCCACTAAAGTTAAAACAGACTTATGTGTTTGGTGAATTGGTACTAATTTGATAGCAGTATTCCAAAACTAACTAAATTTAATAATTATGAGGTATTTGAAAAAAAAAAAAAAAATACAATACAATACAATGTCGGAACTGGGTTTTGTTGTTTTGTTTTTTTGCTTTGCTTTTTCAGAGGTGTAAGGACGACCAGTGGGGTTGAAAAAGTTGGGTGATTGTAAAGAATAATAGAGGTAAATGATTCTAAAAGATATTTAGATTCAGAGAATGAATTGAGAGGAAAGAGAGTAAGAAAAGAGAGAAAGGTAACGCGGTTTTGATCAAAGATGGAGATTGGGTTTTATTGTTTGTGTCGGTGTCCGGTCATTCGGGTCCTACGGTCTCGTAGAATGAATGAATGAATCTAATTGCTGAACTTTCGAGCCCGTTCATTTTTTTTTAATATATATATGTATATATATATATATATTTTATACCGTGATTGATGACCACATCAATTTATAATTTCATCTAATAGATTTTTCTTTTCTTTTTTGTGATTGATAATTTGATACTATTTATGTAATAAAATTTAGAGAAATGCTATGTCTACAACATTTCTACAACATTTTTACAACATTTCCTAAGTGGCAAGTTGTTATTGGTTGTTATTGTTAGGGCAAAAAAGTAATCTTAGTGTTAGTTTCAAATTTGAACCAATAATAATTAACCACCTATGATTTGTTGTAAAAATGTTGTAAAATTGTTGTAGACGTAGCATCTCTCTAAAATTTATATCCAAGAAAGCTTGAGTCCTTACCATATAGGGTAAGATTCATTTTATTTTTTTTCCTATCTGTTTATAAATGGAAGCCCATTACATTGTGAATATATTTCATTTCATCAATATCTCTTTGATTTTTTTTGTTCGACCCAAAAAAAAAGAGGATTCGTATTCCTTTGGATGGGTGAACCAAAGGCAATTTGCATATTATTATTATTGGTAAGTTTTATTTCCTCTCTCTTGAGTCTTATCTCCTCCAATCTCTTCCTCTCTCCCGTCTTTCATACTAGTATTACATAATTGGAATGAGTACAATATCAATTACAACACCAATACTTGGAGAGAGATAGAATAACTAAATGAGAGAAGGAAAAACATAAAACATAGAGAGATATAAAGTTGGTTGAGAAAGAGAGAGGGGAGTGGAATCCGAAAATTCAAAATTCATATTTTCTTTTAAAAAAAAAAGTGAAATCCAAATATTCTCTTTCTGAGAAAAAAGTTGGAACCTGTAAGTTGCAAATCTGTATTTGCTTTTAGAGAGTAAAAATATATATAATCCAAATCTTCAACATCCAAATTTGCTTTTAAAAATAAAAAAGGTGGGATCCAAATTGTGAAGATCTGGATTCCTCTTATTTATAATTTTTTTGTTTTAAACCCCAAAATTATAATTTATTTCACCATTAATAATAATTTACTAGCTGTCTTGAGTGATTACTTTTCAGGCGTGGATGGAGCATGCACCACCTATGCTCACGCTTGTGCACAAACTTTCTAATTAGAGCTTCTAAAAAAAAAAATCTTTGGACTAGATGATTATTCATAAAACCATATTGATTTTTCTTCTTCAACTTTTTGAGTTTATTTTAGCTTATGTATGACTTTTAAATATTTTTATTTTTATTTTTCTAGGTATAACAATACATTTGAGTAGTATTTTTAAGCTCAATGAACCAATGAAAATAAACTCTTCCAAACACACTTTAATTTCAACAATAAAATAGAATTGAAGTTAATATAATATAAATACTCGTGATGTTTTTGACCCAATTTTTTTTTTTTTTTTTTTTTTGAGACAATACAATGAGTCTTCAGAGTTTTGAAGGGATGTTAAGGTGCTTTAAGAATCTAAAAAGCTTTTTTTTTTTTTTAATAAAAAATTGTCAAATGTTAGCCTTATAGTTTATTTGACTTTTCAAGTATTTTTAATATAATTAACTAGAGTTTAAATTCCTTCCACCCATTATAACTATAACTATTGAATTATTAAAAAAATAAACGACAACAACGATGACAACGACGACGATGACAACAACAATAATAATAATTTGGTCTCTTTTTTTTTTTTTAAAGAGCTTGAAGGAGGTTCTGAGTAAAAATGACTTTTTGAATATTTTTGTATAAAAAAAAAAAAACCCTCAACAATTCATTATTCTCTATATAAATTCATAATTTATTGTAATTTGTCACTCTCTCTCTCTCTCACATATATATATATATATATATATATTAGAATCATGTAATTTGTCAACTTTCAAACACCAAAAGAGTTTTTCAGTTAAGCCTTTATATTACAAAAACTCTATAGTTAAAATCCAACTTTAAAAAGTAATGTCAAACGGACATTTGTAGAGCGGTTATAATTATTAATCAATTTATTAATGTATTACTGTGGGTATTGCTTATGAGAACTCATCAAGCAGTTAGAATTTAACAAGATGTAACGACTTTCTTTACAAGGAGATAACTAACTACTATGTATTATCAGTATTGCTGAGCACTTATAGCAGTGAAGCTAAATAGTTATATAGCTATTTTAGCTCTACCAAAACATAAAAATCAATCATATAATAGTGGAGTTAAAGGTATTTTTTTTAGTTTCATTGCTACATTGCACATTTAAAGATAGATGTACACTGTAGCTCAAAGGTAAAAAAAAAAAAAAAAAAATTATTTGTGTTCACACTGTGTTTGTGTGTGTGGTTGTGATATTTATAATAAATATATTATTTTATTGTAACAGATATGTTATTTTATTGTGATGTTTATATTATTTTATTGTGTTGAAAGCTAAAATAGATCCACTATTGTAGTATGTATGTAGATAAAATAGATAAAATAATTTTTTGTGGTGTCAAATAGTTAAATTTTTAGCTCCATTGCTGTGGATGCTAAGGACTCAATGAGTAGTTAAAATTTAAATGGAAGCAACAAATTTCTTAAGTAAATTATCAACTACTAAGTATTATGTGTAGTGCTTGTGAGAACTCATTTGGTAATTAGAATTTCAATGGAAGTAACAACTTTCTTTACAAGTAAATTAACAATAACATCAAGAGTTTTGTAGATCAATTGTTAAATTAGTATCTAGCTTATCAAATACTGTGGTTGAAACGAAAAAAACAGAAACTAGAGTAAACTACAAGAACCTAGAAACCATCAGTTTGCTAGTTGTGAAACAAGGGGCTTTGAAGCCGGATCAAGACCACTACAAAATCATCCATTTTCCACCTCACATTTGGCTCCACACCCCCCCCCCCCCCCCTCCCAACCCAAAAAATAAAAGGCCATTCCCACCTTTGCCAATTTGAGAAACAGCAAAATTATTTTTAACCAAAACTAGAAGAATGCAATAGATCAGCCAGAAAGTGAAATAAAGAAAGGTGTTTAGTTTAGGGAATAAAAATAAATGTCAGTAGTCTCCTCCAAAAGATATTAAAAAAAAAAAAAAAGGCAAAGACTAAGTACATTACTCCAATACACTAGATCGTTGAGATGATAATATGTGCTTACGTGTTGCCAATACAATTTACAATGAGTGCAAGATATACATGTTGAGTAAAATAATTTTAATTTATTTTATTTTTTCGTGTATTGATGTCAGATGTTAGATTTATTGCACATAAGTATGATAGAGATTTTGATCGTGAAGGTAACGATAGCACGGGTACTTTTGCAAATATAATAATTTTCATAATAGTTAAGTTGACAATATTTTATTATGAATATCACATTGTTTATCTATCGTTCACAATTTGCTACATCAGTATTTATGAAATTTTTTGTGAAGTTTTAGGGTTTAAATTTGACACAAGTATAAAAGGTTATTTTTTGGTTATAAAACACTACAGAAAAAAAAAATAAATAAATAAAAAAATAAAAAGAAAAAAAAAGAAAAGAAAAGAAAAAGGTTTATAAAAATTATTTTGGCTATTCGTAGCCTTTCAAGGCGACCATATATAGTATCGCCTCAACAAAACCTTTCAGTTCAATATTATCACCGCGGAGCTTGTAAAGTCGACTTTGACCCTTTCTTTAGTTTCTTTTACAACTGGCCACGTATTCACCTCGGAAAGCGTGAAGTTGACTACTCCAGGAATCAGATCCCAACTCGGAGTCTCTGACACAAAATGAAAAGTTGTTCTCAGCTTTCAAAAATTTTGAAACCAACTTGAAATATTCTCAGTTGCCCAATTCAAGTTTTTGCCTCATCTTTCTCCTTCTGGGGGGTTCAACTTGTCTGGGGTTGTATTAGTTCTGGGTTTTCATGGAAAGTCCAGAGGACTTGTGTAACATAGAGGATGATGGGGATGCAAGAAAGGCCACAGCTTGCACATCTTCAGGTAGCCCAGGAGAGTCAGCTTACCGATTGTTTAGTCGCCAAGGCACAATCCGCAGGTTTATGGGTGGAGGTAAAGGTAAAAAAAAAAAAAAAAAGATTTTTGACTGACTTTATTTCATTTTCATATGTTAAAGTTGCATCCTTTACATTTGGGATTTGTGATTTATAGTGGTTTTAAGTTGATGGGAATTTTTGATTACTTGTAATGAAGAACAGATTTGGGTGTTATGTGAAGTGGGCTTTCGTGCATTTTCAATTTTAAACACAACTGTTGATGTGATCACTCTTTGCAAGTTTGTGTCTTTTTTAGTGTGTTATTGCGGCTTAGACAATTTGTGCTGGAGTTCAATTCCTTCCCTTAATGTAAGTTTTATGAATTGAAAAATTGGTGATTGATCTTATTCTCTAATTATGTTAGTGGGTTCTTGACCAATGTGAAAAAGGAACATAATTGGGTATCATGTTACTTAGACTTTAATGGATTAGTAATTGTTTCCAAAATTTTTAACTTTGTGTTTTGTGCTATCATGTCTTTCTTTAATTTATCATTCAGGATGATGTATAGGATTGAGAATTGGAAACTTTTAATGGGCAAAACAGTTTTAATTAAAAATATGAAAACGATAGAAGAGATGGTACCTGTTAGGTAAATTGGATGGGGGCAATCATGAATGAAGAAGGTATTTGTGCAATAGATTGTTTTGTTTGAATGTACTCAAGGGCCTTTTGCAGTGGCTTGTTCTGCCTGTTAAAAGTTTCCAATTCTCAATCCTAGCATCTGAAATCATTCCAAAATCATTCCATGGTGTTAGATCATCAATAGAAGGCAACTGGATTTTCTGAAAGTTATGTTAAAGAGGAGTGGTGCCACTTTGGTTCATTATTAATTGTATGTGTAGATTGCTATGGTACCCTGATATAGGAAATTTAGAAATTAAACAATGCAAGACTGGCTGAAATCGAAACGGATGCATCATATGAGAAGATAGGAAGAAAAGAATAGTACTGGAAAAAAGGGATAGAAATAGAATGTAACTCCTAGTTATAGATGATATTGTAGTAGCAACCACCATTTATGTTATGTCATACGAGTCCATTATATCACAAAGTTTGCCTTACGGGCCTGTGTGTTGTACCTAGGTTTAATTGAAGTTGTCTTCTTTTATTTCTTCCAGTGATTCACCTTGCAAAAACTCTTCTTGATGTATTCTCTCTAAAAGTGATAGTATTAATGATGCGTAGCAAATGCCATTTTATCAATGATTATATATCACAGTTTTTACTTCTAGAAAAAAAAGAGAGATTATACACGGAGTTTCTATATTTTGAATCAATGTTTTTAGCACAACTTGGATTTATGTTGCTTCCTTCTTTGCAATCACAACTGCTATTGGTTTTCTCTTTTAATCCATCATGTACTGGAAAATTTTTTGCTCTCCTCTGATTGAAAGTTTGTATTTATTTGCTGAGACCAGCCTTTTCATCTTCTTCTTCTTCTTTTTTTTTCCTCTCTCTGTTTCGGCTAAAAGAGACCAGCCTTTTCGAATGGCTTGACTGTTTGCTGCATTTTTCTTTCATGCAAAAGCAGTTGGATTTGCATTACAGTACTTTACATATGTAGGAGATAGAAGGGGTGCCTGATCTAAGATGAGAACAAATCCTGTGTACTTTACCATTGAAAAACTTCCTATCCTTTGCAGACCAACTCTTTTTCTGGGTCCTCTTTTTTTTCTTTTTTGTTATTTGGATTTGACCTTTACATTATCTTTATGTTTCTCATCCCCCTGCCTTCAATCCATTTGAATTTTTTTTATTACCAACTCTAATTAGCTGGATTATGACGTGTTGAGCATTTATAATATGTACCATTTTCTTTTATTAGCAATTACAATTTGCCATCAAAACCTGCAGCAAACTAGTAATGTAAATTTTCATATTATTTTTCACCAGCTACAGTCTTCTTGCATATTTACATGTGTTCTCTAGTTGATATCATTTTACTTGACTATCTGTATTTTTATTTTAGCTGCCGATATTCTATTGTGGAAGCGGCGGACTGCTTCTTTTGGTGTCATTGTTGTTGCTACAGTTGCATGGCTCCTATTTGAGCGGTCTGGATTATCATTCTTATCAATTTGTTCAGATGTGTTGCTGATTTTAATTATACTATTATTTCTTCGGGCCAACTATAACGTTATCAGAGATAGGTAAGGGGCAATTTTACCCTTGATCTGCTAATTGATTATATCTCTCTACTATTATAGAGCCAAAACTATTTTCATCATGAGAACTGTTTCCATTCTTGAGCAGACAATTACAAACATTACCGGAGCTAGTATTATCAGAGGAAATGGTTAATAATGCTGCAGCATCATTTCGTGTTAAAATCAATAATGTGCTGCATATGGCTCACGACATCACTCTTGGCAAGGATTTTAGACTTTTTTTCAAGGTCAGTCTAGATTTACAGTATAATTATTCAAACATGCTAAGCTGTATGGCTGAGGTGTTGCAACCATAGTGGGGCAAATATGAGGCAATCATGATTTGTAGATGACAATTATTCATCCATTGTCAAAATGATAATCAACCTACATTTATTGGCGCCCAAAAAAAATGGTTTAAATATGCCAAGAGGGGGCAGAGATGTGGGGAATGTCCAAAAATGGGCAGGGGTGACCATGAGTACCTGTGCAGAGCCTTTCCCTGAAGAAAGACAAGAATTTTCTGTTTCAGAAACTGCTCTGCGACTCAAATGTGTTTAATTCTCTCTTAGATAACAATTTGGTATCAATGTTTGTTCTATTTGGTTTGCAGGGCAGGTAGTGCAAACCACTGTATTTGGGTTCCAATCCCCTGCATGATTTATGGAGCTCTCTGCTAGTCAAATAGGTTCTTGGGATCTATTATTGATCCCACTGAAACCATGGGAATCTTCTTTTAATTGTGCATTGTGTACCTTGCTGATTCATTTAAGGAATTCTCTCACATACTATTATGTAATACAGGTGGTGGTCTGTATGTGGCTCTTGTCTGTCATCGGTAGCTACTTCTCTTTCTTCACTCTTGCATATATTGGTATGCAAATTCATCCGTAGTCTGTTACTTAAGTGCAGTGGCTGATGTTGTGTAACTCGTTCCTCTGTGTGTGTGCGCTGCTTATTGTTTTCTTTTTCTAACCTTTTCCTTTTAAAGTCATTATATATCTATCAATGTACATATTATGTGTATATCATCACATAATTTGGCCCAGTTATTATATAGGAAAATCTTCTGTCTCTTTTTTACGCCCTTGTTCTTCCTTTGTCTTAAAAAGATGCACTGTGGCTTTCTGTTGTATGTTTATCTGCCAATTGACCTTAGATTTTCAACCTTTAGCAATATATCTGTCTTGCCATGTCATGGGATGTTTTGCTTGCCCCTGCCAGTGTTTGCTACTGTAGATCACATGTGACAATCCAGATTTTTCTTTCAAA